>NSDU01000025.1:112826-733695 GCA_003676015.1 Meyerozyma sp. JA9 | reverse complement strand
TACACCAGTACACCAGTACACCAGTACACCAGTACACCAGTACACCAGTACACCAGTACACCAGTACACCAGTACACCGAGCTACCGTTCCTCGCTTGTCATTACTTGATTTGCAAATGCCGACTTAAAGACATTATGTCGCACCTTTCAAACTACCACATATATTTAATATGACGGCCGCCGTATAGTGAGCGGTGACATTATGCTAGTTTCGTGGATTAGTATTGTGCGTCCCACGGTGATTATATAGAGAAAATGTCAGCTTACTTAGTGTATGTCGCAAAACTCGACACAAAAATGCAGGATAAAATGGCTTTTCAAAAAAGGTCCGTAGGGATTAAAATCAAAATGTTAACGAGAGACTCATGTGATCTATTTTCAATTCATTAAATGATTCCAAATCCCATTTAAAATCAAAGCATAGACGGTTGAAATTAATGGGTCAAGTAACTGTTGATGATTCGCAGAGCCTGTGTATTGGTGTCGTTCAACGTACGCTGCACGACAATTGGTTGCGAATTTGATTAGTGAATTGATAGGGCTTGAATGAGTAAGCTTGAAAATGGTAGTGGCCGCTACCCTTATTTAGATTGCAATTACTTGAAAACAATTTATTTTTTTGCTCCTACTCCAGTTTTGTATTTTTGAAATATTTTGCAATTTTTTGTAAACTTATGTTTCTATCAAAAGTTTTGAAGTTTTATCTGTAACCAAATTTGTAATCATTATATGGTAGTAAGCAAAACTAATTATTCTTGGTGTCTGCTAAGGCCTTCCTCCACTATGATGCCACTCGCACTGCCTCTTGCAGGATCTTCATTATCGGATAATTCTTGCAATCATCATCATGCCGCTTTGGCCTGGGTATACTGTTCTACCCTGCAGTCAGGTTTGAATTATAATAGCAATGGGTATCGTCTCAGACAGTGCTGGAGGCCACAAACATAGACAGCATTTATGTAGTATTTTAGGCACTTGCATCATGGCAAATAACTTTATAGCATTCAACGAGACTCATTTGAATTTGATTCAATTCGTTCGTTGAGCTCAAATCAATCGTCATTTCACCAATATATTGAGTTCGTGAAAGTAAAGGAATTGCAGATATAGCCGCGCCATAATGGATAGTATATCTTTAATTGGGGCTAAGTTCAAGTTCATGCCTTTTCGTATACAGTGTATAACAAGCCGTCAATTTGTGCTTCTATTATTCTCACCATCATAGTACAATGTAAGAATTTGGGGAGAAAAGTTAGTAAAAAGGAGTTACAGGTGTTATGGTTCCAAACTTATCACTTTTTAGGTCTTACAAAAAACCTGCAAACACATTAATCCATTAAGCGAAATTTTTAATGTCGAAGTCAAGATGATTCAATTTAAACTTGAGCAGCAGTCAAGCTTGCCAAGCAGGTCAAAACTACGACAATGAAAGTTATGGCCTACGCTAGGTCATCATATCTAACTACTGTCTTATCCGCTATTTTAGGCAATTGCCATGTTCGGTTATTTTTGCGATAGGAAAGACTCAAGCACTTTATGGCTGAAGTGGCAGCAAAATATCTAGAAAGCAACACTGTCCGATTCGCTATTTCTTTCGGAATGTCATTTTAGGAAGCTTTCTGAGTCGGTCAAATTTCCGTGCGCGCGGTTTCGTATCCTCAAGCTGTAGATTGGAGATAAGGGAGAAACTAGTATCTTACCCAATTGAACACTGGTAACCCAATTGACATGCAAGAAAAACACGAGCCGTTTCACGGCTGCAATGAAAGGAAGTGTCTGAAAAAGTTTCGACTCAGGAAGTTTCTAATTGGGACAGTTTTCATAGGGATAGTCTATTTCCTTAACCAAAGGTATTTGCTGATGCCACCAACAATTACCAGTCAATGCCCGAAAGTAGAGAAACTAGTACCTGAGTACGATGCCAAACTTTCCAATCTTGATCATTTCCACAGCAATCTGTACTCGAACTACTCGTTAAAAGTGTGGAGCGACGCAGTCAGAATCCCCACTCTGAATTGGGACGATTTAGGGTCGGTTGGAAACGACTCCAGGTGGGACATTTTTGAAGATTTTGCAACCTATCTTCTCAAAACGTTTACTGCCGTGACTTCCCATTCCCAATTGGAAAGGGTCAATACTTATGGATTGGTTTTCACAATTGAAGGTTCCAATGAATGTTTAAAGCCTATATTATTGGCGGGCCACCAGGACGTGGTGCCTGTACCCGATGAAACCGTAGACCGCTGGACTTACCCACCTTTCGAGGGACACTTTGATGGAAAATATCTCTGGGGAAGGGGGTCAAGTGATTGCAAAAATAATGTAATTGGAATATTTGAAGCTCTTGATGAGCTCTTGAAACGTGGATTCAAACCTAAGAGAACTATTATTGTCGCACTTGGGTTCGATGAGGAGACAAGTGGTAACCAAGGAGCTACTGCAATTAACGAATACCTCGTCAAGAAGTATGGGGAAAAATCTATCTTTATGATTGTCGATGAAGGTGGGTTGGGAGTTCAGGATATATATGGTTCCAGATTTGCCTTGCCTTCAACCGGAGAAAAAGGATATATCGATATCGTTATTGACTTGATAACTACCGGAGGACATTCCTCAGTCCCACCAAGACATACAGGCATTGGAATAATTGCTGAACTTGTGAAGGAAATTGAAGACAAGGAATATGGTACGGATCTCACACCTAAGAATCCTTACTTTTACCAGTTACAATGTGAGGCCGAGTTTGCAACGGCCATGGACAAAAAGTTCAAACAGGATGTTTTGAAGCTCTCATCAAATGCTGCGGCCAAGAAGAGAGTCCTTGACACCTTAAAATCAGATGATACAACCAAAGCCTTAGTGTCAACAACTCAGGCTATTGATATTATCTTTGGAGGCTTGAAAATTAATGCACTTCCAGAAAAAGTGACTGTTAAAATTAACCACCGTGTTGGATATGACTCTTCCATAAAGGATGTTCACCTGAAGATCACCAAAGCAGTTGCAAAAGTGGCCAAAAAGTTTTCTCTCAATGCAAATGTATTTGGAGAACGGATTGAAACAAACTCTGAAAGCGCAGCATACTTTGATGTTACGGATGATTCTCCTCTCAGTCCTGCCCCTGTTACGGCTCCTTACGGCAACCCTACCTGGGATATTTTGGGTGGAACAATTAAGCATGTTTTTGAGGACTTTGCTTCTTATGAAGGGCATGATCCCTCCGTTGGCAAAGACGTGATTGTTGCTCCATCTTGTATGACTGGAAATACAGATACTCGCCATTATTGGGGCTTGACGGATAACATCTACAGATTCACACCTATAAGACAAGATATGCGCTTGAATGCTCATGCTATTGATGAAAGAGTGGCTCTTGATGCTCACATTGAAGGGGTGGTATTCTATTACGAGCTCATTCGTAATGCAGATGGTTTTGATGGTTGAGAAGTCAAAAGACTTTTCTTTTAGCAGTTTTATTCAAAATATTATACTCAATTGTTATTTCAGTGACGACTGCTAATTCACTAGGGTGAATCCCCTTGAGGGAATCCTTGTGAATCACAAACCTCATTGGGTTGCAGATACGGTGCGGCTGCATTGACAGGGAGAACTATTATGGGCTCACAACCGGTGAAAATCCGATTTATATGAGAATGGCTCATTCACAATCAGTGATTTGACAGTGCAACAGCTCATATGCACATCCTGGACAGTCTGAGTAACCTTGCCTGAAAAGAGTACGATTTTAACTCTACAGAAAACGAATTACTTATTTGTCAGATTGATCTGATAGCAAATGCGACGTCGGGTAAGCGCGTGTGGCTTATTATGCAACATCCGAAAAGTCCTGCAATGCCGGGTATAAAAGGAGAAATTTTTTCACATTCACTGCAAAATGTCTTCTATGGACTCTCAGGAATACCGAGAAAAAGAGGAAACCAACGAAGAAAGTCTGGTTCCAATGCAAAAGCACAACTTCAAACTGATTGGAGCATTGAAATCCGAATTGATGATTAGCCAGTACCTGGGAGTCGTTCCCAAGATTGCCGTTTTGTTCAGTAGTTTTCTCATTGGCTTCTCATATATGCTTGATGGAAACGTTAGAAGTTCGTTTACAGGATACGCTACTGGGTCCTATGGACATCATTCGTTATTATCCACCATTAACGTAGTCACTACTATCATTGCAGCTGCTGGACAAGTGGTTTATGCTCGGTTGACCGATACCTTTGGACGTGCAGAGATGTATATCATTTCCATTGTTTTCTACGTTGTTGGAACCATAATTCAATCACAAGCCACCACCGTTGCCAGGTTTGCTACCGGGGCAGTATTCTATCAATTGGGATACGTGGGGGTGGTATTGATCTTAATGGTGATGTTATCTGATTTTTCTTCCATGAGACTGAGGTTGTTTTTCATGCTTTGTCCAACTTTTGGATACATTATTGTCACCTGGGTTTCAGGGAATATTCTCTCTGCTGTAGGGCCGGTCCAGCACTGGAGTTGGGGTATTGGAATGTGGGCATTTATCTTCCCGTTGGCCAACATACCCTTCTTGCTTTGTCTTGGCCACATGTGGTACAAGGCTAGAAAGTTACAAGAGTGGAAACAGCTAAAGGGCACAAGAAGTAGAATAATTCGAGAACAGGGAATTGCAAGTTTTCTTGTTCAGTTGTTCTGGGAGCTCGATATCGTGGGTTCTCTCCTCCTTGCAGTTACCTTGGGTTGCATTTTAGTACCTTTGACGTTAGCTGGTGGTGTTCAAACTGAATGGAAGAAGGCCCATATAATTGTACCTATCGTTATCGGTGGTGTTCTCATTCCAGTGTTTCTTGCCTGGGAAGCGTATTTTGCCAAATTCCCATTGGCACCCATGGTGTTCTTCCTGAGCAGAGGAATATGGTGCCCATTGGCCATAAGTTTCACCTTCATGTTTGTCGATATGCTCATCTCCGAGTACTTGTACACCATCTTGATTGTTGCAGTCAACGATACCGTCACTTCGGGACAAAGAATTATCACCCTTTCGTCGTTCACTTCGGAAATCGTCGGTTTCTTCTATGGTCTCCTCATCATCTATGTCAGAAGACTCAAACCAGGGTTGATTTTTGGCACATCCATGTGGATGGTTGCGCTTGGTTTAATGTACCATTTCCGAGGCGGAACTTCTTCCAAGCCAGGTATTATCGGCGCCGAGGTGGTTCTAGGCTTTGGAACGGCGTTCTTCTCATACCCTATCACGGTGGTTATGCAAAGTCACTTGAGCCACGATTACATGGCTGTGGTGACTGGAATGGGGTTGACGTTGTACCGTATTGGAGGAGCCGTGGGGTCGGCCGTGGGTGGTGCTATCTGGTCTCAGTTGCTTTACAAAAGACTTGCAAAAAAGCTTCTGCCCGAAGTAGCTTCAGCGGCATTCAGCGACCCATTTACTTGGATTTTAACTTATACCTGGGATACCCCAGAAAGACAATGGGCGGTCCAAGAGTACCGGTATGTGCAACGAATATTGATCACGGTGGGTCTTGTGTTCACGGCGCCTTTGATCTTGTTTGCCGTCTTCACCAAGGAAAGAAAACTCTCCAACGAAATCACCGTCGACCAAGAATCGAACCCCAACGAGAATGAAAAGGATTTCGATGTGCTTGCATTCTTCAAAAAAAAGTCAGTGGATTAGCCATATATTTGTTAATGTCATATTATGCCAATTTTGAAATGCAAGGTTCAGAAGCCTGCAAATTTGGACCTGCCCCGTAGCTTTGGACCATTAAGATAAAACAAAATAGGTATGCACATCATAGCTGCTGTGAGAAAGCCTATGATAGAGGCACCCCAGCCCACGGGATAGTTGGCAGTGCTGAGGTTATCGAACATAAATGTGCCAAAGAGAGGAGCAACACCAGCCATCAAGCTTCTCGACAAGGCATTACTTGCAAATGCTGAGGCCACATACCGAGGATAGGAAGTTGCTAGGTAGTTGAAGAGGGTCTGGAACACAATAAATGTACCGTGAGAGAACAAGAATCCTCCAATGATGGGAACTATCCAGTGAATTGATTTCTGAGCTGTCCAGGCAAAGATGAAAATTCCCGTGGGAATCCAGATGCTGCCGTAGATGGCCGCCGGCATGAACACTTCGGGAGTAATTGTGGCCTTTTTCTCGCCCAAGTGTTTCTTGGTGTAGAAATGGTAGATAATAAAAATGAAGGTTACGGCGCCCAGAAGAACGCCGGTCAAGACACCCATGTAGGCAGTTCCCAACTCCACCAAAGTGAACTGGTACAACTGTTGGAACACAATGGGGAATGCACTGAACCACAAGAACATGATGGTGTACAAAAGCGAAGTGTACAAGTTGACTAGCAACACCATTGGCTCGGAAATGGAAAGGATGATGGGACGCCAGAGGGTGGTTTTCGCAGCCCGAACAAAGCTTGTTGGAGGATGGTCGAGGTCGTACCGAGTGACAAAATTCTTGTTCCCTGTAACGGCACGAAGTTGTTGAGCCTTGCGGTGCAAGATGGCAGGGCCGTATGTTTCTGGCAAAAGGAAGCTGCAAACAACAAAGCTTCCGATGCCAACTAGAGTTTGGAACCTAAAACACCATTCCCACGACTGAGAAGCATTTGTTAGAGCGGCGCCTATCACCGGGCCAATACAAGGTCCCGCAATGGAAGCGGCACTCCATGCAACAATTGCCATGGGCAAGTAAGGAACATTCATGATATCTCCACAGGTTGCACTGCCTACCGCAAGCACAGGACTGGCCAGCACTCCGGTGAAAAACCGTAGCACTGCTAGCCCCGGGAACGAGCGAGTTCCAGCACCCCACGACTGGGGGATTTGGAGAATGAAATAAATAAAGTGGGACACAATGAAAATTGGCGCTCTTCCGATGCTCGGGTTTTCTGACATTGGGCCTAGCACCATAGGTCCCACCGCAAAACCAATGACATAAAGCGTCAAAGGCAATTCGGCCAAAGTGTGGGATATGTTCAAATCTTCCATCAAAAATGCAATGGAAGGGCTGTAGAGCGACGAGCCCATGACACAAGTCATGGTGAGGAAAGCCACTTGGGTGCAAACCAAAAACTTGTCTAATTTTGGCCAATTCTTGGGATTGTCTGGGTCAGACGGCCCATCCCATTCCACAACGATAAACTGCTCCAGCAGCGCCAGCTGGTTGGATTTTGACGTCTCATCGGAAACTTTTGCGTATTTCCGAGGAATGTCGTATTGGGGCCTTTCTTCGCGATGGCAGAGCACTCGCTGGCCAGAGAGGTTATGTATGACCAAGCGAGCAAGACTATTCTTGAAAAGAGACTGAAGCATTGATGCAATGGTGGTAAGTGTCCAGCGTTAGAGCCACCGCAGACTCTGATGGGCACATGTCCGGATATTCGGGTATTGAAAATTAGTAATGAGGCTCCCGCATGAGCGGAGGTGGAGTGCGGCATTGTTCGCTCGCAGGAAAATCCATTTTTGACACAATGTCGCAGAGGCAGCATTTTGCGTATTTTTAGAATTTTGCAATTCGGGGATAAGTTACGAAGGAGACTTCTACTCGGATAACCGGAAGATTTGTGTAATGTAAATCCAGAGAGCGAAAATAATTCTATTGGTGTGCATTGTACTATTGCACTTTAGTAAATCTAGCGGTAATACGATACAGTTCTCTTCAGATCAGCAAACCAGCTAATCAATTCAGAGGAGTCTGATACTACCCGTAATAATCTACCCGTAGAAACATTATTAGTCATGCGGGTAAATGAATTAAACTCAAGTTGACGCAGCTACACCCAATAATGCTTGGTGGCATTAACCTGGAGTTTCGTTCACTTTCAACTCGCTTCCATCAGAGATAAACTCAAAGTTGCAGTGAATGGCAGATTTTGAATGGCAGATTTTGCCGTGCTACATTTTTTCGCAGCCATTTCAAGCCTCACTGTCAAACACAAGCTTCAAGTAATTGTACCAATTGAGTCCAAGAACCCTTTTGATCTTGGCTTCCGACCAGCCCTTGCGGGCCATTGCAACTGCGAGTTCTTCACGCTCAGCGAGCGGCCCTAAAGGCTTGACAACTTTCTGAGATCCCCACGGCGTCAATGACCGGGCATAACCCTTATCCTTATTGCACCACTCCATGAACGCAGAGGGTCTTCCATGGCCCTCGGAGGCATCAGAACCTATTCCCACCAAGTCTTCTCCAATGAGGCTTATAACGTAGTCCACCACATCTACGTAATCGTCAATAGTGGAGTCGTTTCCCTTTGGCATGTGCGGACCAAACTGCGAGATTCCCACGAACCCGCCTTTGGATCCAAGCAACTTGATCAACTCATCTGACTTGTTACGACCGCTCTGCTTCAAATTAGCAGGAAGAACATGCGAAAAACATGGAGGTTTCTTGGCATATTCTATGACATCTCGAGATGTGTTATCTCCAACATGCGACAAATCACATACTATGCCCAAGCGAGCCATTTCATCAACAACTTCTCTGCCGAACCCAGTTAGTCCCGAGTCTTTGAGCTCGGTATATCCAGCACCAGAGTAGTTTTGGGTGTTATACGTCAATTGCATTTTGCGAACTCCAAGGTCCCGAAATATTCTTAAGTATCCCAATTGATCTTCGATTCCACTAGTGTTCTGCCAAGATAGCAAAACCGCAGTCTTGCCTTCTCTTTTAGCGCGGTCAATGTCTTCCACATTGTGCACTTGCAATATCAAATGGGCAAATTCGTCAAACCATTTTTTCCACTGGATCACATTCTTGATGCTCTCGGAGAAGTTCTCCCACAAAGTACAGGTACACGAAACCATGGTTATGCCACCCTTACGCCATGCTTGAAAAATCTCCTCGCCGAAATTGCAAATGTTCAACCCATCAATGTGGATGGAACTGCGGTACACTTCTCGAGCTTCTTGTTCAGTGAGCATTTTTTTGCCAAAATTTTGATCAATTTAATTCACCACGCACTCATTTATGTTTACGAAACGACAACGACAGGCGGGGGAGATACCATTACTGCCGATAACGTGCCAAGATGTCCATGACCCAATGCGGCAAATTGACGTGAAAACTCCGACAAATAATTGTGGCACACTAACGGCGCGGCCCAGATAGGCAGGTATGCATCGGGATTACGTCAAGATTGTGGATGAGATGCAAGCCATGATCTGACCCAATTAGGCATGTCCATCGTCGGAGAAATGTTATCATCGGCCAACTCGATGGACCCACTTCAGTATAAAAGTTGTATCAAGATCATGCCCAGGATATTATGAGTGAAGTAATTGATTCTACACACGATAAGAACGATGACACAGTAACGGTTGACTCTGTTACTGGTGGTTCATCGGCCGAAAATAGGCTGCTAACTTCCAAGAAGATCACCTGGAAAACAAAGATAAGAGGAATTATTTGGGACTCTCTTGACAAAAGTCCCGAGGAAAGAAAGTTTGTGTTCAAGGTGGACTGCTGGGTGATGTCGTACATTTGCGTGGCTTACTTTGTCAAATACTTGGATTCGATGAATGTGTCGAACGCTTATGTTTCAGGAATGAAAGAGGACCTTCATTTTGGAGGACAGCAATACAACTATCTATCCACCTGGTACTATATTGGCTACATTATTGGCCAAATTCCCTCGCAAGTGGCCATAAATTATATCAGACCTTCCATCTGGTTACCAGCAAACGAATTGCTTTATGGAGCCTTCGTCATGGCAATGGCAGGAGCCAAAGACGTCAAGACCTTGTATGCGTTGAGATTTTTCATCGGATTGTTCGAAAGTACTGCCTATGTTGGTATCATGACCATCTTGTCCAACTTTTACTTGCCCGATGAATTGGGAAAGAGAACATGTATCTTTCAAACTTCTTCCAGTGCTGCTCAGATGTTCTCAGGATACTTGCAAACAGGTCTCCACAAGGGCATGAATGGGGTTGGAGGACTTGCATCTTACCGTTGGCTTTTCATCTTTGACGGAGTTATCACCATTCCCGTTGCCATTGTGGGATTCTTTGCCATTCCCGATGAGCCATTGAGTTCAAAGGCATTTTGGTTCAACGAAAAAGACAGAGAAATTGCAATTCTGCGGTTGAAACGAGGAGACAGAAACACCAAACCGAACATGAAGTTCAAGGACTTCTTGAACATGTGTGTGGACTGGCCCGTCTACCTTTTCTCGTTGGCGTTTATTTGCCATGTCGTTGCAATCAGACTTTACGGATACATGAACCTCTGGTTGAAGTCAACCGGCACCTTTTCCGTGTCCCAGATCAATAACTTACCAACGGCCGGATATGGGCTCCAGATTGTTGCAACCTTGTGCTGGGCCTGGCTTTCTGACGCCGTGGGGAACCGGTGGACCATTATAACTTTAGCCTGTGTGCCCGCCATAATTGGATCAATAATTTTGTGGGTGTGGCCAAACAACCAGAGTGCCTTATTTGCCGGGTGGTACTTGATGTTTGCGGAAACCGGCGCAGGCGCCTTGTTCATTACTTGGATGTCCGAGACGTTGGGTACGGCGGTGGAACAAAGGTACTTGATGATAGGCATTGCTGAGGCTACTTCGTTCATATTCACGGCTGCAATTCCCATCTACTTGTATCCGGCCGATAAGGCACCCCGGTACCCTTATGCCTACCCGATTACATTCATGTTTTTTACGCTCGAAGCGTTGACAACTTTAGTCATTGCTTTAATCCAAAGACTTGAGACAAAGGGAATTTTACGCAACAAACATTTGTTTGTCACCGAGACCCAAGAAATGTTGAATGAGGAGGTACAGGCAAGACAAGATACGAAGGTTGCGGCTTGATGTATGTAAGTTTTATTGAATATAATTATGTGAACATTTCAATGTATACACTTGCCGAGGTACTAACCAAGTACGATAGAGTCCCATTCGTCTTTCTTCATAGGCTCTAACGGCAATAGTGGTTTTCTCCGGAATTTGTAATCAAAGTTCTGAAAGCTTGGGCAGGACCATCCACCACAATCAACCAAGTAAATGCCTTGATCAGCTATTTCTGTGTAAGAAGATCGAAAATGCGCCGTGGATTTTATAGCGATTATGCAAGGCTGTTTCTGAGAAATATCGATGCCTATCTCCACGAAAGCATTAACATCATAAGCCTGTATCCGCTCTGTCGTCACAATAATCAAACCATTAGCAACTTTTAATATACAAGTCCTCCCAGCGTAGAGTGTTGCCCCATGCATCATGTCACCAATATTGGTATACTTGTAGTCCAAAACCTTATAGACTTTCGCCTTGACTTGAAGTATCTTGCTCTTAACATGTGATAAGGACGTTCCAAATTCGAAAGTGCCTTCGTTGCCAATACCTATTTCAATTGCTTGTTTCACAACCGCTCTATCAACATGAAAGGCGCTCACAAACGATACAGCTGAAGTTATTAGCTTCGATAATAAATGGGTTTCGTCTGCTGTGCCACCTGAGCCAGGAGAATCTGATACATCTGCAACCACCACTCTCCCCAAGCTCGCTTTGTATTGTATCAAATCCCATACAGTTCCTAGTTTGGGAATTGACGCAAGAATCTGCAGTTTTAATTGCCAAACTAGATCACTTATAACTCTAAGAGCCTTTTTACATGGCTCATAGGTTTCATTAGTCGCTAGCAAACACATTCCAACGTCGTAACAATCACCAAAGGCAAAACCTCCACCAATTGCCAAGTCTCGAATCCCAAGATTCTTCTCCAACTCATTGCACTTTTTCATTATGATCTCGAAGGGCATACCAGCGACGGTGGCTTGGTTGGGTAAGGCTGATAGCAAAGGAATGGGGAACCTATAAGTGGTGAGACTCTTGGGTCTGAATACCAAATCTTTAGCAAGCTCGACACAAAGAGCACCTCTTTCATAGGTATCTATGTGTGGGTATTTCTTACCAATAATTGCAACATCCGCACAAGAGGTAAGTTTTTCGCTGATATTGCCGTGAAAATCAAGAAGGACCCCAATCACCGATGAAGGAGAAATTCGCCTAAACTTCTCCACCAACACACCCTCGGGATCAACGAGCCCATCAACCACATTTGCTCCATGTAAAAGCATAATTACAATATCAGGTGCTCCCCCTTTTTCAATGTAAGAATTGAAAGTATCGAGCATGTCCAGTTCGATTTGAAGAAAAGCCTCATTCTCCATCATTCCTCCAGGCATACAAGCCGTACAGACACCACATTCCACGTCCACCGAAGAGCTAGAGGCAGCATCCAACACGCCGGTGATCCAATCTCGGTCTTTCAGAAACCTCTCTGTGACATTCTGGTAGCCGCTCAAGTAGTGACGATTTTTAAAATCGGTAACGTTCACTCGAATTGGAACAAATGAGGACGCTTCATAGAAAAGTTGGGTGACAAATATCCTCATCTAAAAATCAGGTAAAATCAGCTCGGTTTTGATTATCATGTACAAATGGATCGGTTTTCCCGACTGAAAATTTCCCCTTTGGGATGGCGATAAGCGTTACAGGAAATCATTGTCTATGAGGGTGGTGATCGGCAACTTTGCCAGGTTCGTATCCAATATGTCATAGTAGGCGCTGGCAACGCCCATTAGCTCGCGGAAAAGATTGGCCATTTCGGTAATTTCTGGTCCGTCTGCGCTAAGACTTATCTCAAGAATGTTATCGCAAATTGTACGAAATACCTGAGCACACTTTTTTGCAATCACCCATTTTTCGCTGAAGGCTTCGAGTATCTCAGCACAAATGTGAATTTCGGTCTTCGAGTCTATCAAATCAACACCCCAATTACACAAGCAAAATAGGATGCTCGAACATATGGTTAGAAAACGGTATAGGGTGATCCAGTTGAGCGGGAGTAGCTTCTCGTTGAACAAGATGTTTGTGTAAATTACCGATTGAAGACTCACTTTGCCCAAGATTTCTATTCGTTGCGGGCTGGTCTTGGGCAACAAGAACGAAGGGCGATGCAAGAGCATCAAGCAATGGTAATACCTTGCAGAATACCATGCGTTCGAAGTGTAGAACGAAAATAGCTTTTTGTCGGTTTTAAACTGGATAGGACAAGCCTCGTACCAGCGATCCAAGTCGTTGATTATATTGGTCACAATGAGCTCCTTGGTTTCGGGATCTTTCTGTCCTGCTTTGAATGAATAGACCTTTTTTATGATCTTTCCCTCTATTCGCCTTAAATGTATCATCGACTGTATTATTTTCATAGTTCCGTATTCCTCGTCTTCCAATTTACTTGGCAAAGGGATCTCTACGTCGTCCTCGTCGATAGCCAACGGTTTGCCAAAACTTATCGAGAGGAGCCTATCCAAATTGTAAACGCTCCAAAAAAGACGGTGTCTCATCTCCCGTTCCACAGGGTCCATGTGGCCCCTTACTTGTCGATTGAGGCCCAAAGAGAGTGCCATTCTGGAAACAGTACCGGATAAAGTCCAGGAATGTAGTCCGTTAGGCTCGAAAAAGGAATAAATGCACAATAGTATCAACATTCGGAGCCTTTCGAAATCATCATATGATTTGTTTCTAGATAGAAACTGAATCGACTTAGAGGAAAAGCTTTTGCTGAAGTTATCCTCCTTCGATAAAAGTCCAACCCTAGTCAACGTGGTGCACCCAATAGCCATCACCATGTATAGCTCGAACTGAGCCACAGTATTGACTTCGTCGCTAATGTACTCATTGCTCTCGATTTGACTGATGAATTTCGATTTGTTAATGAAAGGATAAGAGCGGTGGTTGTGCTTGAAGTATGCCTCCACAAATTTGAGCGCAAGCGACTTACTCACTTGGTAAATCGACTCCCTTCCGTCGTCCAGGATGGTCGGAGAATATCCAATAATGGAGAGAAAAAGATCCTTTTGTGATGTATTGTAGTTGGAAGACTCATCTGGTGGCTCAAGTATTCGCCTGAAGAATCCGGGGCTAGGGGTCTTATACATATCAGGAGTAGGGTTAACGTTCGTATTGGTCATGGGGATATCCATTCCTAGATCGGTTGGGAAGTCATTTTCGGTCTCCGAATGGCCAAAAACACTATTAATTTCAGGCTTTAGTTCCGCGTTTGGCTCGCTGGACGAATAGCTCCGCTTCTTTCTTTTCAGGTACTCGCAACTGGTTTCTGCCTTGAAGCAGTTATCACATTTTGGAACTGTTTTCGAGCACTTCTTCTTCATTCTTTTGCAACGATTGCAAGAGTAAGGCAATGCTAACACCGCATGGTAGTCAGGGTCTCGTCTTTGCTCTTTCGATATCCGGAACTTGTTATAATATGTGCCAATACCCCCATCTATTTTTCCCATCGCTAAATAAGATAAAGATTTCGCAGCCGCGCGAAAGCAAAGAGCAATTTGCAGATTCAGCAATTTGCAGGTCTACTTTGTCTATTCTTGGTCTATACTTTGTCTTTGTCTATATGTATGTGGAAGAAGGACTATCAAGAAGCAGATACGGTTCTCTCTTCTGTCGGAGCTCCTTTACGTGCGCCTGAACATCTACGAGTCTGCGCGCCTTAATTGTAGGCGTAAGTCCTCTTGCATTAGTTCTCTCATCCGTCCATTCTTCTGCTTCGAAACCTTCCTTGGTCCCGCTTTCATCTATCCATGCTTGCAATTCTTGGCAATACTCCACATCCTTGGGGAACGTGAGAATGTGCATGCCCTCCGCTGGTTCTGGCAATGTAGTTTCCATGTTTGCGAGAGAAGGAAGTTGGATTCTGCCTGCAAAAACCCGAGCAACAACAGCTCCCTGGGACTCAGAAAATGGCATAGGGATAACATTCTTCGGAATGGCCAAAAAGGCTAGAGTGGGATCTTTGATGTAGAAAATATGGCGGTACAAGTTGTTGACAAATTTGCCGGTAGTGATCAAATCGTCCTTATAGGACTTCAAAAAAGGAAGTTCGTACAAGTAGCCGGTGCAGAAAACAATGGAGTCTATTCCGTCGTACTTTTGTCCATCTAAGCAAGTTACTTGACGGTTTTCAGGATCATAGTGCACAACTTCTGGAATGGAAATAACGGGATCCAACGATTTAGATTCACTTCTAGTGGTGTTCAAAACAGTTTTTGCTTGGGTTGCTGCTTGCATAGCAATATCAATGCCCGACGCCGAGCCTCCCACAACTAACACTGTTTTATCACGAAAATTGGTGGAGTCGTTGTAGTACTTTGCATGGGTCACCTCCCCCGGATGAACATTGACCCAGTCCAAAATTCCCGGAGTTTGAGGAATATACGGCTTATCAAAATGGCCACTGGCAACGACTACGGCATCGAAGCTGAAGCTTGTACCTTGTTCAGTGGTAAGTTTCCAACTTTCACCAGACTTTTCAAGGCTTTCGACACCACAACCCAAATGCATGGTAACACCCTCAATGGTCTTCGAGTAGTCTCGGACATAACTGGCAATCTGGGCCCTCGAAGGAAAAGTTGGATAAGATTCGGGCATGGGAAAATCTTTGTACTTCATCGTCCACTTGGTGATATTGGTTTCCAAGTGTCTATACATTGGGCTGCTGGAACGAAGGGGTTCCTCCTCGATTCCGCCACCATTAATCTCGTATTTGGCTTCTGCCTTGTACTCTTCACTGTAATTCCACAATCCGCCGAGTTGTGGCTTTTTTTCGAACAAGTGAATTTCGGCAAATTTCGATGGTTCCAAACTCAAAGCTTTGGCTGCTGCTGCGCCTGCTGGGCCGCCACCAATGATTCCCACTTTGCGAATTGCCATTGCCTTAGTGGTGTCTAGGTGGCTGAGCGTTGTATTTATACGGTTGAACAAAATCTGTCAACGGCGGACTTCTGTATCAGGCAATTTTGTGTCGGGATTTGGCAGAGGCATATAAGGGTGAAAGGCCGAGGATGGCCAGATAACATTGTCCGATATAATCGAATGTTCCGAGAACAATGAGTTAGGTGGAGTGACATATGAAAACTTAAGTGACCAGAAGGAACCTTTAATCCCTTCAATCCTCTCAATTGTTCCCTTCCATATTTTCCTGAGTTGCTTCGTTCGATATTTTTCTTGGTTGTTCCTTTAGAATTTTTCTTAAACGTTTCCTTCAACTATTTCCTCAATTCCTTCGTACTGAGCTTGGTGAGTTGACGAAATCGTCGCTACGGTATTGTTGAATCAGATCTAGATCTATGCTGCTTTAAGTAATTTTTGAGATTATGGCGTCGCTGCAGCAAGTGCAGTCCTGCACAGCACTCCACATTTTGCCCCACATTCCTCTTTCTCCCTTCTCTTCCTTTCTCTTTCTTTCATGCCAGCTAATCACGGTGCTGTGGTGACCGGTTCCAGAAACCTAGACCGTCTTGTGGAAGTTAAGAGTACTCCATATCCTCCATTGGAAGACAATGCTATAATCGTGAAAGCAATTGCTTATGCCGTCAATCCGTCAGATTGGAAACACATTCTACTTGAACATTTTGTGTCCCAGGTGTCTTCAGATGTGACGAAGTTGTTTGGTTTTGGATTACGTCTGCTCGAGAGGCCCCTCGGATATCTTGGTTCGAATATAGGTTGGTTTATTGGCAAAAATCTCACATTCGCTCGCAGAGGTGTGGTCCTGGGTTGTGATGTCAGTGGTGTGGTAGAAGCGGTTGGGCCCAAGGTTACGGGGTTTTCAAAGGGAGATATTGTTTCCACGTTTATCCACGGAGCCATGGGCAAGAACGGGGCGTTTTCCGAGTACGTTTCGACGAGTCCCAACGCTACCATTAAGTACGCTCCCACGCAACTTCTGCAAAAACCACTCAGTCCTGGCAAGTATCCAAGCTCCGCCATCAATTCCTTCGAAGGAGCTGCATCCGTTTCTTTGGGATTGGCGACGGTGGGTTTGAGCTTGCACTGTAACCTTGCCATTCCTCTGAACAAACTTGAGAACAAAGACGACTATATCCTTATATGGGGAGGTGCCACCGCCACGGGTATACTAGCCGTTCAAGTTGCCAAGTTGGTTTACGGGCTCAAGGTGATCACCACGGCCTCTCAGCGCAACCACTCTCTCTTGCTTTCGTTGGGAGCAGATCATGTGTTTGACTATAACGACGAGAACGTGGTGCAAAAGATCAAAGATGTTGGCAGCGGCAACATCAGGTATGGGTACGACTGTGTGGCTACAACAGAAACGTTCCAAGCCGTTTACG
Organism: Meyerozyma sp. JA9; assembly: GCA_003676015.1. Classification (NCBI taxonomy): domain Eukaryota; kingdom Fungi; phylum Ascomycota; class Pichiomycetes; order Serinales; family Debaryomycetaceae; genus Meyerozyma; species Meyerozyma sp. JA9. Next base: position 716,525 of record NSDU01000025.1, on the reverse strand, counting down.
ATGCCACCGAAGGACCCGAAGAGACTCGTCTTGAAAACCTTTTGTTTTTGACAGAAAAGTCAATCGTCCCCAAACCCAATCGGAAGGTCAAGTATTCTACGACAAATGTGTACCTTGTTGATGGAAACAGACACATGGGAATGAAGGCCACGCCTGGTATGATTGAACTGTTTCTCGTATACTGGAAAGAGCTTCTTCCTCCCGTCTTGGTTCACCTCAAGACTGCTCCTTTACAAGTGCTTTCGCCGGGGTTGCTGTCTGCTAACGAAGGCTTGAGATTGTTGATCGAAAACAAGACGAGCGGGCAAAAGGTGGTGTTTAGAAAAGACGATATTTCTGATTAGCTATCTAAAATTCAGGCAAACTTGGCGTCGTAGTCGGTCAATACAAACCTATAGCGGACGTCATTCTCGTGGCATCTCTTCAAGGCTTCGGAAATACCTTCCTCACCAACTTTCAAGTCCTCGTGCCACGACTTGATTCCCTTTTCCGCTGCCAAGTTAAGCATGTCCAACATCTCTTGTCTGTTGCCCAAGTGAGAAGATCCGAGCAAAGAACCGTTCTTGATAAAAGTGGCTGGACTAATGTTGAATGGCTCTTCTGGCAATCCCACACTGACCAACTTTCCATGAACCCGAAGGCATTTGAGATACCCGTCCAAGTCGAAATTCTTGGACGAGTTACCACAAGAAATGATGAGATCAAGTTTTCTGGCATATTTGGTGGCCCAGTCTTTTTCTTCATACGTCGCTATGAAATGGTCTGTACCCAACTTTAGGGCATCTTCCTTCTTGCTATTCGTTCTGGAAAAAGTGTAAACTTCAGCTCCCAATGCTTTGGCAAACATAATTGCAAAATGGCCCAAACCACCAATGCCAATGATCCCCACCTTCTTGCCAGGACCAGCGCCATTTCTCACCAACGGCGAGTAAGTGGTGATTCCAGCACACAACATGGGTGCCACATCGTTGGTTTGCAATTTTTCAGGAATGGGGAAAACAAAATGCTCATGAACCCGAATGTGAGAAGAGTATCCACCCCAAGTCTGGGACCCATCGGGGTAAAAGTCGTTGTATGTGTCCACCCAATCTGGACAGTATGTCTCGTTGTTTTCCAAGCAGGTTTCACATTCCAAGCAAGCACCAACTTGAGCTCCAACTCCCACTCTGTCTCCGATTTTATACTGCGACGAAACATCTGCTCCAACCTTAACCACCGTACCCACAATTTCGTGGCCGGGAATTACCGGCAAGTTTGGTTTACCCCAACCTCCACAGACGGTGTGGACGTCGCTTCCGCAAACTCCGCAAGCAATGATTTTGATATCGACATCTTTGGGCCCAAACGGCTTGGGCTTGAATTCAATTTTCTTGACAGTGTTCCATTGGTTGGTATCAGTTACGGCATAGCCTTCAAAAGTGTCGGGATATCCCATTCTCGAGCAATTGAAAAATAATGATTGGAGAAAAAAGTCCGAGACACTTATATTGGCAAGTTTCCCACCGAGAAATCCCCCATCGTACTCCCCCGCCAGCACGCTGGATCTGGAAATCTTCCCACCGCATCTTGCCTCGGGCCCAAAAGGGAAACTCTCCCCACCAAAGTATGCACCTCCCCCACATTTCCAAATCTGTCAGGGCCGAAAAATAACGCTCCGAGATATAAAGTAGCCATTGTGCATTTCGTATCCATCGAAATGTCGTTGGATATTGTTATTACCGGCTTCAAGGTGCACGATATCAGGTTTCCCACGAGTCTTGATGGCATTGGCAGCGATGCCATGCACGTTGGTACCAACGGGTCGCATCCATACTTGCAATTATTCACCAGCTCCGAATTTACGGGAGAAGGTATGGCGTTCAGCAATGGCAGAGGCAGTGAACTTGTATGTGCTGCAATTGAGCCTTTTGCTGAAAGAGTTGTTGGAAAAAGTTTGGCTTCTTTGGTGGAAAATATGGGAGCTACTTGGAGGTATATGGTTTCTGACTCTCAATACCGCTGGATTGGCCCAGAAAAAGGAGTTACCCACTTGGCCACTGCTGCTGTGATCAACGCCATTTGGGATTTGTGGGGAAAAGCCACCAACAGGCCGGTGTGGAAAATTGTTGCAGATATGACACCGGAGGAAATCGTGCGGTGCATTGACTTTCGTTATATCACCGATGTGATAACTCCAGACGAGGCTATAGCCATGTTGAAAGAGACACAAAAAGGCAAGGAAACGAGATTGAAGGAGGCATTTGATAATGTGGCAGTGCCAGCATACACCACCAGCGCGGGGTGGTTGGCGTTCAATGGAGACAAGATGAAAAAAGTGCTACAAGAAACCATTGATGCTGGGTTCAAGATCTTTAAGTTCAAAGTCGGTAGCAATTTGGAAGCCGACAAGGAAAGATTGAAGGCCGTGCGCGACATCATTGGATATGGAAATGAGTACCAAATCATGATTGATGCCAACCAGGTGTGGTCCGTTCCCGAGGCAATTGAGTGGATGAAGGAGCTAGTTCAGTTTAAACCAGTCTTCATTGAAGAGCCCACAAGTCCCGACGATATTCTTGGCCACGCAGCCATCAGAAAGGCCCTCAAGCCGTATGGTGTTGGAGTTGCAACAGGAGAAATGGCTGCAAATCGAGTCATTTTCAAACAGCTCTTACAAGCTGAAGCCATTGATGTGTGCCAGATAGACGCCGTCAGACTCGGAGGAGTCAATGAATGTTTGGCAGTTATGTTGATGGCGCTCAAGTTCAGTGTACCTTGTGTTCCACACAACGGAGCCATGGGCTTGACCGAGCTCACCTCCCACTTGAGTACCATTGACTACATCGCCATAAGTGGTCGGAAGTCTATGCTTGAGGCCGCTGATAGCTACAGAGAGAACCTTGCGCACCCATCTGTAATCAAAGATGCCCATTACGTCACTCCATTGGATCCGGGATACTCCATTGGCTATGTTCCCGGAGCCATTGAAAAGTACTTGTACCCCAATGGTACGTTCTGGACATCTGAAATTGGCGAAAAGATCAAGCAGGCGCCAAAGGGTGGCGAAGACCTCATAAAATGAATATGGAATAACAGATATACGAAAAACAAAAAAGCAGAATTACATTTTTTCTCTTGGTCTCTTTCCTTGCTCGTTCTTCCCCTCCCCCACTTGCTGCTTTACCGCATTGAGACGTCCCCACCCATCCTATAAAAGCACGTTGTAGCCCAGGTTTTCATCCACCATGGCACCTCCACTTCCTCCAAGAGGAATCTACACTCCTCTCCCAACATTTTTCAAAAATGACGAAGAATATTCCATCGACCTTGATACGCAGTTACAGCATTTTGACTACATTCAAAAGAGTGGAGTTTCTGGTGTTTTAATTGGTGGCTCTAATGGTGAAGCGATTCACTTGTCGAAAGAAGAAAGATATAGCGTGGTCAAGGCCGTGAGAGAGAGATGCACGAACAAAGACTTTGTTCTCTTGGCAGGAGTTGTTGGAGTTTCGATTTCTGAGATTGTTGCAGACATTGCACAGTTAAAGACTTTGGGTGCAAACTACGCTGTCTTGTTGGTTCCAGGTTATTATGGCACCACATTGACAAAACAGCAAGGAATCGTTGACTGGTTCACAACTATAGCCAGCAAGGCTGCGCTTCCAATTATCATTTATAATTACCCTGGAGTGCAAAATGGCATTGACTTGACCTATGATTCATACTTGACGTTGTCCGAGCATGAAAATATTGTTGGCTGCAAATTGACCCATTACAATTTCCCTCTATACACCTTGTTGTGTCAAAGTCCTCAATTGAAGGCAAACAACTTTAGGAACCTTGCTGGTGTGGGTCAGGTGTTACTTCCTGGACTTTCTGTGGGTGTTGAGGGTTGCATAGATGGGTTATCCAACATTTTTCCAAAATCAATGGTGAAAATTTTCACCGATTACGGAGCTGGAAATATTGCTGAGGCACAAGAGTTGCAGGGTTTGGTGACTTTGGTCAACGAAATGACTGCCGTTTTGAACATCTTGGGCTTAAAGTATGGTATAAAATACGCCTTGGGTTTGGGGGCCGTTGTGCATGGCAGACCACCATTGAACCAGGATATCGATATCAATGTGTGGAACAAGTACCTTCCAGCGTTCAAAAAGTTGCTTGAAATAGAGAAACAGTTGTAGTGAATACAAATTAAAGGTGACGGAAGTACTAAGCCCAAAATTGACTACGAAGACCAGATTGACTACCAAGTCCAAATTGACTACTAAGGCCAAATTGACGAAACCTCCAGATGCTCTAGACTCAATATTGAGCTCTCAACTCGCCAAGTCGTAACTCATTTATTACTAAACATTTTCAGTGGAAATAGCATTGGAGCTTCTGGAGCTCTTTGCATCTTCAACATGGTACGCATCCAACTTTTCATCATATTCCTTCCCGTGGTTAGCAGCTTTGATAGCGTCAATTCTTTCAACTTCAGCATCGATAAAGAGTTGGGGTCTCGAACGCTGTCTCAATTCCCGGTGCTTTCCAAGGAACAAAGTGTCGTACAGATCGAACATAAAGTTGATATCTTCTAAAGTCCGCTTGGCGGTCTCTGGGTAGAAGAACCATACAACTGGAGCATAGCATAACACGATCATTGCAAATAGCAAGTAGAAGCCCCACCGCATGTTGGTGACAGCAATGTCTGTGTACTGGGTAATGCAAAACCCACAAATCCAGTTAGTTGCAGTGGCTGCAGCAGCACCTCTGGTTCTCCATCCAATGGAGTTGATTTCTGAACTGTAGACCCATGGAACTTTGGCATAACTGGTTCCATAAATCACATAGTAGACAAAAAACATTGAAACGGTCAACGATCCCATAGCGTAGGTGTCTCTAGTTTCTGACACTTTCATGGCTATGGCTGCAATGATATAGGTTATACAGCATCCAATGGAGCCATACAACATCATAATCCGCCGGCCAATTTTGTCAATGATGATCAAACATACCAAAGCAGCACCCAAATACGACGTAGCATTGCAGGCGGTCAAAAGTTTTGCCGTTTCTTTGCTAAATCCCAATTGAACCGTCAAGATGGTTGGCATATAATATCCAAGAGCATTGACCCCGGTAAACTGTTGCATGAACTGAGTGCCGCAACCCAAGATTACTCTCCTCAAGTTTTTATGCTTATCCTTGCCAATCAAAACCTTCTTCAAAGGCACCTGTGCCGCTTTCTCTTCTTCAATGCTTGCCAAGATACTGTAGTATTCCGTCTTAACAACTTCATCGTCAAAACTAAGATTCTTACCCCAAAGTGCCGCAATCGTCTGATAGCCTTCTTCCAATCTCCCATGGTTCATAAGCCACCGGGGCGATTCTGGAGCAATCAACATAATGGGTACGGAAATCAAAGGAAATATCAATTGAAAAGCCAATGGAAATCTCCATTCAAGCGGTCCACTTGAAAAATAAAGGCCAAAGTTCATCCAGTTTGATAACATGTAAGCGGCCGTGTTGGAGACGGAACCAAGCACCACCAACCTACCTCTATACTTTGCCTTTGTTGACTCAGCCTGGTAAATGGGACAAGTAGAAGACGTCATACCCATTCCAAAGCCATTGACAATTCTACCAATGATCAACATTGGTAAGTGGAAAGACGCAATTTGCAATACGGCGCCAACGATATTGAACACCGAGCCAAGAAGAATCGTCTTCCTTCTGCCGATTCTCTCCCCAAAAGTAAACGCAAAAATAGCTCCACAAAAAGCACCCAATGAGAAACAGCTAGAGGTGATACCAGAGACGTTATGGTTGTTCTTGATCTTTGGAAAGTGATGAAGAAAGTCCTCGGAAATCAAAACTCCCGAGAAAACTCCCTGGTCGTAACCAAACCAGCCCATAGTCAACCCATTGGCTAAGGTAAGAAGTGAAAGCAATAACCTGCCAGATAATCCCAAATGTTTTTTCATCGTAGTGAATTAGTGAGAGAATAACAAGCTCGCTGCCTTCTTATATCATTCTCGGACCTGTGGTTTCGAAATTAATATGATATGAGGAGAACAGCCACTTGGCGGTGGAGGTGTTTTCCGCATTCGACACTCGAAGACCGATGAAGGTGGGGAGCGGGGGAGCGGGGGAGCGCGCAGGTTTACGAGGAGCGGCGAGATCGGAATAAGAATAAGAAACAAGCTTAAATTAGCAAAAATTAGCTGTTTCAGGCTACGTGTACGTCGGTTCCAATCATAAGCTGCTGTCGTATTTTCGTGATCTGCTTTCGAATGAAAACTTGCAACTCTTTCAGCGGTTCTTTACCCCACGTTAGAATCCGGGGTGCATCGCAGGTGGGGGTTTCCTAATGCGGGATGCGGCTAAGATGTTGACGGCTGCAAGTGGGTGCGACCAAAACGGAAATGGATACGGAAGTGGAGGAGATACCAACGAGAGGTAGAGCCAAGTCTCACAAAATTGAGTAATTCCTGAAGTCACGAAATTGAGCGCATGTAATTCATTTACGAATCTATACATCAGTCCTAGTTGGAAGCGACACAAACTGGGTGATCGAGTCCACTATACACTCTTCAAAACTGTGAAAATTGATCCCCAAATCTCTCGAGAGAGAGGCGTAGTCCAAATCGTAGCCCTCTGGGGCTCTGCAGTCATCCGGGACGTCAACACCGATCTTGGCGCCGAATCCATGCTCTTTCATGATTTTGGCAGCCAATTCATATGAGAACTTTTCTGGCGAAGAAGGTACGTATCTCTTATTTCCAGCAGAATCCACAATTAAACCACGAACGTGGGCCATCGCCAAGTCTCTCACATCGACCCATACTGGAACTCTGGACACAGGTAAGGGCGAAATACCTTTGTAGATGTCCCAAATGTTAGCGTTGGACAAATTCAAATCTTCGACAAATGCGACAGGATGAACAACAGGCCCAAAAGTCATTGGTGGACAGAAGGTTACCAAGTCGAAATTAGGCTGTTCCTTCTTCAAAAAGTTCCATGCTTCAAGCTCAGCAAACTTCTTCGACCCTCTATAAGCTATCACCGGATCAGCTTTGATCGACTCTTCGTAGGTGAGTGGATTCCAATCTTCTCCGGTGTAAGTAAAGCCTGGACCAGGACCTCGGGAGACATCCATAACCGAAGCAAACGACGAAGTCAACACAACTCTCTTGATTTTGGGTTCTGTCTTAGCTGCTTCAAGCACCACTTTGACTCCCTGGATGGCTGGTTGAATCAAGTCCCTTTCCACGTTTTTCACAGTGTAATCTAGCGGGCTGGCAGCATGTATAATGCCGTCAATTTCCTTCACTGCGTCCGTGAAGGGATTCTCACCTTCCTCTAATTCCGTGAAATCTTTGATCTGGAAAGGCTCAATTAGGTGCTTGACACGGGGACGGTCATTCATAAACTGGTGGGCTTTCTTTATCGAACGAGAAGCAAGCCTGACACCAATTCCTAGTGCGAGAAGATTATCCACGATATGGGCTCCAATGAAACCAGTGCCACCAGTTACAAGAACTTTTCTTAAAGTCAGTAGATGAACAGTGTTGGCATTTCACCTATACATACTTGTAATCCGAAACAGTCATTGCCAACAAGATGGAGACAGCTACTTTTTTATATGGTTCCGGCGCTCGGCCCAAATAGGCAAGTACCCCCACCCGGTACCCCAGACATGCACCCCGCACAATCGCCAGATTTAACCCATTATCGAATAATTCTCTTCTGAAAGGGTTCATTATCTCTGGCCATATTCCCTTAACTGTGCATTTCAACAGCCATAATCATGCAAGCTATGGCAAAAGGTCTCCCTATGGTGAATGACATCGAGAACGGCTATGTATGCGATGTTCCAAACTGTAGAAAAACGTTTTCCAGACCAGATCGTCTTGCACGACATCGCTTGAACCATGAAACAGTGCCCCGACACAAGTGCTCGTGGCCGGACTGTGGCAAAACGTTTGTCAGAAACGATGTCTACAAAAAACATTACCGTCGTCAGCACGAGAACAAGACAGAACGATATCAAGAATCATACAAAGTAACGAAACATGCTCCCGAAAAGTCGCTCAAGTTCATCATTATGGACGAGTCAAATCTACCCAAGAGTATAAAGGGCTCGAGTCCGATATCCGAACCGCAATTGAGCGACAAAGAGAGCCCCAATGACGAGGCCAACGTCAACAAACTTTCAAATAACTACAAGCCTCAAAGTGACGCCCCAGCCGAGAACGACCCTTTTGGGTTTGATATGGACGAATTGGTGTCGTCTGACGAGTTGATAAGATGGCTTTTTGGAGGCATTGAGTCCAAGAACTCCGAGCCTTCGTCCATCAATAGTTGCTTGAGCTTGTCGCCCAACGAGAGCTTGGAGAACTTTCCTGAACTCGAGGAGTTTGAGTACCCGTTCCACTCCCGTTCAATCACTGTGAATGATATAGTCAACGAACACCGGCAAACAGATCCTGATATTCCCAACTTTCCATTCAGTAGCGAGCAAGTTTTGATCGACAATTCTATCATGGAGGCATTGGAGGAGGTTCTTCCACCGATAAAATTTCAAGAGGAGTTCAAGAGGGACAGACTCCAGTACTTTTTGGAAAACTATTGGAAGTATTACCATCCTCAATTTCCAATCTTGAACAAGCCTTCGTTTTCTACAAAACAAAGCCATCCGATTTTGATTCTATCTATGTTGACCATAGGCGCTTATCTTTCCAATACAGCCCAGCAGGGTGGGCCCCCGAAACCAAATATTTTTTCCGATAGCATTGCCCTGCCTCTCCGGTGGGACATCTACAAGTCCAAGGAGTTCAAGCCACCGCCCAAGCTTTGGGTAGTTCAATCTTTGGTGCTATTGGAAACATACGAAATATGCTGTTCGTCCAGAGATTTACACGAGAGAGCAAACCTCCACCGAGGTTTATCAATACAGATGCTCAAGAGAAGTCCCATGTTTGGAGGAAATCCTTGGTTTAAATACACCAATTCTACTAACGAGTCAAACTCCACAACCATCTCTCCATATGCTAGCAGAGAACTTTGGTTCAAGTGGATCGACGACGAGTCGATGAAACGCTGTGCATTGGCTACATTCTACTTGGAAACGCTCCACGCCGTGGTGTTTGGCCATGACATGATCATTGATCTACATGATGTCAAGCCAACATTGCCGTGTAACGAAGATTTTTGGAGAAGTGGGAAATACTCTGAAAGATGCTTGCAAACCCCATTGACGTTGTTGGCTGCGATAAAGAGCATACTACATAAGAAGCCAGTGAAAACCCGAGGTTTTGGCAAAAAGGTAATTCTTTCCGGTCTCATCGCCTTGTCGTTCGAAGTGAAAGACAGAGAGTTTGAGCTTTCCATTCCGGAATTAAAATCGATCAAACAACTATGGCAACGCAAGATCGGCGAGGCTTTCAAATTCTGGGACTTGCATTGCTCAATACCTTCGAACAAAAACCAAGGTGTGTGGATAGATTCCTACTCCATTCCTTTGCGAGAGTTGTACGAAAGTTATACTCAAATGAAACACTACGACTTTATGGTGTATGCTGGAGCTCCAGGAAGAATGAACGTGGAGTTCAGTGAAAAGGAAACCGAACTTGTTGGCTCTCGAGTGGTTGAGTGGGCGGAAAACTTGCACGGCAAGAGAGCAATTGTGTTCGTTTATTCCTATTTGTTTAATTTGGTTTATGACGGTTCCGCAAAGCCTTCTAACTATAAACCAAAAGAAGACCGCTGCCTCTATCGAAAGCAGATTATCAGCCACATGTTGGTGATTCTATGGTGCTATACTTTTCACACTTGTGGACCCGAGTCGCATGCGTACAAATGGAACTATACCAACCCCGATTTGATCACTAGTAAGGAAGATGGCCATACCTATTTGAACAGAGTCATTGAAGAGTTTACGCTACTTTCAGGTAAGCCTTTTGCTGGCGACAACTTCTACAATGACATCGATGACTTTGCGAAAGTGTTGGACTCTATATCAGCGAAGGAAAACATAGTTGGACTACTCCGAATGTTCAAGGCAGAATACTCTACGGATTTGTCGGAAATTGCTCGAGAACATTCACGTCTATTGGAGAACTGCATCAACAGAAGTTTGGGCTCGGATAATGTTTTTTGCAGCAACATGTTCGAATAGTTTACCAGGGAAGTTCGGTTCCATCATAGCTCAAATACTTGCCTGTGGTATTCAAACTATCAAAGAGCTTGCACAATGCCGCGGCACTTTCCTCGGGAGTGATTTTAGTCTCTGGAGTAAAGAATTTTTTGGCGCTGACTTCATCAACAGCAGTGAATGCTCGCTCGCCGCCTAGACCCATATCAGTAGTGACAACTCCAGGATGTACAGCAGCCACAATGAAGTTTTCAGGCTTCAATTGTCTTGCTAGCTCTTTAGTGGAGTAATTGAGGGCAGCTTTGGACTGGCCATAGGCCGAAAAATCAAGGCCAAAGTCCAAGTTTAACGAGCCAGCATTGGAAGATATGAAGAATACCTTTTTTTGTGTTCCTTTTTTGATCAAAGGATACAATTCCTGGAACAAGCGAATGGGCCCCAAGACGTTGGTGAAGAAATGTTCGATCCATTGTTCTCTTGGAGTATTCAAAAGTGGGCCAAAAGACTTTGCAATTGCTGCATTTGAGACAAACACATCAATTGAATCTGTATACTGGGAAACATTTTTTGCGATCTTTTTGATGCTCTCTTCATCACTAATATCCAATTGAACAACCTTAACTTGCGGGTTTTCTTTGGCCAACTCATTTAAAGCCGTTGCCGAGGCTGGGTCTCTTGCGGTTGCAATCACCTTCACCCCAGATTTCGCAGCCAAGCGCTGCACCACAGAAAATCCAATTCCACGATTGGCGCCGGAAATAAAGTACGTTTGTTCCATGAGAGAATTGTATCAAGCAGAAGAAACTGGACTGTGAATTGTGGATTGATTGTGATCTGCTTTTATATCGAAAGATACAAGGTTCACCGAATTTGGCATTGCCTAGTTTGGCATTGCCTAATCCGGCGGATGAGCTAAGTGAAAGTTGCAAAATATTAGTCAACAGCAAGCTCGGAAGACTACGCTTACAAATACGGTTGATCAGAGTGTATTCAGTTCCCTACCATGGAAGTTCAGACTTGTCGTAGCTCAAGAATTTTCCACTAGACTCCGCACTCAATTCCTCAAACAAGCTAATCATACTCTCAGCACTTTGGTCCGGAGTAATGACTTCAGCCAGCGAGAAAAAGTCAGCAGCACTTGGATCCTCGGCGATAAGAAGTCTGCCGGCTTCGCTGCCCATATCGGTACCAACTACACCGGGATGAACAGCAATGACAATAATGTCGTCCTTGCGTAATTCCTTTGCCAAGTCCTTAACAGAGTAGTTAAGAGCAGCCTTCGATTGTCCATAAGCAGAAAAGTTGACTGGAAGAGTCATCCCGAGTGACGAGACCACAGTGGAAATGAAAATAACCTTCTTTTCAGCACTTTTCTTGACGAGTGGGTAGATCTGTTGGAGCAAAAGAATTGGTCCCACAACGTTGGTGTTGTAATGATTTGTCCATTGCTCCTTGGGGGTCTTCAAAACAGGAGTAAAAGCTTGACCAATGGCTCCGTTGTTAACAAATACGTCAATCGCATCGGTCAATTTTGCAACCTCTGCACCAGCCTTCTTAATGCTGTGCTCGTCGCTCACATCCAACTGAACAAGCTTGACATTGGAGCTGGACTTGACCAATTGCTGCAATTCTTCAGCGCCAGAAGGGTTTCTGGCCGTTGCAATAACCTCAACGTCTGGTTTCGCAGCCAATTGCTTGACCAAGGAAAGTCCGATACCACGGTTAGCGCCAGTAATAAAATAAGTCTTTGCCATTTTGTTTGTCTTGAAGATATCTAAGTTTGCTTGATTTCTGATGCTCAATGGGCAGCTGGGCGCCTTTTATACCACAATTTTATTAGAAATCATCACTAATCGTGCCAGTCGTCTGTCAGCAAAGTTGCAGAATCGCGACCGCATTAGGCAAGTTCGCGATCGCACTTACAAATTTGGTGGTGATAGGATACAAGACTGAGGAACCTGCGAACATCCAAAAAAGTTACGAAAAGTCCCCCCGCGAGAATTGCCGGCAAGATGCACAAAATCATATAGTTGGTAACGTATGCAGTTTTATTTTCAGTGAGCTTCGCTATACACGTAAGTAGCGCATGAACATGCAGAGAAAATGTCGTAAAAAATATGTCAAAATCGTGGCTGATCGCTTGACAAGAGTTCAAGCTGGTCCGCACTATGTGGGAGAATGTGGGAGTCCACGAGGAAGCCTTTCTGTTGCAAGCTTCGGTATTCCGCTCCACAGGAAAAAAGTAGAAGATAAGCCATTGAAATGAGCCATGGAACAAGCCATGGAATAAGCTATTCTTTTCTTTCAATAGCCTGTTCCCAGCCTGAAGATTTTGTTAGATGCAATTCCTCGTTTTCAACGGCAATGCTGCATGCTGCTGCTTGAACCTGTTTTTCTTTCCCGTGGGCTACTCAAAATCGTCAACCTCGTGCAAGTTTTTCGGTGGTTCCCGATTCCAATTCTGCTTCTTTGCAGTTATTTCACAGTACTCTGCCACCTTGGATGTGGAGCATTTGCCCAAAAGAGCGATTTCCTTATCTCTTTCGTCGGCCTCCACATTACGGCCATTGTTCAATACCTTGAGTACATGCTTCATCATCCCGTTGACATGTATCAATTTGTTGGTTCTGTCGGCTTCAGAGAACACTATACCCATCCGTTCCTGGTCGCCCATGTCCCAGTATGATATGCTGTTCGGTATCAAGACACTTTTTCCGTCGTCGCAAATCGACTTGGAAGGGTCCCATGGTTCTGTTCGTATGTTGAAGTCAACGAGGGAGCTGATATAGTCCATGGAATAGTCTTTTTCTCCCTTGGAGATGATGAAGAGGTGTGGGCGGTATATCTCTCCGAGACATCCACACTCAGAGGAATGTGAACGTGCTATGCCGAACCAGTACTTTCGGTTCTGGAGAGATTCAGGTAGAACCTCGGAGGGAATACGTACCAAGTTGGTTCCACCTCTCAAAGAGCCCACATGCTCCTTGGAGTCTGTGCCAAACTCAGGGCCCGCTAGTTTGTCGCAGACTCCCTTGTCGAGGCTGCATCCGATGATTCTCAATGGGTTGAAGTTGTAGACGAAAAACACCGTCTTGGGATCGCTTTTGTCAAAAAATGGCGCCCAGTTCTTCTCGCGGAACTCGGGAGCTCTGTCTCGAAGCGAGAGCCGGACGGTTTTTCCGTCGCTGAGCGGCCGACACATGTGCATGGCGCGGAACCACTTGATCTTGGTGCTTCGCATGTTGAAAATAACCACCGGTTCCTGGACGAGTTCTCCGTCTTTGTAGAACTCGCGGACCGCCACACGAGGGTCCTCAGGCCCCATAAGTGCGAGTTTGTGCTTGGCGGTGTTGGGCGACTGGTCAATGTCCACCTTGAGAATCGACGGAAACACAATATCGGAGTCGCCGAGCTTGATGTCAAACTGCTCGACCCAGTCCTTGTCGAACACTTGCATGTATATCATGTTGATGGTGGGCTTGTTTCTGGTTCCTCGGTGGGTGTACAACACCCTGCTGACCATGAAATGGACCTGGTACTGTTCGAGCCACACACTGCTGCCGCAAAAGTGGAACCATTTGTGGGCCAAGATGGACTTTTCGTCCTCGCCTTCCTTGTCGAGAAAGCAGTTTTCTGCGATGGGATAATCGGTCTCAGCGATGCGAGAGAGCTCGTCTCTGATTCTCTTCAACGAGCTGCTGAATGGCGTGGGCTCGGTCACAAACAAAGTGTCTGTGAACTTGATCGAGTCGCACTGGAAATTGTCGATTTGCTTGGGGGAGTTGGCTTCCGCAAACGAGTAGCCGGAAACATTGAAAGAGGTCAATTTGGCATGAAGCACACTATAGTTTGCTATGGTATCGCTTGACTGAAACGAGGCGGAAAACTGGTACCAAAGTTGCAAATTTACACAAACAACTAAAGCTGCGACAACTACCGTCAACAACTGGCTTTTGCTCTTCACGACCTGTTTTTCTCGTGTGACCAAATGCCACACTCGAAAGTAGAAAAAGAAGAACGCACTGCAGAGAGAAAGCAACACTGTGAGCACGCCGTACTGCAACACATCGGCGCCCCACGTGTCGAGGTCCAAACTAGTCATGGAAGCCGAACGGAATATAGCGAATCTCTGGCTACGGAAAGTCTTCCTACGGAAACTTTGGCTTTGGATTTGCGCACCACGTGCCGGGCTTTTTGGAATTTGTTTGAGATGCCCAGCCGCACATGCGGACTATTATCAACTATTGCTACACAGCCCGATGTAAGGCGGACCAGAATAGTGACTCCCACGTTCCATTTTTCTGGTTTGTGGGAAGCTCCAGCTCGGAAGGCACAGCACCGTAAGCAGCCACATCTGCGCTGGCGAAAACTGGCCCGCCAAAAATAGCCGCCCAAACAGAACTGGGCGCCTAAGCCACCTGAGGTAGTGCTTCATTGGGCCGACACTATGCAGGATCATGCATATTATCGCATACCCTCGCATGATATTTTGACGGGCGATATGCACGTTTGTGCTGCGTAGTGCGCTAATCGATTGGTATGTAAAGATACGTATATAACCTCAAACTCGCTCAGCTTCGTCCACCTCCGGTTTGGTTTGACGGGCGTACCCGGTGGAGGTGGCCATCTCGTCCTGAGAGGGAGGAACCCAGCCAGAGGATTTCCATGCAGGGAGCTTTTGGGCGTAAAGCTCATCGACCTCTTCCAACGACAAGCCCTTGGTTTCGTAGACGAAAAAGTAGACGTAGAAAAACGAAAAAATCAAGCATCCCGTGAACACAAAACCGTAGTAGAAGTGGATGGCTGAAGTGATGAATGGACTGAAAAACGAAATCAAAAATCCCCAGATCCAGTTGGCGGCAGTGGCTACCGACATGGCCTTGGATCTGATTCTCAATGGGTAGATTTCCGAGATGATGGAGTACACTCCGCCCGCCCAGGTGGATGCAAAGAAGAAAATGAACAAACAGGTGATGAAAATCATGGCGTTACCAGAGGACTTGTATGTGTCGTTGGGATTGTCGTAGCCACTCTTGTACAAGTGCACAGAACCCAACACCGAGTACACGATGAAACACACCGTCATCCACACGGAACCGATCAACAAACACATTCTTCTACCCAATCTTTCGATGGCGTAGATTCCGACAAAAGTGGATGCAAAATTGACAATACCAAGAACAATCGACGTTTGGAAAGAGTCCTTCATTCCCACCGCCTGGAAGATGGTGGTTCCGTAGTAGAAGAAGTAGTTGTTACCGGTGAGCTGCTGGATGGACTGGAGCACCACGCCGGTAAGAACTCTTTCAAAGATTCTCGGCTTACCAAAGATCAATTGGGTCCAGGAAGCAGAACCCGCCAATCTTTCTCTCTCGATACCCGCATGGATCAACTGCACCTCGGTGTAGATTGCAGGATCGTCCACATGCACCTTGTTGGATCTGGCAAGCGACTTTTTGGCTTCGTCGATTTTGTTCTTTTCGATCAAATAACGTGGAGATTCGGGCATGGCAAGCATTCCCGCCACCAAAAGAGCAGCCCAGGCGAAACACAAGCCCAAGGGAATTCTCCATTGGCGAGCATCGTCGTACTGCTTGGTTCCGTAGGTGGTACAGTAACCCAAAAAAATACCCATGGTGATGAACAACTGGAAACTGCAAACCAAGGTTCCTCTCAACATCTTTGGAGCCGACTCACCAATGAAAAGTGGCGACAAAACCGACACACAGCCCACGGCAAGACCAGCGATGGCTCTTCCAACGACAATCTGGTACCATTTGGTAGTGGAAGTAATCTGGACAATGATGCCAATCACATAGATAATCATGGAAAACATCAACCCCATTCTTCTTCCAGCAACATCGGCAATCTTTGACAAGAAAATACCGCCGATAGCACAGCCAGCGTTGAAAATGGCCACAATCACTCCGGTTCGGGTATCGGTAAATCCATAGGTCCCGTCACTCTGGAGAGTACCAAACCGACGCTTATAGTCGGACATGTTGACGAACCCCGAAATGGTTCCGGTGTCAAAACCAAACACAAATCCACCAAATGCAACAAGAATACAAAAAAGTGAGATGGAAATGTAATCTTTCAACGATTTTTCCGGCAACGTAGGTTGCTCTGCAACGATTTCTTTGGCAGTAGGAATGTCGGATGGGCTCTGGGGAGTCTCCTTCCGTCCAAGGTCATTTTTGCCATCTAGGTTTTCCTCAGACATTCTTGGAGTAACCTGTTCGTTCGACGACATGATGGCGGGAAAAATAAGCTGGTTTCAATGTTTTATAAATTTGCAATTTCGGAAAAACTACACAATGTGCAACCGCTGCACGATGACGCAACCGCACCGGAAAAATTTCTCGCGTGCCAAGCCGTATGCCGGAAATCGCCGTTACTTTTTTCTCCGATTGCTTTGGCCACTACCAATCATCGGCAGCATACCGAAGTCCGCTCTCCTTTCTTATGTCATCCATCATGTTCATCACAAGCATGGTTTCGTCATGGGGCATGACGTCACTTTCCGTGCGACCGTTGGATATGTCATCGTAACATGCATTGGCCTCGTAAATAAACCCAATGTAGCCGCTTGTATCTTCGTACTCAATTGCGTCTCTTCCGTCTTTAAATGTCACTTTGAACTTTTGCGGACTCGCGGGGTTCTCGCTGAACATTTCCAAGTACCCTTTTGTGCCATCGAGGCGCAAGTACGGTTCGGGTCTTGGCACATGGTTGGAGCATGTAAGCACGGCCTGCTTACCATTTTCGTATTTGACAAGCATGGACGAAGTAAAATCGACCTTGTCCTTTGGATCGATTGTTTGGAACGACTTGACATCGAATTTGGTGGCATTCTTGCCGAGTTTGTTGTCCAATAAGATTCTGGTATAGGTGAGATTGTAAACCCCAATATCCAAAAGTGCCCCGCCTCCAAGCTCATTGCTTCTAATTCTCGAGGTCTCTGGTATATTGGCCAAATCGGCATCGAACGAAAAGTCCATAACAAGTCGGTTGATATCACCCAAAGCTTTTTCTTCGAAGATCAACTCTTTGAGTTTCGCAATCGAGGGAAAAAACCGAGTCCACACTCCCTCCAACAAATACAAGTTCTTTTCTCTGGCCAAGTCGATCAATTGCTGCGCATCTTTGGCATTGAGGGTGAACGGCTTCTCGCAAAGAATGTGTTTGCCGTGACTCAAGCCTTTGGTCACCTGCTCCTTGTGCATGGGATGTGGAGTTCCAATGTAGATAATATCTACATCAGGGTTAGCGTACAACTCGTCATACAGCTGGACCTGTGGGACTACTCCGTGGTTGTTTTCGGTAGTAATTTTGTTTCTTTGTATGAACTCTTCACCTCTTGATCTCGACGAAGAACCAATACTTTTCACGATATGCTTGACCCTTTCATTTCTCTCGTTGTTCAAGCACAAGTCGTGGACAAACAGTCCTGAGATATTGCCTGCGCCAAGAATGGCCCAATTGAGTGACATTGCAAGAAAATGAAAAGGTGGTCGACAATTATTCAGCTCCCACTGCCCCCCACTTCCGGGGCCCCACTTTTGGCTCCTGCACGCGCACTTTTACGCGGAATGCAACGCCATGTTGCATCGCACATTCGGCATGGTGTGGGGTGCATCAAGTATATATTGATAAGAAGTCTGGCACTTGTTCATGCCCAATGCCTAGCGCTATACCAAGTTTCCACCACAACGAGATCGCAGATCAGGGATTCACCATCATTCGGGAATTTTTGACCCCGGAAGAGACCTCTAAGTATCGCGAGGCTTCGGAGAAAGTAGTGCAATATGCCCGCGAAGGACACTGGCCCCATGTACGTACTAGAGGAAAGCAGTTTCCCCCATGGCCCAAGAACTTTAGCCCAGACATATGGGGCATATCGGGCTTGTTAAACCCAGATTTGGGCGATCTTTCTGTTCCCTTTCAGGAATGCTATGCTTCCGACAAGCTTTTGGCAATTGCCCAGGATATTCTCCAGACAGACAAAAACCATTTGTCCATGGAATTGTTCAACATGTTGATTAATCCGTTGACAGACTTTGATTTGGACTGGCACCGGGACTATATAAAACCGGACGTGAGTCCTGAAGAAGAGGCGGAGCAATTGCTTTTGGATCCATACGCTGGAACTCAATTCAACCTTCCTTTAACTGAAGACAGTTGTCTCATTGTGGTTCCAGGTTCCCACAAGCGTATTCGAACCGCCGAAGAGAGGGAGAAGACCAGTAACGAGATTCGCAAGGAGTTCATCACTGGCCAAATCACGGTGGATTTGCACCCAGGAGATGTCGTATTTTACAACAGCAACATTCTACATCGTGCTTCGTACTCGGCCAAGAATACTCGGTTGACTCTCCACGGGTCCTACGGCCACGTTGACCACGGCAAGACCAGAGCAAAGGGAGTTTTGCAACATGGAGTGGCTGAATGGCTTCCCAGGTTTCATCCTCAAAATGAAAATTTGAAGCTTTTGAGATCAAAGTTGGAAAACTTGGCTAATGAGTTTAAGGGCCAAGACTTGGGCTTTTCCTTAGATGGGTAGTCGATATGTGATCATGAAAACGAAATCTTACTTGTTCTTTTTGATTAGTTGGCTTTTCATGGAAAAAACGTAGCCAAGAGATGGTACTCTTCGTCCGGGATGGTGTAGCCTGAAGCAACAATATTGTAGAGACGGCAATCAAAATCGTCGTTCCAGCCTTCAAACATAAAAAAGTTGTATTCTTTGTACCACTCAATGTACTCCATCCAAATGTTCGGTGTGCGCTTCAAGTAGAACTTGCAAATCATGTTCATACAAGCGTAGGCATAAACCAATTTTATGGCAAAAAAGAGCTGTTCTCGCTTCACGTAGTCGTAAACGTCATTCTTCACAACGAAAATCCACTTGTAGAGCGGAAGTGGAAAGTTTTGTTCGATTGAGCTGAACATCATAGTTTTGAACATATCCACTGCCTGCAACAAAATTTCGTATTGAGCCGTGGTGACCATGGCACCGTTGTGGTACTCTTCGAGCTTGTCCAGCAAGTAGGTGACAAAGGGATAAGATCCAGGATTAGGAGGAGGCGACAAAACTTCGTTTTTGTAGAATAAAGCCGAAAACTGCGAGTTGTAGAGCAATGGAAATGCCTTGGCCATTGACACCTTCATGCCGCTGCACATCGATAGCAAGTCTGGCTGCGACGAGTCGTGGCTAACGAAAGGGAGAAGCTGGTGGGTTTGCAATGCCAAAAACGAGAACAACAAAACTCCAGAAATGACAACTTCCGCAGCCTCATTGATAGTCGCTAACTGCTTTTGCTCGGTCGAAAGTTCCTGGATAAGTCTAGAAGTGTCTCTGAGTGTGTCGCCGTAGTACTCTCTGGTCTTTTCTCTTAAAAACTCACTGACATTGGGGATGGTTTGAAGGTCCTGAAGGTTGCAAAAAGTCATATATTTCAGAGTGGACACTTCAGCCGAGTCGTAGATCCAGCTCGAAAGATCAAGAAGATTCCACAAGTTCAACGAGCAAAGCGAAAAGATGCTGCTCCGAACCAACGGCGACTCGTGGAAGAGACGGGGCACTTGCACCTGCCACAAGTTTTTGAGTGGAGGCTGTTTCATCTCGCCGGGAGCAAGGTATACTTCATGAAAATACTTTAGAAGACGACACTCAAAGGTGGATATGCCAATTTGGCGCAGCGGGGAGTTGAGTGGGCGCTGCTGGTGCCATACTACTGCTTCGTACGAATTGGAATCGTCAGATTCACCGGAAGAGAAATTGTCTATGTATATGCATTCGCGGTTGGTGTGCTCGCAGTACTCGCATTTCGGTGCGCCGGCAACACATTTGATCTTGAGCCGCTTGCAGCTCAAGCACCTGTTTTTGCGGGTCCGGTTTCGCCTTCGGGGCACCTGGTGGACATTGCTCAATTGCATAGAGTTACAATTGCAGAAGAACTCCGCAAGAAACGTTTCGCGCAGGACATGCAGCGCTGTGCAGGATCTCGCCGCACAGAAACCGATTGCAGAACCGATTGCAGAACCGATTGCAGAACCCTCACGGCAGAAACCGGTTCAAGATGCTGAGGTCGTTGCTGCTAAACAAAAAGTTGGCGTGCACCATACGGTAGAGGTTTTCATCAAATTTGTCTCGCCAGCGGCCGTTTTGCAGGCTGTACAGTTTGTACCACTCAATGTAGTCGAGCCACATATTGGCGGTGCGGCTGGTGTAAAACTTGCAAAAAATGTTCAAGCAGCAGTAGGCGTAGAGGAGCTTGAACCCCAAATACAGCTTGCCGGAGCGTGTGTATCTGAACACTTCACTGTCGATCAAAAACACCCAGCGGTAAAGAAGCAAGCTGGACTTGTGTGCGACAGAAGCAGTGAAGAGAACCTCCAACATTTGCAACGAATTGGAAAAGTATTTCAATTGGGTTTCGGTCAAGTCGCCGTTGCTGTGTTGCTGCTGGGCACATTCTTTCAAATACTCCACAAACGGATACTTGGTAGTGCTCTCGGGTATGGTTGGAAAATTTTTACTTTGGAACAAGCCAGAATATGAAGTGCCAAGAAGAATTGGGTAGCACATCATCAATGTCTCCTTCACGCCCTGGCAGATGGAAATGAGGTCTGGTTGGGCAGGATCAAAGCTGAGTAGGGGTAAGAGGTTGTTGGACTGTAAGGCTAGAAACGTGAAGAACATGGAGCCGGAAAACGTGAGTTCTGCTGCCTCTTCCACCGTAGCTATTTTCTTCTTTCCGGTTGAGAGTTCTCCCATTCGTTCACTCATGTGCTTTACCGTGCTCATGTAGTACGTATCGATCATTGCGGCCAAATTTTGTCGGCTATTGGGAGTGTCGCTCATTGCCGATAATGCCATTCCTCTTGCTTCTCCGTCCACCTCGGCCACTTCGACCCACGACGTCAAGTCACAGAGTCCTCGCACACTCACAGCACTGAGCGAGAGCAAGCTGTTGCGAACCAATGGGGACCCCAGGAAAAGTTGCGGCACCTGTACCAGCCAAAGCCGCTGCGCAGCAGCATCTTTAATTTTCTTCGGAACGATGATTTCGTCAAAATACCGAAGCAATTGGAACTCAAACGCCGTAATGCCAATGTGATTGCGAAGGGCATTCAACTTTCCCTGTTTGAGCCAAATTGCAGACTCGGAAAAGCTACGCTTCGAAACTGAAGACGGTGAAATTTCGCAGGTGTCGTCGTATATGCACTCGCGGTTCGTATGGGCACAGTATTCACAAGTCGGCCTCGCCTCATTGCACTTAATTTTCAACTTTCGGCAGCTGTGGCACTTGCTCTTTCGTGCTCCAGGACGCCGGGTCAAAGCCATTGCAAGGGTTGGGGTTATTGTCTCTTGCATGCAGGCGCTACCCCGGACATATGTAGGAACGATCTTATAAATAGATTGTCGCGTTGTTCACAACAGATGTGCAATATTTGTTTATTACTGTTTCTGGGCTCGGTTATCTGTACCGTAGTTTCATGTCACGATACCCAACTTGCGTCGTCTTGCTTGCACGTTGCTTCCACTCAAGCCATTCGTAAGCCACTCGTGGAAATCGCCGTACCTGCATGATGCAACAGTCGGTGTGCATACTACAACGGTCGGCCTGCGTACGGCAGCAGTGTGTTGCAGCGAGGGAACGTACATAGTAGTGCGTAATTATCATCCGAAAACAGAAATTCCGAGCAAACAAGCTTGTAAAGCATCTCGTCAAATTGGTCCTCCCATCCTCCAGTAGCCATGCATTGGGTTTTGTACGATTCGATGTAGTCGAACCAGAGATTGTTGTAGCGGTGAAAATAGAAATTGTCGAAAATGTTCAAGCAGCTGTATGCGTAAAGAAGCTTCAATGCAAACTTGTCGCGCTCTTCACGCATGTAGCGATATACTTCGGCGTCATGACAAAATGTCCATTTATACAAAATAGACGACGACTTGTGTTTGACTGCGGCTGCGAAAAGTTTAGCCAAGATATTGAGCGTTTCTTCATAGTGAAAAAACTTGGTTGAAGAAATCACTGCTGTTCTGTGCAATTCAGTAAGGTGGTTGTGAAGAAATGCAATAAATGGAAACTCTTTTTTTTCAGCGAAATTGGCGAGGGGATCGTTATGGAATAAGGCAGAGTACTCTGATTCGTACAAGTGTGGAAAGCACAAAACCATGGATTCTCGCATACCAAAGCTCATAGAGATTAAGTCTGGCTCGTCAGGGTTGAAATTGAGAAGAGGAACAATTTTTTCAGTTTGCAAGACCAAAAATGAAAATAGCATGGCTCCAGAAAATACAATCTCGGCCGCTTCATTGACAGTACTCAACACCTTTTCTCGAGATATAAGCTTTTCAATGGTGGAACATGTGTCTGCAAGCATTTTTGAGCAGAATTGGTGCACAGAACTTTGAAGGAACATCCGAAAACTTTGTAAATCGTGTATAGGTTCGGGAAAAAATCTAGTATCTAAAGTAACATTTTCAGGATCAATCCACTGGGACAAATCACACCGGTCAAGAAGGCGCAACGTGGAGAGCGAGTACATACAATTTTGCACCACGGGAGACTCGTGGAAGAGACGAGGAACCTGGGTCTGCCACATTGCTCGCACCGGCTCCTCTTTGACTTTTTCTGGAAGCAAGCCTTCATGGAAATAAATAATAAGCCGGTACTGGAAGGGTGTGATGCCCATGTGGCGTGGAGGAGAGTTTAGCGACGATTGGAAGAAAAAGGGTTCGGTGGAAAAAAAACGGGTTTGAACCAAGGACCTAGATAAGATATAATTACATTGACGATTGGTGGCATTGCAGTACTCACAGGGCAGAGCGCCGTCGCACTTTATCTTGAGCCGCCTGCAGCTCTCACATCTTTTCTTGGGGCTGTTCATGGGGAAAATATGGTGAAGCGAGAGCCTGTGCACAGGTGCGATAAGAGGACTGCGGTGCGAAATAGCGACCAAATAGCGACCGAAATAGCGACCCGCGGCGCGAAATAGCGGTACGACATAGCGTGCCACAATTAGCGCGAAAGTGCCCTGCGTGGGGCGCCCCAGCGAATAGCGAGACAACGCGGGGAACTGCGCAAAATCAGAGCAGCGAGAACTGTTTGGCTGCGAAATGAAGATACACAAAAAAGAGACAAAAGACAATAAGTCAATAAGGAAAAATGTTCAAAAAGTACAAGTCCGAAAGACAGAAGAAGAAATGAAAGTTCATGTATCCTCCTCCCACTCGACTAATCAATCCCAACCCCTTCCATTTCTCTTCTCGCTTCCACTTCCGCCGGACATCAATGCACCACTCCGATCGACTTGACGATAATCGCGAGTGAACCCACCTCCTATCATGACCCAGGACCGTCCGGCGCCTCCCGCGCTGCTCCCGTATGGAGACGGCTCGAGCAAGGTGTACGGCATGGAGAACTTTGGAAACACCTGCTATTGCAACTCAATTCTTCAATGCTTATACTACTCTGACAAATTTCGAACCAGATTGGCACTCCACAATATCACCCAGCACAACCGAAAAGAGGTGATGGCGGGGGTTAAAAGCCACAATTTCACTCTCAAGTACGAGCTGTTGGTGCAGAAGCGTTTGCGGGAACAACCGAAAAACGCCGTGGTGGAAAACGGCACTTCGGAACGAGCCAAGCCCGCCAGAAAAGGATCGCTATTTGGGCTCAAGTTCAACACCGGCACAACAAACAGCATCAACACCAGCGCCACCGACGACAGCCTGCGGAAATGGTACGTCACCGAAGCCAAAAACTGCGACGCCTTGCTGGCAGAACAGAAACTCTTGATTCGCAGAAACCCCGAATTCCAACATCTCCCCGTAATGGTGACCCGGCTCACGTCGTCGCCGTTGGAGTTGGCGGAAAAGAGCGACAACTCGCAGTCGTCGTCGATGCTTCTCAGCGACAAAACCGAGAAAAGTAACACCCCGCCCTCCGGCAAAGAAGGCTCCATCACCGCCCAGTCGTGCTTCATTATCGTGGGCATTCCCCACCCCGAGGTCGACTTGGTCAACCCTATCAACCCGTTCAACCCCAACCCGTCGTCGGACCACCGTAAAAGGTCGGCGCTCATCAATGGGCCCATCATCAACCTCGACCATTCGCTCCAGCTCCCCACCCAGCAGTCGGACGAAACCGCCTTGCTCTATGCTCTCAAGGACATGTTCGAGTGTATGATCGAAAACAAGTCCCAGATCGGCGTGGTGTCTCCGTCCCACTTTGTCGCCAAACTCAAGGAGAAAAACTACCTTTTTCGCCAGGTCAACATGCACCAGGACGCCCACGAGTTCTACAACTATTTGATAAACGAAATCATCGAGGTGGTCGACAAGGAATGCGGGCCCGGCCACAACTGGTGCAACGAGATCTTCCAGGGCATGATCACCAACGAAACAAAGTGCCTTTCGTGCGAGACCATCACCTCCAAAGAAGAGGAATTTCTCGACTTGTCCATCGACATCCCGCCGGGCAGCGCCGCCTACTCGTTGACCCACTGCCTCAACAACTTCTCGCGGCTGGAAACCCTCGCCCACCAGAACAAGTTCTACTGTAACAACTGCTGCTCGCTCCAGGAAGCCACCAAGACTATCAAGCTCAAGAAGCTCCCGGAGGTGCTTGTGATCAACTTCAAGCGGTTCAAGTACGACGAGTCCGTGGACAAGATGGTCAAGTTGTTCGACTCGATTTCGTACCCGTTCAACCTCAGGCTCTTCAATACGTCGACCAAGGGCACCACCGAAGACTTCACGCTCTACGAGCTCTACGCTCTTGTGATCCATATTGGCGGCGGACCCATGCACGGCCACTATGTGGCTCTCTGCAAAATCAAGGCGCAGTTATGGCTACTTTTCGACGACGAAACCGTGGAAGTCGTCGACGACTCGTTTGTTCTCAAGTTCTTTGGCAATGGCCCGGGCCTTGCCAGTGCCTACATTCTCTTTTACCAAAAGGTCCACATGGCCGGATCCTTGGGCTTCAGAGAAGAGGACGTTTACTGCGGCGAAGACTGGATGCCGCCCCGACACGATTCGGCGGAAACTGTCCAGGCGAGAAGTCAGCCGGAAGCGTGGTCGACCCACAGCTCGGAGTCGGGCTCGTCCGACTCGGTAAAAGACTTGTCCACCAGCGCCGTATTCGACAAGAACCCGTTCAAAAAGAACTACAAGATCGAAAATAAGGAAGATACGATATCCAGAACCTCGTCCACCAAAGAAAAACAGCCAGAAAAGAAGACCTGGGTCGGCGGACTCAAACGAAGACAGTCCAAAAACGATGTTCCCGCCGACCGCAAGGCTTCGACCGGAAGCGTGATGAGCACCCCCAGCACCAATTCAGACAAGGACAAGCGAAAGAGCTTTTTCGGGTTCAAGAGAAAGCAAAAGGAGAAGTAGAGATGTCGGCGGCTCATCGGTTCATCGGTGTGTGGGCCGACTCCGACTCCGCGGTCACGTGCCATGTACTCATAAATCTTGTGCTGCTTACGAACGGCACTTGACGATGACCACTGTATCTTCGACATTAGCGACGACCAGCACCTCCAAGTTGATCACCCTTGCCGCCGGGTGCTTCTGGGGCGTGGAGAAGGTGTTCCGTAAGCAGTTTGGTGGAAAGGGGTTGATAGACATCAAGGTTGGCTACGCCAACGGCATCCCCACAATCGGCAATGTCAATTACGAAAGGGTGTGCAGTGGGTCGACGGAGTTTGTGGAGGCCGTGCAGCTCTCGTACGAGCCGGAGCATGTTCAATTGGAAGCTATTTTGGACATATTTTTCAGAATGCACGATCCCACCACCGTCAATGCCCAGGGTCCCGACAAGGGAACTCAGTATAGATCTGTGATTATGACACATGACGACAACGATAACAAGGTGGCGTGGGATATCAAGCAGAAAATGCAGGCGGAATGGTACCCTGGACACCAAATTGTCACTATAATCGAGCCCATCAAGATCTGGCACGATGCGGAAAATTACCACCAACAGTACTTGGCCAAGAATCCTGGAGGGTACGACTGTCCCACGCACTTTATAAGGACCAAGCCCAAGGCATAACGGCATGTATAAATTAGGGTATGATAATAAAGTATGAGAAGGAAGAATTCGCCAATTGGTGTATTTTATGGAACCAATGGACCAATGGTACCAATGGCAGACAGTAAGCTGGCAAACAGTAAGCTGGCAAACTGGTAAAGTGGTAAGGGCTGAAGTTCAGTAGCACTACCACGGTCTACATTGCTAAGTTACTTCTAAGTAGAATTTCATTCCAGTGTGAGCACTGTGAGAAACTATCTTTCCAGTCCTTTTTATTGTATACTGATTCTTCACTTCTCTCACTCACTTCTCTCACTTCTCTCACTTCTCACTACTCTTTCTCTCACTTCTCTCACTTCTCACTTCTCACTACTCGTTCTCTCACTTCTCTCACTTCTCACTACTCGTTCTCGCTGTTTCTCACAGTTTTCCCTCGCATTTTCAATTTCACTCTACACGCGCATGTCCTTGTGGGTAGACAAGTACAGACCCCGGTCCTTGGACCTGCTCTCGTTCCACGACAGCATCACAAACAGCCTCAGGGCCCTTGCCAGCACCGGCGACTTCCCCCATCTCTTGGTTTACGGCCCCAGTGGAAGTGGAAAAAAAACCCGAATCTACTCGACTCTCCATGAATTGTACGGTCCCCTGGTGGAAAAACTCAAGATTGACGTGAAAAAGTTCACCACCACGTCCAACAGAAAGCTCGAGTTCAACGTGTTGAGCTCGCCCCACCATTTGGAAATCACCCCATCCGACATGGGCAACAACGACAGAGTGGTGATCCAGGATCTTCTCAAAGACGTGGCTTCTACGGAGCAGGTGGACTTCACGGCGAAGGCGTCGGCGCCCAGACACAAGTTCAAGGTGGTGGTGATCAACGAGGCCGATTCTCTCACCAGAGATGCCCAGGCTGCGTTGCGAAGAACCATGGAAAAGTACTCCAGCAACATCCGTCTTATTATGGTGTGCAACACCACCTCCAGTATCATCTCGCCCATCAAGTCCCGTACGCTTCTTGTGCGGGTTCCGGCGCCAACAACGGCGGAAATTGGCCGGGTGCTCGCTGGCATCGCCGACAAGGAAGCGGTCAAATTCAGCCCGAACGACGACGAAAGTCGCCAAAGGTTCTTGGAGCAGTTGGCCGCCGACAGCAACCGCAACTTGCGCCGGGCGTTGCTCTGTTTCGAAACCATCCTGATGCAGACGGAGACCATCAACACCTCCAACCCGAAACAGGCTCTGGTCGACCTCGACTGGGAGGTGATTATCCTGAACCTTGCCCAGTCTATCTACGCCCAGCGGACCGTGGCCAACTTGGCCAAGGTGCGGGTGGTGCTCTACGAGCTCTTGTCGCACTGTATTCCCCCGGCGGTGATTCTCAAGACGCTTCTCTTTGACTTGGTCAAGCTCGCCAACAAGGACCTGCTCACCCGGGACTTGGTGGCGGTGGCCGCTGTGTTTGACGAGCGGTTGAGCTTGGGACAAAAAAGCATATTTCATTTGGAGGGGTTCGTGGCCAAGGCCATGTTGGCTATAGAGAGTATATAGGCTGGCACTGCTGCCGTTACTGCTGCACCTTGTGGTCGCCGGTGCTCTTGTCGTCGCGGGGCTGGACGACGTCGTCGTAGTGTGGAGGAGCCTCCAGGCTGCCGGGCACGGGCGAGTCGAGCGGGTCGGTTTCGTTGGTTTGGAGATCTTGGTGATTTGGGGCGGTTTGGTGATGTTGGTGGTGTTGGTGATGTTGGTGATGTTGGTGATGTTGGCTATTTTGGTTGGTTTCGCCTGTTTCGCCTGTTCCGCTCTCCGCAGCCTCCTCGTCGAGGCGCCGGTAGCCGTTGTGGTCCGCCAAGTTGCGAGGATACTGGACAAAAATACAATATATCGTGAACACGGTGCTGGGGAAGAATCCGAAAAACATCAAAATGATCGAAACCACAAGCTCGCGTCTCATGTCACAGCGTGAGTTCAACAAGCCCACGGCCAAGGGCGGAAGCACGCACGCCATGATGATCAAGAGGATTTTTTGCACATCGTTGAGGGGACCCTGGTTCATGATAATTTGGTGATTTCGCTGCGGTCGCAGCGATTTCGTTATCTCGGCCCATGTGCAGGACGGGTGGTGGCTCGGTGCAGGAACACCACTGTTTCCACTTTTCATCGTTTTCGATACGGCATGGATTACCTCAAGAAAGCGATATGGGGTCCCGACCCCAAGGAACAGGTGAGTGCGCCCCCAATGTGCCCAGAACTCCACTAACTCAGATGCGCAAGATCAACCAGCTTCTCCGCAAAAACAAGCGGGAACTCGACCGGTCGATGAACCAGTTACAGCCGCTCAAAAGGAAGACAGAATCGCTTATCAAGACGTCAGCCAAGAACAAGGACTACAAGTCCGCCAAGATCTACGCGCGCGAGCTCATCAACATCAACAAACAGTACAACAAGCTCCATCTATCCAAGGCGAGAATAGACTCCATCGCCATGTCCATCAACGAACAGTACTCCATGACCAAACTTACCCTGTCGCTCCAGACGCTGACGGGGATCATGAGGGACGTGAACCAGCTCGTTTCGCTCGGGGTGGTGCTGGGCACCATGCAAGAGCTCCAGAAGGAGTTGATGCGGGCCGGCATCATCAACGAGATGATGGACGACATGGTGGATCTCGACTTTGAAGACGACGAGTTGGAGTCGGAGTCGCAAGACGAGGTCAACAAGATCATCCAGAGTCTCACCGAGGACAAGCTCTCCAAGATCGAGACGGAGGTTCCTGCCAGCGGCTTTGAGGAAGAAGCACCAGTGGCAGACGAGGAAGACACAGAGGCATTGGACGAGATGAGGGAACGACTCAAGGCGCTACAGGAGTGAGCCAGCGAGAGTGAGCGAGCGGGAGTGAGAGCGAGAGGGCAGGAGCTCGTTAGTAGCCTAACAGTAATACAACCATTATGTACAAAAGCGCCGGCAATACCACCGTTGCGGCGGCCGACCGGTGGACAAAGAACGGCATGGGCGACTCCGCGTACGTCACCGGGGCAAGCGTTGGCCGAGTGGGCGCCGTGTGCGTGGTGTTGGCGGGCGTGGTGGCATTGAGCGCCTGTCTTCGTCCGGTGAACAATCCATGGCTGGTGGGGCTTGCGTAGCTCACGAGAAAAGACGTGGGAATTCGAGGCTGAACCGCCGTGGAATTGCTCACGGAAAACGGCCAGTACCACTTGCCGCCGCAATCGTCGTCGTCGTTGTTCCTGATAGCATCGAAATACACCCCGGCACTGATGAGTTTTTTCGGTTTCAGCGCTGCCTCGACAGTGACGTTTTGGAGCTGCGAAGAGTTGAAATACTTGACCACTCTTTTGGGCTCAAAATGGTCTGCCGTCTCCACCGCAGCAGAGGCCACTTTGTGGCGCAACCCGAGCCCTTCGTGGGCACTGCTCGTGGTTTCTTGTGCCTGTTTTTGTTGCACCATGTTGAGAAGGTCGTAGAGTAGCTCGAGGTCCAGAGTACTAAACTCCTTGGCCTGGGTGGTTCGGGCGCAGCTAAGACACAATGCTAGGGAAAGACCCTTGAGTAACTTCATGCTAGAGTTTGGTTTAGAAAAAAGTGCAAAATTAGCGGTATTGTTCACAAATACAAACCTGTAGCGCTCTCCACAAACACAAATTACATAGTAACCTGTTTGCTCCAACCATCCAATTCGTCCACCACCGCCTCCAAAGCGTCCACCTGGCCCTCTATGTCGCGTAGAATGCTGTCATACTGCTCAAACTGCTGCTGAAGCACTTCTTTATCGGTGGCTTGTTTGTCCAAGACATTGAGACTCTGCTCCAATTTTATATAGTTGAGCGATTGGTTCGTGTTCAAGTTTTCTAGAAGGTTCAAGTCGATGGTGGAGATCTCGGTGTCCGAGTCTACGAGTCGCGAAAGCGTGGAAAGCCCGTGGTGAATGAGCTTGGGCGTCTCCTTCAGCGCCATGGTGAAATTTCGCACGGTTCGAAAATTGGAGAGCTTATGAGGTTAGATCAAAGTTGGTAGACTGAGATTTGAAGGCAGATCGAGAGATCGTGTTATCTTATCTATGTACACTAGCGTCCACGGTACATGCGGTAGAGTGGATCTTTGGACTTTTGCAAATTGGCCCATTTTTTCGTCGGATTCTGGTTGAGTTTCTCCACATAGTCCACCTTCTCAGGCTTCTCTATACAGTGGGTCACACTGACTCGCACGGGCGAGTCCTTGTTGATGATCTCAAAGAGCCCAGGAAGCTTATCGGCAGCTTTCCGCAACGCTTCCTTGGCAACAACCTCGTGAACATTGCCGTCTATTTCGAACAAGACTTTTCCTGTGGTCACCCTACAAGCCCAGTGGTCAAATGCTCCCTTACCCTTACCCATTCTCGTCTGGTTACCCTTGACACACACCGGGGTGTTGCACACAAACCGGGTAATGAGTTTTCCATTTGATGGCCGAATCTCACGACGAATGACCTTGTCTGCTTCCTGAAGCTGGATGGCCTTCATTCGTATTCCATTCGACTTCAACCGCAAGCCGTATTTGCCGAACTCAAGACTGTTGCCCTTGACAGAGCCTCCAGTGTTGACAGAAACCCTTCCTTTGAACGCCTTTCTGATTTGCTTGAATCTGGGAGCGTACTCGTGTTTGTCACGCTTGAACATAACGGGCCCTAAAAACGTCTGTATGCTACTGAGGGCACCTACAACTGGCACAGACGCCAAGCTGGGCCGCATCGACACCGTGGACCGCCCTAGCGCTCTGAGGCCTATCATTTGTTGAACGAGTTTCTCACAATTTTTCAAGAGATTGAAATAAAAAAAGCTATTTACATGCAGGTCACTCTGTACTATCTGATTTCGACCTTGTGGAGATTTTTCAAATCTTCCTCGACTTTGGACTGGATCGAGTTGATCTCCTGGTTGGTGAGGTTCCGCTCCATGGACTGGTAGTTTATCCTGTAGCACTGGGACCGCTTTCCACTTTTGGGATGGGTAAAGTCGTCCACGAGCGAAACGCTCTCGACCAAATCGCTGCTATGGCCTCTAACAATTTCCATGACATCGTTCTGGTGGAGCGGAGACTTGGAAGGAAGCCAGAAAGACACATCTCTTGCGATTCCCGGGAACTTGGAGTAGGGCGCAAATGTGGAAATCTTGCCTCTTTCGAACTGTCGAGTGAACCGTTCATCGACAGACCAAAAGAGCCTGATGTCTGGAATTCCGAAAAGAAGCATCGCTATTCTGTCCAAACCAACTCCAAAAGCCCATCCCACTTTGTCTTCACCCAATTGAGAGTTTAAGAGCACATTCTGCCTGACGAGCCCACATCCACAACACTCCAACCATTCGCCTTTCCACCATACTTCGATCTCCCACGAAGGACTGGTCCAGGGGAAGTATGCCTCGACCCACCGCACCTTCAACGGCTCATTTAGGTACTCTTCGGTGGAGCCTGCGAGCCTGGCCGATTCGCGAGCAGCCTCAAATACTTGGTTCACCATATACTCCAACGTCTTTTTCAAGTGCACCGCAATCAACTGGCACTCGGTGCTTGTCATATAGTCCTGTTTGGGGTTTTCAGCATTGAAGGGAACTTCTCTAAACGGATCCTCGACGATGATATTTGTCTTGGGGATCCGTTCTATGTCTTCTCGGATCACCTGCTCCAAGTTGGGGGTGTTTTTGGACCATATTCTCGCACCCTCCATTTGGTGGAAAGCTGGATAGTGGGTGCGGTCGATCTCGTCTTTCCGATAAACGTCGGCGGTAATAAGGTACCCTGGTGTCTTGCAAGACTGGAAACACTGCTGCTCGTGCGCCGAGGTGTGCGTACGGAGCAAATGTTCGCCATTGAGGTAATAAGTGTCGGATTTGCTTCGTCCTGGATGGTCCTGAGGAAATCCAAGCACATCGAAATTTTCATATGTGGTGACTACGGGCTTGAAATCGTTGTAAAAGGTGTAGCCCATGTCCTTGAAGTTTGTCTCTATGAGATCGCGGAGTATTCCGATCGGGTGGTTGGGATCCTGGTGCAATTGGCGTTTGGTCAACTCGAGAATGAACGGTGGAACATTCGTCCACTCGTCAGTTTTGTAGGTTTTTCCATCGAGGCTGATTTCAGGAGGGTACTGCGCAAGAAACCGTACGCTGCCGAGCCGGAGAGAGCGGTTTCTGGCCCCGAACCGCGCCAATCTCAAAAGCATAAGGTCGTAGATTTCAACTTTTCACTGCGAATCTTATGAGAGTGACTGCACATAAGAGAAGAAGTACCACAAAGGACCCTAAAGTATGGTATCAATTATCTATTCGTTTCGTATGTACATTCTGCTCGTTTCCAACAGTGCCTTCCCTACCACGTTTCTTGGATGTACCGGCCGTTGCTCTCCATTTCAAGCAAATATTTGGCAGCCTCGTCATTGGAAAGTTGGCCGATTTCCTGTAGGATCTCGGTGAGTGTGATCCTCACCTGTGTGGGCATCGAGCCGCTTGAGCCACAAATGAAGATGGTGGCTCGCTCCTTGAGAAGAAGTTCTCCCACCAACTTTTTTTGCTGGTAAAGTCTATGCTGAACGTATTTTATGTTTGAGCCATCTCGCGAGAAGCATGGGTAGAAATGTAGTTTCTTCTGCTGTTGTAGGCCCTCCCAAACATCCAGAAAGAGGTAGTCTTTCTCGTGGTTTCTGCACCCGTAAAAGAGGTAAAGCGGTGGAGAGCCAGCAATAACCTTTTCTTCGATCAAAGACTTCATCGGTGCAATTCCGGTGCCAGGAGCCACCATTATGATGGGGTTGTTGGAGAAAGATATGTTGGAATCATGAATGGAGAAGACAAGGTTTGTGTTTGGGGCCATTTCTTTCAACCACTTGCTGCACAAACCACGGCGGATTCGTCTGATGATAGTTTTATACTCCACAAGCCCTACCACGATCTCCACCAGAGTGGACGACGGCCTTGAAGCTATCAGGAACAACCGCGGATGAATGAGCGGGAAAATGTCCATGATATAGGCAATGGGGATCTCGAGATTTTTGTGGAACTCCTCGATGGTTTCGAGGATCAGGCGTCGGGGCCGGTTGGCATAATTGTACAAATCCTCACTGTCTTCGAACTTGCTGAAATCACGAAGTTTTTCCTTTTCACGAGCACCGTCCTCAGAAGACGAGTCTACAAAGTGCCAGAGTGAAAAGAAGAACGAATGGCGAGGCACTGCCGAAAGATCAACGTGGTACTTCAACAACGATCTGAGGGTGAGGCGGTTCTTGTCGATGAACCCACCCTCAATATGTGGCAATCTTCCCAGGATTTCCAAGGGCTTGTCGACGAAAGGAATCCAGTGCGGTTGCAGCTGGATCAACTGCTCCACGGACTCATCGTCGTTGCTGGGATAGAGCGCTATGGTGTCGCCAGGAACATATTTTAAATTTTCAGCGGTGATGGTTATATGGCGAACATCTTGGAAATGGTCTGGAGCCGTTACCCTTTTATTCTGCACCAATGTGCCCACCCGCAATTCGGGCCGGGACGTGGCTATGCTGGCGTCGCCTAGTGTGTCGATATCGGGTTCCGAGTCCACAACTTTGACTGGTGTTTCTGGGGCTAGCACGTACTCGGCGTCGAGCTCAACGACGTTACATTTCGTCTGAAGCGTGCTAGTAAGCGCAAATTCCCACTCGCTGTAGAACTTGTCGACCCCTTCTGGTGCCTGCTCATCCGCCTCGCACCGTAAACATAGCTCCTGGCACCCCAATTGCATGAGTCTAGCGTGCAACTTGCGAATGGCATAGTTGAACTTTGGGTACGAAGAATCGCCTAGTCCAAAGCTGGTGATCTCCAAGTGGCTCAACAAGTCACCGGGAAGCTTTTTGCGGAGCAAGAACTTGAAAAACCTCTTGGCGTTCCGAGGAAGTTCTCCTTGGCCGGTGGTGGAGCATATTATAATCAAAAACCGAGTGTCTGTAACCAAATTTTTTAGCGGAAAATCGTCTAGCGGAGACAATACGGGACTCAAGTTCAAGTAGCGGAGCCTCTTGGACAAGTACCGTGCGTACTCCTGGGCGTTACCTGTCTCGGATCCATACAAGATGGTGACACCAGACATGATTTGGTGGATGGAAACTGAAAAATGTAGTGATGTGTCCTGCAGACAGGGTCGAAAGAAGCTAACCAAGAAAGAAGGAAAACAGGCAAAAGAAGGTAAGGAAGCAAAGGAGGTCAGAAGCACAAAAGCAAATTTGCAACCCCTTCCTTAAAGTGCACCAGAATCAATACCGCTTACTTTGGTTCATTTTTCAGACGAGCCGAGTCTCCTGCAGGTGCGCGCACTTTCATCTTTCACTTCCACAACACTATCTTCATGGCTCCCAAGCGAAAATCCGGCGCCGTTTCGAGCGCAGCCAAGCGGCCCAAGGTGGAAGCTGTCAGCCTCAAGGACTTTATTTCCTCTGTGCTCAGCTTGGTTAATGAGCTCAAAGACCCCTCGGAAGAGCGTGTTTTGGTGGCTCCGTTCATCAAGCTTCCGCCAAAAAAAGTGTACCCTGACTACTATGAGATCATAAAAGAGCCTATAAGTGTCTCGGACATCCAGAAGAAGGAGGCCAAGGACAAATATCCCGACACAGCTTCGTTTTTGGACGACTTCAAGTTGTTGATGGAAAATGCGAAAACCTACAACGACCCCGATTCGTGGATTGCCGTGGATGCAAAACAGATATACGATTTTGTCAAGGACCAGGTGGATCTGTATAATAGCGTGGCGGAAGAAAAGCCCTCGAAGTCCAAAACCAAGCTGGTAAAGGTTAAAAGAGAGGTTGTGTCGAAACCGGTCGACGAGGACGAATTGGTCACCAGCGCCAACTTGACACACTTGTGTATCGACTTGTTGTACAAGGTGATCGAGCACGAGTTCCCGGACGTGGGTATCATCAGCGGGCCGTTCATGGACAACATTGACCGCAGAGAGTACCCCGAGTATTTCCAGGTTATCAAGACACCAACCTCGTTCAACAATGTGCTCAAAAAGTTGGACAAACGCAAGATTTTCACGTCCAAGACCCCTCTCGACGAATCTCTTCAAGCTTTCTACGACGCGACCAAGCTTATATTCACCAATGCCCAAACATTCAACGATCCTAGCTCCTTAATTCACCAAGATGCCGTCAAGTTGTCCGACTACTTTGAGGAGCTCTTCCAGGAATTGAAGGCCCGTGTGGAGCAGCAGGAGCAAAAGACAAAACTCAAGTTGAAATTGAAATCTCCCGGTCAAGGTAAGGTTAAATTGAACCTAAAGCTCAAAGAAGACGAGCCAGACGAGCCACAAGTAACCGAATCCGACACCATGGGAAAGACATCGTCGCGGCTCTCGCCCAACGAGATGTTCATACAGTTGTTCTCCTTCGCAACCTCAAACTCGAGTGTCACCCATTTGACCCAACAGTTCCACCACCAAATGAACAACACTTCTCACGTTCCTACCATGTCCAAAGCTCAAATATCCAAAGCGTCCTTGTTTCCAACTCACCCAGCAAGCGCATCCAACTCCATAGTTGAGTACCAGTACCCATCTACTGGGTTTGCGACCCAATCCTACTGTATCTCGTTGCCGCCCGACGGGTTTACCTTCTACACGTTCAAAGTGTGCCTTCATAAATTGTTGTACGATATCAAGAGAAAGGATTTGGAGAGTGGACTGGGTCTTCTGACGTCGGATGACGATTTCCAGTGCAAGCTTTTTGTTAATGACGACGAGGTTCACAGCGGTATGGATGTGTATGAGGACTACCGAAACAAGTCGAAATTGCTTTCATACCAGTACGACCTTCGGTTGTGCAATGGCCTCAATGTTATCACATTCGAGTGCAAAGTTGCGCCAGCGGTGAGCAAGCAAATCAAGGGAAACAGGGTTAAAAACGAGTCCGACGAAACGGCCGGTCGTCATACACGAAATCAACTACAACAGGCCAAGATGTCGTGGGACGTGGAAAGAATTAACTTCAATGTTATATGCAACAGCACATAGTCTATTTACCTATACAGAAACTAGAGAAGACAATTCCCAATATCTCTTCAACACCTACAGCGTCGCCGGTGATTTTACCTATACCGTCGACCGACTGCCGCAAGCTTTCCGAAGCCAAAACCACATCTTCCTGGTCTCTCCAGTGCTGAAACTCTTTAAATCCATGAAGAACATCGTTTACTAGCAAATCTCGGGTCCGAGTTGAGACTATGATGGGGTCCGCGGTGGTGACCGTTTGGAAATCGGAGACTAAGGATTTTGCAAGAGAGTCTATCCCTTCTCCAGTATTGCAAGAGACAAAGTGGAACAGTGATGCCTCAATGCCAAAGTCTGTGCTATATTTCTGCAATAATATTTTGTTGAGGGTCTCGTTGCTCAAATCTCTCTTGTTGAATATGACAATAATTCTCTTTTCATGCTGGATTAGCTGCTTGATGTGCTCAAGAAAGGACTCGTCTACAGCTGGATTATCCACTGGGAGCACCAAGAGCACTATGTCAGAAGTTAGAGAGGCTTCTTTTGCTCGCTTGATACCTTCTTTTTCGATAGTGT
The DNA here is from genome assembly GCA_003676015.1 of Meyerozyma sp. JA9. Lineage (NCBI taxonomy): Eukaryota > Fungi > Ascomycota > Pichiomycetes > Serinales > Debaryomycetaceae > Meyerozyma > Meyerozyma sp. JA9. The sequence continues at coordinate 679,772 of NSDU01000025.1, read as the reverse complement.
CTGCGTCTTCCAAAGACCTGATTCCAGCGGTGTCTCCAATAACGATCTTGTAGCCATTTATGTCCAACGGTATGTCAATGACATCTCTAGTTGTTCCTGCTATTTCACTAACGATAGCAGCGTTTTTGGAAGCCAAGCAGTTTAATAATGAAGATTTGCCGGCGTTGGGAGGACCCAATAGGCTCAATTTTATTCCGTTGAGAAGCACCTGCGACCTCTCGGCTCGGTAGAGGTACTCCCTGATGCTGGATTCCAACTGGCTAACGTTGGAGCTTACTTGACCGAAGAGCTCTGCAACTTCTTCGATATCGTGGTCTTCGCCAAAGTCTATAACCGCGGTCAAAAGGGCCACATTTTGTGCAATCGCTTGTCGCCAGGACCTGAACAAGCTGCTGTTCGAGCCGTCCATCGAGGCTAGCGATGCCAACCGCTGCGACTCGGTTTCGGCATCGATCATTTCTCGTATACCTTCGATTTCCATCAAGTCGTATTTTCCATTGATGAACGCTCGGCGGGAAAATTCTCCGTTTTCAGCGTACCTGATGAAGATCTGTTTTTCGGGCTGGTGAAGCTCCTGGATCGCTTTTAGCACTGATTGCACCACAGCTGTTCCGCCATGGAGGTGAAGTTCGAGGAGGTCTTCTCCAGTGTAAGTGTGGGGAGCCTGGAAAAAGAGGGTCAATGCGTTGTCCAATTGCACTCCCGAGCGACTAGAGTACAAGTTGCGCACAGCAGCAACGCGAGGAACAGGCTCGGTGTCTTTTCTGGTCAATTTCTTGTATAAATAGCGAGATTGGGAACCGGATATTCTGACGACGCCAATGGCCGCGCGGCCCATTTTGGTGGATAGGGCATAAATTGTGGGCTTGTAGTCGCCTGTAGCCATTCGTCTGTACGGAAGTACCATCTTTGGAGGAGCAGGAGACCCTAATAGTCGCTTGGCATTGCACAAGAAGCTCATGTTGCAACTCGCGAGATCTCAAATTACCTGCGCTGCGAAGTGCGACTGCGATGAGATCGATGAGCTTCTCCAGGATTCACGAAATGAAAATTGTTTTTCCACGCATCGCCCGCGCGGTGCCCCGAGCCGCCCAATTGGCATCCAGGTGTCTGCTACACTGCTCCAGAGCTGTCCAAGCCCACGAAAATCCCTTGGGACTTCCCCGGAAGCCGGGCTCGATGTCGCAGGGCTTGCCGATCAAAAGGACGATCCCCGGTGTGAAAAAGATCGTGTTGGTTTCCTCGGCAAAGGGAGGCGTCGGCAAGTCTACGGTTACCGCGAATTTGGCGCTTTCTCTACAAAAATTGGGCAAAAAAGTTGGTGTTCTCGATGCTGACTTATTTGGTCCGTCCATCCCAAGACTCTTCAAATTGGAGGGAGAGCCCCGACTCTCGTCGGACGGGAAACTCTTGCCGCTCTCCAACTACGGCATAGAAACGATGTCCATGGGCTACTTGATCCGGCCGGAAAACCCTGTGGTTTGGCGTGGGTTGATGGTCATGAAGGCTCTCCAGCAACTCTTGTTTGAGGTTCAGTGGTCCGGCTTGGACTACTTGGTGATTGACATGCCCCCAGGAACGGGCGACACCCAATTGACCATCAGCCAGCAGCTCAAGGTGACTGGCGCAGTCATAGTGACCACTCCTCAGGACATCGCACTCATCGATGCGGTGAAGGGTATAGCCATGTACGAAAAAGTGGACATTCCCGTGCTAGGGTTGGTCCAGAACATGAGCTACTACTTGTGCCCCAACTGCAGCCACGAGTCTCATATTTTTGGCCACGACGGAGCCATTCGAGAGGCAGAAAAACGCAACATCGAAGTGTTGGGGTCCATCCCGTTGAACGAAGATATATGTCTTCAGTCTGACCGGGGAAAGCCTGTGGTAGCTTCACACCCCAACACAGCGTTAGCGGAGCCATACGTTTCCATTGCTCAAAAGTTGCTTTTCAAGATTTAGTGCATTTGTGCACAGTGCAAATTTGAGATAACCCAAACCGACCCAACTTTTGAAACTCTCTTTGCGATGCGTTTCGGCATACTCGTGTGTTTGTGTGCTGCTTCTGCGCTCAACATCTCTTTCACAAACGAAACAGACGAAATTTTGCACCGGGACAGGTCAAAAATCCAGGACTCGCTCGTTGCGCTTCGGGGTTTTTTGAGCGCCCACCGCAACGACTCAAGGGAGCAAAATACGGCCACAGAAGTGAATACTCCCAATTTGAGTCTGACAAGTTCAAGCGTGGCAAGCCCAATTTTGACCAGCTCAAGTTTGAGCTCAAGTTTGAGCTCTTCAAGCTCTTCCAGCTCTCCACCTTCACTCCCAACCGACAAGTCTCCTGGGTTCACCCCCAGAGAAGCACGCAACAACTTGCGGGCCGAAAGTAAGGTGCACATCCTGCCGCAGTTCCAGCACCACAGTCCAAACAGCGAACCAGTGCCGTTGGTGTATGCCAAGCCGAAGGAATCATGGCTCAATGGGCACAAAAATGCTCCAAGTCCCAATGAAGACACTGCGTCCGTTGACACTGCGTTTGTTTCTGAGACGCCTACGAGTGTGCTAGAGGAGGAATGGACCGCAGAGGAGTTCTGGGAACCTCAAACTACCGTGGAAATGGGCTCAGTATCCGCCGTGAACCAGACCGGTTCTGTCGAAACCACATCTGCTCCTTTTCAAGTCTACGATTCGCTGCGGCTCCAGTCCGAGTACGCCAGACTCCAGTCGACCGCTCCTACAACCCCCACGCTGCGCATGGAGCCTATAGTTTCGCCCGCTCCTCCAGAAGATCGGATTTGGGGGAACGTTCAGCTCAACCGCACCCGGCGAAGGCGAGGAAAAGCACCAAGAAAAAAAGTCAATTTCCCCCGCCTCAACTGGCTCAAGCTGGCAGGCACCCGGATCCGGATTCCCAGCCCCATTCCGTATTTTTTCATAGCACTATTCACCATCTAATCGCACAGTTGCAGCCGTTCTCAGTGGCCGCGAGCCGCAGCCCGCACCCGCGTAATCAGATAGCCCGCGCCCACACACCCGCCCATAGCCATCTCACTGTTTTTTCAACCTGATCCGCCGGCTCATTCAGACGTTTCACAGCACACCCGGCTCCACCATGGCACCGCAGCAGACCAGTGGCACCCAGGAGCCCCGGAAACGAGCCAAAGGAAAAAGCTCGAAAAAATCGCCGACTTTGGCTAAATCGAAAAAATCATCGCCGTCGCCAGTAAACAAATTGTCCTTTTATGACAAACACGAAGTGCCCAGAAAGGTGTTCCACTCATTGGCTGGGTGTGCCACGTTGTTATTCTACGTGCTGGGCTTCCAGACCTCCGACTTCATCATACCGTTTATTATATCTGCCCTGGGTTTTTTTCTCCAGGACTTTTTCCGATTGAGAAATCCTGGTTTGAACGACTGGCTTATTGACAAGTTCAGGATATTTATGCGTCCCTCGGAGCGCCACCAGTACAACGGGATCATTTTCTACCAGCTCGGATTGCTCTTTCTTTTCGTGGTTTTCCCCAAAGACATCTGCATCATGGGGACGCTTTTCTTGAGTTGGGGCGACACGTTTGCGTCGTTTGTGGGCCGGGAATTGGGCAAGTACACCCCCAAGATCTCCGACCGCAAGTCTGTGGCCGGGTGCATTGGCAGCTTCGTGGTGGGATGGTTGTCGTGCTACCTTTTTTACGGCTATCTCGTGCCCACCTTCAAGGTGGATTTGCCCGGGCAATTGATGTGGACGCCGCAGACCTCCACGCTCTCGCTCCACAGCTACGCCTTCGCCAGCGGGGTGATTTGCAGCGTGTCGGAGGCCTTCGATTTGTTCAATATAGACGACAACCTCACCATCCCCGTGCTTGGCGGCAGTCTTTTGTATACGGTTGTACATTTCTTTAGAATTTAATTCTCTGTCTAACGCTTTCGTATTCGTCGTAGCTCATGTCGTACTTCAACCCGTCGTATCTCTCCAACTGGAGCCATCCTTCCCTGAGCCCTTCCTGGTAAAAGTCGGCGGTGCTCGACTTGGAAATGTGCCCATAGTCGGCCTTCCGCAACAAGTACCAAACCGTCGTCAACTTGTCCCAGCCCTGCTCCGGGGCCACACTGGGCAAGAAAGTGCCCGAATAGTACCCCCCGTCAAGCGTAAAGTTCAATTTCAATCCATGAGCACCAACGTCCCAGTCGTCCCATTTTGCGATGGGAGTGAAATTTGCCAATAACGTCACCGACACGTCCAACGAAGTCAATTCGCTCAGCTTGATAGGTGGGAACCTGGTGTCGTGCAATGCCGCCGTTAGGGCGAATTTCTGGACACCTTTGGCTGTTTCTTGTGGCTGGAACGTTCCGATGCACCCCCGCAAATGGCCATTTTTGTCCCAAGTTACAAACAACGGAGCGTGCTGAGGCACCAGGGACAAGTCCTCGTGGAGCTCCTTTGCGAACTGGGCCACGGAAACAGGCGGGAAATCAGGTTTTAGTTTGTTGCAAAGTGTATCGAAAGCCACACAGCAAAGCGACTTCATTGCGATAAGAAGAGTGCGAATATTTGGGTGCAAATTATAGAAGACATTTTTTGGCGAGAACTGAAATGTAATGAATATAGCTAAAGTTGACTGGAAATTAGAGCTTGCTCAATTCTTATGGTCGCTGTTACAGTCTACAGGGGGTCTGACTCGCATTGACCAAAAAAGTAAACCCGCTAAAGTACAATGCCTTGAGATTGTGTAGCTTGGCGAGCCCCACTATGTCGTCCGGAATCGTGGAGGTGTCTACGCGGCAATGGAGGGCATTGAGAAGCACCAAGCTCGGCGGGAGCAAGCCATTGAGGATGTCTGCCAACGTGTTGTGGAGAAAATTCCCACATAAGTTAATATATTCAACCTTGGATGGGAACTTGGCGATGGTAGCGATCATGTTGTGGGCTAGATCGATGGACTTGAGATGGGCAAAGGCCGGTGCCATGATCCATTCGAGGCTGGTGAGATTGTTTCCGGAGACATTGAAGTGGGTTATGTGACTAGAGGCGTGGGAAATGGAAATGCTCATCAAGTTGTTGTTGGACAAGTCCAACTTTTTCAAATTGGGAAGATTTTGCAAATTCAACGTGTAGCTCGATAAATGGAAAAGGTTGTTGTTGGAAAGGTTTAGCGACTCGAGCAGCTCCGGTAACCGGATTCGATGCAAATTGCAGTCGGTGAGCCCATTGAAAGAGACATCGAGATGCCTGATGGTGCTGGTGTTGAACGCACAAAGCTGCACCATGGTTGCTTCTGCGTTGTGGTACAACAATGTGAGATGGGATGCGGGGACCAGGGCCAAAAACTGGCATGCATTTTGCTGGGGGGTGTGGGAAATCTGGTCGATGCTGAACGAATTCAACTTTTTGAAGTGCTGCAAAAACCCGCTTATAATGCAGTCATCCGCAGTCAGAATGCAGTAAGTTGTCAGAATATGGACATTGAACACATCTGTAAATAGCTGCAAGCAGTCCATATACCGGGTTATTTCCCTGGTGGAAGTTTCGAGATATGGCAGAAGTAAGAAAATACTAACTTGCTTGGGCCGAATGATAATACGGTGATGTTGAAGATACTTTAACACTGGCTGGTTCAAATCAAGCACCGCATTCAGCATGTAATTGGGTGCACAAATGGAAACGTTCTGGTTGTAATACATGGCGTAAAGTGCCATTTTACGAATTTCATCGTATTTCGAGTCTTGGTGACAATCGTTGAAAATGGTGTCAAGCTCGAACAAGTACTTTAAGCAGCACGGCCTGATGAACGTCAAGATATGAAGGCTGATTTCCGGGGGCAACGAGCATAGAAACTCCATTGAAGAACGCGGTGGTATCAGGACTTAAATATGTGCAGCATATAACCACTAAAGTAGTTTGCAGCCAAGTGAGACCACCAGACATTACCAACCACAATTGCTACTATAGCAAACCCCGAGAAAATTTAGAACAAGTATAAGCATAAGAGGGTACTACAAGAGTCTAGCAGGACATTGGAGACAGAACAGTGATGGCCAATTTTTCTGGTGATAAGGCTCAGTTATACAGCAGAACACAACTCATGCATGACGTAAATGCATAATGCACCATTTTAGTATGCACATACCCAATTGCGCCTTCCATACGTATGCACAACGGTGTCAAAGGTGTCAAAAAGGTGTATCGAATGCCCTTTGGCAGTCACGGCTTCAAAAATATGTCATGCTGGAGAATGTCGCGTGTCGTGCAGCCCAGTGCGAGACGAGCATTAAATCAGGGTGCTCACTCGGCTACGCAACAAGCCATGGGACTTTGTTTTTCGTGCCTCTACGGGGACGACGACGACGGAAATAATAACGAGCGGAGTTCGTTGTTGCAAAACCATCAACTTTACTCAGAGGAAAATTTACAAGAAGAAGTTAAAAAACAACAGCAAAGACAAAATGAGTTGGCCGGAATCGTCAACGAACTTTCGGACAATTTGATAGACGTAAGCACATTTATGAGTAATCCAACTGGCTTGGAAAATAGTACCCAGAACATATCGTTTCTGGTTCACACCGAGGGTGAAACCGGAGGCACCACCGACAAGCCAAATACCACTTTTCTCACCAACGACGAAAAACAAAAGGTTTTGGATGCAGTCAGACAGCTTGATGAGGAAACCAAAAAGCGATGCCAGATTACCAATTCGCAGCCATTATACTTGACGTTTTAGCAGAAGCAGAACATTTTGGATGGTCGTCCACGGCCAATCTGAGCTATATTTGGCGCCAGTGGTGCATTGGACTGCTGCAGGGTGCAGATTTGCACTAACATTTACTGCGGGCGCAGAATAATCCAGTATCGCCGCAATCTGCAGCTACCTATTTAGGACTGAAACTTGCAGAAGTTAAAGGAATGACAATGGTTGCTCAGAGAGTTGGGACCGAATAAGCGAATTACATGATCTGCGACTGGTGCAAAAATGTAAACCGTCGTCAATTGCTGTTACCGAGCCGAAACTTCCTGATTGGGCTAACCGACCCTGTTTCATCGGCGGCGAGATTACGAGGATATGATAGACTCGCCGGAGATTACATATTAATAATTTCAGAACTTTTGTAACCATACTTTCTCCAGCTTTTCGGATTATAATGTATCGATGAGCGGAGTTTGGGGTTCGGGGTAATGCAGCGCCCTGCACCATCTCCGCTTAAATCGACAAGACGCAGACGCGCAATACGGAGGTAAATCGACGCACGACGCATCAAGGATATCGACAATTTACTGGCCTGCACCGGGGCCTGCACCCTGCGGGGCGGATCCCGCTCTCCGAGTAACCTGCAAAACTTTGCGGGTTTAAGAGGACTTAGCCCGTCCCCCCCGCACCCAAATTCTATGTATGGAATACGCCGACGTGCAGGCAATGCCTTTGGCGGGGTTAACCGTTGGGGGTTGTAAAACTGCGGGAACAATCCAGAAAATTAGCTGACGGTTCAGTGGCGTACAGAACATCCCCACATCTTTCGTTCAGTTTCTAGTAGTTGTCGCCACCACTGTCACTCTACGGCCGGTACCCCTCCAATACGGTCGTGCGCATTGGCTAATTCCGCCAGGTGCATATCCAGAGGGTGGTTTTGCTGGTTGTCTGCAGGACGCGAGCTGCAGTTGGTCGAATGCGCATAGTTCCCACTCCGGGCCAGAAGAATTTTAGATCCTAATTCAGCAAGTAAGCCTCACACGTTTAAAAGGGCGCACTTCCAGTTGTCATTCTTTTCTTTCACTGGTGCTACGTTGAACTTGATCACCACTGGGATTAACCTAACTTATTGTAACCCCAATAAAATTATCACCAATCGCCCCAATCAGTCACTGTGTTTCTTCATTCTTGAGTTGGTATCATTGGTCCTAAAATAGATATTGCCCATGAGCACTCCTGAATTGTCATCGTTCCCGGTCGCCAGAAGCGAGGACCATCATGCGGATCCGGAAAACTTTTTGGACTTGATGAACGCCGACATGGACTTTGAGCAGGCGTTTTCCATGTACTCCAACTTGCAGCAGAAAAATGCCGTGAGTGGCGTCGAGCAGCTCCAAAAAGTGCAGAAGCTCAATGAGCAGTTCATCTCGCAGCTCCATGCAGCGCCCGCAGAAAATGACGTGCCGTCGTTCAACGGCTCGTTGAACCAGCTTGCCCCGCCGGTGGAGGCATTGGACCATAATAGCAACTTCACCCTAGACCCGCCGTCGTTGGACAAATTTGAGTTCCACCGCCACGACAAGCTGCTCGTGGACTCCACGCCCCAGGAGTACGACCAGTTTTTCTCCAACACCGAGTCCGATGCGTTGGAGCGGTTTTTGGACAATCTCGCCAACCCCACCGCCAACCCGCTCCTGATATACAACCACGGGGTTCCCGCCGGCACGCTGCAGCCGCTCGCCGACCTCAACAGTCTCTACGACTTGCATACCATGAAGTCCGCCGTGCCGCCCACGCGGCACCATTCCAACCCACTTCCGCACTTCAACGACAACCTCAAACAGGAACTTAACGAAGTGTTTGGCTACCCACAGGCCCGCTCTGCCGCCACCATGAACCCCCACGAGAACAGCCAGCTCCCCACGCCCATCGATTCCCGCCAGCTGTCGTCGACGCTGTTCCAAAATGTGTCCCCAAAAAGGCCGTACGACTACAGCGACGACATGCAGCACCCTGCACTCTCTACGCCGCCTTCGTCGCTGCCGCTGGGCAGCCTGAGAATGGCCAAGAAGCAGAAAAAGACACAGCGGCCGCTTTTGTCGTTGGAACAAAAACGGTTGAACCACTCTCACTCGGAGCAAAAGAGAAGACAGTTGTGCAAGACCGCCTACGACCGGTGCTTGCGCCTCGTAACAAACATCCACGACTACCACATGAATGACGAAACACAAACGAAGAAGAAGCTGAAGAGAAGACAGATGACCAAGGACGGGCTCCCCAACTTGTCGAAGCACACGGCGCTAATGAAAATCTCGGGCGAGATATGCAAGTTGAAACAAAAGAACGACAAGATCAAACAGCTTTTGGGCGTTTAGCTCGGGCTCAAAAATCTATGTATAATATTTACGAATGTAATGTGACCATTGTCGATACAATTTTTCGGGTGTTGAGCAACCTGCTCACGTTTCATTCTCCGTAAACCCAACTGCTTCAAAGTTTAATTAAGGTTTGATTTGCAGTTTCAGTTATTATTTAGTGGCTACTCTATTGCTGTTCTTGGCAAGTACGGGCCCATGGTTAGTCAGCATTGAACTCAATTGCGCTCACTCTTGGGTGTAGTTGACAGTCAGTTGTAGAATGTGGTGGAATTCGATTACTGATTGAATCCAGATTACTACTGCAGATTTCAGATTGGATACCCCAGACTAAATATCTGATAATTCACAAGAGTGAAACCCCGCATTTAAACTTGGGATTTTAGAAGATTCAAGTTGTCAGAGGAACTACTTCCGATTAATTCCTTGCCTAGTGTTGGCTCCTGGGAATGAACCTGGAAACAGACGGCTTTGAACTCAGTATTGCTCTTCCATTGAGTCGCTTTGTTCCCATCAATTTCCACCTCATTTCCACAGTTCATTCATTCTGCATTACGACCCTGTACTCTTCGACACCCAATCAGTTCAATTGGCCCAGGTGTACCTCAATTCAATCTCCCACTACTACTCATTATTCCTCACTGGCGATCTTTCTATTTTTCACTTCGCATTATTTTTCATTCCGCATAATTCACTTCGCATTTATTCATTTATTCACTTCGTTCTGCTCACCTCTTCCTCATTCATGTCCCATCCGGCCCTCGCCCTATCCATTGGCAGCGACGACCAGGTCTCCCAGCTCTCCAAGCTCCTCCCCATACACCTTCCCAATGACGCCCAGGGCCAAAACAAGCTTGAAAAATTGAGAAACTCCAACGCGTACATCTTCGTGTTGACCTGGCTCTACCAGTGCCGCGGCTTCGTCAAGCTACAAAACGAGCATTTCGATGCGGATTTGTTCGAAATCGAGCTCCTCAATCTCGTATCTCCGCCTCCGGTGGACGACTCGGTGCTTTTCATCAACAAATTGAAGGTTGGTTTGATCGTGGCTCTTCGAGGCGGCGGAGCCAAAAACACATCTTCCGACGAATTCGAGGCTGTTTTCCGCGAGTGGTTTGGCACTGAGACGCCATTGGGCGGCGCTGTGGACGAGAACGACGAAACTCCCCAACTACAGTTCGACTACTTGTTCATCGAAAGCAAAATCGAAGTGCTCTACATGGCCATTTCGTACATTTGCAGCTACTCGCAGTTCCGGCAGTTTCTCGACCGCCACCAGCTCACGGCCGACGACCTCAAGCCAGAGGTGCTCCACTCGGAATTGGTGGAGGAAAACGAGTCGATGGACTACATTCTTGTGTTCGACAATACCAGGTTGTACAAGCGAACCGTGATCTGTCCCGAGCTTGTGGTGCCCAAGAAGCGGGCGGCGGCCCCAGCCAAGCCGGAGCACCATTTTGGAGCGGAAAAGTTCGATGTAGCGGCGGTGGAGTACGAATTGGTTTTCAAAGATGTGTACAAATTGGACGAGTTTCTCAAGCTGATTCCGAAAAAAAGCAAGAAGTTGAAGGACTTGCGAGCTGCACTCGCCAGCAGCGCCGTGGTGGACTCTGTGTTTTACGCCGAGATCCGAAAGCGCAAGATCCTCTCGCATAGACGCAAGGAATTGCAATTGGCCAACCTCTTGGCCACGAGAAAAAAATCGACAAGAATCGAAGCTCGCGAGCGGGAAAGACAAAGAGACCTTCAGTTGCAGCGCCAGAGACAAGAGGAAGAAATGAGAGCGGCGGCGGAAAGCCGTCTTGAAAGACGAAGAATGGCCAGAGAACAAGCGAGTAATTCGTACGTTTCGCCCACGCCCACCGTCATGACTCGAGAAGAACGACTCCGTCTCCGACAAGCGAGGACGCAGTCGCCGGAAAAGGTGGAAAATGAATTGAAAGAGGAAAATGAGGAAAATGAAGTGGAAAAAGAAGTAAAGGAAGAAAAACAAAGGGCAAGTGAAGCGGTAAACGAGGTAAATGAGGTACATGAAGATACAAAGGAGCAGGAAGCAAATGAAGCAAGTGCAAAAGCTTCCTCACCGGCTGCTTCAGCTGCTTCTCCTCAGCCCTCTGTCTCTCCGCCGGCTAAAAAAGCCAAGCTTGACCCATCCTTCGCTAGGTTGCCTCAATGGGGCAACTTCAACCACCACCAGTACCCCATACCAAGCCACCAGCATCCCGGGGGTCAAGCGTTCCCACAGCAATATTCGCAGCCGCCCGGACAATTGCAAGTGCAAGTGCATAACCCAGCATCTGCGGAGAGCACAGCCGTGCATAATCATGCATTACAGCCTCCCACGTCACCTACCGTTGGTCAATACCCGTCTAATGCGTCTTCCATTCATCCAGATGGCCCAAAGTAGTTACGCCCTCCCCTCCTTCCCCGCGTTTCCCCATGCGGCGCCGTTGTCGCAGCCGCTGCCGCCGATGCACTGTACATTATGCCATGTTATTAGTAAATAATGATAGAACTACAAGTTTAACTCGTTAAGTATTTGCCCCGCCAACGTCTTGTAGTTCCATGTGTTACCAAGGATCTTTTTGAATTGCACTCCGTAGAGTCCAACCAACGGAACCTTGACAACGTGGATCTCAAATTTCAATGGTGATTTCTTGGGCTTGGCACCAGCATTACTGGCGGTGTGTTTGTGGTTGGCTCGTTGCTCCAATCTCGACGAAACCAACATATCACTGCCGCCGCCCACCATGATGCCTCCCAACGAGTCGAGCGAGTCGTCCTCAGTAAACCGGCTCTCGTCGTAGTCTTCGTAGTCGTCGTCCAACAGCCGGATCTTGGCGCTGGCGGGAGTATTAGGCGGCATGAGCGTCTGCGATCCGTTCTTCTTGCGGTTGAGAATGGAGCTGCCGATGGAGATCTTGCGCCGGTGGCCCACGGAGTTGGAAGATCTGTGGGTTTTGACGTTGGACGGCGAGAGCGTTTGCGGCTGTAGATGTAGCGACGCCTGTCTGACGGGAGTGCGGTTCTCTTCGGGCTCGTGGTGGTATCCCTCGATAGAGGACGACGTGGACTTGAAAGCGTCGCCGTAGAGTTTCTCTTCCTCCTCGTTGGTGGAAGCGATGGTGGCATTGGCCGAGCCTTCGGGCGAGTTCTTCGACACCGACGGCGTGTGCACACACACAAACCCGCCCTTGACTTCCTGGAACTTGACGCCCAACTGGCTCAACACACGAATGATGTTGTAGCGAATGACGGGAAGCGGCTTGGTGGAGGTGGTTTGCACGCTGAAAAAGCCCTTGAGAAAAAGCGTCTTCGGGTACTCGATCGACGGCATCGAGTTGGGTCGGGCGCTGTTGAACTGGTCGATGATTTCGGCGTCGCTGAGTTGCGGCACCTCCTGGTGCTCGAGGTCGTCGATGGTGATATCGTCAAAAAACCCGTCCGACGCCTGGGCGCCGCCCACAAGCTCGTCCGAGTTCTGGCCCGCCATCACGTTGGGCAAAGGCGGCTGCTGCTGGGCTCGGGTGCGGGTGTTGTACGACTCTTTTCTGACATGCCCGCCCACGGACTTGGCCCGGGCGGTAGGATGGAGCGGTTTTCCGGCCGGTTTCGTGGACGCCAACACCTCGGCGTCGAGATTGGGCAACGGCGGCAAGTACTCCACGGGCGTGAACCGGGACTTGGCCACGGTGGTGGAGTGCGACCGATCGTGCCTGGCGCCCGTCTGGCGCACCGGCGCCTGCTGCTTGGCTGGCGAAGCGTGCAAGTTGGACGACGACTTTTCCTTGGCCGTCACCTTCATGCTGACGCCGCGGCGGACCATGGGGTCGGGCGAAGCCCTGTGGTCGGGGGCCATGTCTCGAGAAGCCATGGGGTCGGGCGCGAGGTGCGAGAGGTGTGGCAGGAGATTCTGTGGCAGATACGACCGCTGGGGGCTGTTTCCGACAAGGCCCACTTCCACGGTGGGAATGCTGTGGTTGGAGGTGGATTCTGAGGCTGCTCGGGTGGGCGACGAGGTCTTTTTTCTCGACGACATGCGGCGGAGAATCGAGTTGAACCCGGCCTTGGGGTCCAAGGTGTCGTGCCTGGTGGGGCTCTGCTGGATGGGGAGATGGGACTGCTCGTGCAATGCTGAGTTGGGGGGGATAGGTGGGGAGAGGGTGTGGGCCTGCTCGGGAAAGGGCAACGGCTGGGAAGCAGGCTGGGAAGCCGCAGGCTGACCAGTCGGAGAGGCCTGAGCCTGGGGAGCCGGAGACGGTGGGTGAATCAGGGAAGAAGGCTGGTGAGAAACCGGGGATGCTTGGTGAGCCTGCTGGTTCTGGTTCTGGTTCTGCTGGTGAGTCTGGTGAGTTTGACGAGTTTGATTCTGGCTCACATTCTGACTCTCGCTCGCACTCTGGCTCTTCGCCGGCTGCCCCTTGGCCTCCTCCTTGGCCCGTTTTCTCGCCCGCATCTCGCTGATAAGAAAGTAGATAGACACGAGCGGATGGTAGCCGCCGGTGGGGTCCGGGAGAAGCAGCGAGTTGGGCGCCGCAGCGTAGTCGCGGCCCAGGTCCGCGATGTTGTACCAGTTTTCCACGCTCATCTGGTACTCGACGCTCGAAAGAATCGCCGTCAATTCCTCGGTGATGGTCTGCGGCGACCCAAGGTCAAAACTGGCAATGGCCTTGACGATGTCGGGGTCCAACGGGAGAGAAAGAGGTGTTCTTCGGGGAACATACGACGACATCACGCCGTCGTAGCCCTTGTTCATCCACGGGTGGTGCATCACCTCGTACAACAGGGCCCGTTTCACCGGGTCCACCACCAACATGCGAGAAAGCAACGAAACGCACTCCTTGGAGAGGTGGGCCGGGTACTCCACGGCGCCCTTTTTGATTTTTTCGTGCAAAACCAGCACCGACTGGTCGTCGAACGGCACCTTTCCGCACACTAGCACAAAGAGAACCACTCCAAACGACCACACGTCCACCTCGGGGCCCGTATACGGCTTCGCCGACAAGAGCTCGGGCGCGGCAAAGTACAACGAGCCGCAGTAGGTCTTGAGCAAGGTTTTCGGCGAGTAGAGATTCGACAACCCAAAATCGATGATTTTGATGTCGCCCTTTCTGTTGATCATGATGTTTTCAATCTTCAAGTCCCGATGCACCACGTTGTTGCGGTGGCAGTACTCGAGCGCCAGGGCGATCCCCCGGGCAAACTTGCGGGCGTTCTTCTCCTTGAGCGACCCGTGCGACACGATGTAGTCGAGCATCTGGCCGCCCTCCACGTACTCAAAGAGCATGTAGTAGTGGTTTGTCATGGGCACCATCTCGTACAACCGGCAGATGAACGGATGGAACAAGAGCCGGCCGAGGGCGCCTTCCCGGATCGTGCGCTTGTCGCGAGCCACTTCTTTTTCAAACTCCTTCTGGCGCTGGGCCGACGCCTGGGCATTGAGCGGCGGGTCGTTGGCGTGGGCCCGCTGGTAGAGCTTGGCGGCTCTGGGGACAATTTTCACGGCGCAGATTTCGCCGGTGGAGTTGTGCTGCGCGAGCTTGACTTTGCCCATGGAGCCGGCGCCGATGGTTTTGACAAAGTCCCAGTCGCCGATGGACTTTCGGTGGAACTGGGCGGATGCGGAGTGGGAGGCCGGGGCAGAAGGGGCGGGCTGCGGCTGGGAATGGCCATATTGGGCTGATTGGGCTGATTGGGCTGATTGGCCGGATCGGCCAGACTGACCAGACTGACCAGACTGACCAGACTGACCAGAGTTTCCAGAGTGACCAGATTGGTGCTGATATTGCTGATTTTGCAGAAATTGCTGCGGATTCTGTTGATTTTGCTGATATTGCTGCTGCGGATTTTGTTGATTCTGCTGGTTTAGCCCTTTCTGGCTCGTCCGGCGGTTGATCGCCGCCGGCGGAAGAAGCTCCTTCGTCCGCCCCACGCTGGGCGTTCGCGAGTGGCCATAGTCGCCAGGGTAATTATCAGAAGCAACTCGCACGTCGCTGCGAGACCCCTTCACGGTTCCCGACACCGACCGGAGCATTCGCGGTGTTGCCGGCTGGGCGGGGAGTCCCCGTGAAGGCTCCGGCAGCAGGCCGTCGCCAGAAGGCCTGGAAGTGGAAGAATAGTCGGACTTTTGTTGCGGCGGGTGGGCCAGCGGTGGAGGCAGCGAAAAGTTTTGGGGAATTGGGGGCGGATTCTGGAAAGACAAGTCGTCTGCGGACGCTGGTGGGGGATCCCGGTGTTCGTGCGAGACCGGATCCATCGTTGGGGCTTGCTCAACGGATGTGTACGCCGACGGGTGGTGGTCCAATATGTGAGTTCGTTGGTCTACACAGATGAAAGGGAGGGTGCGCGCCCCGTGCAGGACGAAAATGGACTGGGGAGAAGAGAGAAGAGAGAAGAGAGAAGAGAGAAGAGAGAAGAGAGAAGAGAGAAGAGAGAAGAGAGAAGAGATGGGGAGGGTTTGGATTGAGGATTGGGGATTAGGGATTGGGTATTGGGTATTGGGTACTGGAGGATAGAGAATTGGGTATTGGTATTGGAGAATTGCGTATTGGAAAATACGATGTGTGTTGGGCGGCCGTCTGCAGGACCGTGAGACGCAGAGGAACAGAAGAGTGGAAAGTTTAGAATTGATTGAAGGTGGCCAGTGTAGGTCAATGGTTTGTCCTTGTGGTTTGTTGGTGCTTCATCCACAACTTAGTACTTTTTTGACTTATTATTGACTTTCTTAGTCCTTTTTCGTTCCTCTAGTACCTTACTTCTCACTCTCTTTCTTTCCCTTTTCCCTCTCTCTTTCTCTCTCCCTCTCCCTCCCTTCTACTTCTACACCTTCTTTCTCGTTCTCTATTCACTACTTAGTGCTTGTGGTGTTTCAAGTGCGACTGGTACTCCCAGGTGTAGCCCAACACAATGATGAGCACAGCCAAGTGCACCAATGGCTTTCCAGATGCATTTTCTCCGTCAAAGTACGCAGCCTTGTACTTTCCAAAGGGCGAAGTGGGCTTCTTGGCCGCGGGAGCTGGGCCGGTGGGCAACTTTTTGTAGAACGAAACCACCTCGGCCATTCTCTTAGCGTTGGGGTTGGACCCAATGTTCTGGGTTAGTATGATAAGATATGCGATTGTGGCCAGTTTGGGTGAATACGTACCTTTGCAGAAGCCACCTTGGGTGGGATCAATGTGGACAACAGCCTTCTGATAATAAACGACATGGTTGAACGTTGATGTGATTTTCATTTCCGAAGGTGCGCGCGCTCTCATTCGCCGGTGCGGTGCAGGAGAGGCCAATTGCACCAACCAATGCTACTAATTGTCTAGTTGTCTAATTGTCTAATTGTCTACTTGACTAATTTCCACTTGCCTAATGCTATTGCTCTAATCGTCTCATTGCTCTAATTGTCTACAACTCTCAACATCGCTCCTAAATTATTCATCTATTTCACATAGCACTAATATACAAGACTGCGTTAGTATTCTTCACTCTTATTATTCTTCTTTATTCTGCTTCATTCTTCTTCATTCTTTCTTCTCCCTTATTTCTCACTTACCATTGTTGCCTCTTATAAACACATCCCCGTACGACCGGATCTCGCTCCCGTCAATAAACTCCTTGGTGTTCTCCAACACAATGTTCATATATCCATCAATACTTTGGAGTTTTCCTCGATATTGCACTCCATTGTGCAACTTGACCATCACCGCAGAGTGCAATATATCCGATAAAAACTTCGAAGGATCGACCTTGCCGTCGCTGGGCCCACCAGACGCTTCTACCTCGGCCATATACGGTGAGATTGAAACTGGAAAACTTGAGGGTATCGGCGTGCGCGCACCATTTCTTGGTGCACCCGCAAAAAAGAAAGCTCCGAGACGGGGAATTGAACCCCGGTCTACCACGCGACAAGCGGTAATTCTAGCCACTAAACTATCTCGGACGAATCTGAAGGAAATCGGTCCCATCGCGCTAAGACCCGCAGCCCACCGCACCCACCCACCGCATCTTGTTGCAACTTCTCAACTTCCACTCTACTTCACCATGTTGCCATTGACGCTCCGGCACCCATTTTCCAGACGTCTTTTCTCCTCCGCTCGCCACACACCTTCCTACAAAATAGCCATTGTGGGTTCCGGACCCGCAGCGTTTTACACTGCTCACCACTTGCTAAATCGTAGCTCGCCGGACCACAATTTCAAACTCAATATCGACTTTTTCGAACGGCTTCCGGCCCCCTACGGCTTGAGCCGGTACGGCGTGGCCCCGGACCACCCGGAGGTCAAGAATTGCGAGGAATATCTCGACGACATCATGCAAAAGTACCACAATCACGACAAGCACACCGTGCGATTTTTCGGTAATGTTGATGTTGGAAACGACATTTCTCTCCACGATTTGGACAGAAGCTACCACTCGGTGGTACTCGCGTACGGGTGTACAAACGCGGACAACTCGCTAAATGTGCCTGGCGAATCTTTACCAGGAGTGATTTCCGCTCGCCAGTTTGTCAACTGGTACAATGGGTTTCCCGATAAATACTCGGGCACGTTTGCAGCTCCGCCCTTGCACAAGGTCCGAGATGTCACCATCATTGGGAATGGAAATGTGGCTTTGGATGTGGCCAGGGTGTTGTTGGCGGACCCAGAAACCCACTGGAACCCCACCGACATGCTGCCCAAAGCGGTAGAAATTCTTCAAAAGAGCGCCGTGAAAAACGTCAATATCGTGGCTCGCAGAGGCATTCTCGAGTCGGCGTTCTCCAACAAGGAGATCCGCGAGCTTTTCGAGGTCGCCAAGGCAAATAATGTCAGATTCATTACCCTCGCACCCGAGCTCATGGACGGAATCGACCGCAATTCCTTGGGAAGAGTCGACAAGCGAAGACTCGATATCTTGAACAAGTTCTCCAAGCAGGAGGTTTCCGGCGACAGGACGTGGGCGCTCAAATACTTGATGTCGCCCAAGGAAATTGTAGCTAGCGAAACGGACCCGGAGCTACTTTCCGGTGTTCATTTTGCACGAAACAAGTTGGAAACCGACACTCTCACAAAAAGGACTACAATTAGGGAAGCGGACGAGCCGCCAGTGTTCGTCAAGTCGGATCTTGTGCTTCTTTCCATCGGCTACAAAGGGTCGCCGTTGGCAGGTTTCGCAGACATTGGCATTTTTTTCGACAAGAAGAAGAACAGAATCCTCAACAGAAGAGGCCGGGTTTTGTCCACGGCCAGCACCAGCGAGGACACCCACGAGCCTGTCTACAAGAGAGGATGGTACACTTCTGGCTGGATCAAAAACGGACCCCAGGGGGTGATTGCAACCACCATGATGGACTCGTTCGACACCGCCGACACGATTTTGGAGGACTTATCGAATGGAGTTTATTGCAGTTTGGAGCCGCTGTCGATAGACGACAAGGTGGAAAAGTTGGACTATGTAAATTGGCACAGCTGGTTGAAGCTCGACCAGAAAGAGGTGGACGAGGGAAGGGTGTTGGGCAAGACCAGGGTCAAGTACTCGAAAGTGGAGGAGATGCTCGCGATTGCAAGGGGGAAGCACTAGTAGAAGGTAGACTCTGGCGACACTCGGGAATGAGTTTGAAGCTGGTTTCAGTCTGGAAAGCTGTAGTTCAGTCTGGAAAACTGTAGTTCACTCTGGAGAACACCTGGTTCACTCAGTTTGGAGACTGTAGTTTTCTTAGTTGGAGACTCTAGTTTCCAGCTGAAGAAACTGTGTTCAGTCTGGACTCTAGCTTTCAGCTGGAGAAGCTGTATTCAGTCTAGGCCCTAGCTTTCAGCTGAAGAAACTGTGCTCGGTCTGCAGTCAAATTTTCAGCTGAAGAAATTGTTCAGTCCGAACTCTAGCTTTCAGCTGAAGAAACTGTGTTCAGTCCAACTCCAGTTTTCAGCAGTTTTTCAGCGAAGAATCCGATTCCCTGCAGTTTCTCAGTTTAGTCGGCGCACCCGGGCACCGTGATAAAGTAGTTTCGGTGCTCCTTCCGGCCCCACACCGAGTGCAAATCCATGCCAAGCGACTGGGCAACAAACTCCAACTCGCCCCACTCGCGGCTGGACACCCGCTCGAGGTCCTTGGGCCCGTGCGGAGGATCGCCCTTTTTGATATAGTACTCACATCCGCCATGAGCATAGATGCCCGGAGGGAGGTACGGAATCGGGTCGTTCTTGTGGACCACCCGGATGAACCCGTGGTCGAACGAGTGGGTGTTCTGGACCTGGCGCACCACTTCGTGGGTGCTGAACTGGTCGTCGATGAACTTCATCATCGCCTTGTTGCCGACTTTTGGCGACGCAAACGACACCACCAAAGTCTGGTGGCCCAACATCTGGAGCTCCACGCCGCTCAACACCGCTAGGGCTCCGCCGAGCGAGTGGCCCACCACCACGAGCTTGAAATCCGGGTGTTCTTCCTTGAGAGCCAGCACTTTTTCAATGATGTCCAAGCAGTTCCGCTGGAGAAATTGGTAGAATCCGCGATGAACAAGACAGTTTTTGCACCTGGCGGTCACCTTGTTGCGCTTGCGAACTATGGGCCGGTACGGCACGGGAATGGCATCGATGTTTCCCTTCCAATCTCGGATCGACGACGTGCCACGGAACCCAAGAATAATGCGTTGGTTGTGGGAGTCGATGGCGTAAAACCCGGCGCCAATTTCGGCCCAGGTGTTGAAGTCGAACGTATCCACAATCTCGAGGTGCTGGAGCGCCTCGTTGGAGCACCGGTCGAGGGTGCAAAACGACAGAAGTTTGCCCGGCTTCAACCCACGATTGATGCAGTAAGCGATCGATGCAATATTGACGTATTCCACCAACGCATGGTAATCTGGCGAGTCCATGCCGTACACCGCCGCCACCAAGACCGCCAAGACCAGCCACCAGAATCTCATGTGGATGTGGGGAATTGGCTGATTTTCATAGGCATCGCTATAGTTTCTGTTGCGAAAATGCTATAGTTTCTTGAGCCGGTCGGCAACATCAATGCGGCTGATTCAGATGATTGTCTGCAACTAAATGTGCAGCTAGTTGCACCGCAGCTCCTGGTGCACTCGATTGCATCGAACGCTGCACAGAAACAACCCACATGAGGTACACCTTGCATAGGACGAATTTTGGCCGCATATGCAACAGAGCCGGAGCCGAGGTCTGAGGGTGGATGTCTTTCGAAGCTTGCGTCGTTTCACCCCGTCGGTTTCCGATATGCCGTCGATGGCATCGACAAACTGGTAATTGAGCGCCAAAATGGAATTTATGGAAATGACGTTTCGCTCCTCCTCAAAGTACAGATTGAGGTTTCGGCGTGCAGAAAGAATTTTTTTGGTGGTGGGGGTGTTTCCCTGTCGGGCTTTCTTGTCGGGGTTAATTCCGCCGTGAGCACTGTGATATGCAAAGTTTTTAGGAAGCTCAAACTGCGCTCCCGATGCCGGTTCTCGGTTTAGGTCCACCAACCGCTTCGAAATTATGCGCTCGAGTTGAATCTGCTGCGCGGACTTGAGGCTGCCGCCAGCACTGGAATCGGCAACTTGCGTCTGTGCATTCATCAAATACGTGAGGTTGTAGTTTACTTTGGGCCTATTCTTGCCCTGACGAGACGCCGATTCTGCTGCGGTTTCTGGTTCTTGATTTGCATAGGGGCGGGATTTGGCCGAGAGGTTGACGGCCGACGAAAAGTAGACCCTGGGATTGGCGCCTTTGGGCACCTCTTCAACGAGCATGAGGAGAACGATGAGGAAGATAAGATGAAGTGAAAGATGCAGATTACCCCGGTGCACCGGGTGGATGACGAAGTGCCCGGATGCACTGCCGGTAGCTGCGCAGAACTCGGTTGCAGAACTCGGTTGCAGAACCTGGCTGCATTTCTGATCTCGTCGTGTATGATCTCCTTCTTCTACATTTTATTTACGCATTCATTACGCATTTCCGCATTCATATGTACAGCTCATTTGTATGCTCCGCTTCGCGTCGCTGCTTGCGTCTCTGTTTGCGTCGCTGCTTGCGTCGCTGCTTGCGTCGCACACCTCTATTTACCCTTCTGTATCTCCTCGCTCGTAAACGGCTGGTCTTCCCGCGCCTTGTCCAACATCGGCTTAATCTTCTGCTTGGCCAACGCAGTGTTCACGCAGGTGATGTACTCGTCCCACAAATCCGTGCATTCATTGTGAAGCGACTTGCCCTTGAGAAACTTTTCCGAGTACCACGCATTGAAGCACTCGTCGTACTTGGTCTTGGCCGGCGTGCATTCGGGAGCAAAAGACACCGACATGCTGTTGCCCATTCTTGCCTCTCTTCGCGACCACAAGGCGATGTTCAGCCAGTACACCGGTACACCACACCAACCAAACACCACACCACCCCAACAGACATCTTCACGCGTAAACAACATGAAGCGGTACTCCATCGCCCCCGGGCTGACGCGGCGCAAATCCGCCCATGTGGCGGGCACCGGCTCGGATCCGGCTGCAACGTTGGAGCTTGAAAAACTAGAGCAGGAAATTACCCTCACTCTTCAAGAAATCGACAAAAATCTCTCCAAGGCCAACGCGGTAATTTCTGAAAAAATGTTCCCCATTCTCGCCAAATACGCTCAATCGTCTCAGAAGGTGTGGAGCAACGCCAATTTCTGGAAATACTTCTTGGAACAGGCCGCTGATGTGGAACTTACAAGCTACGAAGCGCCGGCGAATCTCGGAACCAATTTGAACACAATCGCCAATTCCAAGCGGGCCGACGTCCCGGAATCCCACGGCGAAACCGCGTCCAAATCCACCACCGGCTGGCTGGAGAAAGACCCCCACAATACCGATCATGTTCACCGGCTCGATGTCGCGAAAAATTTAAATCAGAATGTAAATTTAAATGCCCGCGCCGCCTTTGCCGGCCTCGAAGAAACCCCGACGTGGTCGCCAGAACGGCCGCAGGAGGCCATTCAGGCGTCGACCCCGGAACCGCCCGGAAAAAACCCGGATTTGAAAAACCCCACCCCGCAAATGATCACCCACACCATCCGCCAGTCGCTCGACAATTACCACCGAATATCCATTTCGCCGCGAAAAGAGCCCCGCGCCGACCGCGCCGCCAGCGAGCGACACCGCCGCGACTCGGTAATTCGCAACTTTATCAACTCGTCGCCCACGCTTCCAGAACCACCGGTGCTCGTGTCGGAGTTTGACGACTGGAGGTCTCCACGGAAGCAGGACAAAGGAAAAGACCAGGATAAAGCTCAACCTCTGGTTCTGGCCGGACAAGCTCTTCTGGCAACTCCGGTGCGAGATTTTCGCAGCCAAAATTTGCAGCGGTTTCCGCGCACGCCAAACCTCGGTGCCGACTCCCAGCCGGTGGACATAATGCGGACACCTTTGGGGGTGCGGATCCGGTACGGCGACGACAGCGAGTTGGCGCCGCCAGAAATGGAAACCAACACCGATAAGCCTGAAGACGAAATGCAGCTTCCCGACTTGCAAACCGTCGAACCTGGTAATAAGCGGCGCCGATTGTCGACCGCCGACGATGAACGAAATGTGTTTTTGGACCAAAATAACCGCACTGAACCGCGAGAAAATACCCTGACAAACTCCAATTTGCTTGAAGCGTTCGAGGAGGTGGCCACCAACTCTTCCATCACACTAAAGCAAACCGGGGGGTCTGGTGAAAAACCGCAAGATTTATTTGCAACCATTGAACACGATACCACCGAGGGGAGCACGTCCGAGTTGGGGCAGTTTTACAGAGATCGGCTCAAGGAGTTTACCAACTACGGCACGTAGCATGTATATTATGTACTATAGACAAAGGAGGAGAAAGACTGATAAAGAGAATAAAGACGGGAAAGACAAGAAAGTAGCATGACTGCATATACGATTTCGTCGTCTGCAGTCTCCAAGTAAGCAGAAGTAAGCAGTGCTTATTTCTGTTTGTCGCTGACATTCAGCGCGCGCGTGATTGGCCACCCTGTCACACCACTTTCCTGCACGCCCCGCAGGTTGCCTATAAAGCATCCGCCTTGGCTGCAAACTCAAACAACAAAGATAAATGGTGTGTGCTTCTGGTGACTGCGTCTGCGCAAAGAAATCTACTTGCTCATGTGGGGCACAACCTGCATTGCATTGTAATTGTGCCAAGGCTGCAACTGAAAACGCCGTGCCTGCTTCCACCGATGCTTGTGCATGCGGTAAAAGAACAAAGGGAAGCTGTACCTGCGGTATGAGCGGCGAATGTGACGGCCACCGTGAAGGCGAAGTCGACTTTACCTACGCAAAGTAACTGTTCAGTAACTGTATACTAGATAATTAATCAATCGTGCATCATCATACATTGTAAATTGTAAACTGTACATAGTACACCCATACACCGGATACTGCTACCACTAACCTCCGCATTCATCGACTTCCGGTCATGGCCAGACTCTCAGGATTGCAGCGCGACGTGCTCAAGTTATGCCGCCAGTCATTCCGGACAGTGCGGACAAAGCCGCCGGAATACCAGCCCCACTGGCGTGCTTATATAAAGCAGGAGTTCGCGAAAAATCGCCTGGTTTCTAAAAAACAGTTTAGTGTCATCGAGCACTTGTTACGTGTAGGCCATCGCCGGCTTGAAATGTACCTGAGTCCCGCAATTAAAAACGTTCATTAAAGTAGCTTGGTTCTTGTATATAGTCCTAAAACACAAGTTCATAGTTTTCCAACAATAACTCTGTAGCGTCGTTTCGATGGCCCGTATCCGTCAACTCGCGTTCTCCGGTTCGGTCCCGTGCTAGCGTGGGTGCAAATACAACAGACAAGTTTTTGGTTCCCATCCGATTGGAAGCCTGGTTTTGCGTAATCAAATGGAGATGATGGCACAACATTTCAAGGGTGTTTTTGTTGGCTGGCGGAAGCCTGTTGATCACTTTCGTTTTCAATTCGTGCACTTGTTGGTCCACCGTCAGGGTCTGCTTCAATTGGCCCACCTTGATGAAGTCGGTGTAAATGTTGTACGGGATAACCGGTTCTGGAAGCTTGCGCAAATAGCGCTTGAGCGCTGAAGTCACGGCGTTGATATCCACGTCCAACGCTTCCAAGAGTTTCTGGTACTTGTCGTCATTCTTACCGGTAAGATTCGAAAAGCAGTTTTCGATATTGACAATGGCTGAGTTCCCGCCAGAAATACGGTAGATTCCCTCCACATCCAACCCGCGGTTCTCCACCTCCTGGATGCATTTTGTCACTATGAACGGCACCAGTTCGTTTTCGAAACTAGCCCGCTGCTGAATCGTGGATGAGAATAGCGGAGCAGATCCTTCGGCCAGTCCAGCGGCCAGTCCAGCGGCCGAGTTGGTTCCGATGAACGAGTCCAAGATATTCGAAGACTTGCTTCGAGTGAAAAACGACCCCTGGTTGGAGGAGGATTTTTTCGGTTTCTCAACGCTCAAAAAGTCACTCCCGCTCCCGGAATTGGCATGCGAGTGTCCGCCGTTTTCCGGGTTGATGGTGGTGGAACTGTGGCTCTGGCTCACTAGCTGGGGATTGGAAACCTGGATAGGCGCCGGTGCCGACGACGGCGAGCTGTTGGACCCAAGCTTGGCTCGTCTCCAAAACTTGAGTTTTGTCGCCTTGTTTGTTTCGACGTTCTGGTCGTCGTAGTTGGAGTAGTTGGGCGTTTCGTTGATGTACGACGACGACGACGTCAGCTTCGTCAACGGCATCGTACTCCCCTGGCTGGCGGCCAACGTCTCGGCCGCAGAACCAAGGTCGCTGTTTCTGGGAACCTTCAACGACGAGTCCAACTGGTCGTTTTCCACGCGGAGACGGCGGTTTTCGTCGGCAAGGCCGCTCTTGACCTTTTCCAAGTCGGCGATTTCTCTCATGAGAATCTCGTAGTTGGTGGTTTCCTTGGAAAACTTGTCCTTGATGGCGTCCACAGCACTGGCGAGCTTTGTCCTTTGCTCCGACAAGCTGGCGATTTCGGCCTGTAACGCAGCACGCAGGCTCTCCAACTGGTACATCTCGAGCTTCATGCCGCGCAACTCAAGCTCGTTCTTGTGGTACTCGTTTCCGGTGTTGTAGCTTTCCAAATTGGACACAAACGGAGTGTCCGACGTCGACCGGTTGTGTCCGTTGTAGTGGCTGGGGCTGTAGCCAAACGACGACGGGTGGTTCATGGGCGAGGTTCTTGGTAGTGGCGGGGTGGTATAAGCGGAATTGCCATTGATGGACCCATCAGAAACGTGTCTGGCATGGCCACGGTCGTCTCGTCCTTTGAACGGGTTGAGTTTGCTGCTGATCCCACTGCCACTGCCTCCGGAAACCGACCGCTTGTGCTTCAACGAAAACTTGGTACTTCTCAACGAGTATTTTCTCGTCAAATCTTCCTGCTCCGGCGCCTGGTTTCCGTACGAGTCCTCGAGATTGGTCACCGCCGGAGTTGCATTTCCAATGATTCTTGCCCTGGGCACCTTGGAATCCAGCACCTGTCTCTCGTGGCCGTATTTGTGCCCGTTTCTCTTCTCGGGGCTTTCGCTGTCCTTGGAGGTAGCGGACCCGATTTTCTCAGGATCGTAGTACTCCATGCCCTCCAACCCCAAGCCCTGCGGACTTCTGTTGGCATCCTTGAACGGCGACCTGTTGATGTGTCTGGGCGGCACCTTGTCGGTTTTGGACTCGTTGGGAGTTAGAGGAACATTTGGCAACGGAAGCCGAGGCGGTGGGGACGCAACCGTGGACGGAGACTCGATATTCTTTTTTCTCTTGACCGGCGTCACATTGGCGCCGTTTCTTTGCTCGGGCCATTCTTCCATGCCGGTGCTGTCCTTGCTGTCGTCCTTGCTGTGCTCTGGAGACGTCTCTAGCACCCTGGCCTGACGGTTGGCACGAGCAAATGGCGACACGTTCCCGCGCTGGCGGTCCATGGCGCCCGGTTCCAACCCGGTGCGCTCACCGCTGTACTTGCTGCCTTCCGAAGACACCGAAACCGGCGGCGAGTTGACGGCCGGGCCGTGGTCGTAGTACTGGTTGGGCGAAAGAATGAGGAGATCTTTGCCCTGGAAATTTCGCTTGGAGACGAACGAAGGAGACTCGATTCGCTGGGTGGGACGATCCGGATTGATTTGGGCAGCTGGCTGGAGCTGGCCAGGATGGTTCGACTGGCCAGGATGGTTGGACGGGCCTAGTTGGTTCTGGTTCTGGTTCTGGTTCTGGCCCTGGCCAGTCGGCGGCGTGTGGAGCCTGTCGAGCGACATCGTCTTCTGGTTGAGTTCGTCGTCGCTATCCACAACTTCTTCAATTGAAGAGGCATTGCTGTTTGCGGGCGAGATTCGGTCCCACGGCTTTTCCGACGACTGGGTAGCGGTGGACTGCGAGTACGACGACACGGCAGACTTGGAGTGGAACGAGTCCTGCGGGAACGGCTGCGAATTGGGGGTCTTGGCTTCGGCGGGTGGCGGAGGAAGGTTTTTGTCTTTGGTGCTGATGCTCGAAACCGACCGGTTGGACGCCGTGAAAACGTCCAGTGCGAGACTCCGGTTGTACACCTGCTCCACGGGGAGTTCTGGCGGAGGAGGACGGAGGTTTTTGCGCGAGTTGGATCTCGACAACGACGACGATTCCGACCGCAACAGGTCCAACCGCGAGTTGCTTCTGTCTCTTGTCTGTGGTCTCATGTCGGGCGTGTCGAGCTGCGACAGCGTGGGGGTGGACGTGGCCAGCCCGTCCTGCGCCATCAACTTCTTTTTCGAGTCGTGCTTCTTCTTTTTGGCGATGAGTTTCTCGTGGCAGCTCATACAAAAGAGACCTTTTGAGGTTCTGGCGTAGCGCAAGTCCTCGATCTTGAGCTTGCACGAGCGGCACTTGAAGCACGACGAGCAGTAGGCCTGGTCGCCGGTCAAAATTGCCAAATCGTCAATCTTTTTTCCACACTGCTTGCAGTTATACGAGCAGTTGGAGCAGATGAGATTGCCGTTTCCGAGCACGAGAAAGTTGGAGTTGCACCCGAGCGACGTGTCGCACTTGGAACACTTGAAACAGTGGATATGCCAGCGGTCTTCGCCCAATTCGTAAGCATGACCTTCAAAAATCGGGTCTCCGCATCGCTTACACGTCTGGATAGGTATGTCGAACGACCCTGGAACCGACTCTTCGGCTACCATAGCGGGTTATAGGCGGGGCAAGCAGCAGGGAGCGAAAAACTAGCGGCAAAATCTGGACAAAAACTGGACAAAAACGGGATTCTTGCACCTTGTCAGCGTGAACGAAAAGTGTTGGAGATTGAATTTCCGCCCTACGGCACAGTGAACTCCAGACGGAAGTGTGGTGTGGTGGTGCCAGCTACGACGAGCGGGTGTGCGAGTTCTGGGGTCAGAGAATGAACGTTTAACGTCGGATCGTGGGCCAGGAAACTCTATCCGTACAAAATGCTATTTATGAATATTTGGCTGAAACATGTGCGGTTACGTAAGCGGGTCGCGCACGGTATATACAAGTGGTAGTCGGTGCTAGTCGGTGCTAGGTGGTGCTGGAGCGGCGCTAAAGCTCTTCGGCCGACAAGTCGGGCTTGATTTTGAACGGGCGGCCCCGCCAGTCGATCTCGTGGCCGTACATGGCGGAAACCCAGATGGGGAGCGCCAACAATTCCCGCATCCACCACACCTGGATCCAGGTGAAAAACCGCCGTTTCAACGGCGGAAGGTTGTGTTTGGCGAGCCATTTGGGCGGGTTGTCGAACCCAGCAATGTTGTGGACCAACGTGTAGTACTGGCAGTAGTCGGTGAGGATCCACACGGCCATATGGAATGCGAAATATTTCCAGTTGAACCACTGGTTGAAAAAAACCGTAGACACGGCGTAGGTCCCGTATACTCCACAGATGATGGATTCGGTGGTGGGCTCGATCAAGGTGGCCGCGAGCACCATATACTTGCGCACGCGAAGCCACCGCACTCTTCTTTCCACGTAGTTACCAACGGTGTTGTCGGTTCCGCTGAGCGGCTGGATCACCACGTCCGACGTGAGCCCGGTGCGGCCGTGAAGGTTTTCCCAGAGGGCTATGCCGATCATGTTGTCCTCGCCAATGTACTTGGAGAAAAACTTGATGGAGTTGCCCGGGGCGGCTTCTCGAGTGAGTTGGAGAGCGTCGTTGCGCACGGCCGGGGTGTTGAAAAACGCCGAGTGTCTGATGGGAATGGCGGCCACCGCCAAGTCCAAGTCGGAGCGGCGGTAGATGTTGGACTTGCCGTTGACACAGGGGGCCACCGCGAGGTTGTTGAGCGAGACGTAGAACTTCAGGTGGGAGGTGAGAAGAAACATTTCGTCGAGTTTGGCGCCGAATTTTTTGAGGAGCCGGCGTCCGGCGGGGGTCAGCTGGCCGGCCAGCGGGCCGGTCAGGTGCTGTGTATGCGGGAGCTGTGCAATTGAGCTCGAAGACGATGCGGAAGATGAAGCGGGAGAGGAAGAAGACGAGAACGAATTTGGAAATTTTGAAAATTTCGGCTCGGCGAAGTCTCCCAAATTTGCCGACGCCAAAGTTGCCGCCGCCTCTCCCACAGTCTCCTGCGGACTCACACTCACCGCTAGCGGAACGTGGTGCACCAACTTGTTGCGCCGCGACCCCAGCACCGGCACCCCATTATTCGTATTATAATTGAGCGCCTTCACGGAATTTCGAAGCACGTTCGGCGACGCCCACACGTTCGAGTCCATCACCCACAATATGTCGTGCTTGGCCGCCCTGAAGCCCTTGGCGAGATTATTCACTTTTGGATTCGGACCAAAATGCTGGGTGCTCTGGTGGGTCTGCGGGTCATGTTCCGACACCAAAATCTGGGCGCTGACCCGCGGGTACCGCTGGATGAGGCTCTGGACCACGGGGATGGCGGCATCGTTGGTGTCGTCGACACAAAACAAAATTTCAAAATTGGACAACGGGTAGTTTTGGAGAAACGAGGATTCCAAACACGAGTACATTTCCGGCTCAATTCCTTTCAACGGACGAATGATCAGCACCGGTTCCATGTCACGTTCGTTCAACGGGTAATTGGGCAGCTTCCGGAACCGGGTGACGAGGGCGAAAAATCCGGAGTACGCGGCCACGAGAATCACGATGTACCATATTAGAAGGAAAATTGCTGACGCTTCGCGAAAGCTCAAGTTGAACATGCTGGCCCGGGGGAGCGGGAACCATGCAGGGGAAGAACGAGCGACGAAAAGGGGACGAAAGAGCGTCGAGAAAAGCACCAAGAGCGTCGGAGAGCGTACAGTGGATGCAAATGAAAAGATCTGTGCGCGGTGCGTACGTAAGCGGGCACTGGGGCTTGGGAGGCTTGGTGGTGGGAGGTGGTGGGCGGATGCCTAAAATGCCCTGTGACTCGACCCCGGATTCTTACGTAAGCGGCGGAGCCGCTGAGCCGGCGAGACGGCCGAAGGAGAAGAGACCGACACAAGAGACGGTTCCCGGCTCAGCCGGATGCGCAGGAACTGCGCAGGAACCATGCACCTGCTGCGCCATTTCGTCGCGCCACCGGTCGCCATTCCGGTCGCCATTGCGCCCTCGACCTCGGACAACCGCGCAGCCGCTGCACGCGCACCACGCTCATGTGGGGTGCTGACGTCAGCCGGACGTTGTCCTCGGATGTCGGGAACCTACTTATAGGAGATAGCACCCTCAATTGCAGCCCAACATTCTTTCTTTTCAGTTAGAATCCTATATATTTTGTTTTCGGCGCGCAAATGCTAAGAGCTATGAAACAGGTGGCGGGAATCAAACAATTTTCCTCCTCGGCACTTAAGGGTGATCTTTTCAAGTTCCAAAAAGATCTTCCAAGATTACCGGTTCCTACTTTGGCAGAAACCTCCGCCAAGTATTTACGGTCAGTGGAGCCATTTTTGACCCCGGAACAGTTGAAAACCACCGCCGCCAATGTGGACGAGTTTGTCAAACCGGGCGGTGCCGGCGAAACCCTACAAGCCAGATTGACTCTGTTCGCCCAGGACAAGGATAATTGGTTGGCAGAGTGGTGGGACGACTACGCTTATATGCTGTACCGCGACCCGGTGGTGCCCTACGTTTCTTACTTTTTGTCGCACAAGGATGTGCGCAATGCCATTGGCCACGATCAGTTGTTGAAGGCCACGTTGATCTCGTACTACACCCTCCAGTTCATGCAAGATGTGCAAAACGAGACCCTCGAGCCGGAAATCATCAAGGGCAATCCCTACTGTATGAACGCTTTCCACTACATGTTCAACAACTCGCGGGTGCCCGCTGGTGGGCTGGACATCACCAAAAAGTACGACTTTGCTGACCACCGCTACTTTGTGGTGATCCACAAGAACCACTTCTACAAGGTGTACCACCACACCAGGAGCGGCCAGGCGTTGCTGAAGCCCGACATCTTCAAGCAATTGTCGTACATCTTGCACGATGCCTCCACCAAACCCAGAGGTCTTGGCCTTGGTGCATTGACGTCGTTGAACCGGGACGAGTGGTTGAAGAGCTACCAGTCGTTGGTCAAGTCGCCCGTCAACGAGGCGTCGCTCGAAACCATCTTTGCCTCGTCGTTTGTGTTGTGTCTCGACGACCACAGCCCCGTCACCATCGAGGAAAAGCTGCGTAACTGCTGGCACGGAGACGGCCAGAACCGGTGGTTCGACAAGCCTTTGGAATTTTTCGTGGCTGCCAACGGAAACTCCGGGTTCTTGGGCGAACACTCGAGAATGGACGCTACTCCCACGGTTCAGATGAACAACTTTATCATGGACTCCATCACCAAGGAAGACCCCAAGAAGTTGTTGGCTGAAATCACCGCAAACAACTCCAGTGTGGCCGAAGTCGACGTCGAAGCGCTCCCCACCGCTTTGGCGTTCGATATCAGCCCCGTCGTGCGCCAGGACGTGGCCGATGCCATTGCCAAGTTCAACGAAACCGTCAACTCGCTCGACGAGGAAATCTTCCAGTACTACGGGTACGGTAAGAATCTCATCAAACAGTTCAAGGTGTCTCCCGATGCCTATGTGCAGATGATGATTCAATTGGCGTACTACAAATTGACGGGCAAGATCAGACCAACGTATGAATCGGCCGCTACGAGAAAGTACTTGAAGGGAAGAACCGAAACCGGAAGATCTGTTTCCAAGGAATCCGCTGCTTTCGTCAAGACATGGACCAATCCTGAATCCACCGTTGAGGAAAAGATCGATACTTTCAACAAGGCTTGCAAGCAACATGTTACCTACTTGACGGAGGCCGCCGATGGACGCGGAGTGGACCGTCATCTTTTCGGGCTCAAGCAAATGTTGCAGCCTGGTGAACCAGTTCCAGCTATTTTCCAAGACCCAGTTTTCTCCTACAGTGGTACTTGGTACATTTCCACATCCCAAGTGCCATCGGAGCACCTCCAGTCGTGGGGATGGTCGCAGGTTATCGACGAGGGATTTGGGTTGGCATACCTTGTCAACAAGGACTGGATCCACACCCATATTTCGTGCAAGAAGGGAAACGGGTTGCGTTCGGACTTGTTGAAATGGTACCTTACCGACTCTGCCAACGAGATGAAGGAGGTGTTGAGCACGCAACTTGCGCCTAAGGCCAAGTTGTAAAAGTATTTAAGTGTCACAGACATATAGAATAAGAGAGAAGAGAAGCAAAGAAGAAAAGGAGAGTGTAGGAAAAGAGAATGGAAAAATGACGAAAATTGTAAAATTGAGAAAAATCTAGATTTACACTACTAGAAGCAATTAGCGAAAGATAGATTTACAAAAAAAAAGGTAAAACAGGGAAAATCAACATTGGCAAAGCCAAACAGAACTAGCACCAATAAACCACGCATAACTCACCTATCACCACACCACTAACCTCCTCGCCGAGCAACTCGGCCTCCGCGTCCTGATCCCTACGCCCAGACACCGCACTATTAATGGAACAGGCGCAGAAGATTACACGACTTCCAATAATAGTTGCAACTACTCCGCGGCACGTCTCCGAACCCGTGGTAGTTTCGGCCACACCCCACGCCCACAACTACCGCACCTCCATCCCACAAAATAGTCCCAAAAAGTTCCAAATAAGTTCCAAAAAATCCATTTTTCGGCCCGATTTCACCTTGATCTCGCACATCGCATAGCCTTGC
The DNA here is from genome assembly GCA_003676015.1 of Meyerozyma sp. JA9. Lineage (NCBI taxonomy): Eukaryota > Fungi > Ascomycota > Pichiomycetes > Serinales > Debaryomycetaceae > Meyerozyma > Meyerozyma sp. JA9. Next base: position 647,623 of record NSDU01000025.1, on the reverse strand, counting down.
ATCCGTCAACTCCGCTTTTTTCTTTTCGTTTTCACCCATGAGTACCATAAAATGCACTCGCACCCATCTGGCTCGCATCGCAAGGGCCACAAGCGTCAGAAACTGTCGGTCCTGAACCCCAACTTCGCCCTTGCCGACCCCGACCAACCCCACCAAACCCCCCACCAAGACGTTCCTCCCGTCTATACCTATCCCACCCACTTGGTCCCGGCGGTTTACTCGCCGCCCCAGCCTCCCCCGGGCCCGTCGCTGGCCCGACACCTGCCCACGAGGCTCCAACACTTGCGGCACAACCGCAACAATCTTTCCATCTCGTCGCACTTCAATGCCGTTTCGCTCGATACCCATTTCGACGTTTCGGCGCCTCCGCCGGCACCGGCGCCCCTGGCAGTACCCCTGGCAGCGCCCGACGCCATGGCTAGCCCATTGGTGCAGTCGCTCATCAAACAGTTGCAAAATGTCGACAACTCCAACATCAACACCTACCTCTTGGAGGTGACAAGAAAGCTCGCATTGAGCCTTCCCATCGACGAGTTCTACAACCTCTTGTTCAACGACGGCCACCCAGTGGACGACCCAAACAACAAAATCGACCCCTCGTCTGTGGATCCGGACAACTTGCACCGCACGTCCCAGGCGTTGGATCTCCTTCTTCAGTTCTTCAAAAACCCGCCTTTGCTTGCCAAATACTTGCCGGCGCCCGTGTCCCACCTCGCTAATATCAACTTCCACGAGCTCCAGCGCACGTTCTTGGCGTTCAAGATCCTCGACGAGATCCTCGTTCTTGTCCCCGGCGACCCCAACTCCCAGTCCTACACCATTCCCCGGCCGTTCATCTACAAAGTGTACTACATTCTCTGCCAGCACTGCATCGCCAAGTACCCCTTCTCGCATGATCGCGACGAGGAGCAGAGCCTTCTTTTGGGCCAGTCCAAGTTTGGGAAACTCTTGAAAATCGCTTTTCCTCTGGTCAAAATCAAGCGGTTGGGCAGCCGCGGCGACTCAAAGTACCACTTTCTCGGCGTCAAATGGAACTCAGCATTGGTGTCCAGCGGCACCCTCACTCTCTGCGAAGAAAAGGAAATCTCCGACTTGAAGTTCCTATTCACCAATATGCCACCAAAGCATCCGTCTCTGGCTCCACGGGCACCTAGAAAACCAAGCACGAACTCAGAGAGCAAGTCAGTAACGCCATTGGCCAAGGAAATGTTTCCAGTACCAAAATGCTCCGCTATAACAGCCAGTACCCATTATGTCTCCTGGTTGGCAGATGGCTTCTACAGCGACAATATCGAGCTTCAGGCGTTCTTGGACCAGTTGTATGTTCTGGCAGACGACACGGCGTCCTTTCTGCTTCGGACAAAAGTGAAAAGCATCGTTAGCACTACAAAACTCTCGCAAGAGCAGCATTATCTCCGCAGCGAAATCGAGCACACTCTTAAATTGGGCGAAGAAGAAGAAAAAGCTTTCTATCTAGCGCTCGTTCTTGAGATTGCACTTGGATCGTGGACTATGACCGAAACTGAGATCACTAATACCCACGCCAACATCCACTACTTTCTTCGAAACAAGCTCCCCGACGACAAAGACACTTCGAATTACAACGTGTTTCGATCGGTGTTGCGTCACTGGCTACACATGAGTTCATCGTTGACGTCATTGGCAGAGAACCTTACCTATGACGAGGGCTTGCACGAGACGCTTTCGAATTTAATAAAGGCAGACGATTCACCGCCGGACTCTGATTCTGGAATCGGCCTTGGTTTGGCAAAAAGAAGCTTGGTCAAGGTCCTTTTTGCATACGACTATCTTCCCCGTGAATGCCAGGATTCCAGCATTGGCCAGCTTCAAGAGTATGTGACCACTATAGCGGCGCTGGAGGTGGATTTACTCAAAGGATTGCAGGAGCTCACTAGGAGCGAAAACAGTTCTGTCGATTTCCAGAAACAAAAATTGTTGCAACTCGTCAACACCCATCTCATGACGGCCCCGGTGGTGAGACTTCCAACCAGAGTGATTATCGATTCTGTGCAGACGTTCTTTCGAGATGCCCAGTCCCGAGTGCGGTTTGCACGAAATCGCCATAAGGCCGAGCACGATCAACTATGGACCATTGCCACACTCATTCATGAATATTTAAGTTTTACAGGGGAATTGTCAGGATTGATCAACACCCACTAGCATTTGCATTACAGCATGGCATGCTTATCGACCACTCATTAATAGAGCCATACGACGTCGTCATCGCAAGCTTAATATCTAATACAGAATACAGTTATCATCTACGTTCTGCTCATGCTCCTTCTTTCGTCTCTATCTCCTTCTTCTCATTAGTTTCTTCTTCTCTTCTTCACTTCTTCTCTTTCCTCTCCTCTTCGCATTCCTGTCTATCTTTCGCATCTTATCTTCGCACCAATTTTCATCCTAGCCATGCCTGCCAGCCAGAACAACATCAAATTGCTCACGGGAAACTCCCATGTCGAGCTTTCCCACCTCATATCCGAGAAGCTCAACATAGGCTTGGCCAACGTGACCGCTTTTCAGTACACAAACAGAGAAACTGCCGTAATTGTGGGCGAGTCGGTGCGAGACGAAGACGTCTATGTCATCCAAACCGGCTGTGGAGAACAGAATGTCAACGACTACCTCATGGAAACGATGGTGATTATGAACGCATTGCGGACCTCGAGTGCCAGAAGAATTACCGCCGTGATACCGAATTTCCCCTACGCAAGACAAGACAAAAAAGACCGGTCCCGAGCACCTATCACTGCCAAACTTATTGCCAACTTGCTCCAGACCGCAGGTTGCAACCACGTCATCACCATGGACCTCCACGCCTCGCAAATCCAGGGGTTTTTCCGGGTTCCCGTCGACAATTTGTATGCGGAACCATTGGTGTTGCGGTACATCAAAGAAAAGTATAATAAGGAAGATTTGGTTATTGTGTCTCCAGATGCCGGCGGAGCCAAGAGAGTGGCTTCTATCGCCGACAAGCTTGATGTGCGGTTTGCCTTGATACACAAGGAAAGACAGCGGGCCAACGAAGTGTCTCGAATGGTGCTTGTTGGAGATGTCAAGGACAACGTCTGCGTACTTATCGATGATATGGCAGACACCTGTGGCACTCTTTGCAAGGCAGCAGACATCTTGATGGAGAACGGAGCCCAGAAAGTCGTCGCCATAGTGACCCATGGAATATTCTCCAGCAATGCCATCGAAAAACTCAACCTGTCTCGGCTCGACAAGATTGTGTGCACAAACTCGATGCCGTTGGCCGATAAGCTCCAGCGGTGCCCCAAACTAGAAATCATAGATATCAGCCCGATATTGGCGGAGGCGATCCGAAGACTACACTACGGAGAGAGTGTGTCGTATTTGTTTAATAATGCCCCGTCCTAGACCCAAGACTGAATAATGCCGTCCGAGGCCTATATAGACAAACTGAATAATGCGTCCGAGACCTATATAGACAAACTGAATAATGCTGTCCGACCCCCATCTCAGCCCTATACACTATTACCGACCTCTTTTGCCTCCACCAGAAACCAGGTGATGCCCTCGCTCAACCGGTACGGGTTCAAAGAAGCGTCGTTCTTGTTGGCGCTGGTCACTGTGTGCTCCACAATGTTGACAATCCGAGCCACGATCCACTCCCTTTCGTCGCTCGGCTGGTTCTTCAAAAAGTAATGCGGAGCACCGATATTGAACGCTGTCCACGGCTGGATCACCTCCTGTGGCTCCTTCGTCTCGAGACGGGTGGGAAGAAAGAGCACCAAATCATTGGTCTGAAAGTTGCTCAAGGTTACTTTTGCACTCATCTTACGAGTGAGTTTTTGTAATTGGGTCTCGAAGGTTTTCTTTTCTTTGGCCAATTTCTTGGCAAGCCCTTCCACGTCCTTGAATCTCTTGACCACAGCATTCAGGAAGAACTCGATGGTTCTTATGTCGTGCTCGCTCACCTGCTCGATACTCACATTCGACCTGAATCCCACAACCTGACTATACTTGTCGAACGTTTCATCGATCTTGTCTCGACAAACACTGATGATTTGATTAGCAGCTTCTACCGTGTCTGAAAAGTTGTTCATATTGACGTCGGTGTGGGACCACACCATCATACTCTTAATTGCACCTGGCACAGGCGAACCAACATCATTCTGTGGGTTCTCGCCGTCCTGTTTTCTTGCTCGCAAACCTTTCACTCTTCTGATTTTGAAGACGTCGTTCTTACCCTCTTCGTTAGTGAGCATCAACCCCATTTTCTCAAGAATATACGAGAGCGTAAGAACATAGTCAAACGTGATATGTGAGTGGTCAACGAGCTTGCCGAACAAATCAGAGGCAACACTCGTCAATTCGGCGATAGCCTTTTCGGCGTCGTTTCGATCCTTGGCACCGCTTTTTATTGCCTGTAGTTCCGACGTTAGTCTGGCAGATTTGTCCTTTTCTTCTTTTAGCTCTCGCACCAACTGATCATATTTCTGCTCAGCTTTCCTCTGTAGTTCTGCATTTCTTGCGTGAAAGTCATTGGCTTCCCACGTTTGTTGTTGTATCTGCTTTTTGAGTGCAAGGATCTCGTTATCTTTTTCGCTCGACTCTTTCTTCAACTTCTCAATAGCCTGGAGTTGACTGTCAACTTTGATATCTAGCGCTTTCTTTTGCGCCAAAATTTCAGTATTCTGTTGAGCCAACACCTTCGTTCCTGTAACACTGGCCTCAAAGGGAACCTTGGTTTCGCTTTTTTTCTCAGCGCCAATCTCAAGTTGCTGCAAGCGTTTCGTCAAGTCCTCGTTTTCCTTTGCAAGCTTCGAGTGATCGACCGACGACCGACGGTTCTGCAAGAGAATCTTCGTGTCGTGCTGCAGACGTACCAAGACATTATCCAGCCCGCTGGCATTTCGCTTAGGATTGAAGATGATACTTTGATCTTGGCTGCTTCCCTTGATCACCGGCCAAGTCGACAAGTCTTTAAACTGGTGCTGGTGGAGCAAATTCTCTAGCTTTCGAATTCTGTTTTTGTAGCCCTGGATCAAATCCTGATCTTCCTTCTTGTCGTTGGATTGACCAGCATCGATATTTTCCGGAGAAGTGTACGAGGAGAGCGTCCCTATTGCCTTGGTGACCAGCTTCATGGCATTGGTGGACTTGATCAAATCTTCGAAATTTCTTTCAAGAAGCGTGGAAAAGTTGGCATGCTTCCCTGAATCAATACTGCCCACCCACTTGATGTACAGATTGATATCTTCTCGTTGGATATCATGGGTCCAAAACTCTCCAAAAAAGTCTTGCCGGCCCTTGACGACGGTCACATCGAGAGACGGTAGAGTCTGGGGCAAGTCAGATGGCAAAGAGTCCAAAGTGGAGAGGAAAGATCCAATTTTCTTAGCCCAGATTTTGCGGAAAGCACGCTCTTGGTTTATTATTGCTTGGAGCTGTTCAGTAACGTTGCTTACGGCGCCCGAAGCAAAGAAGTCATACCATTCATATTGGCGCCGCATTTCGATGATAGCAAACCCAAAAAGCAATGGCAAGTCTATGGTTAACGACAAGTATTCTTCCTTCTTTTTGATCTCTTGAACTTTTTGCATGGCGCTGCGTTGCTTGCCTTCTTGCTTTCTAGAGTCAAACTCGTTCAATGCTAGTTTGACGTTGACCATTTGCATCTGCAAACGAGCGCAGTGCTGGAACAAATCGGTGCCCTTTTCAGCCAATTTGGCCTTGAACTGAGCGAGTTTTGTGAGATCATTGTAAAGCTGGACGTACTTTTCATCCAATTTTTTCGACAGTTCCACATGCTTTGTGTATATATCGGCCAAGGCACGGCTCTCAGACGACGCTGTCAGGTCGATTTCCGTCGAGATTGCGGAGCCAATGGATTTGATGTCTTCGAGGAGTGACTCCAGGGCCTTTAAAGAGGCAAATTCAGCTATAGACTCGTCTCTCAAAGCCTGGATTTCACCGTCGATATCTATTTTGGCTTTGTTCACCTCGTTAATGGTGGCCGAAAGCTGGTTAAATTGGTCCACCACCGTCAGCAAGTTTGATTCTACAAACTGGGACGCTTCGACCAACGCATCGTAGTTGAGCATATCCACAAGGCGCACAGAGGTGCCGTTCTTGAAGGTGAATGGGGATCTGGACGCAAGAGTTTTATAGTGAGATTTCCAATGTTCATGAAGGGTCTTGATGCTTAATTGGTTGATATGATTGTAAAACTTTGTAAATGAGCTTTCGATATCGGACGTGAAGCTGGCAATGAACTCAAACATGATGCTTAGACAGCGGAACATTACGCTGATCTGACGTTTGTAAGCTCGAATTTGTTCATCGGCCAAGGCTGCGTCTGCTTTGACAGACATGGACCATCCGGCATTCGATCGCAAAGTGCTGCTCATTTGCCGAATCCCAAGTGCACTGCTATACGGAGCAAGCGTTGGGTGCTTTGGAGGAGGAATATCTCGCAGGGTTTGGAAGGAATAGTCCTTTAAAAGGGCCCTTGGGTTGTCGGAAACGAATAGTCGTTTGTCGAAGAAATAGATATCATTGAGTTCGTTGATGATGTTGAAGTCGACCCTCATGCCAAATTGAGTCAATAAAAACACATTACTGTCATTATCTAGTATGAAACATGTAAAAATGTCCACTATGTAATCTTTGAAGCTTTGATAGGAATGGTATCGGATGGGTTTTTGGAGGGAGACCGTAAGGCCATTGTGAGCATTATGGATTGTAAGGTTCATGCTGGCCTCAGAACGTGTGGCAAGGGCTAGCAAATTCCGCTGGTTTCGGAATTTTAGATAGCGTAAATGATATGCCAGAAGTATGTGGAGTCGCTTTGCCGCGGCCTGTATAAAGGCCCGCGGAACGAGTTGGGGAAGAGGTGGTGTAGGGTAAGTGTAGGGTGTAGACTGAAGGTATATTAGCAGTAATTTAAAGGTGACGGAACAACTCCCCTCCTCAGATGACTGATTTTACCGGCTTTCGTTCTTTGTTTTATAATTTCATTTTTCCATAGCTTCTATATCGATGATGGGGGTTACTGAAGAGGTGCTAATGACAAGATAGACAAGTATCAATTTTCGTTCAACTAACTCAGTGTGGTCCAAAGCTGTACTAGAATTCCGCCGTTAAATCTTTTCCGAACTGAAAACGCTCTGAAAGAACGAAAAGAACTTGGCATGATCCACATTCGAAATATTGAACAGTTTAAAACTTACTGAAATTCGAGACTTACTACACAATTCAAGACTTATGGCACCAATCTAAAGTTATAAGCGATTATACCACAAAGCGAGCGGCACTGAAGCAAACCCCGTTTATTGGGAGCATTCATAGTTCAGCAACTGTGACGACGCAAACTCGTCTCCATTGACAGCATTGAGACATGCTCAAAAGAACCAAGAGTTCACAAAGATTATGCTTTATTGAGTCTAGATAGAGTAGGAGTCGTGAAAATTATAGCATAGCTCAGTGTGAAGCAGGTATTTATGCCGCAGGAACTTGCACAATTCAGGTGGGTTTTTCGCAGCCATTTTCGCTGCACACAAGACGGAACCATTACGCTTCAAGACTAGTACGTCCATCAAGTTTGAGTTGCTAGGCTTGTAGGACTCAAATTTGAGCCAATTGAGGTATTAGAGCCACTTGTCGGAAGTATTAACTACTACCGTTGGAAAAGTGGAAAAGGAAGGTGACAGGGAGAAAGAAGAGTGAGATAAAGTATCAAAGTGAGTTTGCCCCACACGGCGAACACTCTAGTCTGCTCTCAATTGTTTCCAATGAAACAAGTGCTCGACTCTGGACCTCTTTCTTTCAGGGTTTTCGTCGGGTCGGAACTGAAAAGCAATTGCTGCGAACCGCACCCATTTGGCTGCGAAAGATTCATAGATTTTCATATATTAAAACAATTAAAAACATAAAATGAAAACTATTAAGCTAGAGCTCGATAGCTGCTCCCTAGAGGCACCTGCTACTTCCGGGGCTGGTCAATTCTCATGATCTTTCCTCTCCGTCTAGTATTCTGCGCTTTGTACTTCATTGGTGGCCCATATACCTTGGTATGCACCATCAATGTAGTTAGTATAGTTGTCCGTTTTGCGTGGAACTCTGAGAAGTAAGTCCTGATTCGCAACAAGAAAAGTTGTATGACTTTTGCAATTGTCTTGATACTCCAAAACTCTTCCTCAGCTCTGGCCCTGGCCAACCTTTGTTCCAATTCCTGTAAAAGTCCAATGGGAGCATTGACTGCTACGACCATTGGTTTCTTCAGGAAAAGCTCGTCCTCGCTGGGTCCTGTCCACAATTGAGTGTGAAGCTCTTCGGCTCCAGTCTTACCACTGCTAGTAGGGGTAGCAGCAGGACTGGTGATTCCACTGGGAGTTTCAGTTTTGGCAATTGTGGCCAAGTCGAGGATACTGGGCATCGTTTTGTAGTCTGCAATTGGGTCTGGGGCCTCAAAATCACAGAGAGTAATGGCCAATGGGGTGTTTTGTCTCGGATGGGATGTCTTGGTTTCGAGCAATCCAAGTTCCATAGGGAAGGATGTTGGACAAGATACTAGTCCTGGATTGGTTGCAGTGATTGCTGGCGCAATGGTGGGCTTGGTAAAGTTGTGTTCCAGTAAAGGTTCCTGGAAAAATTCGAGTAGTGGTCCATGGTTCATGGCTTCTGGCGGAGCCAAGAGTGCGATGAAAGCGGTGAAAAGCGTAATGAGAATTGGGGATGCCAAGATAGCAAACAACATTTGGGCAAATGTGGGAAAGTGAGTTCGTGTTTGGGAACGCTAAGGTTTAGTAGGAAAAAATTGACACAAACAGTTTTTTGACACAAACGGAATGGCTGCAAATTCGATTTGGCAGAACAAAAAATCAGAAAAAAAAAGAGGGAAAAGGAGAGGGAAGGGGAGAGGAGAAAAACGGAAGAGGAATTGAATAAGATAAAGAAAGTAAGTAAATGAAGAATTAAGAGTTGAAAAAAAAGTAAAGAAATGACAAATGATTTGAATGAAAATTGAGAAACGGAAGCAAACTCGATCCATTGGGTCAATGGCTGTGAATTCTTCATGTGTGACGAGCGGCAATCACAGTACCTAGTGCCATTGCTAAGCAACTTCCATATATTTAGATTCACTGGACGATGTGCGTACAGCCAATGTTGGAGAGTAGGCTGGAATGAACCAGTGCTGTATACAGGAATCCGGGGTATGACCGTCTACGTTATCAGGTGTTATACAATACTGCGTGGCGTCTAAGATGAAGACCCATATTGTGCTCTAGACGCCTCTACATAGTACAATGCAATGTGACCACGTTTCTGACTATAAATAGGGGCGCTGAGAGAAATTGGGAGGGAATTAGACAAAGTTCAAGTTTTATATCTGAGACATTCGAATACCGATTGCCATATTAGTAGAAGGTACTGAAATCCTATTAGATATACCCACCGCAGCACGAATATGGAACGGTGGTACGAGAATGGTCATGCACCTAAAGAGGACGATTCAATTGCATTGCCCAAGTTTGATTCCAATTTAGCTTGGGAAATTGGCAGCGCTGCCAGAAATCTTGCAATTGAACGTAAACCAACGTATCCAGTGGTGGTTGAAATTACGTTAACATCTGGCCAGGTGCTCTTCCATGCCACTGGGAACGGTGCGGCGTTGGACGACGACGACTGGGTTCGGAGAGAGCGCAATACTGTGTTCAAGTTTGGAAAATCTACTTTTTTCTTGGGTGAGATGGTGAGACGGACGAGGCGGTCCATTTCCGAAATATTGAACGTTTCCACCTCCGACTATGCTGTCGATGCAGGAAGTGTGCCAATTCGCTTGGAGGGCAGTGATGTGGTTATCGCGGCATTGACTGTTAATGGCTTGTATGGGAACAGCAACCATTGGGTTGCGATAGAGACGTTGAAAAAGTTTGCGAAAGAGAGTTAAATATTTATCTAAGATACTTGGGCAACGAGCCATTGAGCAAGCGCAGTGGTTGAAGCACCGCAGCAGATCATCATTAAGGTTCTTGTTCTTGGTCTTGGTCTTGTACTGATACTCTCAGGGTATACCCATCGCAGCCATCGCGTTACTACAGGGGATTACATAACCATTATATGGGATAGCGTAATCTATTTAACACCCAACTTCCGTTCGCACTGAACAACTCTCCGTATCATGGTTTGGGGAGACAAGTATTCAAATATGCTCCAGTGGTCCACGGACCAGCTTGCACCTTTGGAGGGCGACTCAATTGCATTGCCCAAGTTTGACTCAAATTTAGCTTGGGAAATTGGCAACGCTGCCAGAAATCTTGCAATTGAAAAATTCCCAGCTCTGCCAGTGGTGGTTGATATTACGTTGACATCTGGCCAGGTGCTCTTCCATGCCACTTCTGGCAACGGTACGGCGTTGGACAACGACGACTGGGTGCGGAGAAAGCGCAATTCTGTGTTCAAGTTTGGAAAATCCAGTTTGTTCATGGGTGCAAAGGTGAGACTGAAAGGTGTGCCCATTTCCGAGGCATTGTACGTTTCCGCCACCGACTACGCCGTCCATGGAGGAAGTGTGCCAATTCGGGTGAAAGGCAGCGATGTGGTTATCGGGGCGTTGACCGTTAGCGGCTTGGCTCAGGGCGACGACCATTTGGTTGCGATAAAGACGTTGGAAAAGTTTGCCAAGGAGAGCTAGAAGTATATACACCAGGCAACGAAGGCATTGAGTAGAAGTGCAGTAGCATTGTAGTAGCCATTAGTGAAGTTTTTGTTGGTTTTGTCTGTTCTTCTAAAGTTCGCTTGCAACAGTCAGTTGCTGAACTTCAACATCAGTGTCAGAAAAAGGCCAGTTAAAGCACTAAATCGGGCCATTTCACCCACAGCAGCAACATTCCTCGCAATTGAGTCCTGCAGTGACGTTTTTAGTGTTCTGTTCTGTTCAGTTCGACTTCCCTCTTTCCGCTTTCTCTGTTTTTTGTCCTGCACACACCACCACCCCACCTCTTCATCGCACCTCAACACTCTTCCTCATGCTAGATCCCCAGTCGTTGGAGATCATCTCCCAGTTCAAACAGTCGTTGTTCCAGCGCCGGACAGCGGCCCAGCCGCCGGCCTTGGTCGTTTCAAACCGGGGAAACAAACTCGCAAGTTCCGGCTTGGGCGGACCGGCCGACGGACACCTTCGAACAAAACTTGTCGAGTACGATAACACATCCCAAATTGTGTATACAAACGACGAGCTCGAGCGCAGTAACCGGCGCAGCAAGCGCAAGTGGAATGCGGAGCACGGGGTCCCGGACGACGACATTGAGTCGGAAACCAGCGACTCGGACCCATCGTCCGACGACGACCATCCCCTCAAAAAAATCCGACTTTCGGAGATCTTGGCGCCCTTGACCCACCCGTCCGAGTTGGTGACACACTGTGCGATCCTGAACACCTACAAGCTGCCGGTCTTTTCCAACTTGGCCAACAATCTCATCCATCTCATCGAGGTGGAGCAGAACAACTTGAACTGGCTCAACAAGCTCTTGCAAGTGCTCAACGGCGAGGACTGGTACTACGTGCTCGAGGACAAGATGGGGCTCGAGAAGTACGACCACGGGCTCAACGACGACGGAAAGTCGACGGAAACCGCCGATGGGACGGGCGAAGCTGGGCCCGACACCGGCGCCGGCACCGGCGACGACGACGCCAACAAGAGAATTACAAGAAGCGCCGGGCTGCTGGAGGTCAGCGACCCGTTCTTCGCGCTCCCAGAGACGTTCAAGCGCTACGAGGCGTTCCAGACCCGCCAGACCGAAAATCAAGACGATCCTGTGCGGGAAGAGTTGATCAATTATCTCCAGGTGAGCATCCAGCGGCAGCACGAATACATCAAAAACTTGACCCAGCTCCGCAATGGGTTGGTGCGGGCGGACCGGCTCAAGCAGGACTTGTTCAAGTGGGCGAAGGAGATGCACGACAAGAAGTCGACGTAGGGTCGGTGGGGCCGGTGTAATCCTGCACACAGCCCTGGTCGCGCCCTTCAGTCGCTCGTCGCGTCTTTTCTTCATCATGCTCGAAGGAAAATTTGACGAAGCGTCGCTCTTGAAAAAAATCGTAGACTCCATCAAGGACTGCGTCAAACTATGCAACTTCAACTGCACCGAACACGGAATCACCGTGCAGGCGGTGGACGATTCCAGGGTGTTGTTGGTTTCGTTGTTGGTGGGCCAGACCGCGTTCAGCGAGTACCGGTGTGACCGGAATATCACGTTGGGAATCGACTTGGACAGCTTTTCCAAGATCATTCGGTGCGGCAACAACGAGGACTACTTGACGTTGTTGGCGGAGGACAATCCCGACAACGTGATGACGATTTTCGAGGACAAGAAGAAGGAGCGGGTCAGCGAGTACTCGTTAAAGTTGATGGACATCGACTCGGAGTTCTTGAAGATCGACGACATGGAGTACGACAGTGTGATCAACATGCCGTCGAGCGAGTTTGCCAAGATTGTGCGAGACTTGAAGAATTTGAGCGAGTCGTTGAACATCATCGTCACCAAGGACTCGGTGAAATTCACGTCCGAGGGCGAAAGCGGCAGTGGGTCGGTGGTGTTGAAGCCATACACCGACATGGACCACCCGGAGGAGAGCATCAACGTCAACTTGGAGAACCCGGTGGACTTGACGTTTGGATTGAAGTACTTGAACGACATCATCAAGGCCACCAGTTTGTCGGGATCCATCAGCATCAAGTTGGCCGACAAGACCCCAGCGTTGTTCGAGTACAAGTTGGACGCGGGCGGCTACTTGAGATTCTACTTGGCACCGAAATTCGACGAAGATGATTAATAATATACAGTTATGTGGATAGTAGTGCAGTTATGTCGAATAGTGCAGTCTAGTAATAGCTAGTGGAGCGCGGGGAGAAACGCAATGCGGGTGCCGGACTTTTCCCGCAACGGCAACACCAACCGGAACGCATCGTGGGTGTTCAAGTAGTACCGGTACAACCGCTTAGTGCGCATGAACCCCATGGACTCGTATAGTCGCAACGCCCCGTCGTTTATCACCTCGGTTTCGAGCATTACCTCATCGACATTATCTTGGGTAATCATCGCATCAATCGACCGGCGCACAAGCTCGGACGCGATGCCGCGGCCGCGAAATTCCGGCTCGATTACGAGCATGCCGATATACCCGCGCATGCGCACGTCGCGGTGGGGCTCCACTTTGGAGATAATCACGCCAACTATGGGATCGTCACCAGGTGCCGGTGTGGGGGTGTCGGCGGGGGCGTCGGTGGGGGCATGCGTGGGTGTATGGGTGGGTTGATGCGTGGGTGTCTGGGTGGATGGATGTGTGGGTGTCTGGGTGCTCCGCACCACGAAGCAGTACTGGGGCCAGGTGTTGAGAAAGTACCAGTAAACGTAGATGGAGTAGGGTTCGGAAAGATGGTCGCTGATGAGGCGGGTGATGGCGTCGAACTCGCGCGGCTGGACCAGGAATTGGTCGTAGCGGAACATAAAAAAAAAGAGAAAATGAGAGTGAATAGAGTAACGAGGGTGAAAAATCAAGTGAGAGAAGTTGAGTAACCTGGTGCGATCGGCCGGGTGCAGGAGAATCACCTGGTGCGATTTCCTGTGCGATTCCCTGGTGCGATTCCCTGGTGCGATTCCCTGGTTCCTTGGCTGGTGCACGGGCCCGCCCGCACCCTCACAAGCACCGGCTACGTCCGGCCTCCGGTCGTCCGCGCCAACCGCCGGGTCTCCACTGCTGCTCTTGCTGTTGCTGCCTCCACCTCTACCCTCCACCCCCCGGAACTGCTGCCACACCGGCCGCGCATTCTCCACCGCAATTGCTACTCCGGTTTCATGCATCCCGCCGGGCTGTCCCGTGATCGCAACGTCATCGGACGTTTACCCGCACGCAATTCCTGCGTCGCCGGGCGTTAGTGTTCCTTGCACCGGTTTATATAAAGTGCTCCGCCGGTGCGATTTGTTCAACTAATAATTTTTACAATGTCAGTCCAAGACGTACTTTCTAGAAAGAGCGGTGTCATCTACGGCGATGACGTTCGTCAATTGTTCCTCTACGCCCAAAAGAAGGGCTTTGCAATTCCTGCCATCAATGTGACTTCGTCCTCCACCGTGGTGGCTGCTTTGGAAGCCGCCCGTGATAACAAGTCGCCAATTATCTTGCAAACCTCGCAAGGTGGTGCCGCCTACTTTGCCGGTAAGGGCGTGGACAACAAGAACCAGGAGGCTTCCATCGCTGGTGCCATCGCTGCTGCTCACTACATCAGATCAATTGCTCCAACCTACGGCATCCCCGTGGTTTTGCACACCGACCACTGTGCCAAGAAGTTGTTGCCATGGTTCGACGGCATGTTGGACGCCGACGAGGAGTTCTTCAAGAAGACCGGCGAGCCCTTGTTCTCGTCCCACATGTTGGACTTGTCGGAAGAGTCCGACGAGGAGAACATTGGCACCTGTGTGAAATACTTTGAACGGATGCACAAAATGGGCCAATTCTTGGAGATGGAGATCGGTATCACCGGTGGTGAAGAGGACGGTGTCAACAACGAGCACGTGCAAAAGGAGTCGTTGTACACCTTGCCCGAAACCGTGTACAAGGTGTACGAGGCTCTTTCCCCAATTGGGCCCAACTTTTCCATTGCCGCTGCCTTTGGTAACGTGCACGGTGTGTACAAGCCTGGTAACGTGCAATTGAAGCCAGAGATCTTGGGCGAGCACCAAAAGTACGCCAAGGAACACTCGGGCTCCAAGAACGACAAGCCTTTGTTCTTGGTTTTCCACGGTGGATCCGGGTCGTCGCAACAGGAATTCGACACCGCCATCACCCACGGTGTGGTCAAGGTCAACTTGGACACCGACTGTCAATACGCCTACCTCACCGGTATCCGTGACTACGTGTTGAACAAGAAAGACTACATCATGTCGCAGGTTGGAAACCCCGACGGCGAAGACAAGCCCAACAAGAAGTACTTTGACCCAAGAGTGTGGGTCAGAGAAGGAGAGAAGACCATGAGCGCCAGAATCAGCGAGGCGTTGTCCATCTTCCACACCAAGGGACAAGTATAAATGTACTTGAATAAACATAAAAGTAGAATATATCCAGTAGTCATGATGTGCCACACTAAACAGGCTATATCTGTACCAAGTACTAGTTATATCGGTCTATAGTGACGACATTATCTCAGGTCTTATATCTCTATCCAGTCAAATCTGCCTCCAGTTAAATCTGCCTCCAGTTAAATCTGCCTCCAGTTAAATCTGCCTCCAGTTAAATCTGCCTCCAATTAAATCTCCATCCAATTAAATCTGCCTCCAATTACATCTGCTATATACATCTTGTACATCTGCTATATACATCTTGTACTTCTGCTATATGCATCTTGTACATCTGCCTATCCCCGCATGCTCTTGATCTTCTTGTACTGCGGCAACGACGCCTCGGGCGTAAACCCTTGACTCTGAAGCGCAGTGCCAACCTGCAAATTGGCCTTGACGTATTTCGCTACACAGCGGTCAACGCAGCACATTTCTCCGGTGTTCAAATCATTTTCTCCGTACTCGTGGGCAATGCATTTCTCTTTACAGGTCTCGAGCATGGAGTTGAACGTCAACGACATCGCTTCGTACTGAACTTTGGCCAACTGGATCTTGGTCTCATCGACAGTGGAGTTGGAGTACTGGGAAGTATTTCCCAAGAAAAACGACATGTAGGCGGTATGTGGCGGTATATGTGTGGAGCGGAAGACGGCGGGAGCACAAAATGACCCAAAAACCCACGGTGCCTGGCTGTTTCACTGTGGCTCGGAACTCTCTGATCACCGGGGAAAAAAGAATTGGAATTTTTCAAAACTTTCGCACCAAATCAAAGAATAGCTGCAACTGGACCCCCGTTCATATCCGCACTTTTGGCCCGCAAAACCCGTGTGGACGATGCATGTTCTTCTCACCAACGACGACGGCCCATTGGACAACAAAACCTGCCCGTACATCAAGTACTTGGTGGACGAAATCAACTCCGCTACCGACTGGCACTTGTCCATCGTCGTCCCCAACCAGCAGCGGTCTTGGATAGGAAAGGCCCATTTTGCCGGACGCACCCTCTCCGCCACCTACATATACACCAAGAACTCCACCCGGGTGGAAAACCCCCATATCAACAGCTACGATGGACCCTACGATACGCCCCAGCACCGGTCGCCGGAATACCAAGAATGGTGCCTTATAGACTCCACCCCGGCCGCCTGTGCCGACATCGGCATCCACCACATGTACGACACCCCCGTAGACTTGGTTGTCAGTGGCCCGAATTTCGGCAAAAATTCCCTGAACTTGTACATTCTCACCAGCGGAACTGTGGGCGCAGCCATGGAAGCGGTGACCCACGGCGTCAAGGCGGTGGCCTTGTCGTATGCGTTCAACAGCTTGGACCACGACTTTGCCATTTTGAAGGAAGCGGCCAGGATTTCCGTGAAATTGATCGCAAAATTGTACCGCCAGTTGCAACACCTGCCGCAGGTAGACTTGTTTTCTGTCAATATCCCGCTCGTGGAGTCGTTGCAATTGGGCAAGACTCGCATCCACTACGCCCCGATTCTCCAGAACCTGTGGAACTCCATCTATGCGCCGAATGTCGACGCCAACGGACGCAAGCAGTTTGTGTGGAATCCCGATTTCAAGAAAGTTTACAAAGACGGCTTGCTAGACACCAGCCACACAGACAGCAGGGTGTTGCTCAACGAGGGCATCAGTGTGACGCCGTTGCGTGCTGCGTTCACGGCGACCCATCCTCTAGAAGGAGAAATCAGTCTCGAGGACGAGCCGTTGGACTCGAACTGGACCTGTCTCGTAACGCTTCCTGAAACTTCGTATGTCTATGGGTCCATCTTGGAAGCCTGCAAGAAACACAGCATTCCTTTCACCACCGACCGGAGCATTTTGGGTCTGGAAAAGAAGGTTTTTCATTACGGAGACTACGAAGACTTGGACATCGACTTGCTCCAGGAACACCCCGAACGGTACTTTGTGTGCTCGTACATTTACAGAAAGTCGCTTATCCGCAAGCACTTTCTAGCCAATACAGTGCACCATTATGTGGCCAAGAACCCGCTGCTGGTGTTGACGAAAGCGGTTCCAGAAACCTTTCAGCTTGAAGTTGACTATGCTGAATTTCTCGACGACGCTCTTGACGAATGCTACGAGTTGCGCCAGGAGTTGGAGTCGGGCAAAGATACGTGGATCCTCAAGCCCAGCATGTCCGACAAGGGCCAGGGCATCAGACTCTTCAAAACGGTGGAGCAGTTGCAGGCGGTTTTCGATTCGTTCGAAGAAAGCGACGACGAAGAAAACGAAAAAGAAAACGACGAAGAAAACGGGGTGATTGTGTCGCAGCTCCGCCATTTCATTGTGCAAAAGTACATCTCCAATCCGTTGCTTTTGGACCAGTACGATCGAAGAAAATTCCACCTTCGCACCTATGTGGTGAGCGTCGGCAATCTTCTGGTATACGTTTACAAGGACATCTTGTGTTTGTTTGCCGACTCGCCCTACACCCAGCCGGACGCCTCAGCGCCAGAAGTTGCCATGGAGGGCCATTTGACCAATACCTGTATTCAGGGAACCGAGCCGTTGGTGGTTCCGTTTTGGGAGGTTGAGTACCAAGACAAAGATGCCATTTTTGACCAAGTGCAGCAAATCACCGCAGACTTGTTCCGGGCCGCCGTCAACGTCGACAGAATGAACTTCCAGCCGCTCGACAACGCAATTGAGATTTACGGCCTAGACTTTTTGGTTGCAAATGACAACCAGGTTTCGCTCTTGGAGGTCAATGCATACCCCGATTTCAAGCAAACCGGGCAAGATTTGAAAACCATAATCGACACTCTCTTTGAGCAGACGCTCACCACGTTGGTAGGGCCGCTCATCTTGCAAACCAGTCCCGTAACCCTGGACAAGTTGGTACCGGTGTTGCAGCCGCCGGCGATGTCGCAATAATGTCGCGGGAGCCAGCGATGGTCGGTCACGGAGACGGTCGTGCGCCGCTAATGAAAATTTAACGTCCCCGACTCGACATCCAACTGCGTTGACAGTAAGAACTATAGTTAACTTTTTTTTGCCCAGGGACAAAGTAGGAGTCGCATTCTTTGGCTTTGCCCGCGTAAATATCCTTTACATCCATCATGTCACAGCGAAGAAATAATAGAAACCAGCTGAAGCGCTCCTCCAGTGGCACCAGCACTACCCCAGACGAACTTGCCAGTTTGGTGGAAATGTTCCCCGACTGGGAATCCGATGATTTGGCGTCACTCTTGAGTGAACACAACAACCTCGTGGAGGTGGTGATTGATTTGATCGTAAACAATAAGGTTTCGAAGTGGGAGCCCAGCAGAAAGGAAGTCAAGAACAAAAAGAAGGACAAAGAAGAAGACTCCAATGGCCAGACCACGGTTGTAGAACACAAGCACCGTCCCAAGGATCCCATTCCCAAGAAAACAGTGAGAAAACGGACGCAAAACCCGCCATCCCAGACCTCGTCTCAACCCTCCAGTCATACTTCCACCCAGCAATCACAAACCCCGGTGAAGAAGGAAGCGTCATCTACCTCTGCCAGCGCACCCCCAGGCAATTCGTGGGCCGCTGCGTTGGCGAAGGACAAGCCCAAGCCCAAACCCGCTACCAAGGAACCAAAGGAAGCCAAGGCAGAACCCAAAGAAAAAGATCAAAGAGAACAAAGAGAACCCAAGTCGCATAATAAAAAGGCAGGCACCAAGCACCAGCCAAGACAGGAGACAGCACCCGAGCAAGAAAAAGAGGCGGTTGTGGACGAACCCGCACCTGTACAAGCATCTTCATGGGCCAGTGCCATTGCACCAAAATCCAAGCCCAAGCCCAAGAAGAAGGCTGCTCCTGCTGCGTCGGAGTCGCATGTGGAAGAGTCCGCTCAGGCGGACGAGCCTGTTGTGGAACAGGAGCCTGGTCAAAAAGAGGCCCCAGAAGCCGCTGCCCACGTAGTTTTACCACAAAAGGCCGAGGTGGACAATGTTGGAGTTTCTTTCGGCTCGTTGGCGTTGGACGAGACGTTTGAGTACCAGCAACAAGGTCAAGGTCAAGCTCAAGGTCAAGCTCAACAAACTCAACAAGCTCAAAGCCAGCAAGCTCAAAGTCAACCTGCTCAAAGTCAACCTGCTCAAAGTCAACAAGCTCAAAGCCAACCCGTCCAAAGCCAACCCGTTCACAGCGCTCCATCCCAGACCACCCAGACCACCCAGGGCAGCCAACCAGTCCAACAGCAGCCCCAGCCTCAACAACTAGAAGAAATCCCCAAACAGCCCCATCCCCAATACGACTACTACTCGCAATTCCAACAACAGTTTCCCCAGCAAACCACCCAAAGTATGCCTGGAGCCCAGTTCGTTTTCCCCGGCATGGACTACAATTACACCCAGCAGTCGGTGGCCTCGCCTGCCACCAGCCATGTTTCCGCCGCTTCGTACCAGTACGCCCAAGGTGCCCAGCAGCCCACTAGTCAGGATGGAAATGTGAGCACCCAGTCTCCCGTGGTCAACCCC
Source organism: Meyerozyma sp. JA9 (assembly GCA_003676015.1). NCBI lineage: Eukaryota > Fungi > Ascomycota > Pichiomycetes > Serinales > Debaryomycetaceae > Meyerozyma > Meyerozyma sp. JA9. The sequence goes on along the minus strand of NSDU01000025.1, from coordinate 628,047 downwards.
TCGGTGCTTCAGCAGCAACAGCAAGTGCCTGCGGCTCCATATGGCTACCCTTACTACAACTACTACTACAACACTCCATTCTACGGCAACGGGGCTGGGTTGCAACAGACCGGATTCGGAGCCGTTGGTGCCAACGGAGCCCAGGCCAACGCCCAAGGTGTAAGTGGGTCGTCTGGCTCGGGCGCAGGTGTGGCTAGTGGAGCTGGAGCTGCCGGTGCTGGAGGATTTGTCAATGGATTTGGGAACTCTCAGTACTACCAGCCCAACCAGTTTGGAAACAGATATCCATACAACTACCCACAACAGCCTCAGCAGCCTCAATCGCAGCCTGCGCAGCCCCAACAGCCTGGGCAAGCCAAGGACAACGACCAGGTACCCACGAGCCAGCCGCAACCGCAGCCGCCTATGCCCCAGTACGGAGCTTACCAACAATATCCTCAGTACGGATACCAGGACAATTCACAATACCGTGGATGGTACTAGCTAGCGAATGCATGGGTTATGAAGAGATGTAGACAGAAATGGAGAGAAATGTAGACAGAAATGTAAAGAAATGTAGACAGAAATGTAAAAAAATGTAGACAGAAATGTAGACTTTTGTTTTTTTGTTTTGTTGCACCGTGCGGCGGCTCCCCTCAGTAAATTCCCGCACTGTCCACCGGCACGCGCGCGTACATCCCAGCACTAACAAATATATGTCAGTACAGCAACCTCATAATCGCCGCCCATATAAACCGCCCCTAGTTATTTTACACACAATTTTGTTAGCACATAGTTAAGTATGTATTTTCGATAATGCGCGCGGCTGGGAAAAATGGCTGCAACAACAAAAATGTCAATTGTGGTTCCTCCTAGCACCTTGGAACGCTCCAATCTCGTCTCCCTGTGGTCCTGGATGGCTCGTGTGGGTTTGTGGTTGACACCGTGTTTGCGAGAAAAATCGTCTTTTTTACAAAACCAACTTTCGCGCCCACCGGCCAACCCCCACAACCCCCAACAGCCTGCAAACAATTGGCGCTTCTGCTACGTGCTACACCAACCGCAAGACTCAAAACCAACCATATTTGTGCAATTTGCCCCGCCGGCTCACCACCGGGCGCCAATTCCAGGTGCCGCAACCTAGGGGCCGGTGCACCCATTGCACCGGCGGCCCCAGCCAGCCGTCGCCAGCGCCGCGAAACGCGTAAACAAACAACTAACCTAGTTTACCATGGCTGAGAAGAGAAAGACCACCAGAAAGAAGAAGGACCCAGACGCACCCAAGCGGTCGTTGTCCGCGTACATGTTCTTTGCCAACGAAAACAGAGACATTATCAGGGCCGAAAACCCCGGTATTGCCTTTGGCCAAGTCGGTAAATTGTTGGGAGAAAAATGGAAGGCGATGAACGCCGACGAAAAGGTTCCCTACGAGACTAAGGCCGAGGCTGACAAGAAAAGATACGAGAAGGAAAAGGCAGAGTACGCTAAGAGAAACAGTGCCTAGGCAGGATGTTTACCGTGTATACTAAGTGTTCAGTATGTTTGTATTAGTTAGTTGATGTTTTTGTTCACAATGTAGGCCCAGAGGGTTGGTCATGAGAGCCTGTTCAGGGCAATTCGGAAGGGTCAATTCCGCCAGCGTTTTTCAGGGTAGTTACTAGGGCCAATTACGCCAGGACCCACTGCAACATCTCTAGTGGCCGTATTCGTTGCCATATAGAACCACCATTTTCTTACATACGCCCACAGGTCCTTCATCATTCGTTTCTGAGCGCTACAATTGATAACAGCGTTGGCTTTATATCCTTTCAGTCCTCGCTTCGCCAGTAGTACACTTTCATATCATACGACTATCTATTGGAAATCTCTTTGTATCAACCCGTTGGTATCATCCCGTTTTCTTCTATAAATATTTCTTTCCTTCAACGAATTCGTGGCTGCTAGCCTCAGCAATCTCTCTCATATCCTCCTAACCGATATAAGATGAGAACCTTCTTTTTCATTACTCTATTTCATTACTCTATTTCATTACTCTATTTCATTACTCTATTTCGTTACTCTATTTCGTTACTCTATTTCGTTACTCTATTTCGTTACTCTATTTCGTTACTCTATTTCAACGCCAAGATCGCGAATTTGAATTGGCTGCGAAATCCACAGGAATTTATTACTACAAACTAGACCATGAAGTTGGTTTCTTATTATTAGTCATGGACAATGTGGTGGATTAATCTTCGGTGAGTAGGCATATAATGTCATGTGTGTCGTATAATGTGGAATTGATGTAGCTCATGAATCATGGAGCCCCAGCCTCTGTTACTTCTCGAATTGTCCTCTTGAAATGGGCCTCAAAAGCATCGATGGTTTCTTCGCCAACCAAGTCCACCAATGGCGCCGCAAATCCAAAGCATATGTTAATAGCTCCGTTGACAGATATGCATGAAAGAACTAAGTTCAGTGCAACTCCAGTTGATTGGCTAAACCAAGCAGAAGTAGCATACCAATCTCCACAAGAAATATCCTGAACGCCCACGTTGGAACAGTCCAAAGTCTTCCACTCATTCAGGCGTAGTTGCTTCTCCGCAAAAGACCATGGGTTAATGTGGTTAAAAATACCTAACAACCTGAAGGGGTACCTGGAAGCGATATCTTTAAGTAACTTTTTGTTCGTTTTTCTAAGCGGTGAGTTCTGGTCAAACCACTCATCAGGGGATGGAATTGGAGCAACCAGACTTATAGATGTGGACATGCAAAGGCCGTACTTGTTCGCATATTGAGGTAGGTACCTTCTCCCATTAATATCAATATTGATTCTTGATGAGGTTTGCTCCAAAGACAACTTCTTCTTCACTGTCTGCTGGAAGGAGTACAATGTCAATGTGGTAAGGAGAGGCGTAAATGTCACCAGGTTGGCTTTGCAAAGCTTGAGAAGTGGCTCGGCCGAATCTCTCGTTAAAGAAACTGCGCGTACACAAGTTCTGGGGTTTGGTTTGCCTCGACATCCAGATTCAAACATAGGGTTGCGGAACAAATTTGGGCCACCCCCAACATAGGATTGGATAAATTTTTTGACAAAAGAAGGTACGCAAAGCTTATAAGCTGCAATGCGAATAACTTGAAAAATGGAAATCTTATACAACGACAGATTCGAAAAGGCTCCACGAGAGATCTTACCCAAGCTGGGAGCATCTTTTTCGCAGTCAAACAAGACGGACTGGTAAATAAGATTGGGTGATTTCCAGCACTCGTCCAATTCCCTCACCAAGTCCTTCATAAATAGAACACCACTAGTTCCATCAAAGAAAGTGTGTTCACAGTAGAAACTAAGAATCTGAGTGTCTGGATTCTCAAACACCACCAACCTCCACAATGGAAGCTGCTCACCAATTGGGCAGGTTCTTTCGTCAAGCCGCGTGAAGAACTCACTGTCTAATTTCTCAAACTTTTCAAATGAGACCGCCGTTTCAAATTCAATCTTTTCAAGGTAATTGATCTTAAAGTTGGCTCCCTTGTCCTTAGAGTCGTCGGAATTGTCGTCTCTATATGCATTAGCCGTTAGATTAGGCGTTTGCAAAATCATGGCCCTGAGCGCATTTGACAATTGTATTGCATCTGTCTTTCGATTGAGCTCTACTGAGATATTGAAGTTTGTGTAGAGCTTTTTGGTGGCCCTACAGATGTAGTAGCGTTCAAGAGCATCTGGATCTCTGCTATAGTCCATGATAGTCAGAATGAGATCTTAATAATTTTCGCGCCCAGTGCCAAACTCAGAAGGCATTCCCCTAATGCCCCTATTGCCCCTATCCCATTCTGACCTACAAAATCAGTCCCGGTTATAGCATTCTTTCGGTGATGATTGAATAACACAAGGGGAATTCAAAGTAGACTATTCTGAAAAGAGGTAGTTATACGATTATGGATCTCACACTTGCGACTACAGTTTTCTTTGATAATGCTATTCTTACTGCTCACCTCGTCTCGATCACTTCTCGATCACTTCTCGATATCTTCTCGATCTCTTCTCGATATCTTCCCCTTCTCTTCTTCTTCTCAATTCTCGCAATTCCTCTCAATTCTTCTCAATTCTTCTGATCCTCTTCTCTCGTTCTCGCTTCTCGCTCTCTCCCGCCTTTTCTCCCCACTCCCACTCTCTCACTCTCACTTCTCATTATGTCAGCCCACCGCTTTCTTCAAAATGTTACCACTTCCATACTACAACGACGATCCCAAGTCTTTTGCGTACCCCACAGTGCACAAAAGATGGCCCACGATCCTTGAGGGCTGCATTGAGGATATCCAGAAAGAAATTGCTGAGATACCCACTCTTCAAGCTTCAGGTGAAAGACTCATAGCTTCCTTTAACCAATTGTTGGATGATTTCAAGAGTGACAAAGTTGTCGAGCCATTCGACGAGTCCTCCAAGGGCACTTCTAAAGAGATCTTGGCCCGCTACAACAATTCTCTTCGCCGCTTGAACGAAATTAAAAAGGTGACATGGTTGACTGGTCCCTGGCTCTACTTGGAATGTTACTTGTACCAACGGATTCATTTGCTCATGTGGTCTTCTGAGGACAGCCACTGGCACACCTACGATGTGTTTGAGCGTCTCAAGAATGAAACCTTCAAGCAATCTTCCGACGGAGTGATTGAATTGTGTAAGCTCTACACCAAACTCAATGGAGAAATTAGCACCGGCAATCTCGACGGAGATGCCTACAAGCTCGTGTTCAAAGAGCTCATCGATGTGTCTTTGTGGGGCAATGCCACCGACCTTTCTTTGCTTGCTGGAAATGTCACGGCAGATGATATCAAGTCTGTGCAAGGAGCAGAGGCCAGAAAAAAGAACGAAAAGAACATTTTGGTCAACGATTTTGAAAGTGCTTGGGCCCACTTGAAGTCGTCCAAGTCCCAGAGGATCGACTTCGTTCTTGACAACTCGGGGTTTGAACTTTTCACCGACTTGGTATTGGCTTTGTTCGCATTGGACTCGGGGTTGGTGCAAGAGGTAGATATCCATTGCAAGGAGATTCCCTGGTTTGTTAGTGATACCATGCCCAAGGACTTTGATGCTCTCGTGCACCAGCTCGAGGACCCATCATTTTTCAAAGAACTCCATGGCGACGAAGCGCTCACCAAATTTTCCTCTGCTTTAAAGAAGTACTATAATGACGGCAAAATCAAGGTGCAATCGCATCCATTCTGGACCACCGACGCCAACTTCTGGGACATTGTTAGAGAAGACGACTTGTTTGCCGAGTTGAAAAAATCCGACTTGGTCATTTTCAAAGGAGACTTGAACTACCGTAAGTTGACGGGCGATATCCACTGGGAAAAAACTACTCCTTTCAGAACTGCCATTCAGGACTTGGCCACCTCAGGTCTCCCAATCTTGAGTTTGCGTACTTGTAAGGCTGACGTTGTAGTGGGCTTGCCCCAGGGAGTCGATGAGCAGTTGATCGAAACCTACAAAAGTATGGGAAACGAAGTGGGAGAGTTCTGGAGCTCTTCCGGTAAATGGGCCGTGGTCAGTTTTAACAAGTGAATAGAGAAGTGTTCGTCCATTCATGTCCATTACTTAAATACACTAAATTACAACTCTCCGGCCTTTCTAGCATTACAGGCCACAATCTTAAACCGATCTACGGAGAGCTCATTGTCATTCAACATGTCACTGGAATTCGACACATCTGTCAACTTGATCAACACATTCTTGATGATGAACGTCCATACATCGTCGCAGAATCTATAAGTGTGTAAATCTCCTTTGAATGTCAACTTGGACTTGGCGATTCCCAGCTCGCTTTTGAGCAAGTCAGAAATTACTCGATCAAAATTGTTCAAGATTTTGTTAGCAAGTTGGGGCTGGATTTGCTGATCGGTGATCAACGAGTCCAAAGCGTCTGCCAAAGTCGTCCCGATGGTCGCTCTACGGTATATTTCATAGTATACTGGCGCACTCATGTTATAGCCGACCCTTTTATACTCCTGAATTATGAGAAATATATGTCTGTACTGCACATACGCCGGCAATCTTCTATGGGTCTGTATTAACTATGCTATAACTAAAGCTCATCTTTTATCTCCTTCAACCAATTGTAGTACTCCAAAGTAATCTCGTTCAACTTTACCACCGCCAAGGAATCATTGTTCTGCAACTTGACCAACCACTGATCCTCGGTACTCTCAAAGCTTTGAAGACAGTTCAAGATGATCAAGTAGAGTTCTAGCACCTTGAGTTTATACTGCTTGATATCCTCCGACTGGTCGCTGGTACTGCTCAAAAGGTCCGGTTGTTCAAGCTTGAACCGGGTGATAAACATATAAAGTGCTTCTGCTGCTCCTCGTTTATCGGCTAGTTCCGTAGGATCAACCTTAGTTGAAGATCCAAGAAGCCTCCAGGAATACAAGTATTTGTAAAAGGTGAGCGCAGATGCCAACACAAGCTCGTTGTTTGCCAAATCCAAGAGCACCGAGTCTATCAACAAGTAGTTGTCACGATACAATTTGTTATCGTTTGGTGGAAAGATGGTTGAGATAGAGCCCTGGGAAATAAGCGTGCTGAGGTACCGCTTCATCAAGTAGTTGTAGTCGTACTCGTCTGCTACCGGGGACAAGTTCTGTAAACTTTCGTAAACAGACTGGTAATTCTGCAAGAAAAGGCCCAACTCGTAGACGTTCAAGTATGCCTCAGCCAGGTTGAAATTGAGTTGCTCTGGCTCAACTTGTTTCAGATATGAAATAGCCTTCTGCTCAAACAGCAATGCTGCTTTTATGAACTTCGTTTCAGACGACGAAGTGGAATTAGGGGCATTCGGCGTGATGATATTCTCGTGAGAGCGATGACGAAGAACCTTTGCTTGTGACTTGGCCAACGCAAAAAGGGCATGATAGTAGTTGGCCCTCTGAGCAGCGGGCTTTGGAGACGAGGCAAAAACTGCATTTAATAGATCAGAAACCTCTTTCTTGTAGTTGAGGCGGTCCCCAAGTGGCGCGTCTGTTTTGTGTTGCTCAGTCTGCAGAAGCAGCGTTTCAGCAAAGTCTTCGAAAGTTATACAAAATTTTTCAACATCGTCTGTGAGCAAGTATACCAATCCGATCAAGATGCGGTCAATGAGGCGGTGCAGGTTCAAGCTTTTGAAATAGTTCTTTTTCACCGCCTCGCCATTACCACGATTGAGTAATTCGATAACCACATTCAAAATGATTTCATCGTAGCACTTTTCAAGCTTGTCGACGAGATAGTCAAATGCTTCAGCCATATCTCCCTCATTAATGTGTTGTTTCAATGCTGGAAACTTGTCTGCCACAGAGATCCAGAATACAGAATTTTCTGGTTTGCTGAGACCGTGACTTTCAAGTTCAGTTCCTTGGTCATTGAAGCAGGTGCAGAAGATATGCTCAAGCACGGAGTATGCGGATAACCTTTTGACGATGGCATTGAGCAATTCGACCGTCTCTTGCCGAGGATCGAAAAGTAGAAAGACCATTGCCATGTCCATAAGAATGTTTTCATGAGCATCCTTGATATCCCTTAAGGACGATATGGCAACAAGCCTTACGAAAGGCGATACTATGGAGTCCGAAGCAGAACGTCTCACTGTATCTTCTCTGGTTTTGGAAAAAATCATCTCCCGGATCGTCTTTAAAGATATTTCAGCCAACCTGTTCTGAAAGTCTATAGCCTCAGTGTCGTCAACTTTACTCTGTATAAACTCCTCGTAGAGCTCCGTGGTCGAGGAAGAGCTAATTTGTCCTCGTTGCAACAATGCTTGATAAATCTTGAATCTTGACTTGTTGGAAAATTTTTGCGCTAAAGATGAAAGAATTGTGGCCAATTTTCCTTGTTCAGAATCCTTCGGGGAGTCCGAGAAGACTTGGAAAACATGAGGATCTCCGAAAAGACTGAGAGCATCCACCTGAAGCGCAATTGAGTCAAACTTTCCAGTACATGCAGCGAGCGATAAGCTCTCCTGGCCCGTCTTGCGAAACTGGTCACATAATGAGATTAACTTGAGCCAAGTTGCCTTTTTATCAACGCCCTCCATGGCAGATATTGTATCGACAGTTTCGTAAATCAGCTGCCTCATGGCTCTTCCGCCATAGACGATGTCGAGGTTAGCATGTTCCCGGAGCACATTCATTGCCGTACGAAGGATAAGCGTGTTGTATTTTCCAGTATTGAAAATCTGGTTCTCAAAGAATTCGGTGTGTTGGAACGAGGTGGTCAATGCTACTGTTTCGGAGCCACTCAAAGTCCACTGCGAAAGTTTGCGGGGAATATTACTCTCGGGCAAACTTCTCATGTCGTAGGATGTCAATATGGAGGAGTTATTCGATTTCCACAATACAGTGAGTTCACTCCCGAAATATAAGAAGTCCTGAATAAACCAGATATCGTTGGAAAAGGTGCTCTCTTGCGGGGCTCCATTGATCGTAGGAGAAGGGAGTTCGACTGTGTGCAAGATATTGTAGCTCTTTTGGCCTTCCTTCAACGGGCTTGTGTCCCAAAAGTGAATAGAAATCGAGTGTTTGGTTTGCAGCAACGAGTGCACGCTGAGAACGTTGCTAGAACACTTCAAATATCGAGCTGGACCAAACGAGAGCCACGTGTTTGTGTCTTGTGGGGAAATCGTACGTTCTCTCAAGAGTGAGTGTTCCTTCAAGTCCCAGAACTTGATGGTCTTGTTGACTGTGAGCGTCGCAATGAGCGTTGTAGAAGGGTCTGGGACTCTAATTGCGTCTATTGCAGCATTGGACGAGACTCCGTCAACAGTGACGTCCGCCTTTCCGCTCTTGAAAATGCCATCGAGAACCCCTCCCAAGTGGAAATGGACGTTTTCTTCGCAATTGAACACATTGAAATCGGAGAGCACCGACGACCGCTGGAGGTGTAAAAGCCCACCGTCTTTCAAAGACACCATCACGTTGAATCTGTCCAATGTGCGCAAGAAATATGGATTGGACCGCAACTCGAAAGAGTAGGGAACGGAGATGTGGCCCCACGACTCAAACTGGTCCAACGTGAGAGGTCTGAAGTTTTTGGTGTCGTTAAGAAAGTCGTTGGTTTCAATCCGCAACGTTATCCAGAGGTAGTTCTCGTCGATCAAATCAAGAACGAAGTAACCACCTTCCTCGATATGGTAAATGGCATCGATACAATGGGGATAAACCTTGCTGGGAAGGAGCAATGAGATGGTACGGAATTGGAGCTGGAATGGATTTTTGATGCTGACCGGGGTCAAGGTGATGGTTCTCATGTCATTGTTCAATCTCCACGAGATGTGGTCCACCATATGGTTAGCAGTTTCAACTAGACGGCCGGACGATGCTATTTGGCTCTCGAAGAATTCATGGCTTTTCAGCACTTTGTTTGTGCTCGGGTACTTGAGGGGAAGTCTCAAGACCGCATTGGGCAAGTGGTCGTTGAGAGCAGTTACAGTGGAGGCCTGGGACATCTCGACCACTTGTTCGGTGACAAACTGCAAATTGTTTTTGTTCGCGACTCGAATTTTCGAAATTTGAATTTCTCAACTTTTTGAAATTCTCAACTGTGAGAAACATTTCCAGTAACTCATATGTCATCGACGGTGTTCTACCGGTTTCTCCACCAAAAGGAGCAGTCCACGGTGCATTTCGACGGCACGGGCATCAGTGTGTTTGATTTGAAGCACGAAATCATCGAACAGAACCTGTTGGGGCTGGGAACAGACTTCAACTTGCGGCTCTACCACTCCGAGCAGCCGGACTTGGAGTACGAAAACGACCAGGATGTGATCACCAGATCGTCTTTTGTGTTGGCCAGGCGGTCGCCGCCCGGCCTGAAGATCGGGTTCATCGGAAACGCTTCTCGGTACGTCAGTGGAAAGCCTCGGGTCAACAAGAAAGCCATCCAGGGAGCCGCCGCTGCCCCTGTGAACCCCGTGAGCACGGTAGCTATCAACGAAAACATGACCGAGGAGGAAAGAACAAAGGCTATGTTTGAAAACCAGTCCAATGTGTGGGCACAGATTCAAGACGATCTCTCCACCCACAAAGTCATCTACAACAAGCCTGCTGCGGGCCCCACCAACCCTGAAGACGTTCCGCCACCGGGCTACATGTGCTACCGATGCGGAGGCAAGGACCACTGGATCAAAAACTGCCCCACCAACACCGATCCCAATTTTGAGGGAAAGAAGATCAAGAGGACCACCGGTATTCCTCGGTCGTACTTGAAGACGTTGTCCAAGGAAGCGGTGGAAAGACTACAGAGCAGCGACAGCTCCGTGACCACCAATGAGAACGGAGACTTGGTGGACCAGCAGGGTAACACCTACATGATTTCCGAGACGGGAGAGTACGTTCTCACCATGGCCGATACCAAGACATGGCTGACATACCAAGAGAAGCAGCAGAGTGCCGCCATGAAGGCCCGCCGAGAATACGACGAAAAGATGGTGGCTGCGGCAGAAAAAGACCAGCATCCGTTGTATGTGGACCCATTGCTGACCAGCGGCCGCAAGTTGTTGGCCCCGCCCATCGTCATGACGCCGTGTTGCCAGGATGCCAGCAAGCTCAAGAAGTTGCGCAACTTCAACTACCACCAACCTTCTCTTGAGCTGGCGCTCATCGACAACGATTTCCACTGTCCCAACTGTGATCAGGAAGACGTCTTTATAGATTCGTTGATTCGAAACGAAGAGTTGGAGAAGGAAATTGAGGCCTACGTCGAAGAAAAAGAAAAGGAATTGGGTCTCGAGAACCCCTACAAGAGAAAATCCGAAGAAAATGGACTGGATCCTAAACGACAACGCCCAGCAGGCTCTATGCCCGCGCCAGCAATGCCCTACGGCATGCCCATGATGATGAACCCCAATATGCCAATGCCTCCACCAATGATGTTTGGTATGCCGCCCATGCCCCCAGCTCAAAGTAAATAGCTCTATACACATTTATCACCATCTGTTTGCAGCCGTTGTGTTGGTATCAGCACTACCGAAAATTTTTCATATAAAAGCTCGAATTTCGCGAGTAATTTTTCAGACCATCTTGACGATGTTTCTCCGACAAATTTTTCACTTCTTGTAAGTCTGCCCGTTGCAATGAGGATGATCCAAAAATTTTCAAACTAGAGTTTGTGACTACGGAATGATCACAGCGCCATATGCATGGTTAACTGAGTTGCTGATTTTGATCGATTTTGGACTAACCCAATAGGTAGACGAACACTCGTATGAGTGGTTCAATAGGTATGTGATAGCGAAACCTTTAGATGATGACTTAACAAAAACAAAGCTGGAATTACTGGCTGAATCTCTATGATTGACAAGTTTTTGCACTATTTCTGATTTACCAACTTTACAAAGTTTTGTGCTAACAACAGGTATGTTTGCTTCCAAGCACAATGAGGAAATATTGCACTGGGCACTGAATGCCATGAGTGACAACGCATTAAGGTGAGCCTCAGAAACTCACCGTGACTGAGTGGAACTATATTTTTATGGGACCAACTAACCACAAGTCAATACAAATTCTTAACGAAGATTTATTGTAAGGTAAGTCCGATTTTTCCATTTGGTACAAGATGATCTCTAAGATGACGAGTCAGATCCGGGATACCCGCTGATGACAACACTTATTTCAATACCATTCATGCCTTTCTGATACCAAAATGCTTCGATGAATGCTAACAACAGTCACCTCTTTCTCTTCAATGTTAAGATCGATATCTTCTAACGATACAAGATGAACTGAAATTTTTTGACAAGCATATGTCTGATTCTTAGGAAGAAAATTTTCGATCTGATATCAACAAGAAGATGTATGATTTTTCCATGATCTCTACGCTCACCTGGTGTAGGTGTTATGTAAGAACTATATGTCCAAGCCTACAGCAAGTCCAAGTATATGATGATTTACCACATTTCACGACGGTCTACTGCGTTTGGGAACTTGTAATTCCCTTACCTTGATGATATTCTCGGCCTTGACCGGCCGTGGTTCCTGAACTTGGTACTTGTTGTAGAATAGACAACGCCCGCCCTTCATGTAGCAATCCTCAATTGGCTGAATTAGCTTCAATTGACCTAACTGTGTCAATTTCCCATTACACGTTTGTCCCAATTCTTCTACTCATCGCATCGGCTATCGGCGGCACTCATTTGTTCCTGTGCGCGGCGCTTCGACTTTTCAATTTCACCGCCGTGCCATACCATCTGCCACTTAAGATAAGGAATTGTTCGTGGTATGAGGCTTCCCGTACCCAAGCTCAACAGCCATGACCTGAAGGAACTGAGAAAATCTTCAAGTTCGCAGTCCGCTTCCCATAACAACCCAACTGCTTCGCAACCAGCCCAAAACCCGCCTCAGTACTCTGAAGCAATTAATTCCAATTCCGACTTAGAACCCGTTAGCTCCCAGTCTTCCTCTCGAAGAACCCCTGTTTCTCGGAGAAGCAGCAGCAATGTTTTGCGTGCAATGCTGTCTGGATCTTTGTCTGCTGGAAAGAAGACACCCCAGCGTAACGTCCCCTACAAACCATCGAAAGAGCTTCAAAAGCACATTGATAAACTCGGCACAGACCTGAATGTGAACGCAGACTTGACCACTACCTTGTCTGGTACAAGGACGGAATACTTCCATGTTCTACCTTCATTTCAAATGTTCCAGTCAATTTTAAAACGAGACGATGCCCAGTTCAACGAAAGTTTAAGTGGTGAACCTCCCACATACGAGGATTCCAGAAGCGCCTCTCCGGTGCTTTCGCCTTCTCTTTCGCCCCAAACTTCTGCAACGTCACAATTGGGCCATGAGAACCAAATCGATAGCCTTCTTCTGTCTACCGCTGATCGACTCAATGAGTACCAGATGAACGACACCGCCTACCAAGAACAAAACTTCTACTTTGACGATTCGAACGACCAGCCTGGTCCTGGTTCCTCTACTTCTAGGTACCGTGGAGTCACGGAACCAACGGACACTTACGGGCACACTGTTCTCGACAATATTGATCGCTTGCCCAAAAGCCATTCTTCGCCTATTGATGTTCAGATCTACGTGACGAAGAAGGTACCTCTGCCGACTCAAAAGAACGATCTAGAGACAAGACTCAAGGAGTATTCCAGTGGAGACGTGGTCAATGGATACATCATAATTACAAATACCTCCGACACAGTGGTCAACTTTGGTCTCTTCACGGTGTCGTTGGAGGGAACTATCAGAGCCACGGAAAGAATGGACAACGATGGCACCCAAAGTCCTCATCGGTACAAAAAAGTGATGATGAAAAAGTTCTTGAAGATGTACGATTTGAACGCTTCTTATGGCTACACCCACATTCCTAGTAGTGTTGGTGTAGAGTACAAGGAATACACCCAGGATAATGAAGGGTGTATCTTGGGATTGCCAAATGAGCGAATTCTTCAACCCCACCAAAAGTACAAGAAATTTTTCACGTTTACTTTCCCTGAGAAGCTTCTTGACAATAACTGTATGCATCTGATACTTCCCCATGTTCTTCCTCCTCCGAGCTTTGGCTTTGACAAGAGCAGCTTCTACCACCGTGGGGAGAATGTCAGCTTGAACAAAGCGCTTGGTTATGGCTATTTGGATATCCGTGGTACTCCAGTCCTCACCAGAGATTACAGCTTTGATGATATTAGTGTCAGTTACACCATCGAAGCGAAATTCATTGACAAGATTGATGCCAAGGATAAGAACGAGGCCGTGTATGAGCATGAAATCAACGACCCCAGTTCCGAATCCAACTATACCATCTCTCGCAGCCAGCAATACTTCTTGCGGTTCATTCCCGATATCAAGGAGCAGATACTCGACTACTACAACCAGGGATACCAATATGGATTCGAGACGTTTGGTACACTCGGAATTGGTGGAAAGTTGTTCCATGACTACATCCACCAAAGCACATGGAAAGCTATCAAAGATCTCAACCACCAGATAGAGAAGGAGATTGATAGTAAGCTCAACAAAGAAGCCACACAAGACGAGATCAAAGAGATGAACTTGGTAGTTCATTCCGACCACAACAAGTTTCCGGAGGAGCCTCTGTCCGATATCAAGCCCCAGTTGCTGCACCAGTCGAGCGAACAACGAGATTATCTCTACTATCAGGACCAAAGGATGATCGGGGGCTACTCTAACGACATCTATGGAAAGAAAAAGAAGAGCATTTTGTCGTCGTTGACTTTGATCGGAAGACTGAAACTATACGTCCAGGTTCCCGACGGCGTAATTCCATACACATCTCCGCGGCTTTTTATGAAGTATAACTCCTCTAATCCAGATAACGACGATGGCTCTATGGGTGCCTTGACGCCTGTGAGTAGCACCAGGGAAATTCTGGAGCTCTACAATCGAAATGAAGAAGACTTGTTACGGTCGGTCAACATTACTCTTGAGTTCACAGCCCACGACAGTGCCACCAAACCACCGCCAATAAGCTACATTGAGGCTAATGTGGTCTGCTGGTCCTACAATTCCGAATACCCATTACCCGTGAAATTGTTGTATGACTTCTACTATGCTCCTCCATGCAGAAAACCCGAAGACGAAAATGTGGACGTCGATGAAGTCGAAGTTACACGGTCCAATCTCCAGTGGGTCAAGGACCAGGTTTCCCATTACATCTCTTTCTTGAAGGCTAACGAGACATACATCTCGCGGGACTCGTATCTCTACATGAAAGCCATGCAAACGTTGGGGATCAAAAAGGACACCGTGAAGGATTTTTTCAAGACAGTAACCCACTCTAGCCATCCCCAACTCCTTTCAAACGAGCTGGGTTGGAAAGCAGAACAACGAGGTAAAAAGATAATCTGGACCAAGGACATTACGGTTCCGCTATCTACAATTAACAAGAATAACATCACGCTTATTCCCAACTTTCAAAGTTGTTTGGTGGGAAGATCGTACTGTCTTCAGGTGGTCGTCAAGTACAAAGGCAGCGGTGGAGATCAGAATGAATTTGCCGACAACATCATCAAATCTGAAGTTCCGTTGGTGGTCGGGTAGATAGTATGATGAAAATTCCTGCATGTGTGGGTCGTGCCTGCGACCAATGAGTCAGAAACGGGTAATTTTTTCTTGCACGACTCATTAGCCGCGATTCGCAATCAGTAATTTTCAGCCAGAAACACAGAAGTTTTTTTACGTACATTATGTTGGGAACTTTCATCAAGGTTTTTGGGAAACCAAAGGCGATAAGTCCAGCTGCCTTCTACCGTTGCTTAGCCACCAACGCTTCGGGCTTCAACAGGACATCTCAATTGGACAGAGCTACGTTGACCATAAAGGACGGCCCAGTTTTCAACGGTTATTCTTTCGGGGCCAACAAAAACATCAGTGGTGAAGCCGTTTTCACCACGTCGCTTGTCGGGTATCCCGAGTCGATGACGGACCCTAGCTACAAGGGCCAAATCTTGTGTTTCACTCAGCCATTGATTGGTAATTATGGTGTTCCTTCCGACACTGTTCGTGACGAATTCAACTTGTTGAAGTATATGGAGTCTCCTTCCATTCAATGTATTGGAATTGTTGTTGCCGACGTTGCCTTGGAGCATTCTCATTGGACTGCGGTGGAGTCTCTTCAGCAATGGTGTAAGCGTTCGGGAGTGGCCGCTATCACCGGCGTTGATACTAGACAGTTGGTGTCTTATTTGAGAGACAAGGGTTCCTCGTTGGCCAAGATAACCATTGGGGAGGAATATGATGCCGACGAAGATGCTGCTTTCGAAGATCCTGGATCGGTGAACTTGGTTCATAAAGTTACTACCAAGGCTCCATTCCATGTCTCATGTCCTCCATCGCACTCCAAGGGTATTCACGTGGCCGTATTGGACTGCGGAGCCAAGGAAAACATCTTGAGGTGTCTTGTGCAAAGAGGAGCCTCGCTTACCGTGTTCCCATACAATTATCCTATTCAAAAAATCGCCAACAAATTCGATGGTATTTTCATCAGTAACGGACCAGGAGATCCAACCCACTGTGCTGCCACCATCGAAAACCTCAAGCAAACGATGCAAGAGAACAAGGACTTGCCAATCTTTGGAATCTGCTTGGGCCATCAACTTTTGGCTCTTGCGTCCGGGGCTAAGTCCATCAAGTTGAAGTACGGAAACAGAGCTCACAACATTCCTGCCTTGGACTTGCTCACTGGAAAGTGCCATATTACATCGCAGAACCACGGATATGCTGTTGATGCGTCGTCTCTTGACCCCAACGAGTGGGAACCATATTTCACCAATCTCAACGATTTATCTAACGAAGGTATGGCCCACAAATATCGTCCTATATTTTCCACACAATTCCACCCGGAGGCCAAGGGAGGACCCTTGGATACCGCGTTCTTATTTGACAAGTTTTTTGGACACATCCAAGACTACAAGAGCAAGACTGGAATGACATGGGCTCAGGATAATTTATTGGTTGACATTTTGCCAAAGGAGAGAGTCTACTAGACTATAACGCCAGTCTAGACAAGCATAGATAATAGGTGAATATACCGAGAAATATAGCTGTTATACGACTATACGATCATTTACATGGTTGACGTTTGTGCGGCGTCGTACGAGATGCGTTCGCTGCATGGTTGCGAAATTTAGTGGTGTGATTTTAAACGAGAATACGACAAGGTATATAATCCAAGTGGTGTAATTTTGTTGTGGCAATGAGTTCGCTTCAGTATTTGGTGAACCTGACAACACCCAACAACCTGGTTGGGGAGGTTTTTCGCCAGCTTGATAAAGTAGGGAACCTCAATTGGCTCGAGCGAGCATGGGCTTCGTGGTATATTTACATGAATAACGATATCTTGGCGACAGGACTCTTGTTCTTCCTTACCCACGAATTGATGTATTTCGGAAGATGTTTGCCTTGGGTGATAATTGACAGAATATCTTATTTCCAGCAGTGGAAAATTCAGCCCACTAAAATCCCACTGGACCGTGAGCAATGGGAATGTTTCAAGTCGGTGATGAAGCTGCACTTTCTCGTGGAGGCGCTCCCGATCTGGTTGTTCCACCCTCTTTGCGCCAGCTTGAATATTTCGGTGCTGGTGCCATTTCCGCTGCTTAAAGTGATGGCGGCTCAGATTGCCATGTTCTTCGTATTAGAAGACCAATGGCATTACTGGTTCCACCGGGCGTTCCATTGGGGAATCCTCTACAAGTATATACACAAGCAACACCACCGGTATGCTGCTCCGTTTGGTTTAGCGGCAGAATATGCTCATCCTGTGGAGGTTATGGCGCTTGGATTTGGCACCGTTGGATTTCCCATTATATATGCCTGGGCCGCCAAAAATTGGCCCCAGTATGCCCTTCCCGATTTACATTTGTTCACCTTGACCGTGTGGATTTCGTTGAGGTTGCTACAGGCGGTGGACTCACATTCAGGCTACGAGTTCCCATGGTCGTTGCACCACTTCCTTCCGTTCTGGGCAGGTGCAGACCATCATGATGAGCACCATCATTTTTTCATTGGCAACTACGCCAGCTCTTTCAGATGGACAGATCGCTTGCTCCAGACGGAAAGCGGACCAGTTGCCAAAGCATATAGAGAAAAGATGCAGCGCCAACGTGCTGAGAAGAAACTCAACATGGCTGCGAAAACGAAATAAGACGAAGTTAGAAAACGATATAGAAGAAAAAGCAAAAAGTAGTAGCCAGAATTTATAGCAACAAGAATAAATTTTACATGAAACTGGCGTCTTTGGTGGCTTTTGGTGTGTTCTGGTGTAAAGAGTACCATTGAATCGATTTCCTTTACCTCATGAGTGTTAGGGCTGTACCCTGTGTCACGTGCGCGGTTTTTGTGTCAGGAAAATTTCGATGCTCGGAAAAAAGTGCGTTTGAAAAAACTGAAAATAGTTGATATTTGATACTTTGAAGTAAGTAGGACCCGTCAAAAAATAGTTGTCTTAACGAACAACTCGTAGTTTGTGGACCACCTTACCGAGTCGGAAATAAGCACATAGCCGTCGGGCACCAAACTACCCCGAAACGACCTCCAAGTCATCGCCAGTACTAACATCCAGATGTCTAGATTGAACGAATATCAAGTGATTGGCCGTCGTCTTCCCACCGACTCTGTGCCAGAGCCAAAGTTGTACCGTATGAGAATCTTTGCTCCCAACACCGTTGTGGCCAAGTCTCGTTACTGGTACTTTTTACAGAAATTGCACAAGGTCAAGAAGGCTTCCGGTGAGATTGTGTCGGTTAACGTCATCTCTGAGGCCCACCCAACCAAGGTCAAGAACTTTGGTATCTGGATTAGATACGACTCCAGATCCGGTATCCACAACATGTACAAGGAGTACCGTGATGTGACTAGAGTTGGTGCTGTTGAGACCATGTACCAAGATTTGGCTGCCAGACACAGAGCCAGATTTAGAAGCATCCACATCTTGAAGGTCGTTGAATTAGAGAAGACCGACGATGTCAAGAGACAATACGTCAAGCAGTTCTTGTCCAAGGACTTGAAATTCCCATTGCCCCACAGAGTGCAAAAGACCAAGGCTTTGTACCAACGTAACGCTCCAACCACTTTTTACTAGGCTAAGTATGTGTAATTAATCGAAAGGTTGATTGTTGTAGGGTTTAATTTCACGCTTCGCATTTTCACTTTATCGCATTTTCGATCGCATTTTCCACTCTTATCTCTCATGTCATACGGAGGTAAAGCTGCCGAGCGTCTTTCTGGCAAGACTATATTGATCACCGGAGCATCTGCCGGGATCGGAGAAGCAACTGCTCGTGAGTTCGCTGCCGCTGCTAACGGCAATGTCAAGCTTGTACTCACTGCCCGCAGAAAGGAGAAACTTGATTCGTTGGCTGAAAGTTTGAAACTGGAGTACTCCAATATCAAAGTGTTGCCTGTGACCCTCGATGTGTCAAATGTGCTGTCAATTGAGCCGTTTGTAGCTGCACTTCCTGCCGAATTTGCCGACATTGATGTTTTGATTAACAACGCTGGTCTCGCATTGGGCAGAGACGAAGTGGGCAGCATTGACGCCAACGATATTGTTACCATGTTCAACACCAATGTGTTGGGACTCATCACGTTGACCCAGGCGGTGTTGAGAATCTTCAAGGCTAAAAACTCCGGAGATATTGTCAACTTGGGTTCCATTGCTGGAAGAGACCCATACCCTGGGGGCGGAATCTACTGTGCCACCAAGGCCAGTGTCAAGTCCTTTTCTCATGTGTTGAGAAAGGAGCTTATCAGCACCAAGATTAGAGTGTTGGAAGTGGACCCTGGCAATGTTGAAACCGAGTTTTCGCAAATCAGATTCCGTGGAGATACGGAAAAGGCCAAGGCAGTTTACGCGGGAACAGAGCCATTGCTTGCTGAGGACATTGCCGAGATCATTGTGTTTGGAGTGACGAGAAAGCAAAAGACGGTGATTGCGGAGACGTTGGTTTTCTCTACCAACCAGGCCTCTGCCTCCCATTTGTATAGAGAACAGTCTTAAGCTGTTTAAGTGGGTTTAGAGTAGCAAGCGTCTAGTAGAATGGCCTAGCTTATAGAACTGTTTAACTATTAGAGTAGTCTAGCTTATAGAACTGTTTAGCCATGAATAGCTTAGCTTATATTTCTAGTCAAAATGTAGTCAGTATATAGTCAGTAGAGCCTACAACTCTGGCTTTTAGAAATTGAAGAATGACTTCCCTTGTAATTACTCAATGGCAGTGTTCTAGCGATCTCCACCAAAACTACTCAATCAACCTCTTCCCCAGAAACATCATCCGTCCTATTCACCAGCTGGTTAGCCTCGATTATGTCATCACCCATTACTATGAGTCTTCTAATCAGTTTCCAATCTCAACCTTCATGTCTTTCGGATCCAAAGCCGCTGAGCGTCTCGCTAACAAGATCATATTGATCACCGGGGCTTCATCAGGTATCGGTGAGGCCACTGCCAGGGAATTTGCTGCTGCTGCCAATGGAAAAATTCTGTTGATTTTGACTGCTCGGAGAGAGGACAAACTCAAGTCTCTCTCGCAGCAATTGCGCCAGATTTACCCCCAGATCAAAATCCATTCTGCCCGTCTTGATGTGTCTGAGTTTTCGTCGCTCAAGCCGTTCATTACGGGGTTGCCAAAGGATTTTGCTAGCATCGACGTATTGGTGAATAATGCGGGAAAGGCATTGGGAAGAGCCAATGTTGGTGAAATTTCCCAAGAGGAGATAAACGGCATGTTCCAAACCAATGTTCTTGGATTGATAAACTTGACTCAGGAGGTGTTGCCCATCTTCAAAAAGAAAAATTCCGGGGATATCGTGAACATTGGCTCAATTGCCGGTAAAGAACCTTACCCAGGAGGCGCGGTTTACTGTGCTACGAAGGCAGCCGTAAATTTCTTTTCACATTCCTTGAGAAAAGAGACTATCAATTCCAAAATCAGGGTTATGGAGGTGGACCCGGGGGCAGTTGAGACAGAGTTCTCGTTGGTCCGTTTTGGCGGAGATGCCGACGCTGCGAAAAAGGTTTATGAAGGCACCGAACCTTTGGGCCCTGAAGATATTGCTGAAATCATTGTGTTTGCTGTGTCAAGAAAGTCCAAGACTGTCATTGCGGAAACGTTGGTGTTTCCCACTCATCAGGCTGGGGCCGTTCACGTTCATAGAGGGCCGCTCGAGTAAACAAATTCGACTATTTTATCATTTGTCACTTGTTCCACTTGTTTCTGATCAGAAACTGAGCTGCTCCAAAGTCTTCATCATCTTGGCGGACCCGTCAACTGCGGAGTTACTGTCTATGTTAACCTTTGGCCTGTTCATTTCTAGGCCCGCTAGCAATACACATGCCTTGCATATCTTATTCGAGGAAAGATAGCCGCATTTTTCACAGCGGCTGCCGTCGGTTTTCTTCGGCAAGCTCACGGAACCGTCAGAGTTCACCTCCGTCTCTGTGGTCTTCTTGGGCTTGTTCTTATACTTTTCTGTTGTTCTCTTCTTCTTGTGAGCCACCACCAAGTGTTCTCCACTATATATGATGTCCATAATGCAAGATGGGCGGACAGACTCCAATGCCTTCAAGAGTTCTCGGGCGGTCCCTCGGAAAGCTTCTGGGGCGTACGAGCACTCGGTCGAAAAGTAGTCGAGCTTCTTGTAGTGAGCATAAAGAACAATTTCCTTTTGGTAAGTATACTTGAAAGGCTTGGATCGCTTGATGGGACTTCCTTCAGACAGAGTAAGTATGCTGCAAGATCTCTCCAACCTGGCTATATCGCCCCGAAGAAGGTTCATCAAAACAGTCTCTGCCATGTCATCAGCATTGTGGCCCGTTACAACGTGGTCTATCTCGAGCTTGGCAGCACCTCGGTCGAGGGCTTGTCGTCTCAACACCCCGCAATAAGTACATGAAGATCGTATGCCAGCACAAGATACGATTTCGTCCATGGACCAGTTGTACAAGTCTTTGTACGAGATGATCTCAAGGGGCATTTCGTACTGAATTTGGTTTCTCTTAACTGTGGCTAAAGAGTCGTCTCTGTAGCCCACTATACCTTCGTCAATAGAAAGCAATACGAGCGTCAATCCGTAGTTGTGCCTCTCGTTCAATGTCTTGAGTACTGAAGCAAGCACAGTGGAATCTTTGCCCCCGGAAGCTCCTATAGCGACCTTATCGCCAGGTTTGAAGAGTTGAGCATCGACTATCGTGTTATGGATTTCTGTCTCGAAAACGTAATAAAAACACTCCTTACATAGCTTTTGGAGGTTCTTCGGACGCTTCATCACAGCCTTTGCCTCGTGACATATATCACACAACGTGACCTTTCTTATTTTTTTCTCTTCCATCTACAATAAAAAGCTAAGTTCTCATCGCATCGATTTGCGATTTGAAAATCGCGAACCTCATCGGGGCCATCGAGAAACACTATCGAGCATCTCTCACACTACAAGTTGCGTATCAATTACTGTATATTACGTTTATACACGTCGTCGTGGAAGAGCAAAGTAATGTACCATCTGTATCTTATGCAATAGTCTGGAACTCGTCGTTATTGGTGTTGACATTTGCGTATCTGAATTTGATGTTCTCATCGTGAGTTTGTTCTCTCTGCTCCTTTTGCTGCTGTTGCTGTTGCTGTTGTGTCGTCTTTCTCCCGTGACCATTGCTGGCGGTCTTCTCATTCTTATCGGTAAGCAAACCGATCTTTTCATTCATAACGATAGCCAATTCTTGCAATCTCGTTCTTTGAAGGTGCTCCGAGCTGACAAAGTTAATGGATTTCCTATCATCACTCAACGAAGCCGACACGTCTCCACTGGAGATCATTTTGTCGACAATCAGAAGCACCTCTTCCTCATTGATGTCGAAAATCTTGGCCAACTTGACAACAGATAACTTGGTGTATATGGACTTGTAGGTGAAAATGTAAGTTCTCAACCCTTCGACTTGCAATTTTCCTCTCATCATCTCAAGCAACTGATCATTATTAGGAAGCAACTTCCAGATCTTGATGGAGGACAATAACTTGTAAGCATTATGCCAGTCGCCCTTTTGTAAGCTGATGGATGCGTGGACAATATGATCCTTAATACTCTCTGGAGGTCCAGTGAAGTATTGTCTATCATGGAACTCCAACTTGCTCTTGAACGACTTGATGTTAGTCTTTCTTCTAGACTCTTTGGGGGAATTAGAGGCAGCTGCCAACTGAGGAATCTCAATCAACAAAGAACAGGTCATGAACACACACTCCAATAATTCTAAGTTGATATGCATATGGAATGGCAACAACCTTTGTTTCTCTGCAACGGTAGCTTGACTTGGGTACTTGGAGTTGAAGCCTTGTCCCAATAACTCTTTCAATCTTTGGGAGTTGGCAATCTCGTTCAACGCCTGGTGAGACTCTTCAATGTTACCATATCTGAAGGCACTCAATCCTAATTGCACCATAGCTCTGTTATACAAAACTTGTATAGTGGAATCGGCGTTGTTAATACCTTGGTGAACCTGTGACGACAAGAACATGTCTCTTGCCACGGAGTATTCGTTGTTCACAGCGTGATAATAGACACTGCACAAGAGGGCACCTTTGGGGTAGATGGCTCCATCTTGCTTCGACAAAAACTCGGCCAATCCGTTAATAACGTCCTTTGGTTCCGAGTTCTTGGTTACTATTTGAGAGTCTCCAGAAAGGTGTCTCCATGCCTCGCTTTCGTTGGCTTTGATGAGTTGGTCGGGTTTGTAGTAGATGTGGTTCATTCTTCTCATCACGATACGGGCCAACTGCTCACCTTGGTAAGTACCTCTAACTTCGCCTGGAGTTGTCCTCTCGACATACAACTGGCCCCTGACAACCAAATTGTAAGTATCTTTTTCGTCCTTCAATCTGTCGATGTACTCGAGCGAATGAGGGTCAGTATTCTGCAAGTAACGGATAAACTCGTCATCTAACCTTTCAATATGAGAAGTGACCGAACCTGGCAAAATTCTAATCCCATCAGCATTGGCTGGGGGTTCCAAGTCGATATCGTCGGATGCAGTTCCCAACTCCGACACCAGGTATTCGTTGCTGTGCTTCTCCAAGAAATCCAAGAAGTCATTGAGAGTATCCTTGTTCTTCTGCCATTGATCGAGAGGCATGAAAGCATGGTGAGAGCTGGCGTCGAACCTTATAGATAACAACATCTGGTAGATGGAAATAATCTCGAAGGGAGAGCCCTTGGGCAACACCTCCTCCAACAAGTCTTCCAAGATTTGCACTTGTTCAAACTTGTCGATATTCTTCTTACCACGAGTTTCAGCCACCAGCTTCAACGTCGCAAAGACGGGACTCAACACTCTGCCGGTGCTGCTAGCCAAGGGTGTGGCTTGTATCTCGGCATCTTTTTCGATGGTCTCGACTGGTTCCTCCTTGTCGAACAATTCAGGTTCAGACTTGTATAATTCTACGAGGTGACTGAACTCCTTCACTTGCTTCTTGACTCTTTGCTTGAGAGAGGTGAACGCTCTGGCCAAATTGGCATTCATTTTTCTGGTCGACTCCTTCTCGTTGGCGGTGGATTCCACCAAATAAGCTTCCAAGTCTACCAAACACTTGATGTAAAAATTAGGAGTTCCAAAGCCTTGTTGGCCAGCCCTCACGAGCAAACGGCCCAATCTTTCAAACTCGGTTAATGCTGTTATCCAGTTCTCTTGACGCTTGGCACTGTTGACCGCTTCTACGGCGTCTTTCATGTCATCGGTGAGTTTTTCTCTGGCCGATTTCACCACACGTCTTCCCTCATCCTCGCTGTCTGAGTCCGAGTCGCCGCCGGCACCCTTGCGGAAGCTGCTCTTCAAGAAGTAAGCGGGTCCCGAGGGCCTGCCATCTGAGTCGGAATCTGAGGAATCGGAGTCGTCATCGTTGGCAAATTCGTCGTCAAATTCACTGTCGGATTCTTGTTCAGAGGACATCAACTCCTCCTCGGAGGAAGTCAACAAGTCCTCCTCTTCGGAGGACAGTTCCGAATCATACCCTGACACAAAGAACCGTGACATGTTACCGTTATAGGGTGGTGATGGGCTCGTAGGTTGTCGATCAAATTTTCAGTGAGGCACAAAAAATACGGGTCTGCAATCTACGCGGGGTGCTGGAATTTACGCGCACCGCCGTCCTACCCATACGTTGTATCAACAGTAATTTGTGTCAATTGTATGCTGTAATTGTATCGGTTGTATGCTAGTTGTCTACACTATAGCTGCGCACGCGCAGAAACTTGAATGCTTTTTCCTTCTTCAACGAAAAATTGGTGATCTCTCCCTCGCGATCATCGTTATCACTCATGCGCTTTCTGATGGCATAGTAGTTGGCCCATGCGAGTTTATTATGCCTGTAGATTCCGCCCAACGGCTTGACTTGTAGGTGGTAGAAAAACCGATAATACGGCACCGATCCGTTTGCTATCTCGATGGTGATCTCGCCGCTGGAAGATATCGTCCACTTGCCCGTGTATATCTTCTGGCTGTCTTTCGTCACAGACTCCGGAGTAGATGGAATTAGGCCCAGCTCTGTGTGCTTCAGTAGGTACGGCACGATGTTCTTGGGGTCTTCCACCGACAACACCTTGACACAGGTACCGTCAGGATAGAACCGAAGATAGCGGAAATAAGTTATGGTGCGCACTGGATTGGACCAGCTGCTGGAAAATTCTCCTTTTCCTCCCTCCAGATAGTAGTTCACCACACTGATGTAGCAGCCGTCGAACTTGATGAACGGCCGTTGTCGAAGCATATACTTCCATGAATTGTTGTATTGTGGAACCACCAAGTGCTGGTTGTTGGGAATGGGCAAGTCGGAGTCTTGAACTTCCAAGCGGTCCTCAAGCGTGAGATTTTGAACATATTCCTCATTCTCTTGATAAACTTGCCTCGTGTACACCAAAAAGCACAATTTCCGCCATATCGCCTTGTTGCCAAAACCGAGAAATGCATTGTGACGGCAGGTGATGGAAAAATTGAACCACGACTGAGGGCTAGTTATCAACAAGATCTCCAAAATTTGCTCCCATATGAATGCCAGCATGTTCATCAACGGTGATACTGGTGAAACATCGGCGATTTCTTCATGGTTATCGAGTCCTAAGCCACTGAACTTGATAGTTAGACCATCATGAATATGCGAGGGGTTACTAGGATCAAAAGCCTGCGCCTCTATATGCTCGTAGCTCTCGATAAGCTTGTCAACATCCATGTCTTTCAAGGCTGCCTCGTCTATTCGTCTGGCGGTGTTCTTGCCATGTTTCTGCTTGAGCTTGTGGATGTTGTGAGGCACCTTTTCATTGCGGTACAACAAGTCGACCTGGTCGTTTAGTCGAAATGCACTTCTATACTTCTCCACCGCGTCTGCCATTTTTCCGTGGCTTTCCTTTTCGATGGCTTCTTCAAAGAGGAGAATTGCTTGGGCATCATTCTCTGAAAGTTGAACATCATCGCCACTTTCTGGTTCTACGAGACCGGGTTCACGGACCTCTTCCGTGTTGGGACTGCGGCTGCTGATTAGGGTGCTCATAATTCAGGGTTTGCAGTGCAACAGGGACCATCGGCTCAACTGTGGTTATCAGTGAACAAATTAGTAAGAAGTCACGTGAGCAAAGTTGCAAAATTGGTGCCTATGGTAGACAGGTAAACGATAGTCTGAGTATGGTCACTCCAACAATTCGTCAAGAAACTGGTCGTCGCTTTGGGAAGGTTTATACACAATTTTCGGCTGTGCGCTAGAACAGGTTTCGCTCGTTTTACTGTCATTGACAGTTAAGCTGGAAAGAAAGTTGTCAATGTCAGTCGAGCCTGCAAACTTTGTTTTGTCATTTTCATGCTTGGGTTTCGAACTTTCGCCTAGAAGCAAGTCTAACTCGTCGTCGACATCTGCCTCGTCGCGCCCCAGGTTTCTGAGCCGAGAATTGAGCATTTGCATCTGTTGCGGATCGTTTTCGTTGATATTATTGATTTCCAAGGTAGGAGCCTTGTTAGCGGTCTTCCCAAATTTTTCTTTCATTTGGCGGTGAAGTCTAGCCTGCTCCGATGCTATCAATCTCTCGTGCATTTCTTTCTTTTCTTCGTCTGTAAGCTCGGACACATTGTTTTTGGTATTAATGCTCTTTCTAGAGGCAATTGAGTCTTGTCCTATCTCAAAACCAATGAGATCCTCATCGGAGATCCTGTCGATATTCCGCTGCAATTGCTTCTCCATGAATGGTTTTGAGTAGTCCTGGTCATTTTTCACTGTTTGCTTGTAATCCTCTAGCCCGTATTCCAGGAGAAGATCCTCCGAGAGTTTATTTCGGAGTAGTTTTCGGTTCCTTTTGGGGATGCCGCTGACATCGGCACCAGCCATATCATGGGCGATGAACTGGTCGAGCCGAGAATTTTCAGCATTTTTCTCCATGAACTGTTGCTTGGCCTCGTCCGAGCCCAAGTATATGCCATCTAGGGGCTCAGAGCTATATTCATGTTTATCCCCTGGTTCAAGATCTGGAGAGTTCTCATTGACTTCATTCTGAAGATCCACAAGAATCTGTTTCTTGACTTTCTCCTTCTGTTCCTTGGTGAGCTCTTCTCCGAGCTGAGGGTAGTGGAGCTTAAGGAACTCCTCATCGGAGTCATCAGAGTCTTCAAGAATGGGGACCCTCTTTGCAGCCTCCTTTTTGGAGCTCCATTTCGGTCTTATAATGACTTCTTCCTTTGGCTGATTGAGCCCGTGTTTGCGGAGATACTGCGCTTTGGCCTTGCGGTCCCACTTGGAGTCTTTAAGTACCATACTGGTGGAGGTTCAGGGTAGCGGTAAATGATAAATACTGCGAAATTTCAGAAATGCGCAAAAGAGAACGAAGGTTCAAGACAGGTCGAATAAGGTACAAGTAAAAAAAACAGATGCGCAGATAACGCTTTGTGACTCTTTCTGATGTAAGCCGTAGGCTGAAATTGCAATCTCACCACCTTTTTGCTACATTTTGTCTATCTCTCTTCGTCTACTTCCTCTAATATCTACCCTCTACGCCTACGCTCTCCGCGCACCTTTTTTCAGTTCCTCGCACAAGATTATTTTACTTCAAATTAGCGAACATGGCCGATAACACACCCAAGGCAATTGAGGAGCTTTTGAAGCGTCTCACAGCGGGAGAGCCGTTGGACGAACAGCAGCAGAAGCAAATGAAAGACTACAAGTTCTGGAAAACACAACCTGTTCCACTGCTTGACGAAAAGATAGATTCCGAGGGCCCGATTGATTCTTCGAAAACTCCTGATGATATTCCCGACAGTCCATTGCCGCTCATCTCCGAGTTTGAGTGGTCCACCATCGACATCACCGCCAACAGCCAACTCGAGGAGTTGTATCAGCTTTTGTACGAGCACTACGTTGAAGATAAAGACTCGACATTTAGATTCAAATATTCCCACGATTTCTTCAAATGGGCATTGAAACCTCCCGGATGGAAGAAGGTGTGGCACGCCGGAGTCCGGGTCAAGGCCACGGGCAAGTTGGTGGCGTTTATTTCTGCGGTGCCGGTGACGTTGAAACTCAACAAATCCGGCAAATTGATACCCAGTGTGGAAATCAATTTTTTGTGCATCCACAAAAAGCTCCGAGCCAAGAGATTGGCGCCGGTTTTGATCAAGGAGATCACCAGAAGAGTCAACAAGGACGATATCTGGCAGGCATTGTACACTGTGGGCGCTGTGTTGCCGCTGCCCATTGCTACTTGTCGCTATACCCACCGCCCGCTCAACTGGTCCAAACTTTACGACGTGGGATTCTCCCACTTGCCTCCCAAACAGACCAAAGCTTCCATGGTTGCCCGGTATAGTCTCTCCAATGTCACCAAGACCGAGGGACTTCGTTTGATGAGGGAAGATGACGTCGACCAAGTGCACGAGCTTCTTCACGAGTACCAAAAACGGTTTGACATTGTTCAGGTCTTCACCAAAGAAGAAGCTGCCCATTGGTTTCTCGGCGGCGAGAGTGCGGCCGATGGCCAGTCGCCCGTAATCAAGACATACGTAGTGGAACAAGACGGCAAAATCACCGACTTTTTCTCCTACTATCTTTTGCCATTTACCGTTCTCAACGACGTCAACCATGACGAATTGGGCATTGCCTATCTTTACTACTACGCTACCGACTCCTACAAGAAAGAGGAAAGCGTCTACAAAAAGCGCTTGCAACAGCTCATAGGCGACGCTCTCGTCACCGCCAAGCAATTCAACGTGGATGTGTTCAATTGCTTGACGTCGCAAGACAATCCGTACTTTATCAAGGACCTCAAGTTTGGCAGTGGAGACGGCTATCTCAACTACTACTTGTTCAATTACAAGGTGTGGCCTCTCCACGGAGGAATTGACCCCACCACGAAGGACGTGGAGGACTACAAAACCAGCGGTGTTGGCGTAGTGTTACTTTAGTGTAGTTAATAACCACCGAAAAATGTCCTGCAGATGGTGAAAAATTTCAGCTCATCGCGATGCCGATTCTCACCACTGTTAAAGCCTAGAAACAATGATATCTGCTAGCGGATGGGTCCCGCGTGGATTTGCTTCTGAATTTCCCGAGAAATACGAACTAGATGACTCGGAAATGGAGAGAATCACCGCCATGGCGAAACTTCAATTGGAGGAAGCCACCGAAAACGGCGATGAAGAAAACGACTCCGCCGAAGAAGTAGCCCCAAAACAAGCCAAATTGGGCTCCCAGATCGATATAGACGATGACTTGAAGGAGTACGACTTGGAAAACTACGATGAAGACGAAGGCGAAGCCGAGGCAGCCACCATGTTCCCCGGAATGGATGCTACGATCCAAGACAACGGTGAGGATGGAACATACTTGACATTGCCCACTGAGGAAGACATGCAAGAAGAGAAGCAGGAATCACAAATTTACCCCACAGACAACTTGGTGCTCGCCACGAGAACCGAGGACGATATCTCCTATCTCGATGTGTACATCTACGACGATGGAGCCGGCGCACCAGAGGGTGCTACCGAGGAAGAAGAAGACAAATTCGACCAAGACGTGGCCAAGGGCTTGGTGAGAGAGTCGAGTTTGTATGTGCATCACGACTTGATGCTCCCAGCATTTCCTTTGTGTGTTGAGTGGATCAATTTCAAACCCGACTCCAGTGACAAGATCGGTAACTTTGCAGCCATAGGAACATTTGACCCTCAAATCGAAGTGTGGAACTTGGACTGCATTGACAAGGCATTTCCCGATATGATTTTGGGAGAGCCAGACGCCAACTCGCTTGCGGGTATAAAGAAAAAGAACAAAAAGAAGAAGAAGTCTCAGCATACTACAACACATCATACCGATGCTGTGCTTTCCTTAGCCCACAACCAGAACCAGCGTTCAGTGTTGGCTTCGACTTCGGCCGACAAAACCATCAAATTGTGGGATTTGAGCCACGGCACAGCAGTGAGATCCTTCCACTCTATCCACTCCAACAAAACCGTTTCTTCTTCACAGTGGCACTCGCAAGAGGCGTCTATCTTACTTACCGGAGGATACGACGGAACCTGTGCTGTGTCGGATGTGAGAATCTCGGATGAGAGTAAAATTTCAAGAAACTATAAAGTGGGTCCGGGTGAAGAAGTTGAAAATGTCGCCTGGGGTGCCACTCCCGAGATCTTCTATGGAGGTACCGACAGTGGAAATGTCTACTGTTTTGACATCAGAGTTGCGGAAAAGCCTCTTTGGACGTTGCATGCTCACGATGCTGGCATTTCTTCCTTATCGGTGAACAAGAATATCTCCGGAATGTTAGCTACTTCCGCAATGGGAGAGAAGGTGGTCAAGCTCTGGAGATCCCCAACCACCGAGTCTGGCCCTTCAATGGTATTGTCAAGAGACTTCGGCCTTGGAAATGTCTTGACATCTTCATTTGCTCCCGATATGGAAGTGTCTGGTCATTTATGTGTTGGTGGTGTCAGCGGAGCCTTGAAGGTATGGGATGTTTTGTCCAACAGAACCGTTCGTGGAAGCTTCCGCGACGAGTTGAAAGACTTGCGTACAAGAGCCAGAGAAGCTGCAAAAGAACAAGGAAGAGCTTCGAGAATCGCAAGAAAGTATACAGGTGATGTCAAAGAGGAAACGATCATGACCGTTGATGCAGGCGGGCTTGACGATGAGTCTGATTCAGAGGAGGAAGTTGACGAAGAGGAGTAATTGCATGTATAATATATAACCACCAATAATCATTAACTCCACGACATATTGCTGCAGCGTGCTCTTAAGAAGTCCGGAAAGGAAAACATACAGAAAAGGTCCCTTGGCCCAGTTGGTTAAGGCGTGGTGCTAATAACGCCAAGATCGGCGGTTCGATCCCGCCAGGGACCATTTATTTTTTCTATTTTGTCGCTCGAAAAACATACTTTTTGGTTTTGCCAGTGCCTCCCAGGTTCAGCTTTGTGCCCGGTGTTCTATCGAAAGGACATTCCCAAAGGTGTTGATGCTTCGTGGTATCGTATAGAAGATAGCTGCATAGCGTATCGTGATATTTGCTAGTCCTACTAGACACCCATACAAAAGGGCGTGTGGCGTAGTTGGTAGCGCGTTCGCTTAGCATGCGAAAGGTCTCCGGTTCGACTCCGGACTCGTCCATTCTTTTTTGCATCTTTCTGCTGCTACTACTGAAGCATCTAAAGTTTTCTTCTTTACGGCGAGTACCTTCAAGCTAAATGGATAAAATGTATGGATAATAAAAATACACTATGAATGAACTTACAATTAAAGCACAACCGTGGATGCCAATTTCTTCTTGTAGTCAAGAATGCTTCCTTCCCATCTTGTTGCAGTCTTGTTTTCAATCACGAAAATATCTTTAGCGACTTTATCCAACAATCTGAAATCATGCGACACAACAACCACACCTCCATTGAATGCGTTAATGGCTTCTGCTAAGGAATCGATCGTAGTCAAATCCAAACCGTTAGTAGGCTCATCCAACAAAATCAAGTTGGGGGCCTCCAAAGCCAACAACGCAAACACAACACGAGATCTTTGACCTTCGGATAATGTGGCCATCTGGGAAGTCTGTCCTTCACCAGTTAAACCGTAACGGCCCAATTGGGATCTCCAGTATTGGTAATCTTGAGAGATGTTGGAGAATTTGTCACGGACAAATTCCAATGGTGTCTTAGTCAAATCTAATTGATCAGCCGAATGTTGAGAGTAGACTCCCAATTTGATGTGAGTGTGCTGGATGACTCTACCCGCTTGAGGTTGTAATTTGCCTTGGAAAAGTTTCAACAAGGTTGATTTACCGACACCATTGGGACCAACCAAGGCGACTCTGGAGTCCATATCGATACCGATGTCCAAGTTTTCATACAAGTTGTCTTCTGGCTTGCCGGAGTAGGAGAACGACATGTTGTCGAATGCCAACACCGGAGGAGGCAACTTTTCGACTTCTGGGAATCTGAAGCTGAAAACCTTGTCCGGAACCACTGGTTGAATCAAACCATCGGCTTCCATCTTATCCAAAATTTTTTGCTTGGATTTAGCCTGCTTGACCAAGTTGGCGTAAGTACCAGCGGAAGCAATGAATTTCTTGATGTGTTGTATTTCTTCTTGTTGTTTGGCGTATTGCTTCATTTGGTTGGTCTCCAATTCAGCTCTGGTCTTGACGTAGGAGTCGTAATTACCACCGTAATTTTGAATACCCTTCAATCTCATATCGATCATATTGGTACACACTCCGTTCAAGAAATCCTGCGAGTGGGACACCAAAATCAAGGTTCGGTCGAATCTCTTCAAGTATTCTTCCAACCACACACAGGCAGCCAAGTCCAAGTGAGCAGTGGGGTCGTCCAACAACAACAAGGTGGGCTTGACGAAAAGAGCCTTGGCCAAAGCCACACGCATTCTCCATCCACCAGACATGTCCTTGGTCTTCTTTTTGATGGTAACCGAGTTGAAACCCAAACCAGTCAAGATGATGGCAGCTCTAGATTCAAAAGTCGCAGGGTCCATAGAGTCAATCTTCTCATAAATACCATCCAAAGTGGGGTCCTCTGGACCCTCTTTCACAATGATATCCTCGACCAAATCCTCCAATCTTTTCAACTCGTGTTCGGCTTCTCTGACAACGTATTCAAGAGCAGACCATTCAGTGGCTTCGGCAGGCTCGTTCAACAAGTAGATGTCGATGTGTTCTGGAATGGGGAACTCTCTGGCAGCAATGGCTTTCAACAAGGTAGACTTACCACAACCATTTTCTCCCAATAAACCGTATCTACGACCATAGTTCAACTCCAACGTGGAGTCCTGGATCAACACTTTACCATGGAACAACAAACTGACCGACGACAACTTGACGTCTCTGGAAGCAGGCAACGACTCCAACACACCGGTGACCACTCTGTCGGATATACCATCGTCATCGGCTTGCAATTTAAGTCTGGCAATCTGCGATGCCTCATCGTCTTCTTCCTTTTCTTCGGCATCCTTGGCAGCTTGCTTCTTGGTCTTCTTGGTGGTCTTGCCACTCTCGGCCTTCTTGGCCTCTCTTTCAGCACGCTTTTGTTCTCTTTTAGCTTTGGAAGCAGAAACAGACATTTTGACCTAGTTTGACCGTTGCAAATGTGCCTGGATTTTTTTCTGGCGATGAGAAATTTTTTTGGCACAGACACACTGGTGAATTGCTGTTGGGACAAATATGCAAGTAGGTACTGGGGAAGAGTGCGACGGGACCGGGAGAGAAGAGGAGAGCAGAGAAGATAGCGAATTGAGCTGTTTGCAACTCAATTGCAATTGGCAGGTTTGAATTTCATCCTCGGAGCCGAGTTTGCAGCCAAGTTGCAGCCAGTGGTTGCAAATGATACGAAACTGGAACTACATAAATGTGTAGAGAACAACTATATACGACATATAACCGTGCAATTCAATTGATACAGCCACTTTTCAATTTTCTCTGTGCTCTCATTTGGATTATTTCTCACTCTCATTTCTCTCATTTTCTCATTTTCTCATTTCTCTCGCTGCTCATTTCTCGGTGTTTCGCTGCTTTGTGTAATCGCACAGTGGCAAGTTTACCCCAGTTTCTCAATCGAACCATTGATGGCAAAAGACACTAGCTCCACCGGAGCAGGTAACCAAGCCAACAAGGTCGACCTCAACACTCCCATACCCATTCGTGGTACTCAATTGAACCAAATTGACAGAGCAGCATCCGCGGCCATCGACTCGGCTTCGAACCCCCACGCCAGCTTTGAAGATTCGTACCGTAGTTTTACCCCAAACGCTCACAGACCCGTCCCCCAGGCCAGCGGCAGAAGAGCATCTTATACCACCATCGAAACCAGCCGGGAATCCCACTATAATTTGGACTATGTTGCTGACAGAGACGAGCTCGACAGATTGCAATTGGACCCCAATTCGAGGTTCTACGCCCGGAGTCGTCCTCGAACCTTGAACCTCCCCAAGCTTCTTCCGTACGAGGTGGAAAATCCCCAGAACCAAGCCAAGTTTCTCAGCCATATTGTGTCCCACTTGTACATCGCCATCAAGACGTTGGACATCCAGGGAAGTTTGTCGGTGAGTGCCCGAGACTTGGCGCTGCTCCGGGACGTGAGTGGGTTTTCCGACATCGACATTGCTCTAGAGACCAATCTTTTCGAGTCGGGAGGACCCGAAAAGGGCACCGAAGCCGACAACGAAGACGACAATCCCTACTTCCAAGATGACATCGATTCCGGTAGCGAGAGTGTCGACGAGGAAGATGACGACGACGAGTACGATGACGAAAACGACGACGCCAAGGACCACGAAAATACTGTCCAGCACAAAAAGTCGCCCAAATCGGCCGCTGTCGTTGGTGTTCGCATATGGACCCAGGAGCTTCTTGTATGGCTCAAAATGAAGTACGAGATGCCTGTGTCTCTTAGAATGAACTTGGCTCGTGTCTACTACGCCGTGTGCTTGTCGCGGGGACAGCATATCAGTCTCAAAATCTACGTCCGGACATTTGAGTTGTTGACCAAAGATATCCAATTTTTACGCTCCCAGCACTTCTCCTTGCCTTGGGAAGACATGTACAACGAGCTCGCGCACCATCTCCCCTCGGTTGATTCCTCGCAAGAGCGATTCGAGAAGAAAGACCACAAGCAACTCCTCAGATTGGCGGAACGAGCATCTAATTTCTTTGACCCATCTTCCCTACCTATAATCTTCCAAAAGTTGGGATCCCATTTTTCAATGCCAAACATTTCGCTTGTGCTTTCCGCCACTGCTTTGCTCCCTCTTAATTTCACCGATAAGGCTGAAGACGACCGTGATATTCGCCATTATTTGTCACTGTTGTTCTATATCTGGATCAAAATGAACAGGAGTCCTGGCGTGGATACTCACATGACAACGAGACTAGGCGCGATAGCCATGGAACACTACATCGTCATATCCAATGGCAAAAGCGTACTTAACCCTGGCAAGGTGTTCAGTGACGAGCAGATCAGAACAATCTTCAACATACTTCTCAACAGTCTCAGCATTAGAAAGGAAAAGTACTCCTCCGCCAAGACTAAGTTTTTCCATGGGTTTGCATCGGCAATAATTTTCAGCATCAGCGGCGACGCAGCTCTCCAACGGGGTGGCATCTTTGACCAGCTCGAGAGTCTTGGTAACGCAGTTGAAAGTTACGTCCATCCATCTAATAGTGGCGAATGGTCTCGTTCAATTTCTAAGACTATTTTGGCTCTCGTGTACCAATTTCAAAAGCGGGTTAATTTAGAAAACGAGAAGGACGGTTTGCTCTACAAATTGCCCCAACACATGAAACTCACTCAGAAAATGAAAGACACAATGATCGACATATTTCTTCCCAAAATTCGAATTGGATTACAATCCAAAAAACCTAATGTTACTGATGATTATCTAGCTGCATTATCCCTCATCGCTCAACTAAACCCTCCTAAGGTGTTGGAGTTTGTTCTATTGGATATCTATGAATCGTTGGAAGGCACCTTATCTACTCATAGAGTAGTAGTTGCCCTTCGCAGCTTGGAAGAGCTTGCAAGATACTTTTCCTCAACACCAATCTTCCGAGTCCACATTGCTAGATTGTTACTGCTTGCACTTCCAGGAATAGACTCAAATGACTTGGAGAAGACGTTGCTTACGTTAAACGTGTTTGCTAGCTTTGCCAACTATATCCCCTTCTATGACCTATCGAATGGAGAAGGCGATCCTACGATGGCATTCGAATTTACCCAACAACATTTGGAGACACTTCAGCAGAGAATATATCAGGAAGCAGAATTCGAAAATTTTCAAGTCGACGACGATTTAGAGCGCAATGCGTTGGTGTCGTCATCATCAAGCTTCAAGCTGCTTCTCAAGTCACTCAATCAACGTATTTTCATTCTTCTTGAGAATGTGCCAGACCCATCAAAGAGTACGGGACTTGAACAGGCCCTAGAGAGCTCTTTGCCAAAGTTTATGTACGTTCTCTTGGAGGCCATTTCCGAAGATATCTTGAAAAGCTTTAGAGAAGACTTTTTTGCGTTTGCACTTGAGAACACTATCGAAGGTATTGGTGATATTGTCGCTGAAATTTGCGGAGGAATAATCAAGAGGGACCCCACTGCTTTCGAACACTTTTGCATAGAGTTGATCGAAAAGATTAGGAACGAGGTGGATGACAATGGTGCAGGTTCAACGCGGACTGGGTTTGATGTCTTACCAAGAGACCAGGTCTTATTCTGGAATTTGTTAATTTTGAACGAGTGCATAGGCAATGCTGGCAGTCAAGTGCTCAAGTGTCAGACTGAGCTTAAGGACCTCTCTTTCTACTTGATGGAACGTATCAAAGGTCCAACTGTTTTCGCGAGCTCATATCTCTTGAACCAGCTTTTACAAACGACAACCAAGATACGGTTAAATGAGCAAAGGCTCATCTCACCCCAGTATCAGAAAAAACATGGGATGTCAGAACGTTGTTGGGGTGGCTTTCTGACGGAAGATTTCCGATTCTCAAAGGAAAATTTGACGTTTGACTGGTTTATTCCAGGCGAAAGAGAGATAACTTTCGCAATAGATACTTTCAGCTCACATGTTAGCCATGTTTTGGAAAAAGTGCTGGAATTAATGAAAGAAAACACAACGTCTTCTCTGGTTCATAGCCTGCTGTTGCAAATGTCAGATAAGTTGACCACTTGCTTTTTATACTTGAGCTACTCTTTGAGC
The DNA here is from genome assembly GCA_003676015.1 of Meyerozyma sp. JA9. Lineage (NCBI taxonomy): Eukaryota > Fungi > Ascomycota > Pichiomycetes > Serinales > Debaryomycetaceae > Meyerozyma > Meyerozyma sp. JA9. The sequence goes on along the minus strand of NSDU01000025.1, from coordinate 591,403 downwards.
GGTATCTCGTTTTTATTGGACCCATCATTTGATGAAGATATACCGCAGCTTGGTCAGCTGCTGTATCAATCGGTCCAACAAAGATTATACCTCTTAAAACAAATTCGGGGTGTTGGTCTGAGAAAAAGCAAGGAGGGCGAGCTTCGAATTGACAACCTCCATGAAAACTTGGAGCGAATTGTGCAAGATTTAGACAACGACGACAGTATCAATTATCTCATGGATGTCGACAAAATGAGTGACTTTTTGATGATTGATGCTGAAGAACCCACGGAAAAAGAGCCTGAAGAAAGCCCAGAATCAGAATCTAAATCTGCCAAGCTTCTGTTTGACGAGCGGTCTGGAGTAAAATCACACTCAACAAGTCCTGCTCCGCCCGATGAATCAGCCCGAGCTACTCCAACTATTGAGGGCATGAACATGTCTAGCATGAATCCCTCTTTGACATTCAGAGAGAGAAAGTTGTACACCTCCAAATATTACTTTGGAGACGACATTGAAACCCGGCGAGCCGACCCATCATACTTGAAGTTGCATAAAAGCAGAATCTTAATAGGACGTGCTTTACATGTCATAGGAAAGTTTTTGAATCAGAACTTCACCGATAACACCCAGCTTTTCAAGCACTTCCTATTTGCAGTGAATATGTGGTTCTCAGACTTGGGCCGGGAGAGGAAACTTGACAGTAGCGAAGCCTGTGTGAGTTACGGCTACTTTAAGACTCTTCAAAACGTTAATAGAGTGAGAAAGCCATTTACAAGAATGGCATTCGGAAGTCGCATCGAGTCGTATCACCACTTACGGGTCGCTTTACATGCGACTTCAAGAACCCAAACGGCCCTCGACAAAGTTTTGTTGGAAGATGTGATCAAGTTGGCAGTGTCTACTTACTCATCAATTGCAAAGCCAGCACAAGCCACACTTGTCGATGCCATGGGTAGACTCAACGGATCCTACAACGTTTTGGTCCGTTCAGTTTTCAGGCATTTGGAGAATGCTCTTCACAAAAAGGACTACAAGAAAGTAGAAAGTGCATTAAGAGTCTTTGCCATTAAAAGGATTAAGACCAGAATTCAAAATGATTACTACAACCTTCAAAGATTCGTTTCAGTTTTGCTTGCCCTGTTGGAGGTAGATAATCTAGAGGTTAACTCAATTGCCCAAAAACTATACCAAGGAATTCACGAGGGTATATCGCTTCCAAGCAGTGTTTGCTTAATCGACTTGAAGCAAATCGATACAATTAGACCACCAGATCAATTCATTGACTTGGAAATCAAGGCAGTTTGCCTCGCTAAAGAACGAAAACGGAAATCCTATTTTGAACGCCTAAAGAGCCTCGAAGATTTCGTGATCGCCAGCGAGAAAACTACCACCCACTGGAAGGTGTCCTCATTAAACTTGCACCTATTGGTGGATTTACAGTCAGACCTGGAAATGGAAATCAATAAGGATGCGCTTCAAATATTGTGGGAAAGAAGCGCCAGTGATCACCCTATTACATCACGGTTATCGCTACGGGGAATAACAAAGATTGTCACCAAGCTAAACGTTATGGCACTGCTAGATCACAAGCTCATCAATGGTTATGACTTTAATTACTTGTCCCCAGATTTCAAAGTTATCCCTACAACTTCTCCAATGGGGCAATCTTACAGTTCGACCTGGCATAAAGAGATGAGAGAGCGTGAACACCCATCCTACTTCATTGACCACAAGGCAAACACGGGTTGGCTCTTCTGGGGCGACTCCATGGTAGCTGTTACCAATAAAGCACACTCCTCTATGAATCTTTCCAAATCAGAAGACGAAGCTCTCCGAGAACTAGGAAGCAGAATGACGAGAGATTGGTTCTTGAATATAGTGAACCTATGGATCTCAGATAACGAAGCCAACTTTGCGTTTCAGGGCAGCGACGTGTTTGTGACAACGACCATTACCCATCTTATATCATGTGGCTACGCCAAAAACTTTACTTTTGATGAGTTATTGTCATTAGTAGAGCAGATTTATGTTGGGGACGAAAAGAGTTCACATATTGTTACCTGTGAGTTAATTGCCGGGATCCTAGTATGCTCAAAGACCTTGCACCCTTCATTGTGTGAGAAGCGCGACAAGCATATTTCCGAGCTTTTGAACAACATCTTGGACAATGATTTGTCTCCTGATACTCGGGGAATATGGAACATCTTTTCCTGGTGGATTCCAGCTCACATTGATTGCAGAAGATTCCCGCGTATCAATGATGTCATAATAAATTTTAGAGTCCAACCAGACTCTGACTCTGCTATCAAGGAAGCGACAAGACTCAGTTACATCAGATCACATATCGCTGCTGTTACATGGGGCTTCGGTATGAGTGAGGAAATATTCAACGCTAGCCTCGATAATCTTGCAAACAGATACCGGGCCATTAGAGACCAAACAGGCTCTATACTAGCAGTATTATCCTTTGGCTCATTTGCGGACTCCATTGGATCATCGACAGAGTTCATTGAGCTATGTAACAAACAGGGACCGAAATATCTAATTGATCGGTTGAAGTCTAATGTGATGTTTGAGCGTATTCCAAAGTTATTCCGAGAGGTGGGAGAAATGAAACAAGAGGTACTTGGTCAAGTACCTCAAGTAATTTTGAAGTCGCCTTACATCGCCGCTGCTACCACTTTGTTGACCTGGTTGGGACAAGTCTTGAACACCAGCGTGGCAGTACTTTACCAGGAGTACATCGATACCTATATCATGCCTTTCTTGTTGGACTTGATCAACATGAAAGAAGTGTGTCAATTGGGCGATATTGATCCAATATCTGTATTCAAACACGCTTCTCAGATTCAGTACCTTCCTTACATGCTTGAACGGATTGTCAAGGCCATTGAGTTTTACGCCAAGGAGGATTTGAATGCCGTTCAGTGTTTTATTATGGGAGAGTTTACAGAGACTTTTTTCTTTAAGAATCTTTTCGAACTCTCTCCGTCGCAAAGATATAGAATCATCGCCGTGACAAGTGGTTTGCTCTATCACAAAAACGTCGAGGTTCGAGAAGCTGAAGCATCAACCTTTGCTGGACTTATCCATCTTTCTCCTCCGAAGGAAGTTGATGAGATCGTGACGAGCTCATGCGCAAAATATGAAAAGAAACTTGATGACGTTAGGAAGAAACACAGAAAGTCGGGATACAAGCAAATGACAACAGACGAGACGGTAGCTATTCATGGAGCCTGCCTAGGCTTGGGCGCACTAGTCCATGCTTTTCTGTTCCAATCACCTCCACCTCCTTGGGTGCCAAAAGTGTTGTCAATTCTTGCTAACAAGGCCTCTGGAATACCCGGGGTCGTTGGAAAAACATCTAGAGATACATTGGGAAGATTCAAAAAGACCCGACAAGATACTTGGCATGTCGACAGTAAGGTTTTCAACGAGGATCAGATCCAGGATCTTGAAGGTGTTCTCTGGCGAAGTTACTATATCTAGACTCTAATGAAGACGATAAATACACGGCGTACGTACTAGCAAGCAGTTCTGATTAAGTTCTCTCTTGTTCAAGCACCCTGGTATGTTGCAAAAAATAAAAAGAGCTCCGAGACGGGGAATTGAACCCCGGTCTACCACGCGACAAGCGGTAATTCTAGCCACTAAACTATCTCGGACTTTTGTGATCAAAACTTATTGTATGTGGATGCATAACGTTCATATTAGAAGTCTAGATGCCAATATCCGGTTGGCTTTTGGGCCGATTGAATTATGTTGTCGTAGGGACATAGTGTACATTTACGTGAGATTACTTACCTCAAACAAAAAGTCCAGAAAGCCAATGGTGGCCACTCCTGACAAGTCCTTATCGTATTTCTTGAAGACATCGGTCAACTTTCTCAAGTAGACCAAGAGTTCGATAAACGCATCGAACTTGAGTTTACCGACCGATATTCCGTTCACCGTGCTGTTTTCGCGGCCCTTTTGCGAAAACTTTTGAAAGAGATGTAAAACCAAGTCGATGTTGAGGTTATAGCCGATCTGTTCGATGATTTTTTGAAGTTCTCCAAAGGAGATGTCGCCCGACTTGTTGGAGTCGGCGGCAAGAAAGAGCTTTTTATAGGCAGATAAATACTTCCACAAGGAAACAAACTGGTCGAAGGTCAATGAGCTAGAAGGAGAGCCAGCGTTGCCCGTGGGCGAGCTGAACAAATTAATCATTAGCCCAATAGTCGAGTCCTGGAACCTGGTGTGGTCAAAGTTGACGAGAGCCATGGAGAGCTCTTTTGCGGAGATGCGTCCAGAACGATTGACATCGACCTTTTCGAAAACCGAGCGCAATTCCGCTTCTAGTTTCTGCCTCGACGACGACACCTGTCTGCCCCCAGAACTGCTATCAGGCAACGACTCCTTGGAGCGGTTTACCATGGCTGGCGGCTTCTTTTGCAAGTGGCCGGCATTTGACAGAGGAGCAGAAGACGAGTAGGGTTGGGGCTGCGACAGCGACTGGTATCGCAGCTGAGAAGGAGGCTGTTGCATGGGGGCTCCATGTTGAGGGGCAATTTGCTCCTGAGAATGATATCTTTGCTGGGATTGGTACACCTGCTGTGGAGGATTGGAGACCTTGGGAGCCACTGGGGCCTGCTGAGGCTGATAGTATTGCTGTTGCGGAGCGGGGGCTGCCGTGGGAGCATTATACTGTTGAGAGTACGCACCTGGCGGTTGGCTATAGTACAGTTGTGGTTGGTTGTTTTGAACTCCCAGCTGGTGCAGATAGTGAGTAGGTTGTTGATAGGGACTGGGTTGGTGATGCTGGGGAGCACTAGGCGGAGGAGCGTGCTGGGGATGTGGCTGGGAATAGCCCTGGGTCATATGAGGCTGTAAATGTTGATACAGGTTGGAGCTCAGTTGCGGAGGAGGAGCGTATCCATGGTTGGAATGTTTCTGCTGGGGTTGATGTTTTCTAGAGCTTCTTGGAGGAGTGTCCTGGACGACGTAGGCCGCCTGTTGGGGCGTGGGATACATGGGAAGATCGTCAACTGGCATGTTGACTAGATGGTAAGGAACGTCTTTGAATGAGCTAAAAATACGATGGACCGTGACGGGCTGTGTGCAGGACAAAAACGACGAAAAAGAGGAATTGTGGAGCGGGAGTATTGAGGGAGGTATTAAAGGATTAACAGGTTGAGATAAAGAGATGAAAAGATAAAATGATAAGAAGGATGATCTTAAGATTAAGGGTCTTGAAAGAAAAATCTTCAGAGTCCATTTTCACCGCATCTTCCCTACACCGTCTTATCGATATCTTATTATGATCGTGTATGTATATCGAGTATTCCACACCGTATGTAGTTTACAGATCGCAATTAATCACGAGCTCTTCTTCTGTAGCCGTCAGCACCTCCTCTTGGACCACCACGAGATGGGAAACGAGAAGCTCTCTCAGCTGGAGCACCCTTCAATCTGGTCAAAGGCAAGATTCCCTCTGGAATGTTCAACTCGTGTCTCAAGAACTCTACACCCTCGTCGGTCAAGGTGTAGTAGTAGTATTGCCAGGAGAATTGAGTCTGAACGTAACCCTTGGAGGTCAAGGATTGCAAAGCCTTGATGACGTACAAGTTTCTGGTGTCAATTTCTTCGTGCTTTGGTTGGTCGAAGTCCTTCTTGGCGACGACAACACCCTCTGAAAGTTAGTATTCAAGTTGGATTTGGCCCAAATTTCAACATGCCCGTTTGAGGGTGTGGGGCTAGTGTGACGACAAAATAAAGGTTACTGGCGTAACCGCGTGTGTTTACATACCTTGAAAGAGGTATTGGTGGATCTTCTTTCTTTCTTCCCTTGGAATAAGCATGTTGATGAATCACTGACAAGTAGAGTTCTGAATCTCGAATTTTTTTCACTGCGAAAATTTGATGATTGTTAAGTGCTTAGTCATCGGCAGTAAGCCCGCGGATGCGCGGCACGTGGCTGCGAGGGCAGGTGCCCTAGACTACACAACCCATCTAATAATAGCAATGTGTTAGCGGCGTTGTCACTTGTTGCAAATGTGTTGCATTGGTGACACGGTATGTAAACACAGCCTAGTGAGGCAGTATATCGAAAAACCAGTGAAAAGACATAAACATCCCAATTGACACCAAAAGCCATTGTTTTTTGGCTTGCAAGTTACTACGCTTGGCTATTCGTTCCTTTTGATTCCGTCTCTTGTGTCCACTCACCTCTGACTCCAGTTTCTGTCAGATACCAGCGTTCCTGCAGACACGTCCACACATCAGCTGAAACATCCTGCATCCAGCCCGAGGCTTCCCATTACCAGCCCGGGCCAAGGTATACCAATACTCCACTAGCATGACTTAGGGTGCCAAATGCGATCTTTTATCAAATCACATCGCAAGACAGACTCATTTAGCTCGGAAATCTCCGATGATTTTAACCTGAACCCAGCGAAAACTCCCACCTCAGCCCAGTTCCCCTACAATCCGCAGTTCACACCTCCATTCCAGGCCAGTGCCCATTCTCGAGGTTCACCCAAGAAGCTATTGACCCCCATTCGAAACTTGTTTTCGTCGCTGGCGCACCACAGCAAGACAAGTTCCATCTCTTCTGCTTCAGATCGCTTGGCTGATGTGATCCAGTCGGGGCCACCTTCTGCTTTACCTCCCAAGCATCGTCCAGAAAAGGACCAATTCAAAGGACACTCCTCGTTTACCAATTTGTCGAGTTTCGCAAACAAGCCTCAAGAACACGACGAAGGTGCATTGTCAGACTACATTCCCAGAAACCATATAGATAGCAAGAGCCGCCCCAACTACCGAATATCGTCCTCATCCGGCTCACTATTCGACGAGAAGACTTCCAAAACTTCGGTATCGCAGCAGCAAAGCTCGATAAACTCAAAACAAGACCCATTTGCGAGTACCGGTGGAAAGAATGATCTTTCTTCACGAAACGCTGTGGATAAGCACCTATTGCAACCGCTCCAAATGAATGAGGAAACTGCCAATGACTCCAACAGCTCGCTTGTAGATAGCGAGGAAAACTTCCGTACCGAAGGCGTATCGTTTCTGACACCCAAGTTCGTGAGGCAGAGCTTGACCTCAGAGGAACAACAAGGAAGCGAGTCGGCGGAAACAGACGACGACGAAGACGATGTGTCTGACAACTCTTCGCAGTTCTCGTTTGTCAGAGATAAACGAGGCGGCAGAAACACTTCGGTGAAATATTACAAAACTCCTCATACCAACCTCGAAACCCTGAACACTTTGAACCCACAAGATTTTGGTTTTGAAGACGATGCTTACTCTGACTACGATTTTGAGAACAACGGGATGGACGACGAGGACATGTTTGGCTCTGGCGGTGGCGATGAAGAAGAAGAAGTAAACTATAACAAGCTCTTCGATGATGACGACGCTCCTATACATCATACTGAATCTGCCACAGTTGAACACAGCGCCGTTCCCGTCTTCAGTTTCCAGTCGAACTACAAGAATCATAGCAGTTCAGAACTATTGTGGGGTCCGCTAGCGGAAAGACACAAGGACGATGAAGCTCGAAACACTTCAAGGTGCAAACTTGCACCTTTATCTTTGAATCAAGACACCCGTCGCATATACAACGGAAGCTATCACTTGTCAATTGACGGCCTCGAGGAGCTGGACATTCAATCTGCGTCCGATATGGGTGAAGATATCCTTGAGAACTACCTAGATCTGCCCTATGAACCTCATGCACAACACAAGATGTACGAGGCTACTCCCGAACCAACAAGTTCTCCTTCTCTCGAGCTCTTTGACCTCAACTCACCATTGATCAATGGCGTTACAATTGGAAATAACTTGTTTCACCGGTTTGGAAGTATCCGAAGCGATACCGGTGGAAAGAGGGTGGAGAGCAGCGCTAATAAGATGTTCATTCATAGACACGATTCACAACGCCTGACTGACCACGAAGAAGTAAGAAAGATTGCAGCGAATGAGAACCAAGATCACGGCCTCAAAAAGATTCGTGCATTCCACGGATCAGTCGATCACGGCTTGAACTCAGCTCTCGAAGAGAAGGTCAGCGAGTTTGAAAGCTTCCAGAAAAATCGCCTAGAGCGTGTTACAGAAGCTAAGAAGAAAGCGAACGCAGAGCCTCTGGTGCATGTGGGGTTGGGAATCTTGCCAAGCATCGTTCAGGAATCGAACGAACAGCCGATAAAATATAAGGCTAGCGGAGCTAGTGATGAAAAAGATCCAGAGCCGACTAAGCCCCATCATCAAGCAAGAAGTTCAATTACTCATATGATGGACATCTTGAGCGGGATGGACCAAGTACTGCCTCCTAAGAACAAGCGTGAGTCTGTAGACAACATGATGAAACGACTTGCTATTCTTGAGTCTGATCAATCAGGGAATCTTGACGGTGCTAAAAAAGATAAAAGTATCAGGAAGAATTTAGTAGCAAATCTGCTTCAGACCAAGAGAACCGCAAGTGGAAAGAGATATTCATGGTGCGAGAGTGAAAGTTTTCATGATGATGAAGCACCCTCTGCACCTATCGACAACGAAAAGGCTTCCTTAGAGCGTCGTAATAGTGACGAGGAGCTTTTAGATGAAATTAACCAAATACCAGAGGACTATGATTTCGAGAGTCAAAAAGTCAGTAACAATCACTTGAGTGCCAGCTATCTAGAAGGAGCATTTTTGAGATCCAATTCGTTCAAAAAGAGGCCCGTAAAAGCTATAATGGACCACAAGTTTGCAAACAATAAGATTGAAACTGCCGGAAAAACTGTCACGTTCTACCGGAGCAACTCATTGAACCTCGAGGTATCTAAGAGCAGGAGCGTCAGTCGTGCTCCTTCTACACGCTCAATGAGGTCTTTCGTTTCGATGAATGAAGAACCTGAGAACGAGGAGAGCTCGAATAATGAGGAAAAATTGGACGATGTTCTTTCAAGAGCTGAAAAGTCTAGTTCGGCGAATCGACCTACATTCAAGCTTATGGTGCATAGAGACGATAATTTCGACGTTGAAAGAACTCCTTCGATGCTAGGTACGATCTGCGAGACCGATAGTCCAAGGCGTTCCAACGAGAGCTGAGTGTGTATGAATTAAATAATGTTAAATTGCATAAGTGCCTTGAGCACAACTATTCTAGTTTTAGTGTATCAGATTAATATTCTGGAACGAATGGGAGCTGATTCTGTTGTTCAGCTTGGCGCATGCTCAGCAATTTGAAGTGACGACGACTGGAATAGCGGCTGCTCGATTTTGAAAGTTCTCTTCCAGGAACAGCCAAACTCTTGTGGTATCTTTGCGATACCCCTACGTTCGGAGGACCGCCGATTGCCGCTAATTTTTCTCTTGGCTTAATTTTCAAGGCGGTCTCAGACCTAGCATTCGAATCAAAGGATGCACCACTGGAGAACGAAGCTGACGACGAAGTGGTTGAGTTAGTTCTGAACAACCAATTGTCGTTGCGGTATTTGGAGTAGATACTTTCCAACTCATCCTTCTGATCGTCGTCCACCAAAACAACCTCAACTGGCTTACCATCCTTTGTCTTCTCTGTGATTGACATATACGATGCGGTGGAGTTATTTCTCTTCACGGTGCATATGTCGAATTTGTCTTCCGTCAAGTCTATCACCACACTCTCTGCGTCGGAAGCAGCAGTGGAATCATTGCTAAAAGCTGATCTACTAGACTGATAACTGGTGGCAGAATTCGACGAATTATCATCAAATCTTGGTTTCGGAGGAAGTCTGAACATTTGGCGTTCAAAAGACGGGACCATTTTCTCAGGCAGTCGGGGAGGAATGTGGATATCATTGGGGGCCTTACTCTTTAAGTCAAGCTTTTCCATCTTTCCTAAAGTTTTTCTGAGATGTTCAGTGAAGGTACGGTCCAAACCATGCGGCGTTTGCATTTCATCGTCACCCTTCTCGACTTCTGTGAAGTCTACTTCGTAGGATATTTTTTTGGGTGGCTCATTGACGATGAAGCTCTCTGTTTCTTCGGTATTATTTGCACCTTCAGGTTTTGGAGGCTCGTTCGTCCTCACTGATTCTCTCATGTTCATGGAGAATAAACTGTCTAGATCAACAGACTTGGATCTAGTATGGCCTCTCCTGTGCCCCAATCCTCTCATGTTCGCAGGTGGTTGCAATTGCAGTTGTTTCTCGGGGGTTTCTTGGGGCAATGGGGGAAGGGATTTCTGAGTTCCTGACGAAAGGCATGGAGTCGATTTGGATTTTGGAGTGGTAGAGTATGCAGAGTAGGTAATTGATTCCATGTCACTATCGGAATCAGCATCGGAGCCGTTGTACATGTTTTGAAACTGAAGTTGGACAACCTGCTTGGCAGCCTGGCTGGGGAATCCTATAGGCTCCAAAAACAGCAGTGCAGCATCTGACTTTGAACTTAACTCATCTTTCGATGCTGGAGCGTCCTCTTTAGTGTAGTACTGACTCTCACTCCAGTTGTAGTTGGAGCTGAGGTTATCGATGTCAGGTATTTCGATTTGTCCAGCATCGGTGGAGAAATTGAATTTGGTAGACTTGGTTTCATATGGGTCCTTGCGGGACTTTATAGAAGGGCTATTGGTGATATTAGTGGTATCGTTGGGGAAGCTGAACTCTCTCCCAGCGCCATTGATTCCATGGTTCACGATTGGCTGTGAAGGGACTTCACTCTCTGGTACCTTCAGGTTTACACTTTCCAGTGTCACTTTCCGCTCAACAGAAATTGGAAGATTAACATTGGACAAGTAAAGGCTGTTAACAACCGCATTTTTATTCGTTTCGGACGCCGCCTCCACACTGGAGTCTGAATTGGTCCATGAGTCCTGAGCCTCCTCTTCTTCAGACTCACTTTCTGAGCCACATTCAGAGACACTTCTCGAATCACTTTCAGACTCATTTGCAAGCATGGACTTCCCATCACCAATAGTGATATCGACACTGTGCTGAAGAGAGTCCCAAGATGCTGAGCTCGCGGTCATCGAGCTATTTTCCGACTCGGAGTACGATGCGGAAGTAGACTCAGACTCAGATTCAGCTACCATACTCTCGTCCTTGTGAGGATAGTTGCCAAACCCTCGTCTGAAATCGGATACCAGTCGACCACGAATGGCGTCTTCAACGGAACTGAAGGACCTTGAAGAAGAGACAGCCGACCCATTGCTGAAGAGCCGTTTTTCCTCTCTATATGGGGAGTTGTCAGAGTCTCTAACTTGTGAGAAGTTTGCAATAGTAGTGGTCTTTTGCAACTGGTAGTCATTGTGCGGAGGTGGAGGAGGGTTTCTCGTAAGATTAACTGAACTGAAGCGAAGTTTGTCTGAGTCCAAGTCCGTTGGGTAAGGAGCACGGTGGATTGGTCCTGACCGTGAAGATGTCATGGCCTTCACAGGCTTGGTAGGAACAGCAGGCGGGGTTTCCTGCGCAATTTCACGAAGCCTGGAATGCAAACTTGAAGCCCGAGAATTTCCACCGCTGGGAACCTCATTGATCACACTCATTTCGTCAAGGTCCTTCTTGGGTTTGGTGTAAATTCCCTTGGGGCCGCTTGGAGATTTAGACGGGGTCCTTGGAGACATGGCTATGGCCTTGTTGAGCTGAGCTTCCAGGAAACTGTTGCCGTCATCAGAGTCAATCATTTCATATCCATTCCCGGTATACATGAGACGACTGGGAGACTTCTGGCGCTCGGGCGACAGTGCACAAGAAGAAGCTGGGGTTCTGTTCCTCGGGCTCAATTTTGGGGGTAATTGAAGGGTAAATGGAATGGGAATCACATACTTGCTGCCGGTTCCAACAGCATTGATATGCAAGCGCTTTGAGATCGGAGACTTGGAAAGTAGCTTTAGTTCATCGCTGACCCTCGAGCTTCCTGAAGAGACCGATTTGATGTCATCGTCGGTAGCATAGGGTATGGGAGGAAGATCCACACGGGCAGTTCTCGTTTTGATAGGAGAACTGGACCGTGCTCTTCTTTGGTCGTAAGCCCCATCAAGGTGCCGACCACTCCTGTTCAATACTTGATCGTCAAGAGTTGGCATTGAACCGTGTACAACAAGATGAGGAGGTCCCTGATAAGATTTGGTAGTTTTTCAATCCTGAACTCTGGCTGGATCTTCAGACTTCTGCTGGCTCACGTACGGTGAAAAGAACAAAGAGACGGACCGTATAAGAATAATACCAGGTGGCTTTCCTATCTGCAAGCACTTGGGGCGTGTGGACAATGGAAGTCTTTGTTTGAAATACATGTCGGGTTAAATGGGAAAACCAGGTGTTTACTTCTTTCCCCATCGGGAATCTTAATTGGCGACATGATGCGGGCGGATTTTCATAGCTCGCAAACTTCGTATCTATTAATGGAAGTGGACTTTAGGGACCAATTGTGGCGGACTCATTGTCGTGGCTAAAAGGAGGGTATGGCCAACGTGATACTTTCGTGTTATTTCGAGGTTGGTGAGTCTGATGTGAAAGTCGATGCCACCGCGAGCACGTGACACATTATCTGCAGTACACCAGCAAATGGGTGCAAAAAAGGTTGCATCTATTTGTGCACTATAAAGATGAGTGACGACGACCCGGCAAAAGTGGGGCTCCATTGCATTGCCCGCCAGCAAGTCACGAAGTGTGCTCGCGATGGGTGCCGGTTTACCATGATAATTGTAGGTGCTTCTGGAAGTGGTCGAACAACGCTCATGAATACGCTATTTGGCGCCGAGATTTTCCCCTACGATACTTTGGAGCACGGCAGTTTTCGTAGATACGAGTACCAATTGTGTGAAGATGGGGTCAATTTACAGGTTAGCTTGATAGATACCGGTGGCTTACACCCTTCTGAATACTCGTACTCTAGCGTTGCTCGGTATATTGATGCCCAGCATTTCCAGCACATTTTTCAAGAGGAACAACCAAAGAGGAATAGCTTGAAAGATAATCGTATCCACTGTTGTCTTTTCTTTATTTCGCCGAAAATCCGTGAGATAAGTTCCCATGAATTGAATGCCATGAGAGAGTTGAGCACCCGGGTTAATTTGGTTCCCATCTTGGGTAAATGTGACACATTTTCCCCCGCTGAGTTGGAGACCATCAAGATAAGAGTACGTGAAACCCTTCAGCAAAATTCCATCGTCTGCGACTTATCGTCTGATGGATCGTATCAAGATATGACCGAGCAGGTCCGGGCACAAATGCCGTATGCCGTAATTGGATCCAACCAAGTACATCCCAACTATGAAGGGAACATGGTCAGAGGACGCAAGTATGCGTGGGGACTTGCCGAAGTTGAAAATGTCAACCACTGCGATTTCGTCACTCTTCGAACCTTGTTAATGACTAACCACATGTTGGACTTCATCCAGTCGACGGAAGTCCACTACGAAAAGTTTCGAGAATTTTGTCTTATGAAACGATTGGATTATTTCGAAAAAACCTATGGTGGTCCCGTGGATAAGTCTAGCTCGTTGAGTATCTACGCTGGTTATCATCGAGTGTCAATGGAAATAACTTCAAACAACCTCATTTTCGAGGATGTGTCACTACGGGGTAAAGAAGAAGAGATCAAGAACAAAATTACCCGAGATGTACAGCTTCAGGAAAGCAAGTTCAAAGAGTGGAAAAGAGAGCTAGTTGCGACCCAGGACTTCCTCAACAACGATATCGACCAAATGCAAGAAAAGTGTCACCAATTGAAACGAGAAATCGCCATGTACGAGTCTAGTGAGCACAGCTTGCTGGACGACACACTCAGCTCACCTGAAGATATGTCGCTAGATACCATTGAATAAATTAATTTGCAGCCGCAGAAATGAGACACACACGACCGGGGTATAAAAGGAAAATTTTCAGTGAGAATCTTCAGCGAGATACTTCTTCATTGAGATTCCATTCTTTGTTGCAGGTTCATATTCATGGAAGTGGATTACTACACGGTATGTACGTCTTTGCTGAAACAATAACAGGATGAATTTTTATTTCACATATGTTTTTTCTGGCATCTCTAATGTTAGACCAGCTCTGCTGTGTCGATGAATACAACCTATGACAATTATCTGATACCGCTTCGCGGGTTGTTTCTTTAAGTGACCATGTACTAACTGAAGGATTGCGAACAGGATACGAACAGATGTAGTTGTAGAGTTGACAAGAGTCAAATATTAATAGTCCTTGTCGCTGAAAAATTATGGTGCCCATACTTCGCTTCTCTTTCCAGCACTTGGTCCCAGCAATCCACCAATTGCTGCCATACACCTTCATGACTCTTGCCGTAAAGTCCCGATCCTAGATTCTGATCCGTATTCCTGGATCCTTGGTCCCTCGGCTGGGCCCGCTGTTGTTTCTTCCACCCGCACACCGTCCATATACATCTTCTCAGCGCCGCGAATCAGCAGCATGTCCCATAATGGCAGTCCACCAAGAGCATCGGAAGTGCCACTTGTAGATGAACTCTTTGACGAGGTCAATTCTCCGACTCCGGAAGTCACCCAGGAAGATCCCCAGGTGAATTTTATCCTCGACCACACGGCGTTCACTAAAGGAATCGGAAACATCAAACGGTGGTTCAATCCCGAATATGTCAAAACCGAGTGTTCACGCCAAAAACCCCGGCTCAATTTGTTCATTCCCACCTACACCTTGCACGAGTTTGACTACGTGAAGCGTGGATTGACGATGACGGCGAGCAATGCTCGAGAGGCCATAGATTTTATTGAAAAATTATCTGAAGGAGTTGAAAACCCCCCATTGAACTACGACATTCAATTGGAAGACAACGCTCATTCCTCGATTTCCTGGGACGCCTGCCAAAAGTACCAGGTGCACCAGCCGGTTATTGGAGAGTTTCCCAATTACCAAACGCAATTTCGATCGTCGAGATTTGGACGGTCTCGGCCCGACCACGACAGCATTTCGTACGAGAACTCTGAGTCGTACCAGAGCGCCGCGGCACACACCAGCGAGCCGGCCCAGATGCCACCTCGGCTCCGTTACATCATCCGACCATGTATCAAGATAATGTTTCAAAGTCCCCAGCAAAAGGGCAAGTGGACGCTAGTAACTGAGGATGCCATCACAAAAATATGGGCCAGCAGCTTTGGGATCGAGTGTATGAACATCACCGAGGCAGAGCTCCTTCTTTTCAAAGAGTACGACGTGAACAATCTCAGACAGTACGATCCCAACCGCACGATTCTCGACCCCAGCGGGCCCAACAGCATTCTCCAAGAAACAGTCGACACCTCTTCTTACCCATACCAGCCCACAGAGACCAGCAGGCCCAAAAAAGCGGCCAAATCCCACAAAAACAGGCCCCAGCGTGGGAACGCTAAAGTTACCGGGGTGGTGAGAAACGAACGAGGAATTCAAAAAGAGCAGTTTGACAAAATCAACCACGCGCCTCGCGGATCCGGGTCACTCTGGACGCCGGGAAGCAGCAGACAAAAGTAACAGCCCCTTCACGAGCTCAGAAAGCCTTGTAGTCAATAGTATATAAATGCCGTTGGACGGGCCGACTGTATCCTGCATACGGCCCTAGCGTAGCGGTGCGGTTTTTTCTACAATCATATTCACTCTCCAGGCGCTTTTCACCATGAACCGGCAGTACCAGCGCGAAGAAATCCAACGCATGCTCCAGCGCTGGCAGCAGCTCCGCCAGCAGTTTGGTGACCGTGCCGTCAACGTGCCGGAATTTGCCCATTTGAGCAAGGTTCTCAAGGCCATCCAACAACAACAGCAGCAACAGCAGCAGCAAAATAAACCCAATTCCGGCCCCAACCAGTACATGCAACCGACCCAGACCGGTGCCTCCATGGGCAATACGGCCGTTCCCATGAATTCGGCCAATATTGCTCGTTCCCAGCAAGGTAATGGGTCGCAGATGAACGGTGCCAATGCTCGATATATGGGAAACAATATGATGAATATGGCTTCGCCCGTTTCCCAGTCGTCCCAGCAGTCGCCAGTGATGAACAGTATGCCGCCACAGACACAACAGAGACTGCGGTTTGCAGCTCCAGTAGGAAATAACGTCGGCACTCCCATGTCTACGTCTCAACATTCGACTCCTCAAATGCAGCAGAATCCGGTCATGGGCAATCGAAACCACATGCAACAGGGAGCAATGCCACTAAACAAGACGCCAAACCAGAACCCACAAGCTTCCGCAGGACAGCAGCCGTTCCCAGCTCAGAATCCGGCACCTCCACAATCGGCGTTTTCCGCCCAGCAATTCCAGTTGCTCAAGTCGCAGTACCAGGCTTTGAAGTACTTGCTCAAGGCGCCGTCTCCAGGCAGCCCGCCAATTCCGCAAAACCTCGTGGAAATCGTTTGCTCCGACAGACTTGCGTTCGCTCAAAACTCGTATCTTCCGGCGGCCAACGTGCCGTCTGACAGCCTGGTAGCTGGTAGTGAAAATGACGCTAGATTGGCCAACGCTGCAAGAAACCCGGCCATCCCTGCCAATGCGAGAACTCCTTCTATGCCTCAGCAAGACCAGATTTCGGGAATGCCACCAGCTAACCACTCAGCAATGCTAGGCAGTGCTCCAACCACCAACCAGATGGTAATGAACCCACAAGCCCAATTACAGCAACAGGCTCAAGTACAAGCAAATCTCCGCCAAGCGGCTCCACAAGAACTGTTATTGTCACAGGCGGCTGCGCAAGCAGCAGCACCAACAAGTGCGGGCCTTGTTGACTCTAGTTCGATGGTGGGTAGTGCCCCAAACCCGCAAGCCAGCCAACTTCAACGGCAATCCGTGCAGACCACGGCCTCTCCCCTCACTAGCTTCGAGCCATACGATCAGAAATCCAATGCCAGCACACCAGCAATTGCACCTACCACAAGCTTGCAACAGCAGGAAAGCCAGCTCAAGAATGCCCAGCAGTCAGCGTTTGTTACCCTCTCACCAAAACCTCCAGTTTACATTGATGACCTTGACGTGCCAAAGAAAGACAAGGATAATGTTGTGGTACCCATTCTGAAACCGGAAATACAGGTCGATGCGTTCGAGGTACCCCAGTTGATCGACACAAAAGATATTCCTTTCAAATCATTATACTCGCAGCAAAGTAAAGTGCTGTTCCCAGCTCTCATGCCAACCAGCTTCGACCCAGACTCGATCGCTGCAAACAGAGAGGCGCTGATACTTCTCTTGATAGACGACGAGCTAGCACGATTGAACAAGAAATTAGAGTCTGCTGATGATGACCAGAAGGTTGCCATCGAGGCTGCAATTTATAAACTCGAGCTTTTACCATTCCAGAAAGAGTTGCGTGGAAAAATACTATCTCACGTCTGGTTCAGTAAGTCCCTCCTTCCTAACTCACATCCCAATGTGCTTGCAAAGTACTCGCACCTTAATTTTGAGAATGCTCAAGTGACTCAAAACATGTACAAGAGACAACTCTATTCTCTTGCCCAAGCGCAAAATCGCAAGCTTCGTGTCACTTTGAATGAAATTATAGCACACCAGTCGAAGAAGCGCGATAGAATGTCTGCCAAGAGAGATAAAAGAACAAAGATATGCAGCAAGATTGATAGTTTCCACAGTCAGACCGCAAGAGAAGAACAAAAGAAGCTCGAGCGTATGGCCAAGCAACGTTTGCAAGCCTTGAAACTGAACGATGAGGAAGCATACTTGAAGTTGCTCGACCACACGAAGGATACGAGAATCACTCATTTGTTGAAGCAGACAAATCAGTTCTTAGATACGTTGGCCCAAGCTGTTCAAGCGCAGCAGCGTGACTCTGGCAAGGAGGAGGAACCTATAGACGATGAGAAGAGGGAGAAGATTGACTACTACAATGTGGCTCACAGAATCAAAGAAGATGTGACAAAACAGCCATCTATTCTTGTTGGAGGTACATTGAAAGAATACCAATTGAAAGGTTTGCAGTGGATGGTTTCTCTTTATAATAACAGGTTGAATGGTATATTGGCCGATGAGATGGGTTTGGGTAAAACCATTCAAACTATATCTCTTATTACTTACATTATCGAAGTGAAGAAGATTAGGGGCCCATTCTTGGTGATCGTTCCATTGTCAACGTTAACCAATTGGAATCTAGAATTCGAGAAATGGGCTCCATCGGTAAAGAAGATTACCTACAAGGGTACTCCTAACCAAAGAAAAAGTCTTCAGTTTGAAGTGAGAAAAGGGGACTTCCAAATCTTGTTGACCACTTTTGAGTACATCATCAAGGACAAGAGTGTGTTGGCCAAGGTGAAATGGATTCACATGATCATTGATGAAGGTCACAGAATGAAGAATGCCAACTCCAAGCTATCCGAAACTTTAACCCACCATTACCACAGCGATTACAGATTAATCTTGACCGGTACACCATTACAAAACAATTTACCTGAATTGTGGGCACTTTTGAACTTTGTGCTTCCAAAAATCTTCAATTCTGTGAAGTCTTTCGACGAGTGGTTTAATACACCTTTTGCCAACACTGGTGGGCAAGATAAGATCGAGCTTAGTGAAGAAGAAACCCTTTTGGTCATTAGGCGTCTCCATAAGGTTTTGCGTCCTTTCTTATTGAGAAGATTGAAAAAGGATGTCGAGAAGGACTTGCCAAACAAGGTTGAGAAGGTTATAAAGTGTCGCATGTCATCTTTGCAATCCAAATTATATCAACAAATGTTGAAATACAATGTGCTTTTTTCCAGCAATCCCGATGGAGATGGAAAGCCAATTGCCATAAAAAATACGAATAACCAGATTATGCAATTGAGAAAGATCTGCAATCATCCTTTTGTGTATGAAGAAGTTGAAAACATGATCAATCCCACTGCTGACACCAATGACGAAATTTGGAGAGTCGCTGGAAAGTTTGAATTGCTTGATAGGATCTTGCCCAAGTTGAAGGCCACCGGCCATAGGGTATTGATTTTCTTTCAAATGACCCTGATCATGAATATTATGGAAGACTTTTTGCGTCTCCGTGACCTCAAGTATATGAGATTGGACGGTGCAACTAAGGCAGATGATAGAACTGGGTTGTTAAAACTTTTTAACGAAGACGATTCCGAATATTTTTGCTTCCTTTTGTCTACAAGAGCTGGTGGATTAGGATTGAACTTGCAAACTGCAGATACCGTTATTATTTTTGATTCAGACTGGAATCCTCATCAGGATCTTCAGGCGCAAGATCGTGCCCATCGTATTGGTCAAAAGAACGAAGTTCGTATCATCCGGTTGATCACGGAAGACTCTGTTGAAGAAATGATTTTAGAACGGGCTCACGCCAAGTTGGAGATTGATGGCAAAGTTATTCAAGCAGGAAAGTTCGATAATAAGTCTACCACCGAGGAGCAAGAGGCTCTTTTGCGTGCATTATTTGTGAAGGAAGAAGAACGCAAAGCCAAAAGTTCTGCAATGGACGGTGACGATGAGTTGGACGACGATGAGCTCAACCAGGTGTTATCGCGTGATGATACCGAATTGGTTATATTCAGACAATTGGATGAAGCTAGGAATTTGGAAACGAAGCAGGCATCATACCCCACCAGACTTTTTTCGGAGCAGGAACTCCCGGACTTTTACAAGACCGACTTTGATATATACTTCGACAAGGATATTGTCAACACTGATGATTATGGACGGGGAGCTCGTGAAAGGAAGACAGCTCTTTATGATGACAATCTCACCGAGGAGCAGTGGCTCAAGCAAATTGACGGGGTATTATCTAGTGACGATGAAATGTCAACTAAGGGTAAGAGGTCAAGAGGGAGGTCTAAAATCAAGAAACTTGAAGAAGAAAGCGGCAGTGAGAACGGGTTTGGCCGCAAGAGAAGGCTTTCAAATGACGATTTGAGTGACTTTGAGAGTTTGTCCCGTCGTGGAGGATCTGCTACACCACTGTCTATCATTAAACGAAGAACGATGGCGAAGCGAGGGAAACGCAGTAAAGCCTCGTTCTTGTCAAGAACCCCATTAGCGAATGATCCATTGCTGGACGATGCTCGGAACAATTTGCAGCAGCAACTCGAAGACATCTACGAGACCATCTTGAACTACACGGATGAAAATGGTCGTAGATTGAGCGATTTGTTCATGGTGAGACCATCGAAGAAACTCTATCCCGATTACTTTGTGCTCATCAAACATCCCATGGCATTAGATACCATCAAGAAGAGAATTACATCCAACGCCTACATGGAGGTAAAGGATATGTTGGAAGATATACATCTCATGTTCAGCAACGCCAGAGTGTACAACGAAGAAGGGTCTATTGTCTACGAAGATGCAAATACTCTCGAAAGTTTGGGATATCAAAAGTTCACCGAGATTGCCAAAGCAGCCAACATGAGCGACGAGGATATCCAGAAGTACCTTGATATGCAAGAGGTGAATGAAGTGCTTGGTTTAAAACCGTTTGTAACGGTTCCAACCACAGATTTCAGGAGCTCTGGCGCTGCAAACGACGACGACAATCTCGAACCGGAGGCAGATGATCAACTTGACTCCCTAGATCACGGGCTGATGAACGACTTCTTTCCTTTCGACGACGGCGACACGCGAGACCCATTATTATAGACTGGGCACTATTTAAATATGTATTATAACTTATACTTCACTATAGCGAGGCAATTCCTCGTCGATATCGTGGTTGATAACTTCGTTATTCACCACAGTGTCGAACACATTAACAAACTCGAAAAGACCACCGTCCAAAAACTTGATAGAACCTTCTACCCACTCGGCGCCTGCAATTGCACCATGCAAGCCAGTTGAATGGTACAAGAACAGCCAATAATTGGCACCAAACCACGGAGACTTTATCGAGTGAGAGAATTGTAGGTTTGGTAACGATTTGATGGTGATGGAAAAGTCATTGATATCTCCTTGAGACGACGTTACGAATACGAGCCGCTGGCTTGTGAGAAACAAGTATCCATCTTTGGCACTGATATTGAGTCCGGGAGAGTTTTGGCTTGATTTCAAGATTAGGGTCTGCCTTGCGGATTTCGTTGCGTATTTGAGCTGTTCTCCAGGATTTAGATCAAAGGGAATAAACCCATTTCCCTTTTGTAGCTCTCGGCCGTAGTTTTCCTTGAGCTGTACCACGTTCAAGGACATGGTAGAGTGGAGCTTTTACTAATGGTATTGAAATGTACAAGGCTAATCTGTAGGTCAGTCAGGTGCTGCGCGCAGTACTTAATAGATTTTCTCACGATTTCTCGATGGCTGCAACATGAATGTCGTTCGTTCGTTTAACCCCTCCTTGGCCCCGTTCATGAAACAGCTACCCAGGTTTCTGTATGGAAGCAAGCTCATCGTACGTTCTCGAGAATGCCAGGAGATAATAGATAAGCTAGACCTACGCAAGAAGTATCCAAACCCACAAAACTTGGACATAATCGATGTCTTCACTGGGTATGGATTACTCTCCTCCATGATTAACTACGAACTTAAACCACGCAAGCATGTAATAATCGAGGACGGAAAGGCTAATATCGAAGAATGGACTTCTAGAATTGGCCATTTGGAAAAAACCACCAATAACAAAGAGAACTTTATTCTCTACCCTCATGATGGCTTCAATTGGGCCACCTACAATCGCTTGATCGACCAGGACAAAATTGTCACGCCACGGACCGTGGGCAGAAGCAAGATCCACGATGAACTTCTTATAATTGGCAACTTGACGTCGTCTTCATTTGGAGAGTCCTTGTTAGCACAATGGATAATGTGCTCAGTTTATCGCAACTGGCTTCAAAAATACGGAAGAGTACGAATGATATGTGTGATTCCTGAAGGCACCGCCCACAAGTTTCTTTCCGGAAGAGGGTTTCCGAAACGTAATAGATCCGCCATAAAGCGAGAAATGTTCACCGATACAAAACTTATTGCCATAACTCAACTTCTCGAAGTAAGCTCTTATCCGGAAGGCTACAAATACGACCCCAATACTCTAGTCAATGACCAGCCATACTGCATCTCATCCAAGGCGATTTTACCTCCAGGGACAACTTTGAGCGTCATAGAGATTGAGCCAAAAGATCTCAAGCTGTTTGACGTCGACTTGCTCGAGTACATTCTCCAAATTCTCATGTATAAAGCCACTGGAAGAGTTATAGATTCGCTTGCCCAAATTGCCCCAGGCGCAGAAGTAGAATTGGCTCCAAAGCTACCACCTGAATTATTGACCAAATGTCCTAGGGATCTCACCACTGACGAATTCATGAGCATCTTCCAAGTGATCGACACATGGGCGTTCAAGCCTACCATTGCCGATAGAATAGACATTGTACAAGAGGACACTCGGTCGTTTTGAACTACATGGCACATTAATTATAATTTGGATTTTGTATATAGTTTCAACTAACATTTCAAATACACCTAGTTTGGCTTATCTGGGAGATTTGCCAACAACTCGACAATCTTGCCTCCATCAAATACATGTTCGGAAGGAGGGCCAAAGTAGGAGGCACTAGGAAGGACCCTCAAAAGGTTGTAAATATTATTTCCAACAAAAGACTTTTGAGCCTGTGGTTCTGGAGTAGAAATTTGGGGCTCTGGATTGGCAATAGCAGGAAAGTCTTTGGGGATATTGGGTAACTGGACTTTTCTTCTCTTGGGAGACTGAGGTTGGGCTTCTTCAGGCAATTCATACTCGTTCTTTTTTGCAGTTCCAAGATCATATTTTTCGATAAGGTCCATGGAACCCATAGAGTACCTGTCGCTGAAAAATTCAATGGGATCATCTTCAGGGAAGTATTGGCTATACCTTGCTTCTAACGACATAACCATCTGTAAGTCATTGTTAGCAGCATACCGGGCAAACTTTTCGGTGAGTTTTCTCAAGTACCATTTGCACTTTCTGAGACTTCTTAACTTTGCTTCTCTCTTCAATTTTTCCACCGAGTTTGAGTTGTTGGCCATACCATCGAGATCTTCCTTTTCTGTGTTGTAATCTTTCAACAAATTTGTTCGTGCCTGCTCGAAGAAAGTCTTGATACTTTCGAAGTCGTTAAGAGTAATTAAATAGTCTAAATACGCCAATAAGAATTCTCCGTTCTGTCCGAACTTTTTCATGGCGAGCCTCAAGATTTTTATGGCTGTAGATTTGTTGTCGGAATAATATTCGATCATGGCATTTTCCACATAAAGCTCATACCCTATGTATGATATTTTTCGAGCTTGTTTGAAAATTGACCGTGCTTCTGTGATTCCGTTGGCACGTTTTGCACTCAACATTAACTTGGAGTAAAGGAGAGTTATGCACTTGTTTAGTTCTTCCAATTGTCTTTGTAATTTCTGGAGGTCGAGAACTTGGGATTCTGAAAGTTGGTTGAAAACCTGGTTGTAATCTATTTCATCTTCATTTTCGTCGTCTTCGTTATTTTTGGGGGTGTCTGTTTGGTTTTTGGGCTTGTTGATCGTATCCAAGATGGCATTGATTTTTTCGGTAACTGAGGTGTAGTCTTTAACGAAGTGGTCAATGATTCCCTCAAACACGACTTTTGTTTCTCCGAAGTTGCCATCCTTTTCATATAATTCGGCGAGTTCGAAGCCGATCAAGAAACTTCTTGGGTTCAACACTAACCCCTCTTTTAAAAGAGTCATAACCTTGTTTGCATTGGCATCTTCGTTGGAGGCTGACCAAAACCTCCCGAGTTTGAACCAGATTTCTGGTACAAAGGGCAAGCATTTTACAGCCTGCTTAAACACATACTCAATACGTGCTTGGAGCAAAGATTCGTCTTTGATCTCCAAGTTATTTTTCCTCTCTAATTCGATCCACTTGTACCAAAGTTCCAATTGACTGCGGACCAAGTGGCCGTACTGAGAGTCAGTGATACTGAAAGGAATGATTGAGCGTCGAAGCAGCTTTTGAGTTATGTTTTGCCATTCAGTGTTCCATGAACGAGCTTCCATAAATTCTGCCGAAATTGCTGCGATGAACTTGCTGGCAGCGGAAGCGTTCAAGTCCGATTCCCACTTGGTATAAACAGACCAAGCTTGCTCGATCCTTTCAGTGGGTATAACGAGAAACCTCTTGTAAACTTTGCGTATCAAATCCACCTTTTGCTGTTGTTCCCACGAAGCTGTTGGAGTCCAAGACTTCAAGAAGTCGAGATAGTCGTTCCACAAGGGTCCGCTGGCGATATCAATGCCTACTTTGTTGACGGCAAACTCGAACGCCTTGATGACTACTCCCCGGGCCTTCTCTCCGCCAGTGATAACATCGTTTGTTCGCCTAACATAAGAAACATAAAGTCTATATAATTCGACATCATCCACCAAGTTGATACACTGGCCAAAGAGGGTTTCCACCTTTTGAAACTCGCCACGGTTTATCTCGTAGTTGATGTAGCCACACCATTGGGCCCCATCATGCTTGAATATCAGCAAATACTTTTCGAACACTCGCCGGACCTGCTCTTCTTTGTCTTTGTTCACCACCTGTTTGATCAATTTGGTCCATCTGGCATAGTCCAAAGGAGACTCCTCGAGGTCTTCTTCGAGCTGGCCGATCACGTCGAGGTTGACTTTCCGTTTGGGCACGTCAGACATGGTGGAAATGATGGATGGGGATGAACGAAAAACGCTACCAGCAGTGAGAAATCCGGTACACACGCTCGTCGCACCCCAACATCTAGCGACGGCAGCGCGAGCAGCGCCAGAACACCGTTCCACCGGAACGTTCAGACCATAACGTCAAACCCATAACTTCTAGCCCATTCTTTCGCCCAATTGTGTCTGTACTGGATAGTGCTACTATGGTGGAATATGAATTACATGTTTGGGGATGCGATAATTCCATATCCGTGGTTTTTCCAGAATGTCTCGCAGCCGCCTGGTTGGTAACCAAGTGTATACCCCACGAAAACATAAAAATAGTGACTCTGTCCAACACCAATCTTTCGAAAACCAGTGTGCTTCCCGTGTTGCTCACTGAGAACTCCTCATACGAAGGTTTTGGGCCCATTTCGTCGTTTGTTCTTGCGGAGTTTTCTGGCAAAAACGGCAATATTATCGAAACCAGAGACTTGGCACAGTCTGCCGTGATTCTGTTGATAGAGAACAAGCTAGTCCGTGTGCACCAGTTCAATCTTTATTCGAATCTAAAGAATTACGAAGGATTTACCAGGAAGCAGTTCAAGAAGTATCTTCCATTTCCAATGATGTATAATCAGCCTTTGAAGCTCTACAACGTGGCCCAAGACCAAGTACGCATGGCAGGTTTATTGCCCAGCTCCCCGGGGCTTTTTGGGGTGTTTTCGGGCTCTTCTGGTCCCCATGACGATGTCGACGAAGACACGTCGGAAGTGGCATTAAGTGCATTACACGAAAGACAGATGACAGCCAAATCAAATAAGCGAGAGCTTCTCAGACAGTCCAAGAACAGCCTAAAATGTTTGAATTATTTGGGGGAAATATTGGACGATATCGTCAAGCTACACCTCCAGCTCAACCCTCACCGCGCCGACGACACATTTGCATTAATATTCAACGAAACCAAGATTTCTGTGGCGGAATTGCTACTCTTTGCCTACATCCATTCGCTCACATACCACGGTTTACCGGACCGTGCTATCCACGATTACATTCGGCTCAAATATCCGTCATTTGCAGACTTTTCTGCAACAGAAATCAACGAGCTCAACCAATTGCTCATCAAGTCAGCATTCAAACCACCATCCTCCAGCCAGGTCCCCAGTCTATTCAACGAAGTCAAGTACAGATTGGGGTACTGATTGGGGTGCTGACTGGGGCCTGCTTAACTAAGCGGGATCAAGTATAAATCCGTGCGAAGCGAGCAAAAACTTCATGGCAAATTAGCATAGTTTCATTCTATACCTAGATCATGTATTTAATGATGGAATTTACCTTGCCAAAGAGCAACTGCATCATCCAGGATATTGTGCTTCGAGGTCGGAGACAAGTTTATTATTCTAGACGAGGCATACATAGTAGAAAATAGGCAGTAGAGTAGACGAAAAAGGGGTAGAGTGGAACAAAAGAGGACAGTGCTTTGTTGACTTGTATCTTGGTGGCTCGTTTTTTCGGCGAAAACGCTGCACTTTCCATGTCAAGCTTCTATTCTTCACAGGGCTCTCTCGGGTTTTCCGGGCAGATCGCGAAAATTTATATATATTCGCGACCAAAACTCCAGGGCACTGAGACTTAATACTAGCTAAACGGAATGAAATTTTCACTAGCCATTGCGCTTTTTGTGTCCGTGACCAGTGCCGCGGCAGTGCAACAGGTTCCAGAGCCCCAGATCACATCTGCTCCCGTCACTTCGGATCTGGGCGCGGCTACTATCCACCTTGAAAAGAGATACAAAAATGCCATCATCAACAAAGAGTACCGGGAGCGTATGGAAAGAAAGAAAAAGGCAGCAGAGAGCACGCTGCTGAAGCCCAAGGCGTGGTTGCGTGTTGTGTATTCTACAAAGACGGAGCGAGTGATACCAACTGTCATTGCTGGAGTCACATTCAGTGCCAAGCCTCCGGCCACCACCGACGGGCTGGAGCCATGGATCTCGTTGAACAAGGACGGCTCGCCCAAGACCATCAAGCCAGACATCAAAAATGGCCGCATCAGAAAGGCGTCGCCCACCTACGGCACATGGTTTCAGACCGCTTCCACCATCGTATATACCCCTGAAGATATGGGGTTGGAGCACTTGGGCAACGAAGACGAGGTCCACGAGGAGGTTGTGTACCAGGAAGAAGACCAGACGTACCACTCGCTCAACCCGTTGATAAGATGTACTCCGGACTACTACAAGTTGAAGGGAGTGGCCAAGGACCAGTCGCCGGAGCCGTTCTGTTTTCCTCAAGATAGCCTGCAACTCAAGCAGGAAAAGACCTACTTTGTAACGTGGTTTTCTCGATTTTTCGCTCCAGAAGTCAAAAACGTCAAGCTCCATTTGACGTTTGTCAAAGAGCATCACATGTACAAAGGCACCAAGCGGTCCGAGGTGATGGACAAAGGAGGGCAGCCGCACGCAAGTTCGTTTTTCACCTCGGACTGGATCGAAAACGACAAGGGCTTTTACCCATTGACCATTGATCCCGAGTGGCTCACCGCCAAGGAACCGTTCCGCAAAGTGATGCTTTCTCTCCAGCCAGATAACGTCTCCGACGAGGAGTTCGACCCCCAGGAACACTTTATTGTTATCGAGATAGCCAAGGGCGCCAAGGTGGGCAAGGAACATTTGCTTGATTTGAAGAAACTCGATGAAAAATGGAACAAGGCAGACATCGATGGGGTGTACGACGAAGGCCCCAACATAGAGAAATACCTCATAATGATGACCATGCCTACGTGTGTGGCGATTGCCGGGCTCTTGATGTACTTTTTTGTCATGGTGAACAAGAAGAACACCGACCTAAGCCATTTGCGGCCAAGACGAGCCTTGGGCAAACTCACCAAACATCGGAGAATTCCGTTCGCCAAGAAGAAGAGGACGGAAACCGAGCTTCCGCTTCTGGACATGAATAAAATAGATTAATAGCATACCTCATTTGGCCCTAGCACATGTTTCAGTGCATGTTCTCTCGCTTATCGTCGCTTGTCGTAGTCGCTGTATGCAGCGCCCTGCTGAAGTTCTGCAAGATCTGAGGTTTGGGTCTTTTTATAACCACTGCGGTGTAAGCTACTATCATACATTGTTATATTATACATTGTTTGGATTGTTTGGTCAAGAAAAAAGATACACAGACTCGTTGCTTAGCACATCCTTGTTGCATCTCTACCCTTGAAGCACCATAAAAACGTTGTCTACTCGGCTAATACTGCTGTCTGACTACTATCTGACCATGTCGCAAGGTTGGTACTTGACCCTTTTATCTTCGGCATTATGCATATCGGGATGCTTGGTGGTGTTTTTGGATGATTTGTACTACCTCGTGTTCCCGAAATTCATCACAAAGAGGTTCTCTTTCCATCTTAAGGAGAACTACAAGTTCATGAACGCATCGCTAGCATTTTCGTCAGGTTGCCTCCTTTTCACCGCTTTATACCGGTTGCTCCCCGAAGCTTTGGCCTACTTAAAGGACA
The DNA here is from genome assembly GCA_003676015.1 of Meyerozyma sp. JA9. Classification (NCBI taxonomy): domain Eukaryota; kingdom Fungi; phylum Ascomycota; class Pichiomycetes; order Serinales; family Debaryomycetaceae; genus Meyerozyma; species Meyerozyma sp. JA9. The sequence goes on along the minus strand of NSDU01000025.1, from coordinate 563,410 downwards.
CGGACGCTGAAGCAGGCACCAGGATGGCATTGAGCTCCACAAGACAGCTTCATATCAAAATGTTCATGGCATATATCGGAGGGATCATTTTGAGCCTTACGTTCAACGCAGCCCTTCATATCGCCACCAGCGAGTCGGTATTCCACTGCAGCGAACACGACCACGGCCCAGCAGCCGCCCACGGCTCGGCAGCCGGCCATGACTCGTCACCACCTCAGACCACAGAGGTCAACGAAGACAGTCCTTTGCTCCCCACGCTTCTGAGAAAGAAATCGCTCTTTCACATCTTGACCGTAAAACGGCACGACGAATGTATTGAGGGAGAATGTAAGGGCTACTCGTCGGCAGAGCTCTGCTTGTTCCACGGCGATAAAAAGGCGAGTCTTCACCATTGCGATATACCGGCCATTTCCCCCAAATTGCTCCCGCAAGACGGTGTGGTGCACCTTGACGAATTGACGGAAACGCTCCCCGTAAAATCTAGCTCAACGCATACCCATGGACATGGCGACATCGAGGCTTCTGCCGGTCAGCACCACGACCATGACCATGGCCACGAGCACACCAACGACCACAGCCACAGCCTCCACAACGACCACAGCCATCACCACGACCACCACCACCATGTCAACTCAGCATTTTCCAAGCTTTTTCTCATTGGGATCCAGACCATCTTGGCCATTACTCTCCACAAGTTCCCCGAAGGGTTCATTACTTATATCACGTCGGAAACCGACCCGCAATTGGGAGTGCTGATTTTCATCAGTCTACTTTTCCACAACTTTACCGAGGGCTTCCTGATGTGTTTGCCGCTTTACTACCTGTTTGCCTCGTCTCTGAACGTGCGGCTTGCCAAGTTGAAGGCTGTTACCATCAGCGCATTTCTTGGAGGAATTTCGCAACCACTTGGTGCTCTTGGGGCCATTCTCTTCTTGCGGCTCAACAATGTCACTCCTGGAGATGGCAACTTGGACGTCGACAAGCTTAATCATATACTAGGCTTGACGTTGGCTGTGACCAGTGGATTTCTCACTGTCATCGGACTTTCGATGTACGGGTCAGCGGTAGCGTTTAGTGGTGGCTCGCTGCACTTGATAATGGTGTGGTGCTTGGTAGGCATTTGTGTGATTGGACTATCTAGTGTGATATCTGTCGACTAGAATGTTGCGGGCACAATAAACAGATACAAGAAAAAAGAAGAAAGTAGGAAAGCATAAGAAACCAGTAGAGAAACTGGATAAGAAAGTAGAAGAAACTATAACTAGGTGCTGGGATCTCCCTGATAGTATACTGTCTGAAAGTTTACTCTGGAGCCAATGGGAAAACTATTTCAAACCTAATATTTCGATTGAAGCAACTACACGAATTGAACTGTGTAGCTCCATTCCTCTTGTATCGGATACGACTCTTTGGATTCCTGCATGTGTGTCCGTCAGCTCTGCGTAATTCTGGTCTCGACCCACCCATGACAGCGCAGTTTCAACTGTCCTGATTATCGTTATATGCCTCATACCGTACGATATCAACCACAAAGTATAGATCATAAGCAACATGATGGCACACGAAAGTCCGATACCTGTGCCCCATAACAACAAGAATAATGTTCCTCGTAAACCGGAAAAGTCGAAAAAGGCTCCCGATGTGAGAATTCTTCCAAGTGGTAATCCGGTTAATTTTGGTCACGGTGGCAGTTCTGGACCCTCTAGTGGTGCCAAGAAGGGCAAGAAGCCGGCGAAGAAAGCAGCTGAGGATTTGGTTCTGAGCCAAAGCTTACCAAATGGCGAAAAACCTCGGTTTTCAAATGACGCCAAACCAAGAAAGAAATCACCAAAGGATAAAGAGAAAGGCCCATCAGAGAAAAAGGGCAAGAGACAGCTGTCTCCTGCTGCTGTAAAGTCGGAGGAAACTTATGCTGGATCATCGTTTCACTCGTCACCAGCAGCGTTGAACTTGCCCAAACCATCGTTCAAGTCTTCTCCCAAGACTGGTCCGGTGACTTTGCCAGCCGGACTGGGTGTGCCTGCGGGACCTGGTTCGGGACCTTCAGGGCCCGTTGGACCTGTTGGACCTGTGTCGGTACCTGGCTCAGGACCTGTTTCCTCTGGACCCATGTATCCAAATATGATGCCAAATCAAGGAATGCCTGTGCCTTCCATGGGTGCAGTCATGCCTCCTGGCCCACCCAACATGTATGCCCAGCCCGGTTTTTCGTATAGCGTGACACCTCAGGGCTACATCAACTACCAATATCCACCATACATGCCGCACCAGCCACCTTATCCCCAGATGGCACCACCTCAACCTCAGCCTATCGCTGCTCACCCACAAGAAAGTGGTCACAAGATCACCTTCAACCAGTTGTTGGGATCGCAGCCATGAGATTGCTGTAGGACTGACGTAGGTCTGTCATACGGCCTAAGGCTTGGCTTCATACGGCTATGTATGATACTCGCCATACATTCCATGGCGTGGCTGACGTCTACATCTTCACACATACATTTCATCAGTGTCATCTACGTCGTCATGATCTCACCTTAGGACCTTATCAGGTGGACCTATGCACCTCCAGCATTGCGGTATTTCTTCATCATCACCTTCCACAGACCTGGCTCTGCTGAGCGCTGCTGCTCGCTGCTGCTCGTAGCACTCGCTAGCACCCTCTGAGCCTCACCATCTCCATCTCCATCTCAAGAACATCTCTACCAATACACGCCATTGTTCTTGTACTATAGTAGTTACCGGTGTCCGGGTCTGTGGCTTATATTGCCGAAGCGCAAAACATCAATTTTCACCGCTTGTTTTTTCTACCTTACATTTTCCACACCATGGTGTCGAGTAAGGAGATCAGAATCGGTGCGCTTCTAGCCTTGGACACGGTGTTCTTCCTCTTGGAGGTGATCGTGGGCTACTCGGTGGGGTCGTTGGCTCTTATCGCTGACTCGTTCCACATGCTAAATGACATAATTTCGTTGATTATTGCGTTGTGGGCGGTCCGGGTCAAGAATAACAAGCCGGCCGACGGCCGCTACACCTACGGCTGGCAGCGAGCAGAAATCTTGGGTGCGCTCATCAACGCGGTGTTTTTGTTGGCGTTGTGTTTCACCATCATCATCGAGGCGATCCAGCGGTTTGTCAGCCCGCCGGAAATCAGCCTGCCCAAGCTTGTTTTGGGCGTGGGCATTGCTGGTTTGCTCAGCAATCTTCTTGGTTTGGTTTTGTTTCACGAACACGGCCACTCTCACAGCCATGGTTCACCGGGCCGCGACGTTGAAAGTGGTGAACATAGCCACAGCCACGGCGAAGAAGAGCCGGTTTCCAGACAGGAATCCGAGGCTGATTTGCGGGCGTATTTCCCCGACAACGTGGTGAGACATTACAGCGAGGGCACCCCGTTGATCAATGGCGAGCACGCCAAGGTGCACAAGAAGAAGAAGAAGTCGATGAATATGGAAGGTGTGTTTCTCCATGTTTTGGGAGACGCCTTGGGCAACATCGGGGTTATTGTCACGGCGCTTTTCATCTGGAAAACCAACTACTCGTGGAGGTTCTATTCCGATCCGCTTGTGTCGCTTGTGATCACCGCCATTATCTTCTCTTCCGCATTGCCGTTGTGTCGCCGGTCGTCCAAAATCCTTTTGCAGGCAACTCCCACCGATGTCAACTCCAACCTCGTGGTTGAGAAAATCACCAGCTTGCCGTGTGTCAAGTCGATCCATGATTTCCATGTGTGGAACTTGAACGAAGACATCCTAATTGCTTCTTTGCATTTGGAGCTCAACGACTCCGACTCCGAACCCCTTTCGAGCGAACAACAAATCAACAAACCAGCATTCGTGCAGGCGGTGGCCCAAGTGCGTGAAATCCTCCACACTTACGGCATCCACAGCGCTACCATCCAGCCCGAGTTTTCTGACGTGCGGACGGGACACCAGGGGTTGACCAAACGCCCAAGCACTTATGGCGCCACCAACAAATCGAGCTGTGTGGTGGACGACGTTTCCGGGTGTGATCCAGACTGCTTGAAGTGAGTTGTATTGGATATAATATACATAGGTGCGGTCGCAGACCACACAGATTAATAGTACAGTAACAGTAGTACACTAACAGTACACTCACTAGGTTATCACACAGTCGTCAGACTGCTTCTTGGGGTGGTTCCATCCCACAAGGGCAGGCGGCTTGCCCTTGGAAGGTCCGTACTTGTTTTTCTTGCTCTTTTTGGACCCCTTGGATTTCAGACTACTGGAGGCTTCTGGCACGAACGCATTGAGCATATCATAAGCGGCATCTTCGTCGGTGTCTTCGTCAATGACGGCAGGCTTGGACGGTTCCATGGCATATGGAGCAGCAGACGATGGTTCCACGGAAGTCAATGACGACGAATCGTCTCGAGAATGCAGCAAGGAAAGACGAGAGGTGATGGTGGACTGTTCGCTGACACTCAATTTGTGAGCAGGTGTTTCAGTAGGGAATGTGGAGACAGGGTCTTCGGCATAGTACACCAAGCTGGAAGCAACGGTGGAGTAAAACCGGAGCCAGATGATTTCGATTTCCGGGGTCAACACCTGGCGGCCCAAGATGTCTAGTAGAGACGAAGTCAATGCCTCGCCAACAAGAATGTAGGCACTTTTTTCAAGGTTCCACATTCTGGCATTCACCTTGCTGACCTGAACGAGCACATCCATGGAGGTGATGGTGGGTTGGGTCAAATTCTCAAGCATGAACGAGAGTAGTTTGAACATGGAAACTAGCTGGAATTTGGTCACCACTGCGTCGCTTTTGTCAAGAAGCAAAGAGGTTTCTGAAAAAGTGGGACTATCCATTTCGGCTACATGGGTGGCCCATATTTTGATGAAAGCATCAGCCTTGACGTCGTCGATGGTTTTGGTGTTTCTGGAAGACACCAATGGCCGAGTATGATGGTCTGGCTTCCCGGGTTCGGTTTTGAATAGTCGCAATGAGCTCCATAATCGACGAAGAAGGACGATCTCGCCGCTGGTGAAATCCATTGTTGGGAGATCAAAAGCCATAGTTTGATGGATTCCCGATTATCACGGTAATAAATCACTGGGGACCGGTAATTTGTGACGCTGATCTGTCGGCTAAACTAGCCTAATATTAGACGAAAAGGGTTTGTAGAAAGTTTGGTTTGTTGCTCGAATTGAAGTTACCGACTAAATAAGGTTTATAACCTAGAGTAGCACGGGGCACGAGCAGTAAAAGTAGATGACCTATTTTGTGGAGAAGAAAACGGCCAGCGGCTAATTATGCAAACAGGCAATGATCGCCTAGAAATAAGTGCCCACGCTTTTATGGAGGACAGAATTTTGGGGAATTGACAAATTCTGTTAAACAATAGCGTTTATGCAGTGTTATGCAGCGGTTCTAATGACTGGCTGCATGTTCTTAATTGTGCATGAGAATGTAGCGATCACTGAGGGGTCAACTTTGAATGTCAAGTCGCCATATTGCGCTGGAAACGGTATTTGACGCAAAAGAGCATGGGCAGAGAAGTTATGGGCAAACATGATGTAGTATAAGGAGCATTGCACGTTTTTTGGGAGCTGTCAAACCGGTAAATCTGGCCGTACGTATGGCACCTGCAGCAAAATCGCGGCGCATCTTGCTGCAGATAATTATACCGCATTCGGAAATAGGAAAATTCTTGGATAGGCAATAATATGAGGAGAATACGAAGCGAGGAAACGGGACCGCCAAGCCACAAGCGAAGCAAGACAGCGCAACAAGACGCAAAAATGCAAAGATGTAAAGACGCAAATTAGACAGGCGCAAAGGAAGGTGCAACAGCGCAGAGAAAGGCGCAGAGAAAGGCGCAAAGGCGCAAAGGCGCAAGAACATAGAAACAACCATATTTTAGTATTCATTACTACTTGGTATTCTCAGTGTGGTATTAATGTACAACCAGCCAGTGGTCTATGCAAATGACGAGCGTCTCGATGTGGGCGCACCTCACAATCTTGCTCGGTTGCCTGCGGGCATTTACGCAGGAATTCTGCGCATGGGTTTTTGCGGCAACAACACATTATAAGGAACACTAGACACATTGTATCTCTGGCGGTTTTTGGTACCTCTGGTTCTCGAGGTTTCACTGGAGCCTCTCTTGGACAAGAATGAGAACCCAGACATGGTGGAGTCTCCCGAACCCACCGACATCATCGACGACAAGTCGTCAACCGAAGCACAAGACAAGCTGGAGTCTCTCTTTTTAGATCTGAAAATTCTGGAAAATCTCGATTTAATAGACTTCTTCTCTGTCATCATGGATCCGCGTGACGTAGCCAACAGCGCGGAGCTGGCATTAAGTACCGGCAGTGATCTGGTGGGGTATTTTGTTGAGCCCACGTTCTTGGCTTCGCCATTGTTGAGCGCATTCAGAGCACGAGATTGCAAATCACAGCTGCTAAAGCTCTGCAACCGAACCGCGTCGCTTGTGCGCGAGGCATTGTGGGACATATTTCCATAAGGAGCCGAAGAACCTGCGGCAGGAATGGTAGGAGGCTTGGCCAAACCGACGTATTCCGGTTGATTGTAGCCCAATTGCTCCATTTCCTTCTTCAACACAAAGCTGCTTCTCATAAACCCAAGCGACACCCGCTGTCTCATTTGGGTGGAGTCCTGGTGTTTGGGAAGACTCAACAAAGAAGGTGTTGGCGAGAGCATGGCTCTGGCGGAAGGCATGTTCGCACTGGACAAAAGCTTGGGGCTGGTGGAAGTTACGCTGACATCCGTAAAGTCGCTGGCCAACGAAGACTGCTGTCTGTGGTTGCTCTTGTGTGCTCTCATAGGAGGACTGGAGGCCGAGCCGATCGAGGAACGGAAGTCCGAGTTGTGCAACGACAACGTAGAAACCCCAGAGCTCACCTCGTCCATGTCGCTGGACGACTTATCGGCAAGACTGTCGCCGTAGTTGGAAGAACTGTTGTCCTCGTCGCTGGCATATCTCGAAGAGGCAGCGTCGTCAAAGTCTCCCTCGACAATTGGCGCCAAGCCCTTGATTCCAAAGCTGGTGTGGTCGAACCGGCTGGCCTTGGGCTCCACTGGAGTGTCGGGCAACGACTTTTCTTCTGGCTTGGCTGCAAATAACGGCGCAATATCGTCTTCTGACTCCACTTCGCTGCTGGGAGTTCTGGACTTTCTGCGGCTGGACTGGCGGGGGTCGAAGCCAAAGCTCTTGTCGGCCTCGGCAAAGTCGTCGTCCTTGTCGAAAGCGTCGGTGATCACCCGCGGTGCCCGGCTGACCATAGCAGCTTCTGGGGCCACTGGGGCCACTGGGGCCACTGGAGCAACCTCCTCCTGAACCGGTTCCACTTCCACCTCACGCTTGATGTCGAGAGAAGGCCTTCTCGAAGACCGAGGAGTGATCATAGGTTCCGATTCCGTCTCCGGAGAACGTCTTCTGCGGTTGCGACGTCTGGGGTCAAACTTCTCGTCGTCGCTGTTGTCGCTGGTGCTCTCGGAAATCGACCGGATGCTACCTCTGATGCTGGGAGCTGGGGTAGATGTGGGGGTCGAAAACGTGGTGGGAACTTTGATCGCAATTGGCTCGGGGCACAGCTGGTCCTTTCTTCTGAACCCACGGTACTTGTCGTTGGAAGAAATTTGAAACTCGATGGTGTTTGTTCTGTCGAGCAAGGAGGTGGCTTGTGGAACATCGGTGGGAGTGGCTGGAGCATCCTCAGTGTCGCTGTCATCCTCAGTGAACTGCAACAACGAGTTTGCAATATAAATATACAACTGGATCCATTTGCTTTCAAGATCACTGTCGAATTTGCCCTTTCCAAGCCATTGACGGAACGTCTGAATAAGAGCAACACCCATGGGCTCGAGATAGTGCACAGCAACATCAGTCATACTCGAGTGTTCTCTGAAAAATTGAATCATAAATCTGTCCAAGGTAGGGATCTCGTCCAAGTACACCACTCCCATGTTCAACAAGTCTCCAAACAAGGTGGATTGTTCTCTAACGATATTGTCGCTGTAAAACACAGACTTGAGTTCAGCATTGCCAGCAATCAAATTGGCAAAAAGCCGAGAGATAAACTGGTCTTTGTGGTATCTGTTGTTGGTCTGCAAGTCAGCCCACGAGTTTCTGATGCGATTGACATCGCTTTCATCGAGTTGTAACAGAGACATGGCCAGTACAAAATTTCACAATAGTTTTCAAATGTATCGGTGAAGCCAGAAATTCGACAACCAACTGGCTTTATATTATGAATTATCCTTTTGCAGTTGGGGTAGTCATGGTGTTTCTCGATCCGGTAACTTTTGCAACATAAAATTTCCAATCTGGGGAAGCAAATATGGGACTCATGGTTTATACCTGCTTTAGGCAACTCTGTGCCATCCTCTACACCCGTAGTGAGCGCAGGTATCTGCATTTTCCTGCATGGTGTCCCAATTAATATTCCGGTTTAGGAAAGTTAATCGTTCACTGTCCTTTCCTGTTTCGGAAATGATATGGGCAGGGGCTTCGTGGCGGCGAAAGTTGGGGATGGACCACTCATACTGCATGGCGACGCACGAGTGGCTGAATCGTGGGCAGGTGCAAGTCTTTCACGTGAAAAGCCAGACGTGGGCAGCGTGGGCAGGCGTGGAGTTTGATGGTGTGGTTCAGCGCTGACGTAAGATTGATTAACTATTACCAAGAGAATCTATAACCTAGCTGTACTTAGAATCCTCCTTCTTGTCACTGTCGTATTCGGTGAGCGTCAGTTCGTCCTCTTCTCTTTCGCCGGCAACCCAGTTATCGGCTTTCTCCAATTGGACGCTGAACACAGTGGTGAGTCTCGTTATCATATCGAGCGACTCCTTGGCGAGCAAAAAGATTTTGTCGTTTGCTTGTTGACCAGAGCCGGTTTTGGCCACCGCCGTCTGCTGGACCGTAGTGGGGAGCTGGAGGATGATGTCGCGGATGGAGGTCTTGAAGTCGCAGTTTTCACTGGCGTGGCTGCTGGTGGGACTGAGTCCGTTAGAGGTGCTGAGCGACGACGGGCGAAAGTTGGAAATGACATGAATTATCTTCTTGACGGTGGACACAATTTCCGTCTTTGTCTGCTGGGCTTCCGGAGCCATGAGACCCGCTCCAGGCGGGCCGGCTGGGTCCTGGTGACTGGCCTCACTGGCCCGTCTTGCACGCTCGATTTTCTGGGCCTCTTCCTTCTCGCGCTCGTGCTCTCGTTCCTGGATTTTCGCCTGGAGCTCGCTGACCTTGGACGTGATCTGGTCGTTGGCGAGCTTCAACACATGGAGACAGAACTGAAGCCGTTTACGGGTATCGGCGGAGGCTGCGGAGTTGGGCTTGGTGGTGGACTTTGCCGACGTCACCGTGCTGGACGACGAAAGCCGTCTCAACTTGCGGTGCTGCGACGCCTCGGTGTCGTCTGTGATGGCGGCGGCCGCCTGCTTGACCTGGTGGCGGTTGTTCAAGTCGGCCTCGATGCGAGACACCACCGGTATCGCGGCCTTCTCCACAATCTCGGCAGCATAGTTGAACAGCGCATAGTTGCGCTTGGACGAGTTGTAGTAGCGCACCGCGTTGGTCACGAGCGGATGGCGAGACACCTGGTTCACCCGGGACACCAACGGATGCTGTATTTTGTAGTCTTCGTCACCTTGGATCAGAAGCGACGAGAGTGGAGATGCGATTGCAGAGTGTCCCTGGGAAGCCCCGCTTCCGTCGTCTGTTTCGCCCGCACCGGGGGGTGGCGGCGTCCTCTGGGTGAGCAGCGCAAGCGCCTCAGCGGCCAGAACGAGTTCGTGGTCGGTTTTCCGTTTTTCTCGGTAAGCTGGTGGGGGCGCTTCGGCATGAGCATCCAGGGTTGCCAAGGTGGCCCCGGGCCCAGACGGAGGCATGGACGTGTACTCGGGCCCGGGAGGCCAGTGCGACGATAATTTGCGTTTCCCGTGGATTGTTGTTTCTGTCATGTGGGTGAATCGTGAGAAGTTTGCAACTTTTATGAGTGAGCGGTGCGCGGCATGTGAAAGTCGTGCACGTGACGGAGCCCCTCATCGGACGATACGAAGAAGGGTTGCGGAATGGAGGCGGATTGGCAATGGGTGTACTTGTACCATCTGTGTATATGTTTATTATGTGTTTGAAATACGTTTATTGGGTGGTGTGTTTGAAGTATGTTTACTGGCATAAATTGTGCGGAATATGTGTAGCACATGTAAGCGAGATTCAACCTGCACCCAAGTCGGACTTTCAGCTGCACATTGGCTTAACATTTCCGATTCAACGCACAATGTGGGCGGCTGGACTGGTGGGGTAAAGTCAGGGTAATTGTAAATTGTGATTGTAAATTGTGATTGTAAATTGTAATTGTAGCATTTACAGTACTACTGCTGTGTTCGGTTCTATATAACATTAAGCAAGACTCTTGACCGAGTGCTGGAAAGATACAACTGGGTGGATGGCATTTTGCTCGCTCTGTTCGTTACCATACTCCAACTTGTTCCATTCGTCTTCTTTCTTGTTGTAGTGTTGGAAACAGATCCAAAAGAGACACCCAGCAATGAAACTGGTACAGGCCAATCCGGTGTAACTCCACACAAACTTGGGGTTGACCGAGGTGGATGAGATGGCAATACCCAACGCAGAACCAACGGCGTTCGTCACCAAGAACAACGAGGTGATGAATGACTTCATACTAGCTGGGGCTCTGGTGTAGGCGTATTCCAATCCAGTAACCGATGCGAAAATCTCTGAAAACGCAATCAAGACGTAGGCAGGAATCTGAATGGCCACATGCACATGGTTTGGTACACCAACAAATCCCTTACATTCCAAAGGATTGTCATAACATGGACCAGCCTTGTAGATGTAGTGCTGTAAAACAGCGGCGTAAACCATGGAAGATGATGCAACGATAAACCCGAAAAAGATTCTCGTGATGGGTCTGAATGGAGTGAATTTTCTGATGAAGGGATAAAGAATCGATTCGAACACTGGAATGAAAACGACAATGGCAATCGAATCAAACACCTGGAGGAAGTCATTGGGGATACCATGCAATTCAATCTGACCGGCTTGAGAAACAAAATTACTGATCATTTGACCATAAACCACCCAGTAGAATGGATAAAACACAAACACCTTACAAGCAGAAATAGATCTTCTGACTTCCTCAGCAAAGTGGTCGGTCCATGGGTATTTAGCCTCAGGGTTGTTCGAGGGCAAAGCGGCATCGTAGTTGAACTTGTTTTTGATGGCGATCCAAGTACACTTGAAGGCCTTGGCAATCACCTTATCGGAAACCGGAACCTTGACATACATGTTTCTTCCAAGAATCAAGGCAACAATGCCCACGAAAAAGAAACAGAATGGTAAAAGGAAAGCAGCCCAGAATCCAACGTGATACTCCAACTCGGTAGTGGCCATGACTGACATAGCACCGGCGTTGACCATGAGGTAGAAGAACAAGAACACATTTTGAATCGTGACTGCAGGGTCTTCGATAACTCTCTCGCCCGACTTCAACACCTTGATCACTGGGTTTGTCTTTGGGATTTGGTCGGCAATCAAGGGGGAAACATTAGACTTGATGCCTCCGGTACCAATACCAAGAATGATAATACCACTCACGTAGCCTCCCAAAGCGGTGTTGTAACTTGTGATGGAAGGAATGGAGGTGACGAAAATGAGAAACAAACCAATGGTATAGATACCAGCAAACACAGAAATTGCCTTGTATTTTCCCAAATAAGTATCAGCAACCCAAGCACCAAAGATGGGAGTGACATAACACCAAAACTGGAAAAAATAAGATAACGCAGTAGCACCTTGATTTTTCAAGCTCAAAGCACCAGGAGGAGTTCCGTTGGGTCCATTTTGCATGTAGTTTTGGAACGGAGTACTCAAACCGTAGTAACTGAATCTTTCAGCCAACTCAACCACGGCAACCAACCAACATCTGAGAGGAATTTTCCCGGAAACGTGACGCAAAGTTTTCATTTCCTCATCCGTGGGGATCTCATGGTCACCTTGAACAGAGACGCTGTTGGTGGTGGAGTCCACATTCGACTCAGTAACGGGATCCCGTTTAGGTTCTTCGAAGCTCATCTGTAAAGGAAGAAAAGATTTTCTGACTTTTTAAGCAAGCCACAATCTTTTCCCAATGAGGATGGGTACATTTTAATCTCACACGGCATATTGGTGCATCACAATCGTAAAACGCCGTTCATCTGCTGCTGTGGAATGCATACAGGGCGCTGTCACGCCCCCACACCCGCACTGAAAAAAAAACTTCAGACCTGCTTCGCCATTTCCCGGTCGGCGAAAACTGGCATTGCGCCATGAGCCCTGAACATAGTGAAGCCGTGCCGCCGAAAGGCACTGATAACGACATCACGCATGCATATGCCCGTGGGTGTCAGTTATTGCTCACGTTCGGTGCCGTTAAAAATCCTCAGTATCATAGTGGCTTAGCTGGGACCCTTTCCTCTTATTCCCGTCTTATTCCGGCGGGGTTCGTATTATTGTGGCGGATGTCAACCAATGAACAAGCCCGAGAGCTCCGGCTGGGGTACAGAAAAAAATTTCTTTTGAGTCTTGGCACTGGAACTTATCTTTGCTCATGCTTGCCGATTGTATACATGCTCTTTCGCGGCGCCGATATGGCTGAGACAATAGCGGGATAACGCCGTGCGCGAGCCGCAGTGTTTGGCCCATGGCATAGTGTCATCTCCCGATGAGGAAATACGGTTACTTCTGCCGCAGATATAAGATGTTGGCGAACATGGATTGCACGCATTTGCTGGATCCATATTTGTCGAGTTTTTGCAACTTCGACCAAAGCACAATTCCACGGTGGGTTGAATTTGCGCCAGAAGACGCTCCTGAGAAAGCTGTCGTCTACCTAAAATTGAAAGCTATCAATCCAAAGACTAATTGCTCCAATCTGTAGGTCGAAGCCTTCGTGGCTTTTGGTCATTCTGCTCATCAAGTATAAACGATGTTGTAATGAGTCAGACATGTGCCTTGAATTGTACAAGTGCAAGAGCTATGAATTGGAAGGCTGACCCGGGCATTTTGTTCCCCGCTCCACTTCACAATAATCATTCTGATTGCAAAAACATGCTTTTCTTCCTGCTGTCCAGACAATTAGAAAGAAAAACGCTTTCATTCTTCTTATTGGAATGTCATTGGAATCTGGTCAAACTTGTTTGGCCTCGACGAGAACACACTTGCGTCCATTCTGCTCAAATGAAATGCTCTACGTGAAACTGACTCTAGACAGAGACATTGCCCAAATCAACCTTAGATCGGAAACGTGCCTCGCATTCGAAGATGAACATTCAATTTAATTTGGGTGCGAATTGTGTCAATCTCGAGTCAAGTACACGCAGAAATGAGTCACGAAATATATTCTCTATCACGCCTATGACACTTGCTAGCTATACCCTATAGAGTTCATGAACATCAAAAGGAGTATTTCACGAGGAAACTGCTGTTCTTTTTGGCATCAGACCGAGACTTTTAGTGCGGCACGGGGACTCTGCCGTTCCCACAACTTCGGCATTTGGTCCGTAGAGTAGTTCTTCCTGCTCCAATTGACGAACTGACACCCATCCGCGGCCATTGACAACTACTCGCAGGTATGGCTTTTTATTGGCATCGTGTTTGACGATGTCCTTGTAGCGTAATCTGGGCTGCATTTGCGCCTGGACATACGATTTCCACTGAGACCGGCCCAATTCTGTGCAAAGGTCGAACTTGGTGGCTTCGTTTCCGGGCGCTTGTATCGTACAAGTAGGGTCAATTTCCGACTTGGTGTTGCACTGAACTGCAAGCCATACGTTTCCATGCTGGGTGTTTAAACTGGTCGTTAACCCATCCAAAACAGCCTGGGTTTGGTCAGCAAGAGCATTGACCTTGGTGAGCTGCCTCGTAACCTCTTTCTGTAGCAGGGTGTAGTTTTTTTCCAATTTTGTGGAAATTGCATTAATCTCAAATTTTGCAACTTTGACGATATGGCCCACAGTCGACCACCCAATAGTCACGAAAATAGCTGCAAGGGACACCATAAAAGCTGTACTTGCAACGCCATGGACAGGAACAAACAGCTGATTTCCTGCAATATGGCCCAGTAATACTTCGCTGTCTGGTATAGCACGGGCCATAATGTTCGTTAAAGGTCGATACCAAAGCATACCCACCAATAGAATAACCAGCAATACGGCACGAAACATTTCGTTAACTCTTGATAACATATCGTTTTTATTTGTGACGGTACAGAACTATTTAATTTGAACGCTTTTGTACTCGATGCAATATTATGTATGCGCCTCCACATACTCAGCAGCCTTGGCCTTCACCCGAGCCCCACTCTTTTCATCATCTTGATCTTCTTCATACTTGAGCCATTTGGTAAAGAAGAACTTGGCTTGCTTCTTGGTGAGTTTCTTGGTTATAACTCGCTCGAACAAATTTTCCACCTTGGACTTATCGTTCAACTTGATCTCTTGGTCAAGATACACATTCCACAAATCTATTCTCTTGGGAGCATCGGCTACCAAACCTTCGAACAACGAGCGTCCTTGCTCGGGATCTCCCTTGGTAAACTCAAGCTGGGCAAACTTTTTCACCACCTCGATGCTTTCCTTTGAAGGTAAAGCTTGCATGGCCTTGGCGAGCGCTTCGTGGACTTCATCATTCATTTGACGATCAAGCAAATAGGAAGCATATGCCACCCACACGCTGACGTTCTTGGAGAACTTTTTGATCATCGCTTTGTAGAGGCTGGTTGCCTCGTCATATTTCTCGGACAATGTATAGATACTGGCCAACTTTTGGTACATAGTCAATGGTTCCATATACTGACAGGACCGGCGGAAGGTATCCTCAAGGCTCTCCTTTGTGCCGAATGTATTTTCCAAGTTTAGTAATGCAATCCAAATGTTTAACTTTTCTTGCTCTTCTCGGTAGTTGATAGTCTTGAGGGCTCTTTCTCCGATTTCTCTTGCCTTTTCAATCTCACTCAACTGGAGCTGGAACGACATATAGTTCATCCACAACACAGACGAGTTGGGAGACCCAATCAACATCCGTTCAAAGTCTGAAACAGATTGAGGTGCTCTCGTGTTGATATCCGCAGTCTTGTCTTCGACAACCTTTGCCGACCGCTTCTTCTTTTTCTTATTGACAAAGTCTTCTTCGTCCGAAGACTCGTCGGACTCTTGAGCTTGGTCCAAAATAGAAGCTGTCCAGTCAAATCCATTGGTTGACAATCCCATACTAGAGTCTTCAGCAACAACGTTCGAATTGTCTTCGTCGTCGTGCGCGACATCCGAATCGGCTTCAAAGGCACCCTCAACGATTTCCTCATCAGATTCATCAGAGCTTTCTGAGGCGCTTGGCGTAGCTTCTTCAGATTCAGCCATCTCCACGTCGTCGTCAGATTCTTCATTTTGTGCGGCTTCTGGAGCAAAGTACGACACCTTCATTCCTAAGGACAATTGCTTCTTTTCGGAATTGATGCCGAGAATCTTCACCTTGACTCTATCGCCCTCTCCAAACAAAGCCTTGACATCAACATCCTTGTTGTCAGCGACTTCACTATGGTGGCATAACCCACTCACATTGAGAGTTCCGTCCAATTTGACAAATACTCCGAAATCTGTAACCTGTCTGACAGACCCTTCGTATATCTCTCCTTCCTTCAAGTCTTCAAACTTCTTTAAAACATTGAGCTCACCATTAACTTCGCTTTCTTTCAAAGTCATCAACACTCTTCCTTCTTCTTTGCAGTTTACCACCTTACCCACAACTGGCTGGTGCTGCTTGAAGTATTTTTTCCAGTCTTTCAAATAAGAGTCAGACAAGTCGCTAACTCTCACCAAAGCATGCACAGAACGTCCAAGAGACACATATACACCGTTGTTAGCCACGTTCTTGACAAAACCTTTCACGACGTCACCACGCTGTAAGTCTTCAACAGAGTTGATAACTTTGTCAATGGCCTTGTCGGTTCTCAACAGAACTGAGATTTTCTTGGAGTCTTTGTCAAGAGCAAGAACCGTGGCAGTGGTGTAGTCGTTGGCATGAAACACCTCATTGAGAGCACTTGAGTAGTCGTTCAAGGCATCGGTAATATACGACGAAGCTACCACATCATGCGCCAACTCAACAAGAACGAAAGTTGGAAGCACCTTCAACACACGAGCTGGATATTGCTTGTTCAACTCCACATCTTCAAATTTGGTAATCGTGTGCTTTCTTGAAGTCAAAATGATATTCTTGTGTTCCTCATCAATTTGTTTGACCCTCGCTTTGATTGCAGCACCAATTGGAAGCCTGTTTTCCAAATCTTCAAAGATGGAAACTTCGTCTGACAAATCCATGAAAGGAACTCTTCCCTTCACACTTGGACTTATGGAGACCCACACGAATCCTCTGGCAAGATTGTTCACAAATGCAATATACTCAGAGCCCAGTTTGACATCCTTAAGCTCCGTTATAGGGTCGTTTTCGAGAACAGTGAGCTCAAGAATTGTGTTCTTGGATTTGCGATGGGAAATTGGCAAGAAGGTATGGTTCTTTGCATCATGGTATCCAAGGACTCTCACCGACAAAATCTCATCCTTATGAAACTGAGATAACGGTTGCTTCTTATCTTTTATATCTGACCATTTTTCGAAACACTGCGTCACATCTAAACGACCTTGCAAGTTGTCAGCTAACTGGACATTCAACTGAGTTCCCTTGATGGACTTAATCTTCGCCTGTGTTCTTACTCCGGGAGTATAGTCACTGATGAGTTTCTTGGTGTTATCAATAGGATTAATGAGCTCTTGTCCGTTTTCAGACTTGTCTTCAGAGTCCAAAGATAACAAGAAACGTTTGTTCTCGTTATCCAAACGTATGACACGACAAGACACCGATTGGTTTTTGTAGAACCGCTTAAGAATGTCTTCATTAGGATTCTTAGTAGCATATTTCGCCAACACCAATCCTGTCAACTTTCCACCAAATGCCACAAACAAACCCAAATTGGTTACGGATTTTATGTAACCAGTCAATACTTTATCACTGACTGTAACGTCGCTGAACTGCGATGGTATCTGATTGTTCTTAGCACCATTAATAAGGGACTGCTTGGCGGACAAAATCACGGACCTTGTCTTCATATCTCTCTCGAGTACCACAGCCTCAATCTTATCACCAGCTTGTATCTTCTTGTACAAAGCACGAGTTTGCTCATAGTTCCCATCAGAAAGCTGACCAGCGTAGATTACACCACGCAAATTAGAGCCCTCGATCTCAACAATGACAGAATCTTTGTCTTTCGATTTTTCAACAATCGAAGCCTCTACTATAGTTTTGCCAGGAACAACAGAGCTTACAGCGGACTGCTGAGCTTTTGTCACATCATTCTGCTTGAGAGTAACAATGAGTCTTTGTTGGGTTTCGTCTCTGTCCATTATTCTCACATTGACAGTTTGTCCTTTCTTCAAGAAATCTTTAGCATCTTTGACAAAAGTCTCTGAAATCTCGTTCTTCGGTAAGAATGCTCGTAAGCTTCCAAAAAATGACACAATGGCTCCGTTGTGGACAAACTTTTCCACTGTAGCTGGAGTTTTGAGCCCGACTTGTGCCAGTTCGAAATCGGAAAGCACTTCATCATCTTCAATATTCACGAGAGTTTTTTTCAATGTGATGTAAATCTTGGAGCCGTGAACCTTTAATATTCTTCCTTTGATTTTGGAGCCCACCTTGTACTTTCTTTCTGGGTACACTAACCTTACGTCGGACATGTGTTCTGGTGGAACGAAAGCGTCGAAATCGTTGAAAATTTTCACCTGAATTCCAGCGCCATCAGACAAGACCTTGGTGATTTCACCTCCGTTGATGTACTCACCAACTGGAATTTGCAGTGGCACCATATACTTGGTGTCTATTATTTTTGGGTCCATCGTCAAGGTCAAAAGTCCTTCGAATCTGTTGAGTCCAGTTACACGAGCCTTGTGTTTAGAACCAACAAAGTAGTCATCAATTACCTTTTCCGGGTTAATTTTGGAGATATGAACTTGTCCACGGTAAGTCGAGGTGCCTGTACTCACAAAGATATAATTTGAATCCAACCCTATGACTTCGACTTGGTCGAATACAAGACCCACGGGAAATGCCTCCAAAGCATCGGTGGTTTCCTGAGAGTCCAATGACAAAACTCGAGGAAGAATCGACAAGACAAGCTTCTTGGTTCCACCTTTCAAGAGAACGGCTATAACGCGAGCTTTTATCGAATTGCCAATGGTGAATTTGTGATTAAGCGAATCCAAGTCGTATTCGCCAATGTTCAGAAGACTGATGGTTCCATCCACCATACCAAAGACCTTGGTGGTGATACCTTCTTTTGTGATTTCTGCCACAAGGGCATCGACAATAATTCCTGGTTGTATAGCATCGACAGAGGAAATGGTCGACACTTTATTCTTCTTCAGAGACACCGACAGAGTCGCTGGACGCAAGCTGATAGTTCTTGTTGTGGGCTTGGCAGCAATGCTGGTCATCATGACATAGCCTTCAGTCAAGGATTGGAGATCTATATTGGCATTTGATAATTCTTTGTTGGAAATAAACCCGGATTTTCCTGACACTCCTGTGTTCAATATGACACCTCTGTCTTCAACAGATGCAACAGAGCATTGCAAGAGGTTTCCTGGAATCAAATCTTCATCTTCTATTGATTCATTGACGTTTTCAGGCTCGATAGTGAATTGAATACGTTTTTTCTTGGACTGGGAAAGTTCAGACTCCGTCACTTTGGCACGGAGCCACTCGCCAGCCTTGAAAATGGACTGGAGATCTGGAAGTTCGTTATCTTTCATGGTGGCAGTACGAGTAACTCCTTCTTCTTCTTCATCTTCAGATGAATCCGAATCTTGTTGGTACAATTCAAGCTTGCGAGTTATCTCGTCACTGATGGAAGATATGGGTACATATCCAATCAAGTTGTCTCCTATGGCAAGTTCCAAGTCGAGCTTGTTCACCTTGGCGATTTGTCCCAAAACGGTGGTCCCAGGGAAGAGTTTTTTGAAGGAAAGACTTTCAATTGTGACAATGTTTTCCACTTCCTCAGACTCCTTGGTGTTCTTTTTGCTCTTCTTGCTCTTCTTACGTGCTTGTTGCGACTTTTCACCGCTGGTTCTCTTGGCAGCAGCTGACGATTCGAAGAGCACATCTCTTGCAGCTTCATTTGAAATCTCTTTGACCTCGAGAGGCGTAAGAACAGATGCACCACCTCTTGGGAATGCTACCTCGCTACTGCTTAGCACAGAGCTGGAGGTGTGTTCCGACATACTATAAGGGTGGGATTTGAACAAATGTACGAGATGAGATGAGAGAAGAGTTCGCGATGAGCACCGAAATTTTTATTGAGGTGATTGAGACTGTATCACGACAAATGTCGCACAAACCTATACCAATGCAAATTACTTCTTTTTCGACTTGTTCTTTTTCTTCTTATCCCCTTGGATGACAATGGTGCCATCTTTGACATCCTGGGGCTGATCCTTGAATTTTTCCCGGCTTTCCAAGAAAAACATCAAGTCTTTCACCTGTTCGCTCAAATCATTATTCGTAGCCTGTAATGTTTCGTTAGCTTTCATTAGATACTCCACCTTTTCCGAAAGCGCGTCGTTGAGTCGATTTGTTTCACTCAAATCTCGAGACAAACTTTGTATTTTCTGATCCTTGGCAGCGAGCTTCGATTTCAAATTCGGGATCGTATCGTGGATCTCACTCTTCAAATTATCCACCATACTTTGCAAGCTCTTGACCCTTTCCGTATCCTCAGATACCAGTCCTCGCGCACTGATTGAACCCTTGGAGCGTAGGAGTCCCTCGTAGTACTCCCTCTGACTAGCCAATTGGCTGATTAGCAATTGTGAGTATTCGAAGCCCACCTCATCAACCTTGTCGAAATTTTCTGATCCTTTCCTCAAACTACCAGAAGAAGTAGCAATCTTTTCTGGAAGCTCCACTAGCTTGCCGTCGGCCTCATTGGTAACAAGACGGTGAACGTAATTATCCCCTGCGTAATCCCACACTCTAGAGGTTTCCAACTCCATCGCAAAGCAATGACCAGTGTTAATGAAATGTTTGAGGGAGTGCTGCTCGGGAGCGTATCTGTCACAGCCCATATTACCACAGATCAAACAGATCCAGAGATTGTTATCTATGGAACAGTCTGCGCAGTGTTCCTGTTCTTCATCGATCGCCATTGCTGCCATCGACGAAGTTGCAGCTTCCATGTTGGCAGCTTCGGAAGAGGAGCCCGTTCGCTGGCGGTACTGCAGTAGCCGTCTGATACTGCGCCGTATTTTCTGGTTTGAGACGTCATTGGAGTACCGACAAATGGGGCAGGTATCGTCCTTCCATTTTGAAAGACACAGGCAATGGAAAGTATGCTGGCACGGAATCGTAAGTAAGCCGGTTATATTGTAGTCCATTCTTTCCAAGCAAACGGGACACGTAGGGAGCTCCACTAAGGTATCTGAATCCAGGGAAGTGAACGGGTCGTTTAGAAGAAAGGGTATCAACGACCCCGTAGAAGGTATCTGTTCTTGAGCGTTTAGACTGACGGAATTTACAAATACAACATGACAGGATTCCGGTTCCATGGAGTTGAAAGGCTTGCCGTTGAAATTGTACTGGAATTCGGCGGTTTTCACGATATCGTCAAACTTGATCAAAACAAGAAACCGGTTGGGCTTTTCGCTTTTCAAGATTCGTATATGGGTGATGCTGGCCATATAATCTTCCCCTATGAAGCCCAAAAGGTCGGTAGCAGTAAAATAGGTGGGCACTGCAACTATCGATACCATCGTCTCATCGCCTGCGATATGATTGGGTACTGATTCTGTGATAGGGTGCTTTGGAGAGTGTTCCGGAGATGGCAAAGCAGAGTCGTCGGCTTCGAACTCGCGATATAGCCGGATAATGCCGTCTCCTAGATGTTGTCCTCGGAGCGGTTCGAGAGACATGGTTTTGATATTTGGAAAGTTTTCCTTGTCGATGGCAACAACAGTGATGGGAGAGTATCTGTAGTCGCGGGTAGCTTGCGTATTTTGGTCCGGGAGCTCAATAACAATTCGATAGGTATCTGTACCTATCATCAGTTGGCACGATGTTCCCAAAACGAGCGTATCTGCGATCTTGGATCCTGCATAGAAACAGTAAATACCGGGACCCACAACTCCAGTGAAAAGATCTGGCATTACTTGCGTTGCCTATGTGTGGCTCCACAACTGTAGAGTTTCTCGAGCCAACTCTGAAACAAGTACCGAAGTTTTGCCGCGACTGAGTGTTTCCAATTGACCCACGAGCTTGGAAGAAAGTCCGTAGTTGTAGATTCGTAGCCCTAGTAGCTTCAAGATACGAAGGATGCCGAGCTGTATCACAGGGGACTTTGTATGCTTAGAGAGCTTGGCCAGTAAACTGTCGACGAAATCGGGAGTGACCATCTTGTCCTGCAATTGATCACTAGACACCATGAGCTTCAAATACGAATCCAACGAAGACTCAAAATTGGGCACCTGATTAACTGAAAACCCCCCAATAAAGCAATTGACGGTGTGAGGAGACGTGAATTGCATGTGCTCCGGGTTCAATTGGCCCCACAGACACAAGGCTTCCAAAGCTGCTGATTGCCAATACGGGTCAAGGACAAGGTTCAAGTAGACTTTGGATACATCGTTCTTTCTTAAAACCTGGCGAACGTAGTCGTTGCAGTGCACCAATTCGCAGAGAATGGGGAGGATGAACTGGCGAAATGGAAGGTTGATAACAGAAAGCGCTTTGAGCAAGGGAACCGCACCAAGTCGAACCAACTCCGTTTCTTGAGAGCCGTTCAAATAGCAGCAGTTATACAACAACGGACTCACAATGTTGATCACTTCACGATAGTGGGGCTCTGAGGGTGTGTACTGCTTCATTAACCCGACCAAGAATTCCAAAATATCAGCGTTTTGGAGCAGTCTGAGATTTCCAGAGACACTAGAGATGGACTTTAGGAACTTGAGTATGGTCAATCTATGTGGAAACTCCAACTTGAAATAGACCTTCATCACTAGCTTGAAGAGCTCCGAGCTCGAGATGGCAGCCCTGACCTTTGCTTCCGACTGACCGAAGAATTTGATAATCTCCATAATCTTGAATATGGACTCTGACGCTTCATTTGATTCGATAGTCTTATGCCCATTGGCTAGCCCATTCAACAAGACAACGAACCAAAACACTATGCCATACTTCGAAAGCATGCGACAGAGGTCTGATTTGGACCTAGATAAGTCGTTGGTCATAATTTTGTAGATACAGTCAATCGAAACCAAGGAGTATTCCGGAGCAGTTTCGAGATCTTCTTGTACGAATTTTGCAAGTACTCTCAACCCTCCACAAGAAACAAACATGGAGAGCGCCTTGTCTGATGTCTCGAGTAACTTCACGAATTTGATCACCTGAAGACGTACAGCCGGTTCAAACGACGAGCTCCGGAACTGAGCTACCAAAGGAATGCCTCCTAAAAGACAAAAGTTTTCGAGCTGAGCAATATCTTTCATGAATATAATATTTAGGACCGATAACGTATGATACCACAATCGTTGCTCGCCCTTTATCATTTCGAAACTATCCAAGAGCTCCAAGAGAGTGAGGATGCCGTGCTCTCGAATCAAAACCAGATGCAGAGATTCGTATTTCTTCACCATGTGTAGCATACGGCCAGTGATCTTTAGTAAAGATGGTGCTAATTCCTCGCCCATATCCAAATTTTCTACCCGGGAGGAAAGCTTGGTCATTAAGTATTCCATTTTTGTTTGAATCTCAATTTCCTTGGTATCGAAATCATCGATGTCAATCTCGAGGAACGGATCAATATCATCGAGATTGTCGCTTGAAGTGTCCTTTCTTTGGAGGATGCCTTTAAAATTCTGGGTTCCAAATTCCATATCATCTTTGGAATCGGAGAACTTGTGTAGAAGTACTTCTTTGGAGATTGCGGGAATTGAGACCTTACTGTGAAGGTTCGAAATGGGGCCATCAAAGTCACCATTCCAGTTTTCCTCGACTTGACTTTCCTTGAAGTCAGCTATCGCTTTTCCTTGAGAGTGCACACCAGAGGTGGTTGGTTGAGATTGATCTCTCGAATGGTTCAGGTCATTACCACTGATCTGTCGCTTAGATTTCAAATCGGTTTGAGACTTTCTTTCTCTGGTGCCAGTTATCCATTTATGCTTTAAAAGCAACAGCGCTGATATGCGTAATCCCGGTTGCTTCTGGAAACATTCCAATAAGAAGTCACGGGCTAAGGGAGTTAGTCCTTTCGGTAAAGGAGGATGATCATCTGTTCCGATGGCATGAAGCGTAGCCATAGGATTCAAATCATGGTACGGAGGGTTTGTGGTGAAAAGCTCAATTATGGTGGCTCCAAGAGACCAGATATCTGAAGCGGTACATAGGCCGTCTCCTCCAAGGATTGTCTCTGGTGCCATCCAATTGGGGGTTCCAACCACGGTTTGGTGTTGAGAAGATACTTTTGAAGCGACTCCAAAATCCGCAAGCTTTATCACGCCCCCTTCTGAGAGAAGCACATTGGCGGCTTTGACATCACGGTGCACCACACCTTGCTCATGCAAGTACTCCAAGCCAAGCAAGATCATTTTTACATAGGTCGAAATTCTGTTCTCGGGAAGTCCATGGCCAAGCCGTTTATATAGCTGACGAAGAGAACCACCAGCGCAGAATTCTAGGAAGACATTCAAAGTTGCGGAAGTCTTCACGAAACCGTGGTACTTGACGATGTGTGGATGCTTTAAGATTTTCAAGAGGTCGATTTCATTCATGAGGTCTCCTACATCTTGGTCTCTCTCCAAAATGATTTGCTTGATTGCCACGACTTGGTTTGTTTTCAAGTTGGTACCCTTGTACACATTTGCAAATGCTCCTCTACCAACCAAAGACGAAAACTCGTAGTCTTCGAGAGCATTTTTCAGTTTCACCTGGTTGTTTCTCTGTACTTTTTGAGCCGGCGTCAACGAAACCTTGACCAGAGCCAGCCGAGGTTTCGTCACAGGAGTGCTGAAGTTGGCAGGCCGTCTCTTGGGAAGGTCTACAGGAGGATGTTTCAGCGACGAGTTCGAATTCAAGTCGAGGCCGCTGAGAGATTTCCTGTTTGTGGATTTTTCATGGCGTGAATCTGACGACGAGACGGAATTGGTTTGGTGGTGTGAGCGAGTGGATCCGGTACCGTGTGTAGCAGAAGCTGGTTTTTCTGAGTCTGTATCAAACTTGACTCCATTATGGATAGAACGAGCTCGTTCTACAAACGGCGATTGGTTGACATTTGCACCTTGTGAGTGGGGAATAAAAGTGATACCTTTAGTTTTAGTATGCCTTGACGAAAGAAAGTCGAATTCCTGGTCGGGATCAAAATCGTGAACGAATTCGTCTCGCGGCAGCGCAGCCAGTGGCTCCTTGAAACGTAGTAGAATATCTGAATTTGACGATGGCTGGCTGGCGAAATCTGATGGCTTTTCAGGGGTCAGCGACATGTGAGCTTGTGGTTGTTGGCTCCAGAAAAGGTCCGCCATGGGTCATGAGGTGTGTTGGCTGAGATATACGATTTGTTTGTATCGCAAAACCAACCGAATATTTCGCAGCTGGAACTTTGTACGCGCGATATGAGATGGAAAGAAGTGTAGGAGTAGGCATTGGGAAGAGAATTGTTGTATTTGTAACAAAACCTATGTAATATATGCTGAAGCGTTCACACTAATAAGAGAACAAGATAATGTCTGAATGCACATCTAGTATGAATCGATTTTGTGCGTTTCACATTTGCAAGTCACCGACAACATTCTCTACAATTTGGGGTCCGCAAGCTTGGTCAAGAGCTTGCCTGGTTTCTTGCTGTCGGAGAAAAGGGTGCTCCACACATTAGGAATTTCGGTGAATTTGGATTCTCCGGTCAAGTCGACCAAGTTAAAGGCACTTTCGTCAGTCTTAACTTTTCCTTCCTTGATCCAGCCGACGATTTCCTTGACGGCAGCGCCGAACTTGGGCATGTGGTCGATTATAATGAACCCCTTGACCGTGAGTCTGTTGACAATAATTTCTCCCCAGTTTCTAACCAGCATCTTGGTAGGGTCGTTGTAGCCTGAAATGGCACCACAGGCCACAATTGTGCCATGGACTTTTGTCAAAGTAAGCATAACGTCCAAGATTTCTCCTCCAACGTTGTCGAAAAAGATATCGCAGAACTTCTTGTCGCCAAGAGCCTTCTTCATATTTTCTTTGAAGTTGGCATCTTTGTAGTTGACACAGGCATCGGCTCCAATGCTTTCAACGTGGCGGCACTTTTCCTCACCGCCGGAAATGCCAATGACATGGCACCCCATTGCCTTGGCGATTTGGACTACCATTGATCCAGTAGCTCCAGAAGCAGCAGAAACCACCACGGTATCTCCCTTCTTGGCCTGGGCAACATCTCTGATACCGAAATATGCAGTTAACCCAGTCATTCCCAAGGTGGACAAGTATATGGGCAAAGGAATGGAGGTATCGGGGACTACGCTGTTGATCTGGGACTCCATAAGATCACAGTATTCCGACCAGTACAATTGGCAAACAACGATGTCTCCAGTCTTGTAGTTGGACGACTTGGACTCGACCACTTGCCCCATACCAAGCGACCTCATTGGCTCGCCTTGGCCCACGGGCGGAACGTACATTCTCTCGGGGTTGATACCTTTTTGGATCCAGGTTCTTTGGGTGGGATCGTTGGATAAAAAAAGCGTCTTCACACGAACGTATCCATCTTTCAATGGGTTCAATGGCCGGTCCACCAACTTGAAAGTGGAGTGCTCTTGGCCCAATTCGTAGTTGACGCTCTTGACTGGGAGTTCGTTCACAATAAAAGTTTTCGCTTGTGTGGGAGCCATGATGGTGTCACTGATGACGTCTGCCAGCGAAGTGAGTATCCTTATATATGGGGATCGGTTCGTGCGCCTCGGCTATTTTGCCCAAAGGGGAAGGTGTATCATGCACGCCGCGGGACTTAGCATCGCAGATATGTCAGCGCTTTTGGCTCCCAATAGCGGCAGACACTAGCAATGGGGCATCCATACTTGTCAGACCGGAGTTTGCATGCTTGTCCCAACATTTTTCTCTGCCTCCCGCCATGCCTCAGGCGCACACCGGAACGGACACATTTCCCGAGCCGAAGTCCGACACTACCCTCCGAGGCTACAGGTCTGAGGTACGGATGTATCAATTCTTTCGACCTACTCCGGATCGGAAAGCTTCGTCAAAAGCTTTCCTGGCTTCTTTTCATGTTGGAAAAGCAAGTTCCACGTCTTCGGAATATCGCCGAATCTGGATTTTTCACTCAAATCCACCAAGTTGTACGAGTCGCCCTTGACTTTTCCTTCCTTGATCCAAGCCTTGATTTGATCGGCGGCATCGGCAAATTGGTCCCTAAAGTCACTCACAATGAAACCTTTGACGGTGAGTCTGTTGACAATAATTTCTCCCCAGTTTTTGACCAGCAACTTGGTAGGGTCGTTGTAGCCTGAAATGGCACCACAGGCCACAATTGTGCCATGGGCTTTTGTCAAAGCAAGCATAACGTCCAAGATCTCTCCTCCCACGTTGTCGTAGTAGATA
This sequence comes from Meyerozyma sp. JA9, assembly GCA_003676015.1. Lineage (NCBI taxonomy): Eukaryota > Fungi > Ascomycota > Pichiomycetes > Serinales > Debaryomycetaceae > Meyerozyma > Meyerozyma sp. JA9. Next base: position 536,727 of record NSDU01000025.1, on the reverse strand, counting down.
TCACAGAACTTTTTGTCGCCGAGAGCCTTCTTGATGTTTTCTTTGAAGCTGGCATTTTTGTAGTCGACGCAAACTTCAGCACCAATGCTTTCAACGTAGCGGCACTTTTCCTCACCGCCGGAGATACCAATGACACGGCACCCGATTGCCTTGGCGATTTGCACCACCATTGACCCAGTAGCTCCAGAAGCAGCAGAAACCACCACGGTGTCTCCCTTCTTGGCCTTGGCTACCTCAAGGAGACCGAAGTAAGCGGTCATTCCAATCAGCCCCAAAATCGAGATATGAAGAGGCAATGGCACCGAGCTGTCCACCTTCCTTTGGATCTGGCTGGCTTCAATAATAGAGTAGTCTGCCCAGTACATTTCTGAAAGAACAAGTTCGCCGGGTTTATAGTCTTTGCTCTTGGACTCCACGACCTGGGCAATTGCTCGGGCCCGCATCTTGTCGCCCGGCCGCACCGGTGCAGTGTACATTCTCTCGGGATCCTGGCCCTTTTGGATCCACATTCTCTGGGTGGGGTCGTTGGACATAATAAGGGTTTTCACCAAAACCTGGCCATCGGCTAGCCGATCCAATGGCTGATTTACGAGCTTGAATGTGGAGTTTTCCTTGCCCAATTCGAGCACAACCTCGTTGACGGGAGGCTCGTTGAGTACAAGCGCTCTAGTTTCTGTGGGAGACATGTTGGAGATAGCAATCGATACTCGGCCCTCCGTATAATAGGATGAGTAAGCGACACAAAATCGGCTGCGCATCGGCTGCGAAATCTGCGACATCGGCTGCGGATGACGTCCGCTGCGGCGCGGCACTAATGCACGAATACAATGCCCACGATGCCTACGATGTGCCCTTAACGATCAATTTATTTCGGGTCTGCTAGCTTGGTCAACACCTTGCCCGGCTTCTTGTTCTCGTCGAAAAGCAACCCCCACGCTTTGGGAATGTCTGCAAACTTGGACTCCTCGCTCAAGTCAACCACGTTCAAAACGCTGGGATCGTTGCGAATCTTACCCTCTAAGCTCCACTTCGTAAGATCAACCACTGCCTCTGGTGCGCGGTGAACGTAGTCGGACATATTGAATCCCTTGATAGTGAGTCGGCTGGCAATGACTATAGGCCAGTTCCTGACGGCCATCTTCGCGGGGTTCTTGGCGCCGGAAATAAACCCAACTACCAACACTAAGCCGTTTTTGGCCATCAATGTAATCACTTTGTCCAAGATTTCTCCTCCAACAGCGTCAAAAAACACATTACATGTTCCCTTTTCCCCAAGCGCCTGCTTCAATTTGCCGATAAACTCCGGGTCGTTGTAGTTGACACACCCATCGGCTCCAAGCCCTTGAACAAACTTGCACTTTTCGTCGCTTCCAGTGATCCCCACGACCCGACACCCAAGAGCCTTCGCAACCTGAACCGCCACCAAACCAGTGGCCCCAGAAGCAGCCGATACAACCACGGTATCTCCCTCTTTGACATGTTCTTTAATTCCAAAATAGGCAGTCAAGCCAGTGAGACCCGTGGTCGATAAAGCAGTGGTCAAAGGTAACGAGGACTGGGGAATCTTGCCAGTTATAGCTTGGGCGCTCACAATACTGTACTCTGCCCAGTCAAAAGAACCATTGACAATGTCCCCGGGCCGATATTGGTCTGCCTTTGAGTCGACAACCTGCGCCAAACCTAACGCACCCATGGGCTCTCCGGGGAAAATCCGCCGCAAACCTGCGTTTTCGTTGCTTGCCTTATTGATCCAGGCGAACTGAAGCGGATCGTTGGAAAAATAGAGCGCTTTCACCAAAACTTGACCATCTTTTAATGGCTGCAATTTTTCTGTTGCGAGCCTGAAAGTGGAGCTGGGCTCACCCAATGCAAGGTTGGGAATCCCTTCGATCTGCTGGTTGAGGTAAAATACTCTAGTGGTCATGTTTGAGTGCTGCTACAAAAGTGGCCTTATTTATAGTACAAGTTGGTAGGGGCGTAGGGGCGACGGAGATAACTCCGAGCTGGGACGGATATAAGCTGTGCTCTCTAATCATGGCTTAGAGTACGAGATACGAACGCTTCCCCTCGTGCTCAGCTCGGCCGAGGCCGACACCGAGGCGGACATAGCAATAGCGCCGCATCAAGGCGCCAGAAACATGCTTCTACCCACTGGTTCCCACCTACAGAGCCACAAAGTTGTACATCAGTACACCAGCGCTTTCGATGCATAGTTTCATTACATAGCTACTTGGTTTCCTGCTTTGGTTCCCGATTCCAGCTCAAAAGACTCACGTCTCCCGTTCTTCTGGGCTTGATAGCGTTCACGATAAGAAGGGTGACGCCCAAGAGGAAGCAAACTCCTCCGCCGGCCATCCAACTGATGCCCAAAAAGTCGTTCTTTCCTCCAATAACCGACCTCTGTGAAATATAGATGTACTTCTTTCCGTTGTACGGAAGCACAGGGAAATGGAGCCCGATGGTCACCTCGTAGATTCCCTTGTTCAACAGATCGTGGTCGTTGCGAAGCACCAATTTGTTGAAGGTGGGAAGCGCCGAAGTGCGCATCCAGTTTTGGAACTCTTCCCACTTGGAAATGTCCGGCACGTTTGTAGCGTTGTATCCGTCGGGGTACCACTTGTACCAGTTTGGCGGCGGCACGATTTCCGTGTGGTCGTACTTTGTCTTTTTGAACCGGTTGGAGTCGGTTTTCCACGCAATGCCCTTGGAGGTGAACTTGTAGTCGCTGGAAGTTCCGTTCACGCCCTGGAGCGTGTGGCCGTAAGTGTCGTTGAACATGCTGTTCGCAATCAAGCCGCAGGGGTAAATCCTCTTTCCATCGCGCACAGACAACGGCTCACAATTCTGGCCCACGGTGTTCTTGATGGTGTTCACCGACGCCGGCTTGCCCTCGATTTGGTCTTCGCTGAACGACTTGGCGTACCGCCGGTGGTTCTGGTAGAAGTTGTGCAACCGGTAGAAGAAATAGATGGGCCCCTTCATGTCGTCGGGCACCTCGAACTGGATCCGGCACACGTTTCGCTCGTCTTCAAACTGCTGGGTGTCGTCGGTGTCGAGTTTCCACTGCGGCTTGTGGTTGATATTTTTCGTTTTCGTCTTGAAATTGAACTCGAGAAACTCGTCCGGCACCGGGCTCCAGTACCGCGAGCTGGCAAGCTTCTCACACTTGCTGTAGTCTATGGCAAAGTCCTGAATCCGGTCCGAGGCGTACCACATGGCCGCACCTAGCGGCACGAAAACCACCGCAATTGCAATCAAAAGCGGAATCACCGTCTTGGCCGTGAGCACCGGGTTGTACGCACGCAACCGCTGCTGGGTAAAAGCGTTTTCGGGCGGGCGTCTGGACTTTTTTTCGTCTTGCGGAACCTCGTCAAGATCCGAATCCGAGGAGTCGGAGGCATATTCGCTGCCGTCGGCGTCGCTCCGACGGTCCGGCGACTGCGCGTGCTCTGTATCGTGCGCGGGAGAGGCGCCGTTGGCTCTTGTTTCTGACATAAACCGGGATTTGTTTGGTCGGATAGGGCGGTGAGATGAAGCTGAGAATGGAGCGCCGGGCCTGCACACGGCGCCGCGGCCTCGCGGGCAGAATCCGGGTTAGGTCTGGTGTGCGGGTGCGGGCCCGATTCCAGTCAAGAATTTTTTCACCCAGTTGGCAAAGAACAGTTATGGCAGACGCAGCGGAGAAGAACATCGAGATCTGGAAGGTCAAAAAGTTGATCAAGTCGTTGGAGCAGGCCAGGGGTAACGGTACCTCCATGATTTCGTTGGTGATCCCTCCCAAGGGCCAAATTTCTCTCATCCAAAAGATGTTAACTGAAGAATACGGAACCGCCTCCAACATTAAATCGAGAGTTAACCGATTGTCGGTGTTGTCGGCCATCACCTCCACCCAGCAGAAACTCAAGTTGTACAACTCGGTGCCCAAGAACGGGTTGGTGGTATACTGTGGTGATGTCATCACCGAAGAGGGCAAGGAAAAGAAATTGAACATTGATTTCGAACCTTTCAAGCCCATCAACACATCGTTGTACTTGTGTGACAACAAGTTCCACGTGGAGGCGTTGTCTGAATTGTTGGAGGACGACGACCGGTTTGGGTTTATTGTCATGGATGGTAATGGCGCCTTGTTCGGAGCGGTGTCGGGAAACACCAGAGAAGTGTTGCATAAGTTCACGGTTGATTTGCCCAAGAAGCACGGCAGAGGAGGTCAGTCGGCGCTTCGTTTCTCCAGATTGAGAGAGGAAAAGAGACACAACTACGTGAGAAAAGTCGCCGAAGTTGCGGTGCAGAATTTCATCACCAACGACAAAGTCAATGTTGCTGGGTTGATCTTGGCTGGATCAGCCGATTTCAAGACCGAGCTCTCCAAGTCCGACTTGTTCGATAACAGATTGCTCGCCAAGGTGGTCAAAATCGTCGATATTTCCTACGGTGGAGAAAACGGGTTCAACCAAGCTATCGAGTTGTCAGCCGAAACTTTGGCCAATGTCAAATTTGTGCAAGAAAAGAAGTTGCTCGAGAGCTATTTCGAAGAGATCTCCCAGGATTCGGGTAAGTTCTGTTACGGTATCGAGGACACTCTCAAGGCATTGGATCTCGGAGCATGTGAGGTGGTGATTGTGTACGAAAACTTGAATATCGTTCGCTATACCTTGAAGGACATAGAAGGCAACGAGGTGATTGCGAACGTCAACCCAGAATTGCCCGACAAATCATACTTGCTTGACAAGAAAACCGGCACAGAAATGGAAGTCATAAAGGAAGAATCATTCTTGGAATGGTTGGCAGAAAACTACAAGTCATTCGGTGCCAACCTCGAGTTTGTCACCGACCGGTCGTCCGAAGGTGCTCAATTCTGTCAAGGATTTGGTGGTATCGGTGCCTTGTTGAGATACAACGTCAACTTTGAGCAATTGACTGACGACGAAAGTGATGACGAATACTATGACGACGACGACGAGGACTTCATTTAGACGGTGACCAGAGGGGTGTGTACTACTAGATGCATTTACATATAGAATGCTAGCTTCTATTTGCCTTTTTTGTGCTCTTTCTTTTTCTTCAACTGGTCCAATGCTTTCACCTTGGCATGGCCCCACACGGCTTCGTGAGAGTCGCCCGTGAGCATTTGGTGAGCCAAATTATCAACTCCGCTAGTCAAATACGATCTTCTTTTGTTGATGCGAAGACGCTCATTGAGAAGCGCTTTGAGTTCTGCTCGCAAGCTGGCAGCTTGTTCTTTGGTCAAGATTTTGTTATTGTCTCTCAACCTCTGCTTTCTCAAGTGGTCGTCCACGAATTCTTCTTCCATATCGACCCCCAATTCCTCGGCGGCTTCCTTCATCCACGAATCGCTTTTCTTGGTAGAAACCGTGGAGATGGTAGAGTTGGCCAATTTGGCCGATATGTTCACCCGAGGCTTCAATTGCGTAACCAAGTCCATCTCGATGGGTAGAAGCTTGACGTCGCTATGCATGTTCATCCGACTGCCTTTATTTGCACTGTCGGCTACAAGTTTTCGCAACTTTCTGAACGGCCCGGAAGCTTCTTGTGGAGAGCAGAACATGACAGAAACACCCTCTTTTCCTGCTCTGGCGGTTCTTCCTGAACGGTGAACATAGACGTCTGCCGACCGGGGAAGATGGTAGTGGGCCACATGGTCGATATTGGGAATATCAAGGCCTCTGGCAGCGACGTCCGAGGCTATCAAAACTGCGGTTTGGTTTTTTTCACCAGCAGCCTTGAATCGCTCGAGCGCTCTCAACCGCTGCTTTTGGATCATAGACGAGTGGATGGAGAAGGTGGGGATGTTCAAGTTTGTCAAAAACGGCACCAACCGCTTAACGGAATCTATGGCGTTTGCGAAAACCAACGTCGATCCAGGGTACATCAATAGGAAATAGTACAAGTAGAGATCTCGCTCGGACGGCCCGCACTCTACCAACGCTTCTGTAACTTTTCCAGACACGATTTCCTTGGGATTGGCATCGACGACAGCGGGAGCCCGGTCTCGGAACTGGAGCTTGGTGTTTAGCAACGAAAGGATTTCGTCATTTTCAATAAAAGACGATTCCTTGTTTCTCGGCCTATTATTCGAAAGTTTGCCAAACAAGTCTCGTGAAAATGTAGCACTGAAAACCAAGGTCTGCCACCTGCGAGACACTCCCTCAGTCTTTCTGGGCCGGTGCTTATTGAGCATGTCGAGGATTTTCTCAAACTCTTCAAAATGGCCATCTTGGAGCAACCGGTCGGCTTCATCAAGCACGATTATGTCTGTCAATGCCATTCGGTTGACAAGATCCACGCTCTTTTCCATCAACTCTAGACATCTTCCAGGAGTCGCTACCAATATACTGGGACCATGCGACAAGAGCCGTTCTTGCTTTTGGATCGATAAACCGCCGGTGATGCTGACGATGCCATACTGTGCCAATGGAGAATACTTGGCAATTTTGTTCATGTGGTCCACCACCTGGTGGGCCAATTCTCGCGTAGGAGCAAAGATCATGGCCGTGGGTGGTCTGACCGAGCTTGGCTTGGACTCAAGCTGAGCCAAGCACCGTTCCAAAATGGGGATTCCATATGCCAAGGTTTTACCGGAACCGGTGGTGGCTTTACCTATGACGTCTTTTCCTTGTAATGCAAGAGGAATTGCCTTGCGCTGGATGGCCGTTGGCTCCTTGAAACCGCAGCCCGCTAGGCCATTGATCGTGTAAGTGCTCAAAGAAACTCCGTCCATAGACCATTGTGGAAGATCGGTGTCTGGGGGAAGCGAAGCGTCGACTCCAACAAACGCATTTTCACGAAGCTCGTCGTCTTTGTTGCTGAGTTTCTGCTTCTTTTGGGGTTTAGCACCCGCTTCGTTATCTGAAGGACGCTTGGTCTCTGTAACGGGATCATCAAAACCGGTGAACTCTTCCTCATCATCTTCGATGTCGTCATTTTCGTCATCATTTTCGTCATTTTCCAACGTTACCTCTTCGTCCTTTTTGTCTTCCTTCACAACAAACTCGGCCCTCCCGTCGACATAGTTGACGTCCACCCCGTCCAACTCTTCAATTCCATATAAACCCTCGTAACTTTCAAGATTATCGGGAATTTCCACCGGTTTCCAATTCAAACTGTCGGCCTTGACGACTTTAGATTCCTTGCGTTGCTTCTGCTTCAAGGTGAGCGGCTTGCGCAACGCAGGCTTCCTGGAGCCTTTCTTGGCGTCTTTCTTGACTTTTCCTTTCTTCTTGTCCGGAGGCATATTGCACACTGATACTACGCACAGGCAGGTAGCAGAAATAGGGCGATGACATCCACACACCCACACATAGCCATCGGTTGAGCGATGAGATCGCCGATAAGTAGGAGGTAGAATATAGTTTGCATACAGAATTGCAATTTCGGCGAGTTGATGAACAAGTTCGAATTGGCGTTTCTACATTTACTGTATTGGGCTTTGACTATTTTTCCACAAATCCACTAAGAAAACCAAACAGTTGATTGAATGGTCGGCAGACTGTCCAGATCCAAAAGCACACTTTTGCTGCACCGCCCGAAATCCATAACAACCGCCAAGCGGCCGCGTAGTTTGAAGCCCCAGAAAGCCAGAAAGCTCATACGAAGATACCATGTGTTGCAAAAACAGCGAGCTACATTGTTGCGGAAAATCACCAAAGCTCAGCTGGAAAGTCTCGAATTGGATTCAACAGAACTTGCAAAGTATCTCAAGAGGGAATACCCCCAGCATGCAAAAAGTTACCTGACTCACAAGGAAATTGCTCAGAAATCCGGAAACTTGACCACTTTGGTCAATATTGAGAGTTCAGATATACATAAAATATGCACTCAATTGGGCGACATTGATGGAGAGATTGAAAGCTTGGGAGGAATAGAAGCTTACCAGGTTGCCTCCACACAAGGACAGGACAGTTTACGAGGCGGAGACTCTTCGAAGAAGCTCGTAGAATGGTTGAAAGCGAATTATTCCCCGATTATTTCTGGCGCCAACACCCTCAATGCACTCGAAATCGGATGTCTAAGTGCCAATAATGCCATATCTACCTCCAAGATTTTCCTGGAAGTCATCAAGATTGATTTGAATACACAAAACCAGTCCAAGATACTACAACAAGATTTCATGCTAAGACCACTACCCAGAAACGACTCGGAAAGATTCAACTTGATTTCGTGCTCACTCGTTATCAACTTTGTTCCATCCCCAAGCCAAAGAGGTGACATGCTCCGAAGAATAACCCGGTTTTTAAAACCACCTAGTAATGGTAGTATGAGCACTGTTTTTATGGTTCTACCATTACCGTGCGTTACGAACTCTCGCTATTTCGATCACCTGTCTATGGACGAGATTATGAATAGTTTGGGTTTTACGAAAACTTGCTACTACGAAGCAAAGAAAATAGCATACTGGTTGTACGATTGGAATGGTAATGTCAATCACGACTTTACCTTCCAAAAAAAAGAGAAGCATACAGGACCAAAACGGAATAATTTCTGCATCACGCTTGACCGTCATACGCGCTTACAATAGCGCCGGCTTTTCAAGCCGAATTCTCGTAAGCCCATTCCGCCTATTGCATGATGAAAACGATTTATGCACGATTTCGGCTGCGGGAACCAACGCGACGATCGGACCACCTGCAGGCATGCATCATCGGAAAAACTTTGCGGACGGATTTTCCGGACCGCATGTCAAGATGGCAATGGGGTCCTCAGAGTGAAAATGTAGTAAAGTAAGCACGGAAAGAGCAACCGATACTATACCGGCCGCTGCCCCAACTACACAACTGTTCTTTCCTCGCCTTTACCTTTTGTTGCTGAACTTTCCCGATGGTTCGATACTGCATATAGGAAGGTCCGGGAAATGCCGCATCCCATTTGGAGCACCTGTACGTTGACATCTTTCAAATGAAATGCGGGAAGTGGGGCAATTGTCGGGGAAGATCGACATTTGAAACGTAGGTGATGAATATGTTTGACCAACGAGTAGTCACGGGGATTGTTCGCCAAGGTTAATACATCCTTCTCAAGAAGGATCTGAAGAAGATCTTTCGCTGGCTGGTTAATTTGCCGCCCGCTTCATTTGGCCCCGCGCGGTGCCCCACTGTGCCCTGTTTTTTGTGCCATTTTTGCTGGGGACGACGGAGAAAACTGGAGTCGGAGCGGGTTAATTGTGCATGACTATGCATGATACCTTCCTAATTGGGCGACTTGCATGACATGGATAAATTTTCAGCATAGCGTGATTGCATGAAAATTTATCCGGCCGATAATATGGCATAGTATAAAAGGCTGGCGTTGGAACTCATAATTCCAGACTATTTTATCATGTCACAGCAAGAACTTGATTCGGGAGTGCAGACTCCCAATAATGACTCTTTGTTAATCAAAGATGAAAAACCTCAGGAGGAGGAAGAACATTTACCTACATTGGACGACAACGACAAAAAACATGTCGCCGTTTCCATCTTTTGTCTTTTAGTTGCATTTGGTGGTTTTGTGTTTGGTTTCGATACCGGTACCATTTCCGGGTTTGTTAACATGCCTGACTTTAAGGAGAGATTTGGACAGTTGGACAATGGACAATACACCTTGTCGAACGTCAGAACTGGTTTGATTGTTGCTATTTTCAACATTGGATGTGCCATTGGTGGTATTATCTTGTCCAAGGTTGGTGACATGTACGGAAGAAGAGTGGGACTTATGTTTTCCATGCTTATTTACGTGGTTGGTATTATTGTGCAAATTGCTTCGCAGGACAAGTGGTACCAGTATTTCATTGGCCGTTTGATTACCGGTTTGGCTGTTGGTATTGTTTCTGTGTTGTGTCCCTTGTTCATTGGTGAGTCTGCTCCCAAGAAATTGAGAGGTACTTTGGTGGTGGGTTTCCAGTTGTTCATCACATTGGGTATCTTTTTGGGTTACTGTACCACTTATGGAACCAAGACTTATAGCGATTCGAGACAATGGAGAATTCCCTTGGGTTTGTGTTTCGCCTGGGCCATTCTCTTGGTCGCCGGTATGCTTTTGATGCCTGAATCTCCTCGTTACTTGGTTGAGAAAAACAAGATCGAAGAAGCCAAAAAGTCCATTGCCAGATCCAACTCCACCACCCCAGACAATCCCGCTGTGTACACCGAGGTACAATTGATCCAAGCTGGTATCGAGAGAGAAAAAATTGCTGGTAATGCATCATGGGGTCAATTGATCACCGGTAAGCCCAAGATTTTGTCGAGAGTGATTATGGGTATCATGTTGCAATCTTTGCAACAATTGACCGGTGACAACTACTTTTTCTACTATGGTACCACCATCTTCAAGGCTGTTGGATTGGAAGACTCGTTTGAAACCTCGATCGTTTTGGGTGTGGTGAACTTTGCCTCTACCTTTGTTGGTATCTATGTCATTGACCGTTTCGGAAGAAGAAAGTGTTTGTTGACCGGTTCCGCAGGCATGTTTGTGTGTTTCATCATCTACGCCATTTTGGGTTCTGTCCACTTGTACAACAATGGTTATGACGACTTGACCGATACCAACAAGCCCACCGGAAACGCCATGATTTTCATCACCTGTCTTTACATTTTCTTCTTTGCGTCAACCTGGGCCGGTGGTGTGTACTGTATTGTGTCCGAGTCTTACCCATTGAGAATCAGAGCCAAGGCTATGTCTGTGGCTACTGCTGCCAACTGGTTGTGGGGTTTCTTGATTTCGTTCTTTACACCATTCATCACCTCGGCTATCCACTTCTACTATGGTTTTGTGTTTGCCGGTTGTTTGTTGTTCTCCTTGTTCTACGTCTTTTTCTTTGTTCGTGAGACCAAGGGTTTGACTTTGGAGGAAGTGGATGAATTGTACGCTCAAAATGTGCTCCCATGGAAGTCTTCTTCATGGGTTCCACCATCCGCCAATGAAATGGCATTCAACATGGGTTACGCCGAGTCTGCGAAGCCCGAGCAAGAACATATTTAATGATTTATGATAGGTAATACTATTCGTTCGAGATAATTTTGACTATTGACGTCGTCATTTTCAGTTCCTATCAAGTCCTTGTAGTCTAGTACCTTTTGCTGTACCCTACTCGTGGGGGTCCTAGTCTTTTCGTACCCATTGGGGGTGTATGCATTATATTTTTGAACGAACTTGCTTTGAAAATCGTCGATTTCCAGTAAAATCTCGTTAATGTTCTGTTTTTCTGGAGGCGGTGCATTCAAAAAGTTGTTATCGACGAACCCTTCAACACCTTCCCACACTTCAGTCTGTTGATCGTTGTTATCGTCCGAATCATCGTCCGGTTCGCTGTGATATTTCAGCGAGAGAGGCGATTCATGCTTCTTGGAAGCAGGAGTGGATCCAACCGCCCTCCCATGACCAGTCAGGCGAGGTGTAGTTGATAAATGGTTGCGAATTGCCCAATCGGGCAATAACACCGAGAAAAGTTCAACACTCATTCGGTCCAATTGCTCTCAGTCTACTCAGACGGCCAGACCACGCAGACCCACCCTAACCCGACTCGGACCTTTTTTGTTGTTTAAGAATTAGCTTTACAAGTTTTCTTCTTTCGATTCTCCACTTATTCCTGCGTTCCTGAGCAGCCGGCTTTCACCGCAGCACACCGGATTAGGACTTCGCGCGCCGTGAACATCCGACCTCGGCATTTCAAATTGGCCATAGAAACTCCGCCCAAAAACAATCGCGCCATCTCCAGACATCCCCGAGCCCACCAGTACCGCCTCTGCAACCCTGGGTCATCGCCAAAGCCAAATACCGGCTCTTCACGTGCATCCGCTCGCCCGAATTCTCGGAACAAAGAGGCTTATGTCAGCGGCGGTGCACCACCGTTCCCCACTTCTGATTTCGGCCCACCACATATATAAGGTGCCGACCGGCGTACGCGGCACGACAACGACTGTAAGTATTTCTACAAGTGGCCAAAAGTTCTTTTCGGAACAAGACGGGGCCACAGGGACAACACGGCTTGGAGAACATGAACTGGACAACACGATATGGGGGCTCGGGGCTGCGGATCATCTCTGATGATTCACGGAAATTGAGTCATCTGAAAAATTCCGAAAATTAGTCAGGCAATAAATTGTGAAAATTCTGTGAAAATTCTGTGAAAATCCTGTGCAATTTGTGTTTCGTTACTAACCCAGATGCTTAGAGCCAGATTGCAGCTTCGTACCTTCTCCTCTGCTTCCAGAGCGGCCAAGTGGGCCGAGATCCCATTGGCGCCTCCAGACAAGATTTTGGGTATCAGTGAAGCTTACGTCAAAGATACCAACACCAACAAGATCAACTTGGGTGTCGGAGCTTACAGAGACAACTCCGGTAAGCCAATTGTGTTCCCATCTGTGAAACAGGCGGAACAATCGTTGGTGGAGACGGAAACCGAAAAGGAGTACACCGGCATCATTGGTAACAAAAATTTCCAGAACATTGTCAAGAATTTCATCTTCAACAACTCCGACAAGGACGCCAACGGGGCGCAATTGATCAAGGACGGCCGGATCGTGTCGTCGCAAACCATTTCCGGAACCGGTTCGTTGCGAGTTATTGCTGACTTCTTGAACAGATTCTACTCGGCCAAAAAAATCTACGTCCCCAAGCCCACCTGGGCCAACCACATTGCCGTGTTCTCGGATGCCGGGCTCACTGCCGAGTACTACGCCTACTACAACACCTCCAAAAACGACTTGGACTACGAGCAATTGAAGCAGAGTTTGAACAATGCCGACAACGAGTCGGTGGTTTTGCTCCATGCCTGCTGCCACAACCCCACCGGTATGGACTTGACGTCGGAGCAATGGGACGAGGTGTTGCAGATCGTCCAGCAGAGAAAGTTGTTCCCCTTGATCGACATGGCCTACCAAGGATTTGCCTCGGGCAATCCCTACGAGGACATTGGATTGGTGCGGAAAATGACCAAGTTGACGGTCGAGGGCAAGCTCTCGTCGTTTGCCTTGTGCCAGTCGTTCGCCAAGAACATGGGATTGTACGGTGAGAGAACCGGATCCATCTCCATCGTCACCGAGTCCAAAGACCAAGCCACGGCCATTGAGTCGCAATTGAAAAAATTGATCAGACCCATGTACTCGTCTCCTCCAATCCACGGGTCCAAGATTGTGGAAACCATCTTCTCCAGCCAGGACTTGTACAACTCCTGGTTGAGCGACTTGGACAAGGTTGTGGGCAGATTGAACGGAGTCAGAACCAAGTTGTATGAAAAATTGGACAAGTCCAACTACAACTGGGACCACTTGTTGAAGCAAAGAGGTATGTTTGTGTACACCGGGTTGTCGGCAGAGCAGATGATTGAGTTGAGAGAAAAGTATTCTGTGTACGCTACGGAAGACGGCCGGTTTTCCATTTCCGGAATCAACGACAGCAACGTGGAGTACTTGGCCGATGCTATTAATAAGGTTGTGAACAAGTAGAGTGCCAGAAGTAAAATAGAGTAGTATATGCAATTACGAATCGGTACGAATGGTCCTCATCCCCACTCTTCTCAGCCCCCACTCGCCTACACCCCGCCGTTCTCCGATGTTCCAGCAACCCACCCGTACACCAGCGAACCTCTCTCCACTCCGAAACCCTCTACTTCACTTGCTCAATTGCTCCCATTAACCAATGTCTGTACAAACCGTGTCGACCACCCCCTTTGGGGACCAGAAACCTGGTACCTCCGGCTTGAGGAAAAGAGTCAAGGTTTTTCAACAACAGAACTATACTGAAAACTTTATCCAGGCCATTTTAGATGCCATTCCTGAGGGTGCACATGGTGCCACTTTGGTCATTGGAGGAGATGGCCGCTACTACAACGACCATGTGATCCAGCTCATCACGAAAATCGCCGCTGCAAACGGCGTGAGCAAATTGATAATTGGTAAAGACGGCATTCTTTCCACCCCCGCAACTTCCCATGTGATCAGAATCAGAAACGCCACTGGTGGAATCATATTGACGGCTTCCCACAACCCCGGCGGCCCCAATTACGACCTTGGAATCAAGTACAACTTGAGCAATGGCGGCCCGGCACCAGAATCTGTAACCAACAAGATCTTTGACGTATCCAAGAATCTCAAAAGTTACAAGATCAGCGACGTTGGTTCTGTTGATCTCGGGTCCATTGGCACCCAGAAGTTGGGTCCCCTCGAGGTGGAGATCATTGACTCCACCGCAGACTACGTGGCGATGTTGAAAGATATCTTTGACTTTCCCTTGATCAAGTCTTTCCTCAACAAAGACAAGGAATTCAAGTTACTTTTCGACGCCTTGAACGGAGTCACCGGGCCATATGGCTACAAGATCTTTGTGGAGGAGTTGGGGTTGCCTGAGTCCAGCGTCCAGAACTACCACCCCAAACCAGACTTTGGTGGCTTGCATCCCGACCCCAATTTGACCTATGCCAGAACTTTGGTTGACAGAGTCGACAAAGAAAATATTGCGTTTGGCGCTGCTTCCGATGGAGATGGCGACAGAAACATGATTTACGGCGCTGGAACGTTTGTTTCGCCGGGAGATTCCGTGGCCATCATTGCCGAGTATGCTGATTTTATTCCCTACTTTGAGAAAAACGGCGTCTATGGCTTGGCCCGGTCCATGCCCACGTCCGGTGCCTTGGACCTCGCGGCCAAGGACAAAAAGTTGAATGTGTACGAGGTGCCCACCGGGTGGAAATTCTTCTGTTCTTTGTTTGACGCCAAGAAATTGTCGATTTGCGGAGAGGAATCGTTTGGTACCGGCTCCAACCACATTCGTGAAAAGGATGGTCTTTGGGCCATTGTCGCCTGGTTGAACGTTTTGGCCGGCTTCAACAAGTTGCACCCCGAAGCTTCGGCCTCTATAAAGCTGGTTCAAGATTTGTTCTGGGAAAAATACGGAAGAACTTTTTTCACCAGATACGATTTCGAAGAAGTGCCTTCCGATGGTGCCAACAAGCTCGTGTCGTTGTTGCAATCTATAGTCGACGAAAACAAGGAAGGCGCCGAGTTGGCACCAGGCTACGTTGTCCAGGAAGGCGCAAACTTCTCCTACACCGACTTGGATGGCTCCGTTTCGTCCAACCAGGGTTTGTTCATCAAGTTCAAAAACGGCTTGCGGATCATTGTCAGATTGTCAGGCACCGGCTCTTCTGGTGCTACGGTCAGATTGTACTTGGAGAAGCATTCAAGTGACAAATCTGTGGCCAGCACCCCGGTCGATACCTACTTGAAGGACGACATCGCTTTCGTTCTCAAGCTTTTGAAATTCAAAGAGCATTTGGGTAAGGATGAGCCCGATGTGAAGACTTGAGTAAGTGTTTGCCAGTGCTAAATACCGTTTATTGGTTTGTTTCCCATCATAAATACTCTTTCGCACTATATCCATAGGCTTTTTGCCTCGTAGTTCTAACCAAACTTTGCTCTTTTGCTTTCGTTATCTCTGGCTCCCATGATCTCGTCGAGGCGGCGCTTCATGGAGTTTTCTCTCAAACGAGCCGCCTGCTCCATGGCCTCCAACTCCATGATTCTGGTCCTGTACAAGTCGTTGACAAGTTCCAACTCCGAAATCCGAGTTTTGAGCAAGGTGACATCTTCGCTATTGGAAGATCTTTTGTCGCGATCTTCTCCCGAGTTACCGTCCAGGCCATTATCGTCGTTTTGTTTGCTGGGTGTATTTTGTTTTCCTGAAGAATCTCCTTTTTCATTGGAGCTCTCGTTTCGAAGACTGTTGATCCCTGGTAAGGTACTTCCATCCTGGCGGCCGAGCGAGCTGAAGCTACTGGGCAAGTGAGGAAGCGAAGGCTTGGAACTGGACAGCTTTTGGAGAGGTGGTAACGAGGTCACAGAAGTCTCTGGGGAGTGGTTGTGGGAGTGAATGTTGGAGGAAAACGACGACAGCGGGGTGCTGTGTGGAGGAGTCTTGTTTACCGAGTTCTGGCTGTTCATTGAGAACTGAGGACCGAACGAAGGTGACGAAACCGTCTTGGCCGGGGTGGACGAGCTGTTGTTCACAATCGACGGAAGTTTTGGAGGAATACTCAGCGAGCCGTTTTGGGAGCTGAGGGCCGAGATGAGTGGAGGAGACTCCTTTTTCAACGAGTCGTAACGGTCATTATTCATTAATGAGAAACCAGTGGAATGGGGCCGAGAAGTCTTGTGGAACGAGGCGCTGGGACCAAGCTCATTAGACATATTTTCGAGCGCTCCAGCAGCCTGGACAGCGCTCAAGGTACCATTGGTGGAAGGGGCCGGTGGCTTCGAATTTCCACGGGCATTGCTGATGGAAGAAGTGGTGGAGAGCAAAAGTGGTGATGTGATTCTTTGTAAGCCGGGCGCAAACTGGGTGGGAGTGGACGATGGATAATGTAAGGGTTGTACCTGGTGAGTTAAGTGTTGCGACAAGTGCTGGTTGTAGTTCAAAGGAGTGTTGAACGAACCGTTGGAACCGGCGAACGACTTGGACCCGGAAGCAGGAAGAAGCGGTGTCAACATCCCCCCCTCGGATTGCTGTCCATTCACCGGCGTAGGCGAGCGTTTCTTGGGTTTGGGCGACTTCTTGCCGCTGCCGTTCAAACTGGGCAATTTACTGTCCTTGGATTTGAGTTCTGGAGTGTTAGGACCCGATGATTTTGCCGAGTTGGGCTGTTTTATCCGGTTCCGAGATTTGATGGTGTCTGTCTTCAACGAGATGGGACGGGGCCGTCCGTGCAACTTGAGGAACAACCCACAAGCATTGCACAAGACTTGGCCGGTTTCGTCTCTTCTCCAAAGCGGAGTGGTTTGGGTTTTACAGTTTCGACACACCGGGGTAGATATGTTCGTCTTGGACGTGGTGGTCCCATTATTCATGTGGGTGGTCGACTTGGCGTTGGGATGCACCGGGTTGGTGGGCGGAACCGCAGCGGGGAGCCGTTCGATCTGGTTCATTTTTATCGGTTGCTGAGTGAAAATTTCAAAAATGGGCACGACAACCAAACGACAGCCTTGGGCTAAACACTCGGGCTAATTGCAAGAACGTGGCAAAATGATGTCTCCGATACCGGTGCGAGAATATATTATCAACAAATTAGCGTTCGAATCGTTTTTCAGTAAGTTATCTACGCCGTAATCAAGAACTTCAAATCTGGATGGGCGATAAAAACTATCAACAAACAAGGTTGAGCAATTGAAAGTGGGTTCTAATCACTGCTGGCGTCTATGACAGGACAAAAAATGGCTGAAAACGACTGAATTGCACAGAATAAAAAAATTCGTTGTCTTATCTGATAAAAATTTTCCTTTATCAATGCGACTGTATCAGTGGAAATTTTTCTGGACTCGTCGCATTTGTGTCTCCGCTTACGTAACCCAAGATAAGGCATTATGCCAGTGCCGAACGGTTGTGTGCACGCTGGAGCACGAGTTGGCAGGAACCGCACCGGCGCGCTTACATAAGCGGTCGATAATTTTCTCAAGACATTGAAAAAAACCGGTAAAGCCATGTTGAGAACCGGGGTCCGTTTCCTCGGATTGAGCGCTCCTCTTCGGGCAGTGGCTCCGCAGAAGGTTGTGCCTTCCATAGCGGCCAAGCAATTTATTCCCCAGGACGCCGCAAGATCCAAAATTAGGTCGCTTAAGCGCCGTGAAAATCGACTCAAGCGTCAAATTATTCGTGACGTCAACAATCTTAAAAAGCATAATCTTGAGAATGTCAAGTTCCAGGTGGACCCTGTGTTGGGAGACGCTTCCAATTCGTTTGTGAAGCGGATCAGACAACAGATCGATGACCAGAATAATTTGGCACATGGTTATCTGAGAGAAGAGTTTGAAAAATTATTGTACGGAGCCGAGAAGGCTGGATTGGACAAGGGGGTTATGGGCAATCCTGTGTTGTATGACTCGCTCAAGGTCACGGCGGAGCGGAAAAGAAGGGCTCTTTTGACGATTTTGCATGTTAAAAACACCAATGTTGCCGACAAGAAAAAAATGGCAGTCAAGCTTGCGCGAGAAGAATTTCAGAGACAGGAAGGAGATACCGGGTCGGCTGAGGTCCAGGCTGCGGTGTTGACAGCTCGTATTCATTTTGGCATGGACCATGTTCGTACATTTCCCAAGGACAAGGCACACTTACAGCGGGTAAGAGAAATGGTTCAACAACGGCAAAAAATGCTCAAGTATCTCAAGGCCGATGACCCTGAGAGATACTACTATGCTATAGCCAAATTGGGGTTGACCGACGATGTTGTAACCAGGGAATTCAACATGGACAGGAAGTACTTGCAAGAGTACAAGGTGTGGGGAGACAAGCAACTTGTCAAGTTGTCGGACAAGCAAAAGAGAAAGGAGCAGCAGTTCACTGAGTTGCAGAAGCGGGTTATTGGCTACAATCAATTGACCAAGAAGAACTTTGAGCAGATCTCAGGCATGAAGAAATGAACATGTATATAGTAAAGAGGCTGCAGAGCAGAGCAGTAGAAAGAATAAGGGAACATACCAGCTTGGTTGCAGTAGAGCACTGTGATTATGTTATTGTGAATGAACTAGAAGACTATGTGGAGATCAGATCGTGTAATCGTGGTTTATTTGACTTATGAACTACCAGGATGCCATTTGTAGACTGAATGAACCAGACGGTACTTTCTAGTAGTTCACGCATGGAGCTCTGAATAATTGACGCCTAAGAACCAGGAGGTATCCTGTAGTACTTCACTTATTTGTTCTGAATAATTGACTCTTGAATGAACTAGAGGGTACTTTCACGAACTGATTTCTGAATAATTGACTCTTAGGAAGCAGGAGGTATCTGGTAGTAGTTCACTTATTAGTTCTGAAACAATTGACTAGAACGGAGGTATCTTGTAGTTCATATACTTGCTTCAGTTCTAATCTGAATAAGATGCCCTTTTCTGTCTAGTTCCCCATTAATGCATCAGCCAAATCCTCTATCTTTGCATCTTCCTTCATTGCTTCGATGTCGCGGCCAAAACTGGAAATCAGGGCACTTATATCGTTTTTTATGTCGTTTCCCTCTTGCGCGAGGCTCATTAATTCGTCGTGGAGTTCCTGATTATCAGCACACAATTGATTGTAGATGATACTCAACGTGTCGGCCGAATGCTTGCGAGTATTCACCAAGCTGGCATCGATCAATTCGTCCGGCGTAAGCATGTCGATTGGTATTCGGGCGCCTCCGTCGTACTGTCGTCTGTGGGCCGCCTCGACGATTTCGTCCAATTCGTCTAGTTTTGAAGCCAAGTTGCGTTCCTTGAAGATCAACGCAAACTCCTCGAGTGATTTGCTTTGCCAGAAATCGATAATTTGGCTCCGAGCCATTTCGAGAAGCCGGACTCCGTCGCTGGATGAGGATATTATGGGGTAGCATTTTTTGATCTGGTCGATGGAAAGTCCCTTTTTGATGGACTGGTCGAGCGCCTTTTCGCTCACGAGCTTGAGTCTCTCGTATCGTATCTTTTGCGACGAACTAGCCATGTCCTGGAGGTGTTCCGGGAGGTGTTTGTTTCTGTCGCATCTCGGACAGTTCGCGGTGCACCGGTGCACTTCCCAAGTTCGCATTCTCAACTCCAGTGCAATCCATCATGAGCGATCCCACCAGTCTCATCCAGCAAGCAGAAAAGCTAGCCAAGCCCCAGCTGGGGTTCTTTCTGATGTTCTCCGGCTCGTCGCTGTCTTACAGACTCGAAGAAGCCACCGATTTATACGTGCAAGCTGCCAACCAGTACCGGTTAAGTAAGGACTTTGAGAGGGCCGGCCAGCAGTTTGTGAAGGCGGCCGAGCTCCAGAAGAGCCTTTCGAACCACAACGACGTGGCCAACCACTTGATAGAGGCGTACAAGTGCTACAAGGGTGTCAATGTCCAGGGGGCCATCGAAGCGTTGTCGCAAGCAATCCACATCTTCTTGACACAAAATGGCCAGTTTCGGCGTGCTGCCAACTTTACGTTGGACTTGGGCGAGCTCTACGAGCTGAGTGGCGACGTGGCCAATGCCATCAGCAGCTACGAGAAGGCCGGCGACTACTTTGACACCGACCATGCCGAGGCTCTTTCCAACAAGGCGTACCTCAAGTGTGCCGACTTGAGTGCTTTGCAAGGCGAATACAAGAGAGCGGTGGAGTTGTACGAGAAGATCATCAAGAACTCGTTGGGCAACAACTTGACCAAGTGGAACTTGAAGGACTACTTTTTCAAGACGTTGCTATGCGTTTTGTGCCAAGACGACATGATCGAAGCCCAGAAAAAATGCGAGAATTTCTCCACTGAAGAGCCCTCATGGTCCACCACCAGAGAGTACAAGTTGGTCCAGGACATATTCGACGCCATAGACCAGGGCGACGTCCAGGCGTTCTCCGACCGGGTGTTTGAGTACGACCAGTTTAGCAAGCTCGACAAGCTCAAAACGCAGTTATTGTTGAAGATCAAGGGCCTGGTGGATAAGGATGACGACGAAATGGATTTATTATAGGCAACACTAGCCAGCACTTCTATACACGAAACGGAACTTTCCCGCCCAATCGGGCAGTAGGCGTACCCCACAGTGCGCGCATTCCACTCCGCTATCATTTGCTGCGCATCCAGCTGCGTTTTCTATTCCCTTTGACATTCGTAGATAGGCCTACATGTATCGTACATGTCTACATGTATCGTAAATGTCTACATATACCGTGGCCCACATGTACGATAAGCGGGAACACGGGTATCTGCAACCAAGAAAATCCAATCGTTTTTCGCCTGTTAATCTGTCGAGATAAGTTGTCTCGATGAGGAAAGTGATTGCGTCCATGCGGCTAAAATAGGTTGTGCCGATATCCGATGTGATAAATAGAACCACAGACCATGGCTATTCTCCATATTCTCCAAAATGGACCCACGCTACGATCCGAACATGGTTCCAGGAACCGTCCATCTCGTGGATATTGCCGGTGATCTCAATGTCCAGAAAGGTACTTCCGGAGCCAAAGACATCATTCTTCAGCCCCAGCCCAGCAGCAATCCCAACGACCCGTTGAGATGGCCCAAGGCGAAAAAATTGAAGCAGTTTTGGCTCTTGTGGTTTTTGTCGTTCATGCTTGCGGTGTCGGTGAATTGGAGTGGTCCGATATGGGTGCTCTGGACCGAGGATTTCAATTGCTCGTTCTTTGACTTGAATGTGTCGTCGGCGTTATGTTTCATCTTCTTGGGAATCGGGTGCTTGTTTCTCCAGCCCACCGCCTTGAAATTGGGGAGAAGATGCGTATACTTATTCTGCACTGTGCTTGTATTTTTCGGCAACTTGCTTGTTTCCAAGGCAACGGGAGTCCAGCACCTCTACGGCTCCAACATCATGTGTGGATTTGCAGCTGCTCCAGTCGACTCGTTGGTGGAAATCTCCACCACCGATGTGTTTTTCCAGCACGAAAGAGCCGAGTACCTTTCGTGGTTTATCTTGTCCCTTTATGCTGGCTCGGACTTGGGTCCAGTAGCCTGTGGCTACATCGTGGAGCATCTCAGCTGGAGATGGTGTGGGTACATCCAAATGATCATCTTTGGTGTTACCCTTGTGGTATGTCTTTTCTATATGGAAGACACCACTTTTAGAAGAGACTACGACTCTTTGCAAGGAGAAGAAGAAATTATGCACCAGATCAAGAGCAGAGAGTCTTCAGCGGCTCCACCACAATTCAGCGAGAAATCTCACGCCGTTGTCGGTCAAGTATCACAGGACGTTTCTGACGCTGCCTCGGTAGCCTCTGTGGACCATTCTATTCCCTTGAGAACTTACTGGCAACGGATGCGGTTGATAGAGACAGAGTACTCGGACTTGCGGTCGTGGTTGACGATTTTTATCCGGCCGTTCTTCCTTGTGAGCTTTCCAGCGGTGATTTGGGGAGGTCTCATCTATGGAGCTCAAATGATGTGGCTCTCTTTGCTCGCCACAACCCAAGCTGAAATCTACTCCGCTCCTCCCTACAACTTTACCACTCCTCAAACGGGCTTGACCAACTTGGGAGCATTGGTGGGCTCCATCATTGGTATGTTTTACGGAGGAAAGTTTGTCGATTATCTCACGGTCAGATTGGCCAGAAAAAACGATGGTATTATGGAGCCTGAGTTCAGATTATGGGCTATGATCTTGCCGACCATCTTGAATGCAGCTGGCTTGCTTGCTTATGGTCTTAGTTCTGCCTACGAAGCACCGTGGGCAGTTTCTGTTGTCGTAGGTCAAGGCTGCTTGGGATTTGCAATGGGGTCGTCTGGCTCGATTTGCTTAACTTATGCCATTGATAGTTATCCGAAGTTGGCTAGTGAAGCTTTGGTGTTGATGCTTTTCGTTAGAAACTGCATTGGGTGTGGATTCACGTTTGCAATCCAGCCTTGGTTGGACAGAAATGGGTTGAAATTGACCACCTGGTTGATGTTCATGTTGTCGTTGGTTATCAACGGAAGTTTCGTTGTGATGATAATGTTTGGAAAGTCGTTTAGAAGATGGACCAAAGAACGGTACTACAAGTTTTCTGATCCTATGTTTGGGGAATTTTTCAGAAAGTGAGCATGTCCAATTGTTAATAGAGATATGATAGTGTAATATGAAGCTGAGCTTGAGCAAAGAGTTGGAATCCGGTACTGTCCTAGAAGAGTAGCATGAACCAAACGACTACGGTCATAGAAAGATCACTATTATATATTATTCAAATCAAAGTCCTGAAATGGTCCGTCTTAATTATTCTTGTTTCTCTTAAACAAGCCTTTCAACTTGCCAATGATAATATCGTCATCATAATTGTTGAGGATCACCTCCCCTTCCTTGTCCTTGACACCGGCGTCTCCGTGCTCGAGCTCCAACGATTGAACCGATTCAAGCTTGTGGTCTCTCAAGCACAAAGTAGCAAAGAACAATGGCACAACTAAACACAAGCCAACAATACACAAGAGTCTTTGGACATGGGCATAGGCCAACACAACCTGGATTCTCTCGGGGGTACCCCAAACATATTGTTCGATAAATCCGGGGGCAGTAGGGTCACTGGAGTATGGCGTGCTATAGGCCAAAGCTGCCGCCGTTTCAGAAAGTCCATGTTTCCTGAAGTTCTTGAGAATTTGTTTGTACATGAGGTTACTCCACATGGCACCGGAAATACTGCTTCCAAAAGCAGATCCGATGTTGTAACTGGCCAAGTAGATGGAAATCACAATGGCCATGTACTCGTGGTTGGTACAGGCTGCAATGGACACCTGGGTAGCGTAGGTGAAGAATCCAGCACCAAAGCCCATCAAACATAAACTTCCGATGACTCCATTCAAGTATTTTTGCGATTCAACTCCGTCGTTGTCACCTCTGTAGTGGAGAAGAAGACCCATAGAGATGAACCACATACACACGCCAAAGATGATGAATGGCTTCACTCTTCTGAAATATACCACCACGAATCCGACAATGGTACCGGTGATCACCGACACAAAAGAGTACAACGATGTGATTCTGGTAGCAGCCTTGATACTGGCACGCATTCCCACCACCAACACAGTGTACATGAAGTCATTGGGCATGTACCACACCCAGTTGATGAAGATACCAACAATGAGCGAGGCCCATACTCCTCTGTCTTTGACCAAATTCAATGGCAACACTGGGTGTTTGGCAACCTTGGCTTGCCAGAGAAGGAAGAATGGAATGAGCACAAACCCAATGACCAAAGGAGCAATGATCTTTCCCTGCTTCCAAGTGTCGGAGACACCACCGGCAATGGTGAAAGGTACCAAGATGAAACCAAAGATGCAAATGATGAAGAGAATACCGACGACATCCAAGTGCCAGAACAAGAACACAAGGTGGCCCCACATGCGCTTGAACCACGAACCTTGGAAATTTCTTCTGATTTCTCTTTCTTCTTCTTTGAGAAGAGCCCATTCTGGAGTCTTGCGGGCTCTGATATACATGTGGACGAAGCAGGCAAGAACTGGCACACACGAGAGTGGGAAGATGAATGCCCAGATACCAATACTGTAGTTCCAGCTATGAGAAGCAAGCAACTCGGAAGAAACATTACCGGAGATCCAAGTATTGATAATGAAGGGAAGACCTGGAATGAAAGAAGCCAACATTCTCCAGTTCATATTGGAGAAATCGGCCAAGATGATCTGAAACATGACGATTACTCCAGAGTATCCAATCTGGTAAAGAACGGCTCCTCCAGCAAACCGGTTGATGTCATATGCTTGTGACTCAATGACAGTTCCCATGGCATAAAAGATGATGGAAACCACCAAGAGTTCAAGTCTTCCAAACACATCAGATAGACGAGCATAGGTGGGCTGTGCAGCAGCGGCTACCACAGCTCTGATAACATTGACTGTGGCCAATAAGGAGTGGGACAGGTACGATGCAGTGGCATAACCTTGGAAGGTGGTTCTGATGGTACCGTCCAACGAGTAACAGTAAGAAGCACAGAAGATACTGAAAAAGAGAATAATTCTCAAAACCGGGTGTGTGTACTGGTCCGAAAGTGCTTCAGCTTTTCTAATACCAATCGACTTGGTGGTAGATTTAGCAACAGTGGAGTTGGGGTCGATGTATGGAATGCGGGTGTCTGTTTGCTCATGGTTGGCATCGAACAGATTAGTCCTCTTTTCCAGACCGGAGTCCGTGTGTTCAGTGTTGCTCATGGGAAAAACTGCTCCAAAAGAAGAAGGAAAACTCTTTTAATATACAACGGTAGAAAAAAAATTTTGATGGAACTGATTAAATCGATTGCAGCAGCGTTCTTGGCCCTCCTGCACCGCTGATGAAAAAAATGCATGCTGAGCCGCAACGTCTCAATACGGTTTGCACTAATTGGGACTAACATGCACAGTTATATGCACAAACGGCTGGGCACCTGCCTGTGATTGGCTGGTTCCGGTAAAATGCCATGCAGCCAAGACGCACCATGCAAATAAAATTTTATCTTGATTATCACTTGACATTTCATGCTTGTTTTCTATCGCATTGTACTACGCACAGACGACGAGAATCGGTTTTGAAACATAGCTAGACCTCATGTTTGACGACTAGCACTGGACAGAGCCTGCGAGCATTATCCAGAAGCTGGAATTGAGCCCGTGAAAATCTGATCGCCAGCTGCACAATGCGGGATTTCTCTTTTTCACCGACAAATCGACTCCGCGTCATGCATTTCCGCATCGGCTTAACCCTCCGTATTCGTATCTCGTTCCCAAACTGAATTGCAAAATCTCGCTTAAGGCGAATGGCGGCCGAGGCTGAAAGTCTAGTCTATTGTAATTTAGGGTTTTTTTTTCGTCGGACTCCAAACGCCGTGACATGACATATACGGTTCCCTGCACTCAAATATGTTCCTTACGTCCTTTGCATACACTTCTCACCTGATGCGGAATTGAGCCGTCCATGCGTATATTAACGGGCACTTACTTGCATTCTTGTTTCTCTTGTTTATTCTTATTCTCTATATTGTGTCCTCACACCGGTTTTCCACCAATGAATTCACTCCATCTTTGCACTTCCGATGGTATTTCCACCACCTTTGGAATCTCATCAAAGTCAGGCTTGGTGCTGATTTTAGCCCTCAAGCACTCAGCAAAGAGTTGAGTGGTGTTGGGCTCATTAAATAATGCAATGCCAAAGTCGATTGCATTTCTTCTCATGACATAGTCCTCATCAAGCAAAGATTCTGCTCTAGCTCCAGCCAAATTGAACACAGCGCTAATTTGCTTGTCTTGGAAGATTTCTCGAAGCGCCCTCTTGTCGGTCTTGGGGAATTCGATAACTTCAACTTTTTCAGATACAAAGTCGCTCAAGTAATTTGCAACGTCAGGAGATGCAGTGTAGTAGTTGTAGCCAAGTCCAGATACTGTCTGGGCAACCTTGCCCAACTTGTCACTGGTCAAATCTCCTCCAAAAAGAATACCCGAGCCTGGTTGTGGAACCTTGAAGTTCATGGTTGACTGGATCGAAGTCCAGTATGCCTCGACCTTGTCTCTACCGAAACAAGCAACCTCTCCTGTAGAAGCCATTTCGACACCCAAGAAAGGGTCTGCACCAGCCAATCTGGTGAACGAAAATTGAGGTACCTTGGTAGCAACTCTGTCGTACAGACGGCTCATCAAGTCGACTGGCTCAGGTACATTTTCCTTGATCAATGCCTTGGCAGCAATGTCGATGAAGTTGGTTCCCAACACTTTCGAGACAAATGGGAAAGATCTCGAGGCACGAATGTTACATTCAATAACCTTCAAGTCGCATTCTTCATCACCCAACGTGCCATTATGGTCGTCTTTGATGATTTGCATGTTGAAAGGACCACTGATTTTCCAAGCCTTTGCAACTTTGTCAGCAATTTCCTTTAATCTTCCGAGAACAATTGGGGAAAGGTCTTGAGGTGGGAGCACCAAAGTTGCGTCTCCAGAATGAACACCAGCATTTTCCACATGTTCTGACACAGCGTGCACCAACACATTACCGTCGCTTGCAACTCCATCAATATCAATTTCCTGAGCTCCAACGATAAACTTGGAGATCACCACAGGATGGTCCTGGGAAACTTTGGCAGCATTGGACAATTTGGACTCCAACTCGGCCTTGCTGTTGATCACAGACATGGCAGCACCACTCAAGACGTACGAAGGTCTCACCAAAACTGGGTAACCTACTTCGTCAGCAAATTTTTCAGCCTCATCAACCGAGGTGAGTTCTTTCCATCTTGGCTGATCGACGCCGATAGAATCCAAAATCTGAGAGAATTTGTGACGGTCTTCGGCCTTGTCAATGTCAGCAGGGTCGGTACCCAACACGTTGCAGCCTTGCTCTTGCAAGGGCAAAGCGATATTCTGAGGAAGTTGTCCTCCAACACTAACAACCACACCTTGGGCGTTTTCGAGCTCATAGATATCAAGCACCCTCTCCAACGACAACTCTTCAAAGTACAATCTGTCAACCTCGTCAAAGTCGGTCGAAACTGTTTCTGGGTTGTAGTTGATCATAATGGTCTTGTGGCCAGACTCTCTCAAGGCTCTAGCGGTGGAAACGGCGCACCAGTCAAACTCAACAGACGATCCAATACGGTACACACCAGAACCCAAAACCATGGTTCCGTTCTCGTTGAACTCCAAATCGGAAGAAGTGGCATTGTAAGTGGTGTAAAGGTAGTTAGTATTCGCAGGAAACTCTGCTGCTAAAGTGTCAATCTTCTTCACGAAGGGAATAATACCAAACAGCTTTCTAACAGCACGGACTTCCAACTCAGTGGACTTCACACAAAGGGCAATCTGCTTGTCGGAGAATCCCAATTTCTTTGCTCTTGACATCAAGTCAGAGTTAATTTTTTCCAACAGCCCGGTGGCTTCTAATTCACGGTACATGTTCACGATATTCATCAACTTGTACAAGAACCATTTGTCGATTTTACTCAACTCGTGCACCTTGTCCACCGAGTAGTTCTCGTGAAGTAACGCTTGACCAACTGCCAACCATCTTCTATCGGTGGGGTTCTGCAAAACGTCGTCCAAGTCTTCAAAATGGTCACCTTGGAAACCAATATAAGATGGGTCAACTTGTCTGATAGCCTTCTGGAACGACTCCTCAAAGTTACGGCCAATGGCCATGACTTCTCCAACAGACTTCATGGCAGAGCCAATGTCTCTCTTGACGTGCTGGAACTTGGCCAAGTCCCATCTTGGGATCTTGGTGACCATGTAGTCCAACGAAGGTTCGAAATTAGCAGAGGTGGTTTTTGTAACTGGGTTTGGAAGTTCGGGAAGAGTATGGCCGAGGGCAATCTTAGCAGCGGTGTACGCAAGTGGGTAGCCTGTAGCCTTGGAAGCCAAGGCAGAAGAACGAGACAAACGAGCATTGACTTCGATCACTCTGTAGTCAAGTCCATCGGGCTGCAAGGAGTACTGGACATTACACTCACCAACGACACCCAAATGGCGGATAATCTTGATGGCGGCAGATCTCAACATGTGGTATTCTTCATCACTGAGAGTCTGAGATGGAGCCACCACGATGGAGTCACCAGTATGGACACCAAGTGGATCAAAGTTTTCCATGTTACACACAGTGATGCAGTTGCCCACGCGGTCTCTAACAACCTCGTATTCAACTTCCTTCCATCCTTTCAACGATTTCTCCACCAAAATTTGTGGAGCCAAAGACAATGAACGAGAAGACAAGTCTCTCAATTCCTGCTCATTTGCAGCAAATCCTGATCCTAATCCACCTAACGAGTAGGCAGAACGCACAATAATGGGGTACCCAACGCTTTCTGCTGCCGCAAGAGCATCGTCGACAGTTTCCACCGCAATCGATTCGGCAATTGGAATGTCGATTTCCTTCAAAGCCTTGGCAAATAAGTCACGATCTTCAGAAGTCTCCAACGTTTTGATGGGAGTACCCAACACCTTGACCCCGTACCGTTCGAAAACTCCCATCTTGTCCAATTTGACTCCCACATTCAACCCAGTTTGTCCACCAAACGTCAACAAAATTCCGTCTGGTCTCTCTCTTTCAATGATGTAAGTAATGTACTCAGGAGTCACAGGCAAGTAGTATATCTCGTCTGCTAAAGCGTGCGATGTTTGGTTCGTCGCAATGTTGGGATTGATCAAAATTGACTTTTTGTTGGCCTCTTTCAACGCCTTGATCGCTTGAGAACCTGAGTAATCAAATTCACCTGCCTGGCCAATAGAAAGTCCTCCCGAACCAATAACAAGCACTTTTGACACATCGACAAGTTTCTGGCTGGTGGAGTCTCCCAAAGACTTGAGCAATTCCGCTCCAGCGTAACTGATCTGTGATTGGTTTTGAAATCTGGAAGCGACAGAAAAGTACCGAATGTTGTGCGTACGTGGAATGTGGTGTTTCACAGCAAACCCCGACAATCTGGGTATAACCTTGACCCAGCTCATTGGCATTGTGACTGAACTACTCAATTAAAAGTTGCCAAACAAACAATTGCCGTAACTCAAGGAAGAGGTTTTTATCTGAAAATTTTGAGCCCTAAAACGGTAATGACTCAGCGCTAGCCGCGTTGCGAAATCTACCGGGTATTTTCTGGCACGAGGCCCCCTCTCGGCGTAAATGTCAGTCTGTCGGTGTGGGCACGACCTGCAACTGTTATGACGCACTACAATTGACAGATTGAAAATTGCATGTATGAATCGGTTGTTCCCTGAGCATTCGTCGTCGGTGTCTGAGCCCACCCACAACATTCTGAATGCAGAGTATAGAGGATTCTTTATATATGTGCTTAGTTCCATTAGTTTGTTTGTATGGATCGGCTGGACCGTAATTCCTGAAAATATTCTTGAAAACTACCTTTATATAGAGTACTATCCCGATAAGTACTGGACGGTGGCCATACCGGCATACTCGTTGATGCTCATGGTATACATCTACATCGGAATGGCACTATATAATACCGAAGTGCTAACATTTGCTATTGACGATGTGAGAAACTTTGTCGACTCCTACACATACATGCCGGAACAAACCGTGCCTGGAAGTCGATCCAAGTATGAAAAAACCATAGATTACGTATGGAAGGCACCGTCTGGAGTGTGGGACTTGCCCATTACTTTGGTAAACGAAGTACTATATACCGACGATAATGACGAATAGTAAATACGATTCTATATATGCTATACACTATAGGCCTGTTGTAAGCTCTGCTTCATTTCAGGATCAATAGTGGCCATGATGTGGTTGTTCCAGATGTCGTCGCCAAGCATTGCCTTGAAACTTTGAAGCGTTTGGCCTATGGCATTTTTCAATGCCTGGGGTGGCTCAAAGTAGTGGGCCACCGTGGTTATAAATATCGACAAGTTCTTTCTGCCCTGTGCGGTTGAAAGGCCCCCGAACCCTTGGTCGGGGTTTTCGTGGATTGCCTGTAAGATTCCTTGGTAGCAAGTCTCCTTTTCGTTGTTATCGATCAAGTATAGCATATGCGAGCACCATGGAATAATAAACTCGACGAGTCGAGGTGCCAATTTACTGGCCCCTCCATTCAATCCTAGTCTCCCCAAGCAGATAGCGGCGTTTTCCAATACCGCTTGTTGCATGTCACTGCTATTAATGAACGGTATAAGCAAATCAAGGAAATTATTCATGTATGGTTCCAATTCTCCATTGGTGCAACGCACGGCAATTTCACCCAATGCCCATATGGCATTGTTGTATACGGCGTACGAAGTGTAGCTTCTGTTGTTGATCTCGTTCCCGATGCAGACTACCACCGACAGCAAACATGGCTTGACGGTTTGTTCCGGAACGAAAATCGCCAAGTCGCCCAAAAGAGCATAGGCGGACTGCCTAACATCATCGGTCGGGTCTTCAAAACACAAGAGAAGCATTTGCATCAAGTTGGCACCATTAATGAGGTCTGCTGAGTGTCCCTCGAACCCTTGGATCAACCCATCGATAAGGTCCAAAGATGTAACCATGAAGTCCTTCTCGGGAGTATCGATTAGCGGGTCTGTATGGCACTGCTGCTCCACCTCGATGCAGTGAGCCAAGATCTTGGATGCTCTCTCGTACACCGGAAGGGCATAAGGAGCAAAAAGCTCGCCCAAGGTGGCTGCAACAGATGCCATACATTCCAACAAGGGCCACAACGAGTTGTCGTTGTCGTCCAACGACTGCCATTTGTGAAGAAGAGGAGTCAACAACGTTTCTACGTTTTGAGGATTAGCAGCAAGATTGTCGTGGCCCATCACCTCGACGAAAGTCTGTACACAATCGTAGAGAATCACAAGGTTGCGTCTTTGATACGTTTCAAAGCACTTAGCAAAGTGCACTAACAACGGAGCCAAAAACACCTCAAGCAAGGAAGAGTCACTTTCCTCAATGAACGAGGAAAGCGCCGAGCACGCAGCTTCCTGGACCACTTTTTTGCTGTCCAAGGCACAGTTCATGATTGCTTGGAAAGTGGGCTGGAAATAGTTGGAATAGTTCCCATAGCGGGCTTCTTCGTTGACCCATTGAGCGTACCGCGAGAGGGTCCAGCAGGTGATTTGTCGGACTCGAGGTTCATTGTCGGACAATCTTTCCACCAAGAATGGAATCAACGTGGGGATCTTGTCTCCAGCAAGTTCCAAAACACTTTTGCTGATGGCTCCAAACGCCAATATAGATGCTTCACGAACGGGCCACTCGTTTGCAACGATCTTTTCCTGAAGTATTGGAATGGAGATCTGGATCACGTCGCCTGGGAAGTTCAACGAGAGGATATCCAAGGTAGCAGCTGAGCACTTACGAAGCGACCACTGGTTGACGTCATCGTCGTCGTCATCTTCGTCATCTTCTTCGTCGTCATATTCCGAATCAGAATCGGCATCAAACAGAGTCTGCTTCGCCCGCTTGGAAGAGGCAGTGTGAGCCGATTTGGATTTGGCAGCCTGTGGCTTGACATCTTCGTCTCTGTCTGCAACGTCGGCGTTATCTCTTTCATCGACCATTTCCATGTAAAATATCTCCTCTTCCGAGTACACCATTTTGTCCAACAACACCGGAAGAATCAAGGGCAATTTGGGCTGGAAAACCTGCTTGTTGGTCTCTGTGGCAGGAGATGTCGACAACGCCAACAAAAACTCACATGCCTCCAACGCCACGTCCTCATGGGTGTCTTGCATCAAATGGAGACAGTAGTTCACCACTCCGTCCAAATGGGGGATAATTTTGTCTGAACGAGCTTCGAGAATCTGGGCAAAGGCAGTGCATATGTTGCGTCTTACTTCGTTATTGTCGTCGTTTGCCAACTGGAACAACTTGGCGAGAAACTCGTCCAATTGCACCAAGATAGACTGAGATTTGAGCGGAATGAACTGGTTGATGCAATGAATGGCGGTGGCTCGTACCTTGGGACTCGAACTTGGGTCCATGAGCGTCAACAATGTAGAGATAATGTAGTTCAATGGTCGTTCTCCATTGTATTCACGGTCCACCTGGTGGGCGCTATCCTCGCAAATCTTCGACAATGCACTCATAGCGGCTTCCTGAGTATGGATATTGGCTGTTTGGTTACTTTTGGTGAGCTCAATCAACTGGGGAAGACAATGGGGCCATCCATCCATTCCATAGATGGAGAACAATGAGGTTATAACATTCCCGGTGATGTTTCTTACCATTGAGTCGTTCACCAAAAGCCCCTGGATCACGTTCTCCTTCAAAAACAGACGGTCTACGTCTCTTTCCCGGAGGATGCTGTTTTTCAAGTTGATGCCCGCTGCTGCTCGAACGTCTGATCTGGCAGCATTATCCAATACCAATAAGCTGAAAAGATAGTTTTCGAATTCGGGCTCGAGTTTTGCTTGCTGAAGAGCATCGTTTGCCAACTTTCGCTCGTTATTGTCAGCCAGAAGAGTGCCCGTAAAGATATGGGTCAATTGTGCCAAAGCCTGGGGGTCGGCAGTCCACATGGTTATTTCGAATCAAGCCGAGTCCAAAAGTCGTAGTAATGCAGCGAGGAGTAGACGGCTCAATATATCCAGTAGGTGCTAGGTCTTGGTCGGTTGGAAATTCTATTATTGTTTGAACCTACACTAGTTGAAAAAAATTAAAAATTAAAAATGTGCGATGAAGAGTGTGCAGGGAACGTGGTGGGGAAAGGGTGTAGAGAAATGATTGTAGGAAATTACTGACGAGTCAAACGGATTACATCTCTTGGGATGGATAATAATAAATACTTGGAGCTCCATAAGGCGATCGCAGATTTTTCACCAATTTTCCACTCAAAACATACTTTCAAGTTCGGCCAATTTCTCCGCCAACTCGTCAAATCTACCAAGTATTGGTGCAAACATTTCATGCACAGCTCTCGATTTGCGTTTTTCTGCCGGGTCTGTAGTGGATATGTTGCTATTGTTGAAAGAATTGACACTGGTGAGTGGTGTAGTAGACACATTCTCATCATTATCGCGGCGTCCTACCGAGTCCATTGACCCGCGCTGAGCGATGTCGTCCTCATCATCATCGAGTTTATCGTAGTAGCCATAGTCGTCAAAGTTGAGACATTCAATGTCGGTGGTGACTTGGTTCAATCGATCTATTATAACCGACCGACTGAGGGTAGCCAAGTTGTCGTCCTCAAATCTTCCGTGGTCTGCCCGAGGAGTGTCTGGTGAATACGACCCAATTGAGGTCTGATCTACCGGAGCTTGCGGTTTGAAAAGACTAACAGGCGGTTCGAACAATTCATGCTGATCAATCGGCTGATGCTCGGCTCTCTCTTTCGTGAATTCGGATTGTGGTTCAGGATACGTTTCATTTTCCGAGACAAAGTTCTGGTTATCGTTGGCAGACTTGGTACTCTTATCTTTGCGGCTCTTGGATATCACCAACGGCCCGTCGGCAATGTCACTTAGCACCTCGGACCGCTTCTCGTCCTCTTGTCCAGGCTGATATTTGTACAATTCATCCTTGGTAATTGTGGTTACGTATGGCTCAGCAAATTCATGATCGGACTCTTCATCTTCGTCAAGATTGAGCAAATCCAGCGCCTGGAAAGTCACAGATTTGTTCCTCCGTTTGCTGTTTGCCAGTCGAAGACTACTGGCACGACCAATACTGGTGTTTGAATGCATGCTTCCATTGGCCATAGAAGCGTCGAACAGATCCTGACTATTGACCGTAATGGGATTTGTGATATCTCCATCGGGAGGCGTCGACGCGGTTCGTGTGTCACTGTCTTCCAAATGACGTCGTATTTCGCTGCTTATAGCCAAGCCTTCCTCGGTCAATGGGTCCGCAAACCTTTCTATTTCCTCGTTCTTGAAACAATTGAGCCTCGCCAACCTCTCGCCATAAGTCTCTAGACACTCGGCCGGAACAAAGCCTACCTTTCCTTCATCTTCGTGGTCAGACAACATTGACTCGGTCTCACTGGGACAGTCAGGGTCTATGGCCCGGTTTCGCTTATTCCGAAGCACAACTCTCTCCTGTTTCGTAAGTTTCCGTATCAACCACCAATAGTCATCCAGGTCGTTTAGCAAATTCACAGGCTCATCGCGGACCAATGTGCAATGCAGTGGGTCTGGCCCTGAGAAATCGTATAGACCATACAACTTTTCAGGGTCGATATCTAGTGGCGGAGACCGAGGTGGAGACGGCGGGAGGAGGTCTGACTCGTCGCCATAAGCGTAAAACTCCGAGTTGAACGTTGGAGTAGAAGGACCTTCGTCCTCTACATCTTCTGTCTCGGTGTCATCGTCTGGCTCTTCTCCGTTATTCATATCGTCGTAGTGATCGTAAAAGGTGGTCTCGTCTTCCGAATTCAAAACGTCCTCGAAGCTGGTATCCGAGGCGAAACTCGATTCTGAGGCAAAAGCAGAGTTCAAGAACGTACCGGGGAGGAGCGGTTCTTTCTCCTTTTTGTGCTTTCTATGGGTCTCGACGAATAATGCATTGGGGTCGAAATCCTTATTGGCCTCGCTATTCTTTATCGACTGGAGCACTGTTGACGACATTCCTTCACCTGGGCTTATCAACACCGACGCGCTGGAATATTGGGACGGATTGGACGAAGCAGTGGAAGATGACGAAAGCTTCCTGTGTATCTGGGGCGGCTCTAACATGGTAGGAGCGAAAAAGCGGGGTAATGTATAGAACTAGCGAACGAAGCCAGTGCTAATAAAGATCTTGTAGGGGCACGAGGGAATGTGCTGCTGTGTAACAGAGGGCCTTTGGTCCAAAGAGAGCTAATTGGGGGGTTTGACCGAGATATTTTTCGCCCGTGATGCCGGTTTATGTAAGTGGATGTGCTGGAATGCAAGCCCAGATTTGACAGATTTTGCCTGAAACAACAAATGGTTTCGCCTTTGGGTGGTTATTAGGAGACGGAACCGGTGCCTTTTCGTCTAGTAGTCGAATAAACAAAGTTTACCAAAAAACTCCGATGTTGAAACTTGTCCCAAAGCGATGACGGAGAGCCACTTTAATAATGTGCTTCTACAATGTAGAAGTTATTGACGGGATACGCTTGAGGGGACACGAGCTCAGTACAGACGTGGCTGTGATACCAAATTCTGTTTTGCAGAAGCAGATAAAAACAAACTTGACGTATGTCTAAAGTTAGATCTTCAAAAAAGTCGCGCGTCGTCGCAGCGGAGAATTTGGCACCTGAGCTCCAGCAGGTACGGCGTTAAAGACTAGAATTAACGTTTATGCAAATGTGCCATATACGGTGCTATATTAACTATGGGATGGTGCCCCATACTTCTCAATGCCTCTCTATCTACTAGACTTTTATTCCATAAGTAATTCCGCCTCTGTTTCGGCCTCGATGGCAGCGCCATGTTTGGCCCTGGCTTCGTACAATTTAATTTTTTTTCTGATACGCCTCAACTGCCAGCGCACAGGAACAAACGGCAAGAGCCCATGGTGCTCCTCGTATAAGCGGACCTCGAGCCACGCAATGACCAATATCCAATAGGCACAGTAAGCACCCACGCTGCCATAAGTTGCAGAGTTTGTCCAGCCAACGAGAGCATTCAAAACCATCCACCAGCCGTCGGTGAGCCCATTGCAGCAATTGACATGCCACACGCTTGTGGCAGGATCATAGGATCCAGGACCACTGCCTGTTTCGCTCACGTCGAGTCCCCCACATTTTCTCACATACAGCTCGAGTTCCAAAAACCACACTCCTCTGCTCATAAGCCCTGCCAGAACTATGTACAAGAAGCAGGTCAGCAAGATGAGGAAGTACTGGAGAGAAAGCTTGTTGCCTCCTTTGTACAAGGTGTACCCGATAGTGGATCCAACACCGATTCCACTTACAATGGAAAATGGGATGGAGGAAACTGGCAGCGAGAGACCAATTCCTCCCACAAACACCACCGCCTCCAACCCCTCTCGGAGGGTGGTAATGAACGGTAATAATGCAAGAAAGTACTTTCTTCGCCGGCCCTTGTGCGAGTGCAGATCAAACGCATCGCCCAATTTGGCAAACCACTTGACCTTCATCACACGGTTGATACGCAACAAGCCGATGCCCATCACCGTGATTATGACACTTGAAAGTAGCGAGAAAATGCCCTCCCAGAGTCGTTCAGCGTACAGCCAGTAGTTCTCTCCAACGACGTAAAATGCAACCACAAACGCCACTCCGATGGCAAAACACACAACAAAGCCCATCAATGCCCCGGCCCACACCTGGACCCGTAATCCTCGAACATGGGC
Organism: Meyerozyma sp. JA9; assembly: GCA_003676015.1. Taxonomy (NCBI): domain Eukaryota; kingdom Fungi; phylum Ascomycota; class Pichiomycetes; order Serinales; family Debaryomycetaceae; genus Meyerozyma; species Meyerozyma sp. JA9. Next base: position 500,579 of record NSDU01000025.1, on the reverse strand, counting down.
TGCTTCATTCGCAGGATTTCTTCCGTCGCTTAGTTCTTGGCTTCTTTGGTTGATGAACGAAAGAAGAACGGAGATGACTATAGCGGTCTCCAACGTTTCTCGAAGGATAATAAAGAAGATTTGAACCGAGAAGTAGTCCTCGAAGTTCATGATATTCCTCCAGATGACCGAAACGCTTGAAAAATTGCAGAGATCACCATGCAGAGGTCTGCGCACTTGGCGCTAGCGCAGGCCCAGTGCACCGGGTTATAGTAGAGGAATTGATACTGTTGTATTAGTCTATTGAAAACAATGCTGATGTGAGGCAGACTAGAGATGAGCCTCACTGAACCTCACTGAGCCTCGGTGGATGAGTGGAATCTCAGTGGAACATCTAATCTTCAGTTGGGGGGAAACTCTATCACGGCTCCCAAACAAGTGATAAACTCGTCCTCGGCTGTAAACGCCTTGGCAATCACAGTGTACTTTCCTGGAGGCACTTCCTCGGGAATGGCCACCTCTTTCTTGATAACTTGCTTACCCTTTTCAATGGGGCACTCCAAATCAACCTTGGTAATCTCCTCGCAAATGTCGAATCTTTGGTGGATTAGACGAATAAACCCGTACCGAACATCCACATCCACATAGGCACCTTCTCCCACCTCCTTGGCCAAAACTCCCTTGGCCACAAACGTCAAATTTTGTCCCTTAACTGGAGGGTTGGGGTCAATGGTCACCAGCTCCAACGTCAAAAGCTGGGGCGATGTCGCCTCACACTGAAAGAGCGGCGAGTCTCCCGGCACCGGCTTCTGCTCGGGATTGTCTGGAAACATATAGATGATTTCCGGTTCATTGCTTTCAGGCTGGAAATCCAACTCAAAGTAGGAAGCGACTCTCAGGCTATATTTTTCAATAGCAGGCAACAAACTCAAGCCGAAGGCCGAGGACGAGAGAAGCGATGCAGCAAGGATATATTTTGTAGAGACCATGGTGTAATTGGCGTAGGGAATATGAGTACACTAACCCCTAAAGATAATTTCCCTGCACGTCAGTCGAAATCGTTATCGACAAGTCACGTGCAGCAACCGGCGAACGGCTGTGTGGCTGGGGTACGAGGGGAAATGTCAATTGCAACTAAACTAAGCAGAGATCACCAAGTTCGCCGTCATGGTATCGAAGCGCTCGCGCACAAGCTTAATCTGAATTTTGAGTAGCTCGTTGAAAAGCGCTTCTCCCCCGGGGGCTTTCATCAATTCCGCAAGCTTCTTTTCTGTCAATCTCCAGGTCACCGTATAACTGACTGTAGTGTAGGCCATGTCTCTGAACTGTGGTCCTTTATGGTAGAGGTCGCCGAAAGCTGTCAATGGTAGAATCGACGAGTGGAGTTCTCTGTCGTCACTTTCAAACTTACATACCGATCTGATGAGTCCCGACTCCACCAAGAAGAACGACGGACTATCTTTGGCGGTATCGTAGAAAGTTATGTCTTCTGGAATGGTTTCCTTGACAAAGTAGGATGCTAATTGGGACCAGAATTTTTCGTCCATGTCTGACAATCCCAGAAAGGTGAGCATGAGTAGTGGTAACGGTTGCTTTTTGAACGAGCTATCTTGGCTTCCAAAATACTTGTTCTGAATGTTTTGCTCATCGTTGACCGTCCGGGTGGCCGCCTGGTACACTTGGTTTGTTCTAGGAGTTCCGTATGTCATTCCTACCGCCTGGCCCATCAACAGCTTGTTGATGCCTGTGTTGGTCGGTGAGATGGACTTGTGCCTTTCGTACGACAGCATTTCCAATACTGGATTGATTGGGATTCTTTGCTCCTTCTTGACCAGCTTGTACATCGCCAAGAATGAATTCTCACACCACTCCAAAGCGTAATTCAACGTATTGAACAATTGGATTGGCATGTCAGTGGGATTTTCCCAAAGCCCAGCGTCTCGCAATGCCACCACGATGCTGTCGTTTTCCTCCACTGACGAAATCACCAATTGGGTGCCTTTTTCAGTAGTGAGATTCAATATACGACGGAACCCTTCGGCAGCGGAAAAGTCGATGGAGGCTACTCCTTTCATATCCAAAATCAAAAATTTGATGGGTGTTTCCTTGAAACGTTCTCCTTCGAATCGCCTTCTGATCTCGCTTTCAACCCCGCCAATCGAACCAAAGAAGACCGAACCCTCAAGTTTCACCACGCAAATTTGGTCGCCGACGTCTTTCAAGAATTCTTGCTGTTTTGGGTGCCTCAACACAGTTGAACGGGCGACAACACCTGTGTATATGCCACGAATAACCGGTCTCTGAGCTGCCTCCACAACATACAAGAGACATGCAAGCAAGATACCGACCAAAACTCCATACACAAAGTCCCAAACTCCCATTACCAACACAATAATAGCAATGGTGGTGTACTCGATTCTGCGAAGTCTGCCCCAAGTATCGTACAATGCTTCCTTGAGTAGCTCGTACCCAAGTAAATAAATCAACGAGCCCACCACGCAGACAGGAATGTATCCAATTACCACCGGGCCAGCAACCATAACCGCCCCAGTTGCAATCGCAAGAAGCACTCCTGCAAGTCTATCGTCAGCGCCTGCCCTTATGAATAGAACTGAGTTGGTGTATACCAAGTAGTTTTGTATCGAGCCTACCAAGCCCGAAATAGCATTGGAGTACCCATGAGCCACGAGCTCTCGGTCTACATCGCATTGGTCCATGCCCACCGTAACTGCAAGAGCAGGTACGTTGATTGGTACATGTAAGATTCCAAAGAAAGTAAGGGCAAGCATGGAAGGAAGCTGCTTCGAGATGGCCCACCAGTCCACCAACTGGAATTTGTAAAGTTCGTAGAATGCGTACCAAGGTTGGTTATCCTCCACCGCGGGAAAAACCCATCCTGAGTCCCGTGCCATTTTCAAGTTGTAGTTGGGGATAAACTTGACGATCATGTGGAAAATAACAAACACACAGATGAAAAACAATGGAACAAGTAACGAGTTGTGGAATCGATGCTGTAAGACGATGAGAAATATGGCCAATGCAAGTGGAATTGTCCATTGGAGAATGATTACATGATTGGAAAAGAGGTATTTGAAAGTTGGCACAGTGAACTCCATGCCACCCTCCAACCTCGAAGACACCTCTATTCCTGTCATGACCAAGAAAAAACCGACACCTCCAATGCAGCCCACGAGAATATGCCGAGGAAAGAACCCAACGAGTTTTCCCAATCTGAGTTTTCCCAACAAGAAAAAGACAATGCCGGTGACAATCGACAGTATTGCAAATGAAACAATTGTGGTTGCAATGATGGCGTTGTCGGGAGCACCGTTCATTTCGTTCATGATGGAGTATGCCATTGTGTGGAAGAAAGGTGTAACTTCGATCATCTCGGAACCTATTCCAGACTTGAATGCTGAGCCGCCGAGAGAGTACACAAGTTGCGAAACGATACAAGAAACGTAAAACATCGACAAGCCAATCGGACCCAATGACGAGAAGAGAGTTTCACTAACAGGAAACATAATCATGCCGTAAGACAACCCATCCAAAATGTTCAAAAGAGTGCCCAAAAACACCGCGGGGAGGTAATTAAGCGGCTTGAGGACAATCTGGTGCAATCTGCTGGGTTGGGGGTCATCTTTTATGTCACCATATTCGGTGAAATTTTCAGGTTGCGGCTCATCGGTGTATTTGCGGTATGATCTGGATATCAATGGCGTTACGCTCGCTGAGCTGCTGGCCTGTGTGTTGGACCTTATCCTCGTCGGGGCAAAGCTGCCTTCTATAGGAATTGGTGGAGAGGTACCCAAGTACCCCGAGTCTCCGTCGGTGTTTGAGTGCAGGTCGTAGTTTGCTGAGTCTTCTTCGTCGGGTCCGTGGTCTTCGTCGGTGACTCCTATGTTGGCCAAATTGGCCGTTTGCTCGTGTACCTGGACCCCGGATTGGACCGTGGGTGAGTTAATGGTGTTGGAGGTTTGGCGATGGCTGGACGACATGCCGCCAGAAAACACATAGCTTCTGCCGCCAAAGTCAAACGGGCTGGGGCTCATGGAGAATGAGTTTGTGAGAGCCTCGGAAACCGAGTATTTACGACCTGTTTGGATGCCATTGGGCGACTCGGACAAATTCGGCGCTTCAATGGGGGGAGGTAGATTGGTCTGGTAGCTCATCGTCGACTTGAGAAGGTACTGTAAGGCACTTCAAGGCACTGCAATGTCGGCAATTGGAATACCGCCTACTAGATAGCCTTCACAGGAAACAAAATCGACGTAGATACTGAAAGAAATTCGCCGATCTGGTGACGAAACGAGCAGTGTGCACAGAATTTTCGTCGCACGAAACAGAACGCTGCGATAAGCGCGATAACGCAGAGGGTACCTGCGACTTTTGCCTGGCACTATGCAGTCTTCAGCCACACCCTGCGACTTTCCACAACTGGGCACAGCGACTTCAGCAAGCATGCGGGGCATGAGGAGGTTGATTAGCTCTAATTGCAGCACCGTTGGCGCCCATTGGCGCTGTGCAGCTGTATTCAAGTTTTTTTGCGATTGAAGTTTCCGCCCTGCTGGTATTCATCATTTGGAAATTTTGCATCTTTTGGCAAATTTCTTAGTACAAACTACACATGCCAGCTTTCGAGGGTGCTCGCACGGCTGTGGTGGCACCTACATTCCAACGCTTTGCAATTTTTGCATTGCCGCATTGCATTGACAATCGCTCGTAATAAATAGTCGCAGAACGTTACCGTAATCCTGCATCAGATTACGGCGATAAAGATGCGATAAAGAATCTGATACAGAACAATAAACTCTTTCGAAAAGATACCTGGGCATTTATAGAAGTGCGGAGCTACCTCAAATTTTTTTCTTTGCCTGTGGGAGCCCATCCAAACCATTTTTCCACTGCTCATCGTCCTCCACCTTCCTCATTGTGGGGCACAACGGCTGCGCGCAGATTACATCATATCGAAACTCATCGCGGAAACAACTTCGTTGAATGTTTACACCCCACTCGACGGTTTTCTCAGAAGATATATAAAGGTTGTCTAGAGACTACTCTATACTTCTCCTTTGCAAGCAACCATATTTGGCACCGAAATTTCAGTTTCTTGCCTCCAACCCACTTTTTCTTTTGCACTTGACAAACTGGCCAAACGTTGATTTGGCAATTTTTTTTGTTCCAAACAGCGCAGCAAACTGCTTCTGAATAACACGGCTGCAATACCCCGTGACAGAATATCCCCGTTTCACTTTTTACACAAAACCAAATCACTATGTCATCTACATTTTTCGGGGATAGAAGCAACCCCATGAGTCCCGAAATTTTACCAAGCACCACTCCCAGTCCTCGTATACTCAAGCCACCGTTACATGGCCAGATCCCCAAACAGAGATCGTCTTCTGTGAACTCCACCGGCTCTAACCATCAATCTGTTGTCAGTCTTGACTCTCCCAGAAACTCCATCATTTCTCTCGACGACGTACGTCCGCTAACACGAAATAACAGCACCACCAGCTTGACCTCCATCACGAATAATAAGGAACCCACGGTTTTGTCCCGAGGAAAAATCAAGTTCAAGGGCCACTTCAGCACCAGCGCGGTATTCTCAGACGAAGACTCGGAAATAGACAAACCCACCACGCTACCGGCTTGCGGGTCGCAGCTGCTAGCCAAGAAAATACGACGCCGCAAGGACAGTTTTGAGTCTCGCCCCGACCCCATAAAACGTGATTTTCAGTTTCAGTTCTCCAACCCTCCCATCCGAAGTGTCACCAAATCGCCGATACCTCCAAAGGCCGAATTCAAACAGGATGACAACACGCCTTCTCCGCTTTCGCTTTTACCAAATGACTCGCTGGCGCCGTCTAAAAAGGTTAAAAGCTCCAAGACTAACGTATCACAGTCGCTTCTTCTAAAGAAAAAGATATACTCGAAAGACATCCAACTCGAACTCATCCCATCTCCAACACAAATAATTAACAAGGAAGAAAAACGGTTTGCTGACAAGAAGTCAGCGTTGAGAGATTCTTTCTCTGATGCTCCAATTCTTTCCACTTTGAGTCACCAGAATCAGCTCATTTCTGAGATGAACAGAAAATGGAACAAAAGTCTCGAAGCTCCTAGGCGCATCAAATTCAAACTGACGAGCCCAGTATCGTCGGGACCTCGAGAATCCCGGAAACGTCCGCGCACATACTCCTTTGGTGATGACGGTGATGATGAGGAATCTTTTAATGAATTGTAACTATATAGCTATCCACTACCACCAATATTTATGCAAATTAGTCAAGTAGGACTTCGTCGTCATCAACCTTGGCCAATTCATGGAAGAACGGCTGCTTGAGAGCATCCTTGGCCGAAAGCCGCTTGGACGGATCCATACTAAAGCATCCATGTAATAATTGGAGCAAATGTTTGTGATCTTGATAGTTTTCGAGATCTCTTTCAAACTCCTCGTGATCGCCTCCCGGACGCGGTTTGACCAACCCATCGCCAGCATCATTGAACACCTTCAACGTGTCGCGTACCACGCTGTCTTCGGGTAAGCTGTCGTGAATCCATTCGTATCGTAATATCTCAGAAAGCATTTGTACTATGTTACCGTCACCCAATGAGCTTCCCTCACCAAGTGAGATTTCAAGACCACACCCATGAAGCTCAGCGCATTTCTGGACTCTTTCCAACCCAAACACGAGGATTATTTCCATCAATGCATCGATATCGTCGGGAGAATTGAAAAATGGGAATTTTCGGGATAGCAAAGAGAGACCAATGACCCCTGCCGACCATATATCAAGTTTGGTGTTCTGATTGGTGCACTTGAAAAGCACCTCTGGTGCTCGGAAACCTCTCGTACCGGCTCTATTAGCACGCCTGGGAGGTCGTTGATCTTGTTTGGGGTATGCTGCTTTGACGTTAAGCCTGCGTGAGTGCGACCTGCTGATGGGGCGGTCAGTGGTCAAGCAAGGACAAACATTGGAATTTTTTCCTTGGGACGTTGTGTTCACTTGCTCGGCTAAACCAAAGTCGACTAGGACACCCTTGCCTTTGAATGGATCATACAAAAAGTTGGTCGGCTTGAGGTCTCGGTGGATAATGCCCTTGTCGTGGATGAATTCTAGTGAATGAAGTAACTCCCACAAGTATTTCTTGATGCCCTTTATGGGTAAGTCGCGGTAGAAATCACGGAAGTCGGAATGCTTGTAGAAGGGTAAGATAGCCACAACTTGGTCTTGATATCTAAGAACATCTAAGAGTGGAGCAACATGCGAGTTCCCAGAGAGCATGTATAGCAAGTTCAACTCGTTATGAATACGGCTAGGAGACGACGTTACGTATATCTGTTTGAGAGCCACAACGGGGTTCTTACTCTTCTTGGACTTTTCGCTGACCAAGCCTCTCTTCAATGGAGGAGACTTCCAGACGTCAGAACCCAACTTGATGGTTCCGTTTAATGCTTCTGCTTTGTACACGGTGGAAAACGTCCCCTCGCCGATTTTATCTATTAGGCGGTAATCGGTGGATAAAACTGGGAACCGCTCGACGAGCTTGTGCATATCTTCGAGCACTTCCAATGGAACCTCGTCGTCTTCAGGAAGTCCGGAGGTATTAGCAGCCTCTGTGGTCGCGTCGCCGCCTTCCATCTCCTCTTTTTCAGGTTTTAACTCTGGTTCATCAACCGTTTCCTGTGGGATTTCTGGCTTGAGTTTCGTCATGGATCGCAGCAAATTTCTCGTTCGAATGAAATTCGTGGCCTGTTTCTTGGCGCTTTCAGCCTTTGCACGCTTGAGCTCGGTTCCTGTTTTGTCATCGAAGGGATTGTCTTCACTGCTTGCAATTTTACGTTTTCGAGACGTTGATGGAGCTGGCGCCAACGCGTTTTTTTCGGTCTTAGTTGGCGAGATACGGTCCCGCAACTTCTTGAATGTCGAGTAGAGGTTCTCCATGGCTGGAAAAATCGGCTTTTTCTCGTCAAACTCTTCACAATCTTTGTTTAGGTTGGTCTATAACTGGTAGTAGCGATCTATGTTTACCCGACTGCAGGTAGGTGATGAACTGTTTTTCGGTGCATTGGGTGGGCCGCGCCAGTGTGGGTGTAGCCGGTGCGAGTTTTGTCGAAAATTTCTTCTGGTTACCGTTAGCTGTGTTGAACTGCCACGATGTTCCGAACAGCCACCCCATTCAGTGGGAGTTTGAGGCCACACAATGTCAACTCCGGCACCATAGTGGCCGTACGAACCCTCAAAAGGCGTCCCGCATACCCACAAACATACCAACCTAAGCTCGCTGACAAAACCCATCCGACCAAAGACCACTCCAGTTTCTTTCAAAGACACTTGAAGGCTTGGTTGGGCCCCAGAAACGTTCGAGGCGAGTACTATAGAAACAAGTATTACTATCCTCCACAGAACCATAAGCCCAATTATATTGTTCCCGACGGGAACACTGTGGTGGACCCCAGTAAACCGGAAACGAATAACGATAGAAGAATGGGAAACACTAAAAGAGGCCCTTCATTGCAGCCGTTCCCGCAGAACCCATACTGCAAGACGGCGCTCATGATATCTAATGAGTTGAAAGACACCATATACCATCAGGTTCAAGAAGGTGCTCACATCCAAGAACTCGCACACAAGTATGGCATTAAATTGGAACGAGTGGAAGCCATTGTTCGATTACAAGAAATCGAGCGAGGATGGAAGAAAGACGTAAGTATTTAACACTTTGGGATTATGATGAGATTGCTTTAAAATTTTCGATTAGTCTTGAAGACAACCCCATGGTTAGCAATAGCACCCTGAACACCCTCAAACGACGAATGATTTACTAACGCAGAACAAAATCTCCCCCGACATGGAAAAGTTTGCCAATGTCATGTACAAGATGTTTCCTCTCTTTGAACCACCGGTAGACGCTGAAAACTTGACGGAAATTCCTACCCCACAAAGAACGTTGCATCAACGGTTCTTGACTATTTCCGAGTCGGAGCCTTTCGGACCCGTAGACGCGGCCGAGATCTTTGGCTTGGAACCTGCCCAGCAGACATTGGACAACTTGACCGAATTCAAAGATACAACTGCTGATTCCAAAGCCAGAACAAACGAGGTGTTAATTGGCAAGCAGAAGCAAGGCGATAGTGCGGTTTTCAAGTTCACCCGCGCCCAGTCTGGGGATGTTGGTTTCAGGTACGGTGCGTCCCGCAGGGACAGAAAGAAGGACCGGGCCATTGGGTTCGACAAGGCGGGAAAGATGGTCAACATGGTGTAAGTGGTGTATATATGTACATAGAAAAGTGGTTAGCACTGAAAAATTCTGCACGTGACTCCAGGCGCGAAACGACACGTCTGAAAAATCAAATCACCACGACGACTACTTCGTAATGCTTGCTGGTTTCTCTGGTCCTGCAAGAGTTCTTGTTGGGCTCTTCGCCTTTGTTCTGTTGGTTTCGGCCTCTGCTCTCACCTTTGCGCTTGGAGCTCAAGAAACCCAATGCTACTACATTTTGATCGAAAAACCCAAAACGTCCATCAGCTATTACTTTGCCGTTCAAAGTGGGGGTGCCTTTGACATTGACTATACCATCAAAAACCCAAGAGGAGAGGTCATTGACCTGGGAGAGAAGAAAAGACAGGGAGAATTTGTCATTCTTGCTGATATAACTGGAGAGTATGAGGTGTGCTTTGCCAACGGCATGTCTACGTTTGCTGAAAAAGTGATTGATTTTGAAATCACATTTGCTGAAAACGACCATTCTGACTTCAGGGCCAACTTGCCAGACCAGCCCAACGCCAAGCCGCTCCAACATGTCGGTAACATGCTCTCTACAGTCGAAAAAATCGATGAGCAGTTGGACAACCTTCAGAGAACTTTGCAATATTACAAAACCAGAAACAACAGAAACCATGCCACTGTCAAGTCGACGGAGTCGAGGATCTACTACTTTTCTATTTTCGAGGTGTTGTTGATGGTGGGAATGGCATTCTTGCAAATCACCGTGGTGCAATTGTTCTTCCGTGGAGCAAGAAAGCAGTTGGTTTAATCTTAGCATATATAGCCAGTTGGTCAATTATTCAATGCTAACTCGTTTATTCTACACCTCTTCGTGATCTATGATACAATTTGTTTTTCATTGTCCAATCGGACAGTTGCGCAAGTAGTCAGCCTTGTTCTTCAACACTCTCACCGACTTGAAGAAGATTTCTTCAGGAGGCATGGCGCCAGTAGACTCCACGTTGAAAATGAAGTGGTCTCTGATTCGGCCCAACTTAACCTTGCCATTGAACTCCTCGTGTCTCAAAACTTCTCGGGAAACAGTATCTTTGCGAGCATCCTTGACGTAGGCGGTATCATTTTCTATGCCAATAACACCCGATGGGAAGCACTTTTGGAACCTTTTGGCCAGCTCACCGGTTATAGGCTCGGTGATTTTGATGTCTGGCATTAATCTGTACGAGGCAGTAGAAACGGGGGAGAATTTGGCATGATCACTGCCAATTCCTAGTATGCAATGAGCCCTCAAAGAAATCTCCTGTCCAGGCCGCAACTTTGCAATCAAGATATCTGGATCCGTTGGTACTACCGGGTTGTTTTTGAACAAGTCAACTTGACGTCCTTGTGGCTCGAATTTCAAATCTCTGGCATAGACATGGGCGTTTCGGTACAACTCTTTAGGGTCGGTCGAACCAGCAGGAGGATGAGGATTCTTGGTACATGCAATATCCAAAGACAACACAATGGTATTCTCGTCGGTGAACTTCTCTTTCTCGTCTTGAGCTGGGTCGACCCATGACAATAAATCGGGGTCAACCTTCAACGGAATGAGTCCGATTCTATGAGCCAAAACTTCATCTTGGATCACCGAGGTGTTGTTGAAGATATACACCGACTCAGCCGCAACAGAGGGCACCTCCGATATCATAATACGCCGGAAAGCATTCGCCACGGAAGTATCAATGTTGATCAAATCGAAGTTGGCGGTTCTCTCCGTCAAGTGAGAAATGTTGATTTCAAAGGTATCTTTGAACTTTTCGATGTCCCACGAATGGTCTTCGTTGGAGCTGTGACCGGGAAAGTCGGTCGAGGTGGTGTTAGTCACACGATTGTACTCAATACCAACAATGTTGGACATCTTGAAGCAGCGATGAGAATGAATTTTTTTCTGTCTCAAGTAAGTTCCTGCACAATACCCGATGGTGTTGCAGCCAAGAAGACATATAGGGGAAGGCACTGGGAGGAGGAAAGAGTGTCTCGATTGTGAATGCTTTCCAAGATTGCACCTTCTCAAGTCGCTTCATGCTCGTCTTGAGCTCGTCTTGAGCTGTTTAAATTTTTTGAATTTTGATTTGCACCAACTTTCCTGGCTACACCATATCGCCCATCTGCTCAAATGCCGAGGTTTGCCGCATATTAAAATCCATGTATGCTTTCTGTTGCGCCTTCATGGCCTCTAGAGGCCGTATTTCCATGAGAAATACGTTTCCCGTAAATCCATCGCCGTCCAACCGTGCTCGAAGCTGGCCATTTTCTTCCAAAGAACCCTCCTTTGGCGCCGGCTGCACTATATCCGGGTCTTCCACTTGGCACATCAAGATGAAGTAGATCCAAATTACAGCAAAAGTTATGATATCGAAGAAAATGAGCTCGAATCTGGAACTCGCCGGCGCTTCGCCGATGAATTGAAGGGTCAATGAACCGTGCAAAAGTTGGTCATTTGTGTGTGCTTTGAACACTCCGAAGATGAGGTGGTACGCCAAGCTGAAAAGATATGTGGCAATGGTCCGCTGTCCGATCATCATTCCTTCATCGGCACTGGTTTCTTTGCCATTTCCTCGGCAGAGAGAAACCCTATAATGCATGTTGAATTTCACCACGAGCAACACAAGCGAGTTATCTCGAAGATACAATAACCCGAGGAGTATATACCCTAGCGCCAGGAAGCTCTGGCGGATATCACGTAGAAAGAGCTTCTTTTGCTTGTAGAGCGATTCGGAGTTTGTGGCCCGTGTTTGTTCATCGTTGGGAACCTTTTGGGCTTGGAACCCCCTGATTTCAGCCAGGAGATCAAATGTGTTCATGGAGAAAGGCGTCTATGCTATCTAGGATTCATATACCTCTTGTCTGAAAATAAGTAGTTGAGATTGAGTCGCGCGAACCTATATGGAGAATTCGTGGAGAATTCAGAAGCTGGAATATTCAGTAAGCTTATAGAAAATGGCTCCGTAAAAAAATCTATTATACGTCTATGTTTGGGCTTGGGCCCCCTTTCTATTAATCAGCACAAGAATATCACCTGCTAAGGACGACACCTCGTCAAAAATGGCACTTTTGTTGATGACGATTTCTTCCTTGCTTATAGGTTTGACATTAATACCAACAGTTACCTTGAATTTCTTCGGTGTGAGAATGTTGGGCAAAAACAAGCCTCCGATCACACTCTTGTCTTGCAAGTTGCATTTGCGAGCAAAAAAGATCGCTACATTGCCGAATTTCTTGTTGAGCTCTTCAACAAGTATTTGAGAGACACTCACCTTTGTTGTGATATCCTCTGGGAAAGACGTTTCAACTCCAACCAAATTCTTGAAAGCACGTCCTTTGAGCACTCCCATGTCTTTAGATAAGTCTGTTGACTTCAAATTGAGAACAAAGTCAAAGTCACTCAATCCAGGCACAAATACCAAGTCCAAATTTGCCTTATTGATTCCCTTGTCCAAAAACACCTTCAGTGCTAGACGACTGAGGGCAGTAATACGGCCAGCAATCGGAAGCGTCAACCCATTAGACCACAAGATTCCCGAAGGATCGTCTTTGGATGCTACGAAAAACTGGGTCCTGATTCCGGTAGGATCGCTCTTTCTGATCTTCTCGAAATTCAGAACAATCACTTGATGTGCCTGAGTGGTAAGTTTGTCAGACCCTTTCAACAGGCCATCTTCCAAGTCCAGTTTCTTCACCAAGTCCAAAATAAGCGGATCGTCTCGCCAATTCCACGAAGATAAGAATGACAAGACCTGTAAAAACCCTGCGATAACCGAGTTGGGAGTCGAGTATGGGGCCGAATCGATGAACACCTTGAGCACAAGTAGCTCCACTAGTTCCTCGGGTATATGCTGTAATATAAGTTGCGAGTCCAACCAGTACTTGAACAACCTCACTGTTGAGGAATAGAATGGATAGTGGTGGGCCAATGTGGATACCGTTCGAGTATGCTTGACACAGCCAAGGTAGTGCCTATTGAACTTCAAGTATACATCATGAGCAATTGGCTTCCGCTTATCTGCGTTTTCAACCGCACGCAAGTATAATATTTCATCACGCTCCGTCAAAACCCTGATTCGAAATCCATATCCTTCTGGAGTGAGCACATGAAGTGTTGTTACATTTTCGTTGAAGGGGATTGTATCATCCTTGACAATGTGAGACTCATATGCGGTGTCGGAGAGTTCCTTTTGTATCTTGAGCAAAAATGCAGTTTTCGTTTTCTCGAGAGCTGACAACTCGTCGGGCCATCTGGTGGAAGTTTCAAACTGAAGGACTACATCATTCCAAAAGTCCGGACTGGCAACTGCGAAGGGAACAGGCTGCAACAAGGAACTAAACCGCAATGCTGGTGAAGCGGGAGAAATGGTCTTAATTCCTAACGGCAAGTTCAAATCGCTGATGTTTTTGGTAAGTCGCTCAAATGAGCTCGCGAGGCTGATGAACCCGGACAAGTTGGTTGGAGCGTGGTTATTAGCAGCAGGTAATAAGGGAGTAGGCAACAATGCGTTGAAGTCAGAAGCAGCACATTCGACATGCTGGGAAATACCTTCAACTAAATGCATATCCAAAATGTACTTGACGATTGAAGTAACAAGAGGCTCAGACCCAATAGTCCAAACAACACAGTACTGAATAGAACCGTCTTTGAACCGACGAAGAGACGATTTGGAACCCCAAAATGCCCTGAACAGCTCGCCTTCGGGGTCGTCTTCTGCAGGGCCCCTAGTGACTAGCTTTTCACTTTCTTCTGGGTTAATTTTGATGCCTATTTCCAACTCATTGACGACATTTGACGAAGGTTTTCTTTTGTAAATTTGGAACGGCCTTGAGTTCTTGGTCTTCATCTTGGTATAGATGAGGTCTGCTCTAGCGCCAAGGGCCCGGACCAAAATCTGGTACACCTTGTCCTTGATATAAGCCTCAAATGTCAAGTATGTGATTTTTTCAAGAGGACCGAAAGAGTCCTGGATCTCTTCTGGAATAGACACACGCAAAACCAAGTCAAACTGCATATCGTCAATGTTGGATTTTTGGAGCAAGATGGGATCAAACCGGTCTTTGACAACGTCATTCAAGAGAACAAGGGTTTCCTTCGCATGGAATTGCAATCTTTTGTACGACGACTGGGTCATTTTCCAAAGAATATTGAGCTTCAGGTGACGGTCGACTATAGCTGGCACATCGTACTCCGAGTCTGCGACATATTTGGAACTGGACCCTCCGTCCACGGCACTTGAAAACGAAAGATATCCCTTGGATAGATCCATGGACGCAAGATAGTTGATGGTACCTTTGAAAAGCTGGTAGGACGAGAAACCTTGGAGAAGGATCTTGTTGCCGTTGGTTCCTCCGCCAGTGAGAAGAGCAGCCATAAGCACTGCAAACTCGAAGTGGCCGAATCCCCCGTCGCTCAAAGCCGAACTCATGCCCCTTTGGCCCAACCATAAGCGACCAAGAATACAGGCGTCTTTGAATGCCTCAGCTGCCTTTTTGTTGGTGTATAGATATTTGAGATAGTGGTCGTATGCGGTCATAGAAAGAATGGACGAATTATAGAGCGGCGTAGGTGGGAGCTCGCTGTCCGACTGAACTCTAATGCAGTTTCTGTCATGGCTCAATTTTTTGGGGTCGAAGATGCCAAAGGGAAATTCAACCAAAATATTAATATAGAAGCCGGTATCGTGGAAGTCGAGGTCTTCCTCTACGTCGGTCTTGATGCTTTCAATACGTAACACGGGGCTGAGAATATCATCGTTGAAGAACTCGTATGTGATCTTGATCGGAAGGTTGTTTTTCTTGGACAATGGGATGAGGTGTTCTGCCACATATGCAATGTAAAATGCCCTCTTGTAAAGAGCTCGGTAGTTCAAGTAGTCCTTTGGCTGAAACAACTCGTGAGGCATGGTCAATGCAACATCTATGGCGGTTGGGCTGCGCTCGTTGATTGCCGTCTTCAACCCAAAAGATCCGACTAACGATATATCTTGCGGGGGAAGGTAGCCGAAGGTGTAGTTGAGCGAGGTGGGCTTGGGGTCCGGAAATGGAATCACCGTTTTCTTGTGGTTGAAGTGGGCTTCCGCCTGAGCAAGGGTCTGGTTTTCAACGGGGACTATCTGTTCTATTAAGCCATGGAGGCGGTGGAGCACCTTTTCGAGTCGGGCGATGTGAGAGTCTTTGAGCTTGACTTCCTTGAGAAGCTCTTCAATTTGGAGCTTAAAAATATTAGACTTGAAGAGCTCGGCGGTCTCTCTGGCTATTTGGACGTCCTCGGCAGAAAGCTGCTTTTTGGTCTTCTTTTTGGCAGGCTGCTTGGATTCGGTCTCCGGAGTCTCCACTTGTTCAGCTTCATCTTCTGAGCCGTCCGAAGAACCTGACGAAGAAATGTTGAGGTTTTCCTCGGTTTCAGGCGCAGGGATGGCTGCGTGATCGGGTACTTCACCAACAGGAGCTTTTCTCTTGCCCATTCTGTGGATCGTGTGTAACTAGACTGGTAACGTCGATTGGTTTTTTCGATGAGATGCGCGCACGACCCAGCGTCTTGTATACGATGTTCCAAGATGTCGCACCGATTATACGACTAGACGGTTTTGCAATCGCAAACTCGACAATGTTATACTCGGAAAAAATCGGCCTAGAGCGCACAGACCCCACAAGATGGAGGCTCAAAACGGACGAGTTGGGCCGTGAAACCTGGCATTATTTGTCTGAGGCAGAAAGCGCCCAATCCACACAATCAAACTACGTCAAGCATCTTCTAAAAGTGGACGGTTTTCCGACTCCCAAACCAGAAACCATTACCTCTCCATTGCAAGCGGCCGAGAAGGGAGCCGAGTTTTTCCAATTGCTCCAGGAACCTTGTGGGATATTTCCTTGTCAATATAAGGGACCCATGTTCATTACCCCAGGTGTTGTCATTGCCAACTATTTCACCAAGACCGAGATCCCTGAGCCCTTCCGTATTGAACTTTCTCGGTTCCTCGTCAACTATGCCCACCCTGTAGATGGAGGATGGGGGCTTCATACCGAGGACAAATCCACCGCTTTTGGAACCACCATGAACTACGTTGTGTTGAGACTATTGGGTATGGACGCCGGCCACCCGGTATTGGTCAAGGCTCGAAAGACGCTACACAGACTCGGCGGTGCGTTAGTAAACCCCCATTGGGGAAAGTCGCTTCTTGCTCTTCTCAATTTGTATGGATGGGAAGGTGTGAATCCTACCCCGCCAGAAATGTGGATGCTTCCCTACGAGCTTCCCATTCACCCAGGCAGATGGTGGGTTCACACCAGGGCCATCTACTTGCCCTTGAGCTACCTTGCGGCTAACAGAGTTCAGCGTGAGTTGGATCCGCTCTTGGAAGCCATCAGAACGGAGATCTATGTTCAGCCCTACGAAACAATCGATTTTTCCAAGCATAGAAACACCGTGTGTGGTGTCGATTTGTATTACCCACACACAAAGATCTTGGACGCAGCAAACTATATCATGGCCAAGTACGAAAGGTATATTCGTCCTAATTGGTTGTTGAAAAAAACCAACGAGCGAGTGTACGAGTTGATCCAAAAAGACTGTTATAACACTGACTATCTTACCATCGCTCCTCTTAGTTTCTCCTTCGATATGATGACATGTTATGTTCATGAGGGCCCGAAATCGCATGCATTTTCTCGGTATCTCGATAGAATGAACGATTCCATTTTCCATGGACCCGAAGGCATGACGGCAATGGGGACTAACGGAGTCCAGGTTTGGGACGTGGCATTCATGATCCAGTACCTTTTCATGACGGGCCTTGCTGAAAAGCCCAAATTTCACGACATGATTCGCAGAGGATTTTTGTTCCTTGTTCGGTCCCAGTTTGATAGCGAGTGTGCCGAAGGCAGCTTCAGAGATAAACGGAAAGGAGGTTGGCCCTTTAGCACCAAAACACAAGGGTACACGGTTAGTGACTGCACTGCAGAGGCATTAAAGGCGATTATCATGGTCAAAAATCATCCATCTTTTGCCGATATGAAGGACAAAATTCCCGATGAAAACTTGTACATGGCCATTGATTTGTTGCTTAGTTTGCAAAATCGAGCCAACATTGAACCTGGATCTTTCGCCACCTACGAAGTCATCAGAGCAACACCATTGCTTGAAAAGCTCAACCCAGCTGAGGTCTTCAACAATATTATGGTGGAGTATCCATATGTCGAGTGCACCGACTCCGTTGTTCTCGGTTTGACATATTTTTCAAAATACTTCCCCGATTATAAAGCAGATCAGGTGAAGTTTGCCATTGAAAATGCCGTGAAATACATTGTTTCTGCCCAAAACCCAGACGGTTCTTGGTACGGATGCTGGGGTGTATGCTTTACCTATGCATCCATGTTTGCTCTTGAAGCCTTCTACACCGTCGGCGAGAGTTATAACACATCGGAAACCGTCAGGTTGGGATGTGAATTTTTGATTTCAAGACAAAGAGAAGATGGTGGTTGGGGCGAGTCAATGAAATCTTGTGAGACCCATACGTACGTAAACTCCGAGAAGTCATTGGTGGTGCAGACTGCTTGGGCGCTCATTGGATTGATCTTGGCAGATTATCCGGATCGCAGACCCATCGAAAAAGGAATAAAGTTGTTGATGGATAGGCAATTGCCTACTGGCGAGTGGAAGTTTGAAAGCGCAGAAGGTGTGTTTAATCACAGTTGTGCCATCGAATACCCATCTTATCGGTTTTTGTTCCCCATCAAAGCATTAGGATTGTACGAGAAGAGATATAAAGCTGGTCTTACTAAACTTTATGATTAGGTATGAGGTTGTATTCAAAAAGTTGAAATATAAAATATTTGTTTAGCCTACTCTGTTCTGGGTTCGAGCAAAAGAGTGCCCATGGGAAGATCCGAATGCCCTTTGCTGAATGCATACACCGGGTTACCACGCACAATAGTTTCGGTAACCCTACCCTTAAATTTCATACCATCATAAGCGGTTAGCTTGTTTTTAAAGTAAACCTCGTCGTTCTTCACAATATAAGATTCTTCTGGATTGAAAATCAAAAAATCGGCGTCGTATCCAACTGCAATCTTTCCCTTCCTGTGCGAGAGCCCAACCTGCTTGGAAGTGTTCCACGAGCACCAAGTGCTGATTTCGGCAAGAGTAATTGGTGGAGACAATTTCTGGCCCTCTGTGTAGAGAATGGGAAGTCCAAAACCTACTGACGAAATACCACCCCATGCCGAGAAGAAATCGCCTCTTTCCAAGCCCTTCAAGTCTGGTGTACATGGAGAATGATCCGACACCACCGTCGAGATAATTCCCCTACGCAACGCATTCCACAAGAGTTTTCTGTTCGAATCGGTTCTAATAGGTGGACAGCACTTGAAGTGAGTGGAGCAGTTCGATATTTTTTCGGCAGTGAGAGACAAGTAATGGAAGCAAGTCTCTGCAGAAATAGGCAAGTTGCGAGCCTTGGCGGCCCTCAACAAGGGAATGGCCTCGTGTGTAGCCAAGTGCACTATATGCATTGGAACGGTGGGCTCTTTGAGTGAGCAGTTGACAATTTCAGCAATAGCGGTCGTCTCAAAGTTGTCAGGACGAGAAGCCAAAAACGCAGCATAGGTGGTGGGGTCGATGTCTGCGAGCACCGAGTCGTCCTGCTGAGCAAGCAAGAGTGGTGTGTCAATTGTCGAGTCATTTTTGAGATCTCTGTAGTCTTTCCTGTTGAACGGAGACTCTCTCTCGTAGTCTTCCTCTAACTCTTCATGGTAGTTGTGGTGGGCCATTTTTGCGTATTTTCCAAATATGGGCTCGGAACCAACCAAGTAAGGAGACTTGGCCAATGCTCGAGCCTGCTCATCAGATAAAACCGAGTGGTTGATGGAGCCAGCATGGTTGTGAGGCAACTTACAATTTTCGTGGTCTTGTGGGTGTCTGCCTTTGTTTTCCGAAGCCAAGATTTTGACTACTCCTTCTGGAGCTCTGTTGATGAACGATGCAGACATTCCAAGGTCTATGTCATCGATATCGTCCGTTATCTGGTTTACATCCGAAAGCAAAGGTGTGTCATCCAGGTTCTGCTCGTACGAGTCTTCTTCGTCCAGTTCCAACAGGAATTCGGCATGGAACTTGGCGTGTTCTTCGTTGGCGACTAACTTTGGAGTTCTTCCCTCAACCTCGTGCACCGAGAAAGCAGGACCATGGCGTCTGTGAGGCTGCATTTCGGCGTGGAACATAAGAAGAGTAGGAAGACCACGAACTTTGGCCATGGCTCTCATGATGTGTTTCGGGGTGATGGCTGGAAATTCGTCTACACCGCTATCGATCATAAATGCCTTGAAACCACGCACACCCATGGAAATCAACGGCACTAAATGGTCAACATTTGTAGGAATGAGGCCACCCCAAAATCCGACATCGACCCAGGTTTGTCCACGAGCAGCATTAATTTTGAGATTGAAATTTGCAACCGTGGTAGTGGGAGGAATGGCATTCAATGGCATGTCAATCACAGTGGTTACACCTCCAGAAGCTGCAGCTTTGGTGCCAGTAGCGAAGCCTTCCCATTCGGTTCTTCCTGGTTCGTTAAGATGGACATGAGCGTCGACTATTCCTGGCATTACCACCAACGGAGACACATTTCTGTGGTCTGGTCTGAGAACATTGTAGAGGCGTAATATGGGATCGTCTTGGTCGACGAGGCGGTTTTCGATGTGAAGAATTTTTCCTGATTCTACGGAAAATATGATGGTAGCTGGCACGAGTTCCGAGCCTATAAGCACGTTTGTGGAGGAAATAGATCTCGACATGTCGCTTTTGGTTCAATGGCACTTGATGAATATCTTGTTTAATGGTACTTGTTGTAATTTTGTATGATCAGGACCTGATCCTTGTTCTTGAATAGTGCCTCTGGCAGACTGTCGTTGTTAATGGCAATTGTTGGCAACTTTTTGTAATTACTTGCAGACCGTTGACGATATGAAAAACTTTTACACTTCTTTTCCTCGACTGCGCCTGTTTTTTCCCTGACAATCTTGTCTTTTCTATTGACCTTATCCACTGTCAATTAAGGTTTCGGCAGTTCTGCTGATACAGTAAAAGAGATATAGTTATACGTAGAAAACTCTTGACGCACCCCACGTTTACTGTTATCGGTGAAAGACGACAGATCAAAATGCAAGCCCAGAAATCAACGAAGACGAAAAAAAAAAAAAAAATAGGTGCAAAGCGTCGCTCTCGATAAGAGTGCAGAATTTCTTTTCCACGCTCGAGGTTCTGAGAAAATTGATAAGGTCGCCAGACAACAAATAAAAGGAATTGAGTCCCGCAGCTACTCCAGAATGATCCAGTGACTGAAACCCCTCACTTTATACGTTTTTCTAGCCCATTTGCCGATCCTGGGCTGAACCCGGCATACCACCGTGCCTGCGACCGTTCGGGGATCTCCGAGCGCCTTTTCGCCGGAACCGGCACGGTGCGTGCAGGACTACACCGCATGTCCCGGGTGTGTGCAGGACTACATTGAAAAGTTTCCACTGCCCAAGTTCATGTAGTGCCTTTTCTACTTAGTATACGATCAATTGCTTGCCCTGCTTGGAGTTGGCAATGGCTTCTGTGTAGACCTTGGCGAGATCGCTGCCGTCAAACTTGACCTCGTTTGATTTTGCAACCTTCAATTGGCCGTTTTCGTACCACTCTACAATCTGATCCAAAGATCTCTTTTTCAACTCAGGGTCGTTTTTCAACAAGGCGGTAACCCAGAACCCGGTGCTGGTAACGTTTTTGAAAATGTGCACGGCGGTGGGGATGATAACCGGCTGGAAAGACATGCCCCCGTAGGTCAACATCAACCCATCTTGGCCAAGTTTGCGGGCCAATGCCGTAGCATTTTTTCCACCCACACAGTTCAATGCAAGCTTGACATCGCCGCCAGTTTCCTTGAACCACGACTTGACGGTGTTGGAGAAGTCGCGCAGCTCGTTTTGCTCTTCTGTAATCACCTTATCGGCTCCGTATTCTTGTTGCAATTCGTCAACCAATGCTTGCAAATTCTCCCTGTCCCGCACAACCCCGAGCAAGTTGATGCCAAGGATTTTAGCGATCTGCGACACAAACTTACCAACGGCGGAATTGGCTCCGTTTTGCACCACCCAGTCCTTGCCAGGTTGCAACTTTACATAGTGGGTCAACATGAGCAAGGCGGTCAATGGATTGACACTGATGGTGGCACCCTGGTCCACCGTCAACGAGTGCTTCTTGCCAGCGCTCTTGCTTTGGGAGGGATTGTTCAACTTTGTCATTTTTTCAGAAGCACACAAAGCATGGGTTCTCCATGTTCCAAAATTGACCGAGGTAGGCACACACCAGTCTCCCACTTCAAACTGAGATACACCGCTACCGACCTTGATCACCTCGAACAACCCTTCGTTTCCACCTACGGCAGCTGGTTCCGAAGTTCCAAGCTCTTTTGTCAACTCGGGCTTGGAGGGATAGACACCTTGAATCTGGTTAATATCGGAGGGATTGACGGGAGATCCCAAAGTCTTGACCACAATTGAGTCCGAAGGAACATTGTCGTCGTCTATTTCGTACTTGTGAGTGAACAAGACATCTTTAGGTTCTCCGTATTTGGAGTAGGCCACAGCTTGAGCAGTGATCATTGTTCTCGAAAATGCTAATTGACTCTTGTAGGCTACGGCTCTCTGAATTCCGCTTACTCTGTGCAACATTCCTAAGTCAACTGTAGTGCACTATATAGTAGTCTGGTGTATGTACGAAAACCCTCTCGTTGCTGTTGCTGTGGAACAAGTAAGCGTACTGCATATCTCCGGGCTCTTAGGCTCTCGCACTTGGCCATTGGCCTGGGTCTACGGCCCTAATATACCGGATGGAAAAGTATGCCCAACCCTCCAGATTATCGCATAGTCTCTATTCTAGAATCCGCCTACTCGTCCTTCTTTTCTTTCAACTTCCGGGTCTGCAACTTCAACTTGGTGTTCTGGTACGTGCCCATGAAAAAGTACACCAAGTTGAAGAAAACTACCCACAATTGTGGGGGAAGAAACGACTGCGCAACCACCAACAGAATACCCGACGTGACCAACGACGTCTTGAGCACCCGCTTGTATCCGTTCTTCAACCCTCCCTTCACAATGGTTGCAATCTTCTTGAGCTCTGCTACCGGGTCAATGGCACCATCTTTTGGTGGACGATACACGTTGATGATGGACACCCAGGCGGTGAATATGGCCGCCAATGTGGGCGTGATCGTCGACAACGACGTCAAAATCTGAAGAATCTTCATTTTCTTCGACAAGTTGGGGCCCTTGAAAACTCGGTTTAAAACAGCGTACATGTTGTGGGAAATGGGAGTCACGATCAATGCCCCATATACTATCATCGTCAAGATTTTGGGACTGAAAACATGTTTCACTTTGCGTCCGGCGATGGTGGTCTCACGGTACTCTCCGGAAAGCCCAGTGGAAATTGTCTCATTTAACCCTGCAAGGACACCGGCTGTCACAGATTTGGTCAAGAGCGGGTACGCCACGAGATATTGGAGATACTTTGTGTTGGCGGCTTTGAGCGACATGAACGAGATCGGACCAGAAATAAATTGATAAGAAGGCCGGCGCGCGCCGTTTTGTACATTTGTGTCAATGGTGCAGGACCCTAAACAGGCAATCGGTTGCGAAAATCGATGCCGATACCCCACATTTGCAGAGCATATGCTTAACATAATTTATTTAAAATCACTAGTTATAGAATTAAAAGATGGCTACTCCACGTGCGTAACCTCGGCCTTGTCGTTCCACGCCTCGTTTGTAACCGCCAATCTGTGGTGGGCGTACAATGGAGGTAACTTGTCAATCTTCTGGCGCAAGATGTTCCTCTTGAATCCATTAATGAAGCTTCTGGTCTGGTATGCTGCATGTTGACCGGTGGGCACATCAAACACCTCGTCCAACTCCTCCAATGTCAAGCCCTTAGTCTCGGGAAGCAACCACAACACCATGAAAAATCCCACAATATTCCATCCGGCATACCACATGAAGGCACCGGTTGGGTGGAAGGCATTTTTCATTCTTGGCCATGAGAACGCCAAAATAAAGTTAAAGAACCAACAGGTGGCTGTGGCGAATCCCATACCAAGATCACGGATGTACAAGGGGAATGCTTCGGCAGAATAAGTGAATGGAACTGGACCTTCACCAGACGAGTAGACGGCAGAGAACAAATAGATACCGAGAATAATCACGGCGTTCTTCCCCCTTTCGTTGTAGTCGATGGTGAACCCAGCACCCGTCATGATCAAGAAAATGGCCATTAAGGGGAAAGTGGTCAACAACAAGTTTCTTCTTCCAAATTTGTCAATTGTCAAGAATGCCGGAATGGCAAATGTAAAGTTGATCATACCGAAACCCCACGACGCAAGCATGGCAGAAACCTCACCGAATCCGGCCTCGATGAAGATCGAAGACGAGTAGTAGGCAATAACGTTGATACCACAGAATTGTTGCATGAACATCACAACCCAAGCACCTATAGCACCATTTCTGTTTCTGCGAACGGTGAACATTTCGATCAAACGCTTGTAGGTAGGGACTCCAGTATAAGAGCGTTCTTCTTGAAGTAAGACAAATTGATAAAACGTATCTCTGGCAGCCGCCATTCTTTCATGACGCAACTGACATAAAGAATCGAAGGCATCCTTATGTCTACCCTTACCCATCAACCATCTAGGAGATTCGGGCACGAATGGAATTTGGAAACAAACAATAACGGCAGGGATCATAGCCGAGCCCAACATTAAACGCCAGTTAAGTCCATCGCCAATTCCACGATCTGGAACATAGTAAAATGCAAGGGTTGCAACATAACCAAACATAATTCCCACGGCAGTGAAAAATTGCCATAACATCACCAAGGAACCACGAATGTGTTTAGGAGTACACTCAGCAGCATAGGCGGGCACTGTGGCCGATTTGATACCAATACCAAATCCAAGGAAAAAACGGGCAATGAATAAATGGTACCAATTGTTCACGAAACCTTGCCAAAAACAAGTGATTGCGGAAATAAAACAGGTCCAGAAAATCGTCCACTTTCTTCCGATTTTTCTATTGACGAAATCACTCATCCAACAGGCGATAACTGCAGAACAAAGGTAAGGAGCACCATTGATCAAACCCTCGAGAAGATCGGCATTTTTCATCTTGAACACCTGTTTTCCATCCACTTTTTCGTACAAGCCGAAAGCAAGTGGGTAGAATAAAGTAGCACCATTAATAACAGACTCATCCATACCTTGGACAGC
Organism: Meyerozyma sp. JA9; assembly: GCA_003676015.1. NCBI lineage: Eukaryota > Fungi > Ascomycota > Pichiomycetes > Serinales > Debaryomycetaceae > Meyerozyma > Meyerozyma sp. JA9. The sequence continues at coordinate 476,040 of NSDU01000025.1, read as the reverse complement.
AGCGGCCATAGAACCCAAAGCAATGACCTGAATCAATTTACTTGGAATATGCCATTTCCTGGTAGCTTCTTGATGCAAGCCAATCTTTTCTTCCTCTGTCAAGAATGGCATAGAGTTGAAATCGCCAGGAGTTCTAGCCAATGCAGCGGCTCTGGCAAAGTAGTCGGGATCCAAGTCATGTTTCAAGGCATAATTCCGACCCATTTGCATAACCTGTTTCTCAGAATATTGTGATAAAATATTACCACGCTCTCCATGTCCAGCTTCGGCCGCTCTGGAATGGGTCGAATCCACATCAGAGTTGTTCTTTTGCTTTTCGGCCACACTCGAATTCGAACTGGTGTGCTCGAATAGCCCATCTTGGTTGGGATTTGTTGGTTCTGTCATCACGGATAATTAGTAAATCCGGACTTTAGCGGTTGCGAACTTGATAAGTGCGTCAAGATTGCTATGCGGCAAAAAATATTCGTCGCCAGAAAAAATCGGAAACCCGAGTTATCGGAAAAGTGCTCGGTAACAGTAGATGCCGATAGGGAAATTAGTCGGATAAACCTGTCACAAGAAGCTAGTTGGAGGTTCCTAACAAATATTGGGAACACGTCTACTAATATTCAAAGAAGCAGCGACAGAATGATCAATTATAACTGAACACCTTAAGCTCACAGCTGACAAATAGCAGCAACCATGCGGGCTCTTATATAGTGCCCCATTTTGACCTGGTTAGGGAACTTGCTGGGTTAACCTATTAATGTCCGGCATATGCGTGCATAATGCATGCGGCGTTGACAGACGCGATGCACAGCACCAGGGGCCAGTCCCCACAGGTGGGGTAGGTTTGTGGAGTACCCCGCCATTACGGCTGCGGTTTGGTTTGCCGGAAAAAATGCCATATAGGCGAGATAAAGTCATGGTTACAAGTTTCCCGAAGTGAAGATGAAGCCCGGAATCGATGGAAGAAAGTGTGAGGAGGCAGTTCGTAAACCCCACACTGATTTTTATTTTCCACACTCTTTCTGGAGTGATCATCCATAGACTCCATTGCTGCACCATTACGTCATGATGTCTTGCTTGGCATATTACCAGCCCGAAAAATCGCGCGACACATCCAGACCTCTACTAGTAATCGCCTGACCGCACTAGCCGCACACCGAACACCAGAATTACGTCGGTGAGTTCTCGGTGGATTTCGCCCGAATTACTTGCATTTGCATATCACTTACGCGGTTGTTGGTGGGGAAAGGCTTGTGCGCCCAACACATTGAAAAATAACCAACGTTGGAGTTGTATTTACGAAGCTTTTACATGCCTGGCCATTGGTGCACAATTGCAGATGATCCGAAAGGTTTTAGAACAGCCAAAATTTATCCGGCCGGTGTTTTTTACCCCGGTCGCCGCTTGGCGATTCGAAGGCAGTGCTCGTGTTCACTCGTGTATATCTCGAGATCTCGGCGACAATAAGTGAAGAAATGCATAATGCATGCTTCCGTAAGCATTCTTTGGCCGGGGTAAAACCGCCTATTATCAACTTCGTGGAGAAAGACAGCGGTGTATACAGGCCGTGCATGAAGTTGAAGTATTATCCTTGTGCAGGATGACAGGACAGGGCTTGGCTGCGGCGCTGCCTTCAGCGCTGCCTACAGTACACCATTGTAGTTGTATTACTCCTAACGCAAGAAGTCTCTTAAATAACTTCCCAACTTGTTTGCGCCCTCTTCCAACGCATCCTTCAAAACCTCCATGTCCTCGTTTGTGTTTCCGCTGAATCGCGATGCGAATTCTCTGGCGGTATTTTCCAAATCGCCAAATCCTCCACTCACGCTGCGACCACGGCCTGTCTCGGCGTGTTGTTCGTCTTCTCCAAAGTAGGATGCCGACGAGATCGATTGAGCACCGCCAAATGCCTGCAACTTGCTTTGTGCTTCTCTCTTGGCGTTCTCGTCGAACCGCGGCCCACGTCCAAAGAACTCATCGGAAGAAATCCCCTTCTGACTTCCATACTTATTACTGACCTCTCCTGTGTATTTCACCTCCTTGTATTTCTTGCCCGTCTCGGACGCATTGGTGTTGGCACCTTTACTCATACCGAATCCCAATTTTTGGAACTGCTGGGTTGTTTCTTTGATGGGAGGTGCTGATGCACTGGAACTGGAGTCCCTTCTGGAAGATAACGACAATCCCGCTGGTCTGGATTCTGAAGCTACACTCGAAGGTTTTGGCAGCTCCGTCGACTCGACTTCCTCGGGCTTGTATCCCAACCGCTTTGCCTCTTCGGCCTCTTCTTTCGCCTTCTTTTCAATAGCTTCGAAATCGATATCTTCTTGCTTGTTGATCTTACGTGCTGCTAGTCTGGAGTTACGGGGTCCACTGCCCTTGGACGATAAAATCGACTTCTTGGCGGCGCCAGCAGCAGTTTTGCTGGCCAAACGACGAGATGCACTGGCGCTGGTGGTTGGCTTCGAAGGTTCACCGGTGGGAGTACCCACCCCACTGCCGCTACTGCCGCCAGAAACGACCGATGAGCTGTCGCCGTTGACACCAGGCGTGGCGCTCCGCGACGTAGCCACGGGCTTTGTCCAGTTGGAAAAGAAATCGTCGGTGGAACCGGTGGTGCTGGAAGGTTCACTGATGGAGATGGAATCGGAAGCGTCTTCCATGGTGACGATGTCCGGGTGTTTGATGGCATCCAGCTGTGCCTTCTGCTTCAATTTCTCCTTGTATTTCACCGCGGCATTGCAGGTATATTTGGCGGTAGCGTCCACGCCGTTGGTTCGAGACACATATTGGGACGCCCCGTTTTTCATGAAAAACTCCTTGGCGGTGGAATTGCCGCCAAACTTGAAGTGGCGGAGCTGGATCCGCTGCCACGAGTCGAGATTCAGCGACTTGACGAACGAAACATGGACCCCGAGATTACGATGGACGGCGGAACATTCCAAACAAAGCATAATTCCAAACGGAATGGACGACCAAGTTGGGTTTTTGTTCAGGCAGTCAAAACACACCTGGTTGGCCGGGTTCTGCTTGAGCTTGCCGAAAACCGCCTGCACTTCTTCCTTGGATGCGATGACATCGGACATGGTGAACAACGAAACAGAAATCAATCGACGTGAATCTCGCGCGGGTGGTGCAGGATGCCTCGACCTTCCCCGGGCGTATGCAGTACGCCAATACCTACAGACGTACCGGATGGAAACGTTACTATATACATCAATGGAACGGTCTGGAGCCTCCGCGGGCAAACTCCAACACTTTCCAGCCCTCGGTGACGCTGTTGTCCAACTCCTCGGGTATTCTCGTGAACACCATGGCGTAGGTGCTCAACTGAATGTGGTCTTCGGTTCCAGCTGCAACCTCTCCGGTTTTGGCGTTGCGGAAAAGATGGATTTCCTGGGCACGGCAGCTCACCACCACCACGGGAATCTCGTTGGGTTGGAGCATCTTGCAGGTGACAATGTCCACTCCACGAATGTCCAAAATGCGACCGTCGGAGAAGAGTCCCTGTTGGACAAACTGCTTATTATTGGCCTGCCACACGTTGAAGGGTGCCTCGCTGAGCCATTGCTTGAGCACCTTGTCGTCGTTCTTGATGTATGCGTCCAAGAGCTCGGGCACAATGTAATTGGTCAAGGTCTTGGTGAAGTCGGTGATGCGGAAGCTGGGATCGATTTGACGAAGCTGTTTGATAACCTTGGCTTGCTCTGTTTCCGCGAAAAACCCGGTGATTTTCTCCACCACGGTTCTGATGAGGGCAATCAATCCGTTTTCGGACTCTTCCCATTTTTCTCTGATGTACAAGAACACTTTCCCGATGGGAGTTCGTTGCAACTTTTCAAGTCTTTCTGACAACCTGGGTCCACTGGCTTTATGTTCCGTGGCCACAAGCTCGCCTCCGGCTTCCAAGTTCTCCTTGACTGGTTTCCATCCACCTTGCTTTTGTCTCATCTCCAACTCTCTCTTTCTCAATTTTTCTCTCTGTTCTTTCGTCAAAAATCCTCCATACGACGTACTGGACCCATCGTCGATCACGTCAGACATATCTTTATACACTTGTGTCTTCCGCACCGGCTCGAATACTCGGTCAGCAGCATCGGCGCTGGTCCGCACCGTAGTACGAACTCCTTTACCCACGGGAGAATCCCATGCTTTCACCGCCACTCCTCCGACAGCCTCGGCTGTCTTCCTGGCGACTTTTCCTGCGGCAGAACTCCCCTTCTGGGCCTTGTCAAATGCCTCTTTTGCCTTTTTGAACGCATCGGAATCGGCAACCCGTCCGGTTTCGTCTTGAAGTGCCTTGATATTTTGCTGAAGTTCGCTGGATTTCTTGACCTCCGACTTGAACGTGTCGAAAAACACCTTCAAAGGCGACTGTGGCTTGTCATCGTATGCTCTGGCCGAACTTTGGAACGTTCTTATCACCGGTATTCCCAACCTGATGGGTGCCCGATGACTGATTCCTACTAATCTTAACATGGTATACCAGAAGACAAGGACGTTTCTAGATTTTCAAGTTGTGCGTATACGTCTCTCTAGCTAAAGAGATTCGTGGACTGGGCTGCGGCGGAACTTTTGTGTAGCCAAATTCGCCGCTCGTTCTTGGAAAAAGTGTTGAAATTTTTCATGGCCGTGAAACCGGCTGGTGCACGGGTGTCATATAATGAAGACCATATTTGAATCTATTGATGCAATTACTTGGTTTTCCACCAATGAAGGGCTTTGGCGGCAGCTAGAATTGCTCCGGTGTAGAACCCAACCTCGATTCCTCTGAGGACGCGGCTTTGCCGCTTCTCTCTCGCAACAGCTTCGGAGTACTTGATATCTCCTCGGAACGAGATCATGGTGTAAAGAGGTATCCACCAGGTTCCGTGGGCCATTTTTCCAAGTATTCCGTCTATTTGCTTTCGTAAAAGGTATCTTTTCGACACCACTTTGGAAGACATTTCATAGTAATTGTCTAGGGCGAGCTTGCAAATCGTACGCAAGTCGTCTCTTCGGGACGGCGAGTACACCTTGAAAGCATCAGCACCATGCTTGGCGATAAGCTCCATCAATACTCGCACGTCCTCGAATCCACAATTCATTCCTTGGCCGTAGAATGGGACCATCAGATGAGCAGCATCACCTATTAAAATCGCTCTTCCGGAGGGATCGTGGTACGGGTAGACTTCGACTTGCATCAACGAGCCCCGGGGATGGTGGTGGAACGCATGCTTGAGGCTCTCCTCGCCTATCAAGTCGTAAGCATCGGGAAAATTGGACTTGAAAAATTGCAAAAATTCCGTCTCGTTCTTGAGCTCTTCCATAACCGACCATGGGCTGAAAAACGTCACCGTGAACGAGCCATTCTCGTTCGGCAATGCAATCAACATGAAGTTTTTCCGCGGCCAAATGTGCAAATGATGGGCATCGATGGAGAACGGTGACTCTGCATCTTTGGCAGGTGGTATAGAAAGCTCCAAATATTGCATATCGATGTACTCCTGGCTAATGTTCATTCTCATGGATTTTTGCATCTGGTACCTGAATTGAGAATGGGCCCCGTCGGCGCCCACCAAATAGTCAAAGTCAAACGTTGACCTTTGGTTGTCATCGGTGGAAAAAACTACCGTAGGAGATGAACTTTTCAAGCCAGCTACCTCAATAAGCCTGTGTTTGTAGTAAACCTTTATCAGAGACTTGTCTATTTCGTCCAAAAGACATTTGTTCAAAAAGGACCGGTCAATGGAGTTGATTCCCTCGCCAAAAAGACCATATTTTTGCGACTGCTGTTTCGTTCCCGTCATATCATGGATCATCCTGCCGTACATGGGGATCACATGCTTCAAGATCCGCTCGGCCATATCCTTATCCACGGACTTTAAAGCCCTGATTCCTCGATCACTAACCGCCAAATTGATCGACCTAAGATTACCGGGATCAACTTTTCGGGGATCATCCCTAAGCTCAAATAAGCTCACATCAAAGCCCTTCTCGGCGAATGCAAGAGCAGCAAGACATCCTACGAGCCCGGCGCCAATTACTCCTACGGTTTGAGTCATGATGATATGATTTAATGGTACGATATCGCACTTGGTGCGATGTGCAGTCGGCCCAGTGTGCAGTCGCAGAAGAGACGATAGATGCAAGTTATTGGTTCATGTGGCATATTTTGCAAGCTTCGCTGACTTTTCGTCAACCTTCTTCTTCAATGCTTCAATACTCTTTTCGAGCTCACTGTTACGCTGCGAAAACTCTCGATTGGCTTTGATTGTATTCTTCAAGTTCTCTTTCATGGTGAGATTTTCGTACTTTTGTTCCAACTCAAGTTTGAGTTGGACAAGTTGCGAGTTCTTGGAGGTAACGTCGTTCAATTTCTTGTCATGGTCGTCGCTTTGGCTAAGAATCTCAGTGTGGGTGGTTCTCAAGTTCTCTAGTTGTTGATTCAACTCTTGTATCTTTATAATCAAATCGTCGTTATTTTCCTTAAGGTTTGTCAATTCCAAGTTGTTTGCATTGAGCGAGTTTGCGTGGAGAAGGTAGTAGTCGTTTTCGTATTTGATAATCGTGGGCTCAATTTTGAGGATCTCTTCAAATGCCACCGATTCAGCTAGTGCACTGAAAAAATCTTGAGAGTATATGTATGTTTGAAGTTCGTCTCCATCGAGCAGGCAAATCTTGTCCCTGTTGAAAGTGAAAACAAACGCAAACAAGCGGTGCATGAAATCAAAGCCTTCAAATACCACAAAATCTAACACCTTAAACAAGGCCATTTGCGAGGGTAACTTCTCTGCAAAGAAACTGAACAACACTCGTTTGAAGAAAGTTGTGAGGTTGATGCCCTGTTTGGTAATATGCAAGAAAACTTCAGGAACAAGGTCCTCCAATGTTCGGTTAGCTTTGTAGAAGAATTCCTCTTTGAGGAGGTTGATGAATAATTTGTTCAATTTCAACAAGAGGTAGAAGGTGTCTTCGTTGGTGAGATTGGGCATTTGTGCGATCAATTGACTGACATGGATGATGAAGTTGTTTGGAGGTAAGTTGCTAAAGCTCTCGTTGGAGCTCGCGACTGAGTCGTTGTTCATTGCATCGAACCTGGCCCCCTTAGCTGATATGACTTCGTTGGTGTAGTAGTTGAACACTTTCAACACTTCGGTGAGATTGGTGTCGACTTGAAGGCTGTCAATATACGCATCTCTGGACGAATTCGAGTTGATAGCCCTACGAAGGAGATTGTTGTAGCTTTCCTTGTGTAGCTTTATGCGGATCTGAAGGATCTTGAAGTAAACCAATGGTCTCAAGTTGTCTTCAATACCAGAAATAAGGTGCTTTTCAATGACTCCCACCTCCTTATCCTCGTTCTCGCGACTTATGTCTACCTTGTCGCCCACGGGACGCCAAACTGGATCCAACAACAATTCTTTCCAGAAACTGCCACTTTCCGGTGCTTCCACCGATGCCGAGCCGATATCATCCAACCACAATTGAAGCTTATTCTGGAGGTCTGCTACCCCAAACAAATCCGACGTTTCGTTGAGTATCGGCGTCAAGTATAACGAGTGCTGTCTGATCATGGATATAGTTGAAAGGTTGTCTTGCAAACTATAGGTAAGAATACTGGTATCGACCCCAGTGTGATGGTCTCTCTCTGGTAACGGAGGAGGTGCCACAGAGGAAGCTGTGGATTCGTTTTCTACCTGTCCGTTCAGGACACTTGGGGCATCCTTCTCTGACATTATGGGGACTCTGGGCTTGCAATTTGTGAGTCGGGTGTCTTGGAGAATAAATGTTGACTTTGGTTTCCGCGACTCGATTTAACCTGCCGGAATTTATGAGACTGTGGGGACGGCTGCGAACGAGCGAGAGGCTCGCAAGTGAAGCTCGAACAAACTAAGCTATTCTATTACGGGCCGATCTGGCCATGCATGTATATACTATGAGTTGAGTCTTCTTCGCTTGGTGGGGTTTCTCTTGTCGCCGTAGGTCTTACTTGGTGTAGAATGAAACAGAACCTCGCTAAGCAGGTCGTCCGACCCTCTGATGCTCAAATCGTGAACACTTTGGTTCAATTTGTCGTCGTTTTCATCTCGTATTACAAACGACTCGTCTTTGGGGCGCCGTTGCTCCAGCTTCTGGCTGAGCTGTGTTTTCCAATGCGATAATACATCCCTAGTGTTTCTGTCCGATTGACGGTCTAGGGAAGAGATGCTGGTAGCTAATGTCTGTAGCTTGGCTAAATCATGGGTTGATATCTGTTCGTGTGCGTTGGGAAATAGCTGGTTGATCATCTCGTATATCAGTGGTGCGATCAACAACCCAGCAAAGATGTCTCGTATCTGATGGTTGATGAACGGGTTTTTGATCTGTCGTGGATCCAACGTAGTGGATTCAGGCTTGTCTGTTTTTTCAGGCTTGTCTGCTTTCTCGGGCTTGTCTGTTTTCTCGGGCTTGTCTGTTTTCTCGGGCTTGTCTGTTTTCTCGGGCTTCTCCGGCCTTTGGAACGAGCTCACGATGTCCGAGATTGCTTTCTCTTTACTTGCTGGGCTTCTTGCTTTGGGCCCGTTTTCGGTTTCCTTCTCCGGCTCCTGAGATGCACTGCGCAGCAGCTCTTCAATCACTTCTATTTCGTCGTCTGACTCGTGCGTACCGTGGTCAACATGGACTTGTTCTTCGTGCAATTTCAATAGTAAGTCGATCAATTCACGGCGCATTTTATTTCTCTCTTCTGCCACAAAGTAACTTCGGTAAGCTGCCCGCTGGTAATTGCGCCAAACCTTCTCGATTTCGGCGCTGTGACCAAGCCACTTTCTGATGTTGTATATGACGTGAATCCCGCAGTCATTGAAGTTGTTCTGACGAGGTACCCGGGCGTGTTGGATTCTGATTTCATCTTTCCGGATAGCGATGTTGTGCTTGTCCATGCAATAGTCCATGATAAACAGTTTGAGGGGGATGTGGATGTTATTATGACGTTGGCTGAGGGAATCGAAAATAAAGATTTCCGCTCGTTTACGGCCCTGGGGGTTGGCAACTTCAAGGATATCTTGGGAATTGTTGGAAGGGGTTTCTTCTTCGTCGTTGACCTCGTTTTTCTTTCGTTCCAACAACTCGGGAAGTCCACGAATAATGCATCCATACCAATGAAGATTCTCATTGATGGGGATTATAATATATGGAAACAGCATAAGATCGATTTTGTTGAGCCATCTTTTCACGTTAGCATAATACTCCTCGCTCGAGATAAGCTTTGTGAAGAAGAACGAATTGAATGCGTAGATGTCGTTGCCGGCGAACTTGTGGTGGTTATACACAGCTTTCTCGATGTCATACTTTATGAAGAAGTCTATCACGGTATCGTTGATCCAGTCGTTATTGTAGAGAGTTTTGAAGTCATTTTGCGTTACCGTAAACACCTTGTTATCGTGAAACTTGTAGCTGAGGGCAGGAGTGAATTTGGCAGGGGTTTCTGTTTCTTCAATAGGTTCCAGGACATACATCTTGTTGTCGGAAGGCGGCCGTCTTTCCCGAGTTGATCTTCTCAACGGGATACCGTACGCAGACAGTGGAGCTACGGGAGAAAAACCGGGTTTTTCATGTCCTGGTTCTGAGGCTTTTTCTGATTCTTTGGACTTTTCACGTTCTGGGGTTTTGGCACCATTTCGCTTTCTGTGTGAGTCCAACTGTGTCATGGTATCGATTAGATGTTCGTCGGCCACCCTGCCTCGAAACTTCCACAAGGCGGTGCCGTTGAAGTAGTCGTGCAAAAAAGTGTCGTTATTCAGATGCTTTATGAACATATAACTCGACTCGTGGATCTCTATCAAGATGCTTTTGTGAGAAGTGCCAAAGGTTATGGCTTTGATTCCGTGCCTGCTGAACACAGTATTGTCGACTATATTGCCATTGTGGGTCACAAACACCTTGGAATTGTCGGAAGACACTCGAAACAGAAGCGCCTCGTCATCTTTCAACGACTTTCCGTCGTGGTAAACCGCCTTGATTCTTATCTTGATGGCATATTCTTCCGGATTGGTTTTTCTCCCGTGCTGCTTCAATGGATGGTCTAGAACCTTGTGGGTGTCGGTCTGGCTGTCGTCTCGTTTGCGTTCGAGGAGCTCCAATCCTGACGAAACCAACGAGTCGACAGGCCGCACGGCACGACCCACTCGCCTGCGGTCCAAGGACGAGAAGTTTTTGCTGAACGGTGCTTTTCGCATGTACCGTGGGGATGGGTGGAGGTGATGTAGAGGTGTGGTAGTGTTGCAGTGGTGTGGTAGTGTTATAGAGGTGTTGTAGTGGTCGGTGTTATAGTGCGTAGAGTGCGTAGAGATCAAAGAAAGGAATTTGGCGCGGAAGATGCGATGAGATAAAAGAGATCAAATGGGAGAGCATTGGGGGTCTGGGACATTTGAGAGGAATTGAGAGTAGCAAAACGGCGGGTGTGGACGTATAGACAGCGGTTATAGTCTTTATAGCTGTAGCTCGTCTGTAGCTGCAGCGAGTTGTCGTCTGGCATGGCACGGTGCTTTCCTGCACACGGCCCACCACTTCGCAGACCATCGGCTCTCCATCCGCTCTCCATCCGCTCACTCCATGCTTCGGTTTATCACCAGAACCACCACGCCGCTCTTGGCGTTTGGCCTCGGCTTTGCCGCGTTCCCGTACCGCAAGAGCCCGCGCGACACAAAATTGCAGCACATCAACGAGGAAGTGGCCCAGAAAATCATCTCCAGTGAGCAGGCCCAGGCGTTGATCAACGACCCCGAATGGGAACAAGTGATCTCTTCCAACACGTTCCCGCGCCAGCACAAGCCAAACTACGTGAGCCGGGGGCTTCTAATGGGCCCCAATCTCTTCGAAATCGACCCGATTATTTACATGAATTCCACCAAAGGCGAATTTGTGGGGTTCTACCATTTGGGGTCAAAGCTCGTTAGTCAGGATGGCCGGGTCCACAATGGGGTGGTGGCCACCCTCCTAGACGAGGGGTTGTGTGCATGTGGGTTTCCTCGGCTCCCCTCCACAAAAGGCGTGACTGCACAATTGGCGCTCCAATTCGAAACCGAAGCCGACCCTGAAACCACCGTGGTGTTGCGGGCGAAAATCATCGAGGCGCGGGGCCGCAAGGTGGTGAGTGGAGGAACGCTCGAGTCGTTTGATCCCAATGGCAAAACGCAACCTCGCGTCATTGCGCGCGGACAGGTTGTTTTGGTTGAGCCCAATTGGTTCAAATACTTTCGGTGGGTGCAGCCAGTGTGACGAAAATAGCAACTCTACGGAACACCGATTTCACAGCGACGGAATGCACATGTAACCACGCCCGGTGCACCGCTACTGAGGCCCCGCCATGGGTGCGGCGGGTGCGGCGAGCGTTGCATCGTTGCTACCACAAGGCATGACAGAGTAGCAAGATTGCTCAAGCGAGGCTGGGATTGACGGTTATAAAAGGCCATTGGTCTGGCCCACAATTCATTCCAACTCAATTTATTAAGAATGTCAGACTTAGGAAGACAAAGTGTTACCGACAAGGCCGCCGCTGCTGTGAAGCCAGACTCTGAGAAGTCTACCCCAGAGCACCTCAAGGACAAGATTGTCGGAAAGGCCGACAATGCTGCTGGTCACGGCACCTCTGAGAACGACAAGTCGTTTGTTCAATCTGCCTCCGATGCTATCTTTGGCGAGAAGAAGTAAGTAGTGAATGAATATTTGTGAGAAATGAAGATGTAAGTGAGTGAAGAAACTGAAGATGTAAAAGTGAAGTGAACAAACTGAAGATGTAAAAGTGAGTGAAGTATTCTACTCTTTTCGCTTATGTGGCATGCATTGCCATGCATTGATTTGCATTCGCTCGCTCAGCGCAGTGGTCCGCACTGTGGACCTACTGTGGACCAGTCCTGTAGTTGTTTCGTTCCTGCACGTAACCACGCCAGACTACCGCGATATTCTTCTCTCGCGACTCGACCCGCGTATCATCATGACCCACTCCAATACCGCCGAACAAGCATACTTGGACTTGTGCCAGCACATCATAACTCACGGAGAGCACCGTCCAGACCGCACAGGTACCGGAATAAAGTCGGTTTTTGCTCCGCCGCAGCTCAGATTCGACTTATCCAATGACTCATTTCCTCTCTTGACCACGAAAAAAGTGTACAGTAAAGCCATTATTCACGAACTTTTGTGGTTTATTGCCGGCGACACCGACGCCAACCACCTCTCAGAAAAGGGCGTCAAAATATGGGAGGGAAATGGGTCGCGTGAGTACTTGGACAAGTTGGGTTTGACCGACCGTCGCGTGGGTGATTTGGGTCCGGTTTATGGGTTCCAATGGCGTCATTTCGGAGCCCAATACAAGACCTGCGACGACAACTACACTGGCCAGGGCTTCGATCAGTTACAGGATGTCATCAAAAAGTTGAAGACTAACCCATACGATAGACGGATCATCATGTCTGCCTGGAACCCTCCAGATTTTGCTCAGATGGCCCTTCCTCCGTGCCATGTATTCTGCCAATTCTATGTGAGCTTTCCTGACGCTGGCCGTCCCAAGTTGTCGTGCTTGTTGTACCAACGTTCTTGTGATATGGGTTTGGGTGTGCCTTTCAATATTGCTTCGTACGCCCTTCTCACCCGGATGATCGCACATATTGTGGATATGGATTGTGGCGAGTTTATTCATACCATGGGCGATGCCCATGTGTACGTGGACCACATTGATGCTCTCAAAGAACAGCTCCAGAGAGCTCCACGCGAGTTCCCCAAATTGTACATCAAAGAAGACAGGAAAAGCCAAATCACTTCGATTGACGACTTTACATTTTCAGACTTTGAGATTGCTAACTACGACCCATATGGACCCATCAAAATGAAAATGAGCGTCTAAAATACATTTCATTCATTAGTCTAGCTATTGCCTATGCATCGATATTACGTCGTTCCCATCAGTAAAATCAAACACCGACCTCTCTGGGCGCTTGGAATGGTTTTCTCCGTCCAAAATAAACGCAGCCGTAGCCTTTCTCCGCTTGTTTCCCGGTTTTCTTTTGTTATTAGAGTTGGTAACGTCAGAAAGAGCTTTCCTCTTGGGGTTCGCCTCGGGGACAGGAGACAGAGACGGCTCTTGTTTCACGTCCACCACGGCATCAATAAACTTGGCTGATTCCCGTCTCATTTTAGCACGCAACGATGGCATAACATAGCTGACAGACTTTCTGTTCCTTCTTCTCGGAGGAGACAAAGACTCGTTTAATGTAGGAGGGATTGGATTAGACTCGTTGGACGGGTGGGGAACATCAGCTCTCTTCTGGGTTTTGACATTACTTTGGGATTTGGTATTGGTTGTGGCACTGGCTTTGGCACTCGCTTTGGCATTGGTTCTCCGAGATTTGGAATTGGAATCGGGTTTGGTTTTGCTCTTAGGGTTTGGTGTCTTTTGGGCAGGTTCGGGCATCTCTCTATCTGATGAGTCTGTTTCAGCGTATGCTCCTATTTCCTCCAAAAGCTGAAGGCCTGGTTTACTGGAGTCGATACTCTCGCATATTGCAGACGTGGAGGGCCTGGATTGTGGTGCGGTGCTTGCAGTGATACCTTCCATTACAGTTTCGTTTGCTTCGTCGCAACTGGTATCGGCATCAGGTCTCACACTGGTGAGATGAGCTTCTGGGATCGCCAATGAGCCCTTGAAGTCACTGGGTGCTGGCATAGACATTTCCAACTCGTGGAATTCTTGCAGCATATCTGGACGACTGGCGCCCTCGATTGGGGTGGAGGTGGCCGGTGCACTAGAGCCAACAAGCAGAGCGACTTGTTTGAGCGTGGGGTTCTCAGGAAGCCTATCACGGTGTCTGACAGTGGCCAAAACCTGGCATATTTCTCCAACCTTACCCAAAACTTCCAGTTCCACGTACCGGAGAAGCGCTTCCACTTCCTTCCTCACCTCGACGTCTTTGGAGTTTCGAAGCGTCCGAAGTGCCATATTTTCGTTCACCAAGTTGTTCAACCGCGCCTCCATTTCCAGGATCCGGCTCATCAACACCGAGTTGTTCCTAGCAAGTGCTTGGTTCTGCAACACATACGTCCGTTGGGCATGCGAAAGGTCTTGATCCATGGGCATCAATTGGTGGCTTTGGCGCCGTATTGTGCCTATGTCGCTGTTACGGCGGCTCTCTACGGACCCGTGGCCTTGGATGTTGTTATGGGTTGAGATTTTGGTGGGTTTTTTCGTCGTCTTCAGCGGGTTTTCAAATGACGACGATTTGAAATTCTCGCCATGGTCGCTGGAGTTCACTTTGGACGTTCTTCTTTCTTCAGGGGGTTCGGAGGCCTCCCGTAGTTTGTTTCGTTTGGCAGAAGCCGCCAATTCCCACAAAGATTGCAGCCCTACTGACGGACGGGCCATGTTTGTTTGTTGATAAACAGTTGCGATTTGGGTTATGTGAAGGAACGGAGCGCGAATCTTGTTACTAAATAACCATTTTACTATTTATTCGTGCTCTTATACTTTACTTTTTGTTGCCATGGACAAGCCGTTGAAGTCAACTCATATCCAGCAGAAGATTGCCGAGAAACGTGCCGAGTTGGAAAACTTGACAGAAATCAAGAATCTCACCCAAAACCTTACTTCTCAGCTCAAAGACTTGGAGACAAAGTTGAGCGCGATGTCGGATGGAACAGAAACCGTGGCTCTTGTGCTCTCGAACTGGCAAAACGTGGTCAGGTCGGTGTCCTTGGCCTCGTTGGGATTGCTAAAATATAGCGAGGAAGACTATAAAAATGGAAATCCCATGCCAGAACCACTAGTACGCATACCGCTTGCAAAAGAGGAAGAGTAAGAAAACTATTAATTTGGGTGTTTATTACTACGACTTGGCGTCTTGTATGATCGACTCTATCCAGGTGGTTAGATCATGTTTGTCAATACTGTCCTCAAGCTTCTGCAAAAGCCTTTTATCAAGCGCAGCTGCGGCGTCGGTGTCCCTAACGCTGAGTCCGTGATGCACAAGCGACGTCAAGCTAGAAGTAGACTGTGCTTGGCAAACAGTCTTGTACAACACCGTGTCCTTGGTTCGCTGCTTGACAAATTCATCGCTTTTATCTTTCGTTTGTGACAACACAGACCAATCATCTGTAACCGTCAACACCCTGAGCCATATTATATGCTCCAAATAACTCGTATTTTCTCCACCGGAAACCCCTGCCACGCGGAGCGCGTCGGCATAGTTGTGATGGGATGAAATGCTTGGCTTGATGAGTGTGAGATAGTTGACCAAGTCTGCCACCGCGAGAGGCTGGTTTTTGAGTAAGCGCCCAAAAGACTCCTCGAGTGTGGCCTGCGCTTCGGTGGTACTCACGTCGCTGTTCACAAAGTTCTTGCTCAAAAATTGGAACGTTAAAACGCTCATATTGTTGGACACCGCTTTGACCAAATCCTGATAAAGACGGTTTTGTATGCGGGTGACAACGAGTCCATTTTCAGCGACACGAAGAGCCTCGGATGAGGCGACAGCCGAGTCTTTTTTTGATGCTATTGCGGCCAATTTGGCAAGCAGAAACTTGATTTGCCGACTGGCTTGGTTCTCATTCACCTTCCGCTCCACAGACTGTAAAAGGGCTTCTGAGGCAGATGTGAAATCCAGATCACTAAGGTACTTGATCCACGAAAAGTCTGCAGCTCTTTCCTTGTTATTAACAAAATACTGGGCCAATAATGGGTGGTCGGCAAAATCACTGAATAAAGCTTGAACTTTATCGGTTTTGACGTAGTAGTCGAATAGTTTGAATGCAAATTCTTCTCCAAAGATCAGGAAATAGTAGTCGTACTTCTCTAAAATGGCAGCGTATTCGTCGCTATCGGCACCATGCTCGTTAAGTATACGCTCTTTGCTGAAATCAAGAACTCGAGCCAACGACAGAAAGTCTCTATAGGTTTGTGCCAACAGGAATGCCTCATCCACTTGATTTGAATCCAAGAGGGAATCAATCCATGCCATTTTGCGCTGCTTGTACCATCTAATATATTCCACAAGTTGTTCGTGGTTCCCACCGTCTCTTTGCATTATACCAATTGCAGTGGTAACAAAGTAGTATAAAACCTCGCAGAATTGAGCCATCTCCTCAAGGTAGTCTTTGGATTGGTGCTCACTCTTATTACCTTCACAATATGCTTTGGTGTATATCTCCTCCAAACGTAAGAGAAGATTTGTGTCGTAAATCCAAAGTCGCTTTGGTTCGATTGTATCATCAACAGTGATATACTTTTCTTCGTTCAAAAACACTCCTTTGTACATGGTACTTGTTATCAAGTTGGTTATTTTCGTCAAGGAAACATTGTTCCTGATCATTTTTTCAAGCAAGTCGGTTAACACCTGGTTTATGTCCTTGTTTCCAGTAGCAAAAAATGACCTGACAGGGTCCTCGGTATTGGTCCCCGTGGCTGATTTGATGGTATCTTCTAGCCACGACTTTGTTTCGTCTCCGTGACTTGACAAGAACTCCCACAAGAACATGCTCACTTCCACTTTCTCCAAGTTTTCAACTAATGGAGGTACCAAGGTTGACTTTAACTGTGGAAAATTGCGGTGCACGAACAAAATCAAATTGCGATACTTTGTGACTTTCAAGCTGAGGTAGTCCTTGATGGAAGGTAAAAACGAAGGCAAGTATGGGGAAGTAGAATTGAGGATTTCCTCACTGACTTCAGACACAGATTGCACAATCACATCGATAGGAAATTCATCAACAATATCAAAGTCGATGGTAGCTGACTCTGAATAATATACAGCCTGCTCGATATGCGATTTAAGAGTGCTGGTAGTACCATCAGCGTCTTTCATGGTTATGTCTTCGGTATCTGAAAATCGTTCAAGACGAAGTACTCCACTATTTGCTGTCAATACGACCAAAGCAGGATTGGCGTTGGTTGATTGGTTTTCATATCCGTAACCCACGACTTGAATTGATGGCTTTAAGCGGAAAATGTCTTCCCATCTAGGTTTATAGTATTGGATTTGACCTTGTTGGGAGTATGGTACATCGATATCTGTCATTATAATGGAGTTTCCCAACGACACAAACGCTGTCTTTCCCGGGGAAGGTATAAAAAGTCTTGGTCTTTGAGGGCTTTCGATGGAGAACGTATAAGTACACCTTGTCAAGCGGTGGGAACGATAGACAAGCACCCCTGTATTATCGATCTTGGCACTCACCAAAACCAAGTTTTTCTCGTCG
Organism: Meyerozyma sp. JA9; assembly: GCA_003676015.1. Taxonomy (NCBI): domain Eukaryota; kingdom Fungi; phylum Ascomycota; class Pichiomycetes; order Serinales; family Debaryomycetaceae; genus Meyerozyma; species Meyerozyma sp. JA9. The sequence goes on along the minus strand of NSDU01000025.1, from coordinate 458,841 downwards.
CCTGTGATTGTCTTGTCGTCTATCAAACACAAGCAAATGTATATATCTTTTAAAGGCCACAAATCCATGATTCGAAGGTTGGGGGTAGAGCCAGGTAAATACCCATCAATGCTGCTTTCGATTCCTCGTAAAATGTTTTGCTTGAAGGAGTTTCTGCTGATAATCAGGGACACGCCATTGGGAGACATTACCTGGTAGGTGAAAAGGTAGAACCCACCAATGGAGTCTTGAATTATAATGTCCTGAGTCAAGTCATCGTCGCCCACAAAACCACACCTGATGCTGACTATTTCATCCATATCTGCTTTGGCAAGCCCTTTGAAGATGTTTAAGCGAGACATGAGACCAGTGTTGTACGGAGGTAAGAGTTCGAGCGTCGTCAATTGCGGCTTACTCTTTTGATCTCTCAATGAAATCAAAATGCACCGCTTCCACGAAGTGGCTATTATAACACCTGCTGGCTCTACATTCTGAGCCATTGTCACATACTCGCCCTTATTGGACTGTAAAGGCAAAACAAGCTCTGATGATTTGCTGTGAATCAATCCAAGAGCTGGAGCGTGCTGGACACTTTCGTAAAACTTGACATTTCCTGTGGTACAGTTCACAATGACAATTCCTGGATCCTGGCTGGTAGCACTAGCTGGTCGGGTAAGACTTGCAAGTGGAGGGAACTCCCCAGCATCTTCTACAGGAAATTGATACGTCAATGGTGCGCTATCTGAAGACCTATAATTCCACACGTTGATGCTAGACTTCTGGGCAACAACAAAGTAGCCGGAGAGATGGTCACAATAGCCATTGCATTGCTCTCCGTCGGCTATATTCAAATGAGATGGAAGTGCTGGGAGTTTTGATACGCAATATTGACGGTTCTTCGTCAATTCTGTCAACTTGTGAGTGGCCAAACTTGATGGCGGGTCATTTCGCAGCTTCTTGGGGGTGCTCACGGCACTGCTGGGTCTCGATCTGACCTGGAATATCGATTGAGCCATACTTGGGTCGAGGAACACCGTTTGTTTTCGGGCTCGCGAAAGGCTCGATTTTTTTCAGAATAGGGCCGTATTACGTCAGCGGTGCAATGGCATTCATACTACTTAGTATCGTCTATACTACTGGGACGGTCTATGTTCTACTCTTCTTTGCTGGTGGTTCTTCTACCTCGTCGTCCGCGGAGTCGTATACCTCGTCGCTGTCGGAATCCTGGTCGTATTTCTCTTTCAATCCTTTCATCTTTCTGGTCTGCAACTTTCCAAGATCCTGCTTTCCAACATGGATTTGAGCCACCTTGTCACCCATGAAATCAGTAGTAACGTTCTTCTTCTCCTTAGCTTGCAACTGTTTGGGTTTGGTGAGGGCTTCCTTCTCCATTTCTGGGGCAGGAGCAATTCTGCGTCCAATCTTGAAATCGAACCTGGGTCCTATTTCGTCAACTTCTACCCGAGGAACTTTCTGGCCCGACTTGTACGTCTTTGAGCGGTACACACGGAAATGAAGTAATGGTAGGTTTTTGTCGTTGGCATCTTCAATATCTCCCACGGATAACGCTATGATCTGTTGTAATCCAGCCACATCTTGCAAATCGGTTTGGTCTCCTCTGTAGAAATCAAGGAAGAGAGATTTTAAATGCTGGAATACTGGGTGTGAATCGAAGGCTGGACCATTGAATACAAACATGGGTTTCAATCCAACCGTAAAAGTTAATTTCTTGAAGTCTTGGAGTAATTTGTAGTTGTCTTGGATCAGAAGTTCGATCATATCATACACCTTGTGGCTAAAAAATCTCGTGAAAGTCAAGGTGTTTGGTCTCTTTTTATTATGCGACAGGAAAACCATCAAAGAAGTATCATTCTTTTCGGAGAAAAACTCCAATTCTGATGCATTTTCAAAAGGTCTTATTTCGTTCTTCTTGGTGAATTTCTTACAGTCGGGCTTCTTCAACGACATCAAGTCAACCATGGCATCATGGAGCAACTTATTGCTGTTCGAGCCAGGAACGAAAAGTGCCTGCTTGGTGTTTTCGACGATCTTGGCTTCTCGCTTGGCCAATGCTCGCTTAGAACGGGCATTCTTAGGTTTTCTGACGTTAGTAATGTTGCAACTTAGTCTGGCGTGGCTTGGGAGCCGTTGGTTGTACGTACATAGTTCTAATCATGTTGAGGTGAGTGAAACCTCATCGTGAGAATAAAATTCACCTCATCTCTGGTCACGTGATTTGCGTTCAGTGAAGAAGATGGAGTACAGGAGCAAAATGAAGGTACTGCGAAGAGCAGTATGGGGAACGTGTAGCCAGGTACGTATCTATGGCTCATCTGAAGGGTAAACGTATATGAAACAGGAGAGTTAACAAAAATGACGGGCAAAAAATAATAGGTCACACCCGGATTCGAACCGGGGTTGTTTGGATCAGAACCAAAAGTGATAACCACTACACTATGCAACCGATTATACGACTACTTGGGTGCGCACATCATAAATGATTTTCATCATCGATTTCACGAGGACCACTCAGTCTAGTTGTATCACTTCGTAATTCAAGTCTAGTATGCAAATCTATTAGTCATATTTAGGCCCATACTTGTAACTGCTCGAAATAGTCCACTCTCTTCTTCTCTTTGTTACTGATATTATCAACCACCGCATGCCTCAAGTCGTCAACCATAACCGGATGGCCACAGGTTATAAAGCACGTGGAACCGTTTGATTCGACTAGGCTTTCGTGAACTAATCCCTTCATAGATGGTCGGCCTTGTTTGAAGTCGACATGAGAAAGCTCATTTTTCACTCGCAGAATAATGGCCTTGGCATTGATGGCTGTGGAAGTCGAATGGTAATTCGGTTTGGGGTGTGCTAACAACTTTGTATCGTGAGTGGCTTCTTCCTGTGGTATTCTCAATTCGAAATCTTCCAAACACGACTCAGAGTCTGGCTTTGTGACGTAGACAGTTGTGTCGATAGACGAATTCTTCAACGAAAGAAGTTCTTCATAGAACCAGTAAAGCGACTTGTACTCTCGAATTACCCACAATAGTCTGATACTTTGCTTAGTGTTGTTGGAGCGTTCCAAGTCGAGGGCCTCTGCGTAAATGCCAGGAATTCCATTTCCTCCCGCAACAAAAACCGCCGAATCGTATCTACTAGCTGGAGTCTTTTCTCCATAAGAACCTTCAACGGCCACTCTGATGGAAGTGGACCTGCCCGGATGGGTCCGTAAGTAATGGTATAAACGGCTTGTTACTCCATCTTTCACCTTGATGAACATAACGATCTCCTCTGAATTATCGGGTGATATAGTATATGTGAACGGATGCGATTGCCAGAAACAACTTGGACGTAAAAAGTGAATGAATGCATGTCCTCCAGGGATTGCATCCCAATGTCTCGGCTTGGGAACTATAACTTTGAGAGTTTCATCTGCAAGAAGGAGAACTTTAGCCTTGGGGAAACCAAAAGAGCATAGTCTCCCCACTCTGACAACTCGATCAAACACCCAAATCATCGCCGAATAGTAGTAGAACCATAAGCAGTAAAGATCGTTAACATGGTACCAAGCACCGAAGACAAATACTGCAGCGAGCACTATGTGGATAAGAAGGAACATTTCGTACCAACGTCTTCGAAGAACCAAAAGTCCTTGAATGAGAATGAACACTCCGGCAATAATAGCCAACCCTCCAGCAATGACATAGGCTTCAAGGTCTCTGAGGACACTTTTCAGGTACAACGAGTAGCACACGGTATGAATGAGAATCAATGTAACAATGACTCGAGATATCCACCGGTGAAAAGTGATAAATGTTGAATAGTCCCATCTAGTTACCCATTGAAGAAAGTTGTTTCTGCCACCAAATAAGATTAGCAATGGCATCATTTCACTGGCAAGAATGCTTGTTCTCACAGCGTGGTATCTCAAGAGTGCTTTCCTCTTGTGGTGAAAAAGAGGATCGCCCTCATAGTAGTGAATATTGTGGAACACAAGAAAGGTGGTGATGATCAGAAACGTGGCCAAAATCAAAGACTCGGCTCTGGTTGGCACGAGCATGTCGAGAACCTTGAGGAATGGTTTCTCGGTGGTTTTCTTGGTGCCCCTAGTTGCCGGTAACGAAATATTGCGCCTGAACCAGTTGGTCAATGGATCAGTCGAACGAGTGAAAAATCGGGGAAATACGATTTTTCCCCAGTTTCCAGCCGCCGCCAACACAAACACTACCATCCAAAAGCCAATGAGAAGCTCGCCGTAAACCACAGAGAGATCGTAGTTACCCAAAAATTGCTCATAGGCAGCTTTGTAAAGTTGTATAACAGGTTCCTCGAGTACTATGGGAGTGTCCATAATCACAGAAGGCCCCTGTGGCTCCTGGGCGTGCTCCAAGTAGTACTGGTGGCTTCTGGCCATATCTTCTTGGGTGAGAGAAATATTAAACGAATCATGGCACATGCGAGTGAAGTCATTGATCTGAGACTTGAAGCTGTTATAATAGCAATGGGAGATCGTAGCTCGAGCATTCTCGTTCGTGCAGAAACACTGGTAGCGAGACGAGCTATCTTCACAGAATGATGCTCTGCTTTCAATTTGGTATGAACAGCTGTAAAGAGCAATATTGGATTGACCAAACCCATGGAAAGGAGCACCAGTAACGGCCTTTTCGGGGGTCAAACTCACCAAAACTGAAACAACAAGACATGTGCTGAGGATCACTTTGATTCTGTGGAAAATGACTGATTTTGTACGGATTGGAACCAAAAATGGCACTAGGATCACGGCCAAAAATAACGATAAATATGCAGAAAAGTAGTACATGGTACTATGAGCCTATGAGAAGACCGGTGAGGAAGGATATGTCAAACGCGGTCGCTCGTTATATGTAACATGGAAAAGTTACTAACCTTGGCTAAGCCTCTAGAAAAATGGCCGGATCAGACTGTGATATTTTATCTTTTTGATCAGTGCACTTTTTGCGCGACGCACGCAATGTGAATCTTGGCAAAAAACTTTTCCACCGGTACGTAGTATTGGCAAGGCTGCGGCACTTTTTGGCAACAACAGCACCTGTAATGTAAAAGCGGAATATGAGCTGGCTCTAGTTGGTTGAGAAGTGCTTCAAAATCCCCTAATTTAAACTTCAATTTCGGATTTCGCATGTCCGACTCGGCATTCTGATTAATCAGATAAGTCCTGTACCCAGTCCGGAACCGGTCCGAGATAGCCTGAGCTTGCTAGCGTAGATTTATGCCGTGCAACGTGTGGCCGAAATCTTGCTTAGCGTCTCCAGTCACGAAAAGTTGCGGATTTACTCTTCTGTAGTGTCTCTCTACTGATAGGGGCATATTGTAGTTCAATAATTTTTCACTTTTCATTTTTCACCATCATTTTCTTCAAGTTCGAATGAACCCTCGACGTGAACCTTCTCCTTGTGAGCGGCTGCAAATTTCACGGCACCAGCGTCTTTAACACTCTTCAATTCCAATTGGATAGGAAGCACCATCGGACGTCGAAATGAAACTTTTAAACACGATTTGTATGGTACACTGTCAACTAAAATCCTGTAGAGTATAGCTGCCACCACATGGTTTCCGTGGGCAATTCTTCCAGGGAGACCAAATATTCTTGCTGAGAATGCAGATACATGAATAGGATTGTAATCTTTGCAGAGACACCACCATGATGACGGTGCTCTGTAGGGGACATCAAGCACGCCCAAGGACAGCGAATATTTTGGAGACTCAACTTTTTCAGTCACTCTAGGCTCCTTATATAGCGGCGGTGACGACTTGGGTAGTGTTTGCATTATTGTAATAATCTGTCTGAATATCATCTTGTCAGAAGTGGAAACTTCAACAACTATATCAAACTCTACTCCTCGCTTGGTTCTACGTCCTCTTTGGCTGGGCCCACCAAACTTTGCAACTGCCCGTGCCTTTAAGAGACTGTTCTTTTCCGGGTCAATAAATTCGAATTTGTTGCTAGTGTTCACAGATCCCAAAGGTAGAATCGGTGACGAAAAGTGAGCCAAAGTAAGAATCATGAGAGGTGTTGTAGCAGCCGCTAGAATAAGTGAAGGTGCTTTTGTACTGGAAACCTCTTCTCGATCACAAATGGTTGCAATTGCCTGCTCATACCGGTGAGTATCTTCTGGTGATATTTCGAGAGGCGCCATTATGGTTATCTCTGGAAACTCAAAATTGTTTCCATTTCTCCTTAGCTTGCCCCACCCTAAAAGAGAAAGAGCAGACTTTGCAATTATAGCTATGAATATAAATACCACATCTATCCCGGATAATTGGGTTGGGGTAAAGTTCATGTCACAGGTCTGTCTCGTAAGAGTTTTCCAAAGTTTGCACAAATGACTACTACGGAACACTTTCCATGTTACCATAGCAGCAGCAGTGAAAACAAACGTCCACATAGTCACTCTAGTCAAATTTTACGCGTACTAAATCTGTGGGACTTCTACATTAGCATATGTCAGAGACATTGCTGCAAGTCGCATACAGGAAAGTGCCAGTAATGGCTGCGAAATCATCTGAAGAAGTGGTTAGTAAGAGCCCTCGTAGAGTCGGGAACTCCTTGATGAGTAAGTTCCTCGTAGATAGAAACTCGTATAGCACAGTCAGAAACAAAATCAACGTTTCATTGCCGTTTTGCAATATTTACACATTTTACCGTAACCAAAAAAGTTTATAACAATTTTCCTTTACAACATTTACAACATCTTTTTTTACGACATCATCATACTTCATAGTATGGAATTCATCCGCACTCACCCTTTCGATGCGGTTTCAGACTCTTCGACCACCACCTTATCGTTAGTCTCGATGCGGGCAATCGAGTGCACACCGGCCTTATCTCTCGCATATTGGAAAGCGACAAATTCCTTTTCAGCCTGCGACGCTAACCAACTCTTGGATGCAAACAAGAAATCGATATCCTCCAACGTTCTGTTGGCCGTTTCGGGGCAAAATAAGTATACAAGAACAATCGAGATAAAGTTGCATGCACCAAAAATGTATAGAGTCTTCTCCTGGATATTGCTGAACATCACCGGACAAAGAAGCGTCAACCATCCATTGCCAATTGACCATCCCACAACTCCAAAAGCATTACCCTGGGCTCTTACTTTCAATGGGAAAATCTCGGTTGGATATAACCAAGGCACCGCCAACCAAGTGGCTCCAAATACCGATGTGAAAACAAACACAAACGCTGCGGCTGCAGCTCCGTAAGATTTGTTCTCCGGGTGTATTTGCTGTAGTTTCGAGAAGCCACCTGCCAAAAACATGGCAATGCCTTGTCCAATTGCTCCCCAATAAAGGGTAAAACGACGTCCCCACCTGTCAACAGTAAAATAATTAATCAACGTTGCAAACATGTAAAAAATGTTATTCAACCCTGATAGCCATGCTGACTTTCTTGTGGTGTAACCTGCCTGCTTGAAAATCTCCGGTTGGTATACAGTCACACCAGCAATACCAACCCACTCTTGCATGATTTGCAACCAAATAACGATCTGAATTCTTCTGGCGATGTGAAGGCTCTTAGCCTTCCTTCTTTGCTCGGGATCGTTGGTCTTGACATAGTCAAAGAACATTCTAAAGTAGTTGCCCGTTAAAGCCGAGTCTTCTTCAAATTCCATGGCTTCACAAATTTGGGTAAATTCTTCCTCGCCTCGAGCCTCACCTCTCATGCTGATAAGCAATTTCTTGGCTCTTTCCCGTTCGTTATTCTTGATGAGCCATCTGGGAGACTCTGGAAAGAACCAAGTGATTGCCAAAAGCACCAAAAGCGGAAGAATTTGAAACGCAATGGGGAATCTCCATCTGAAATCAGTGAGCCCATCATTGATATAGCTCAATCCATATTCCAACCAGTAAGCAACAACCACTCCGAAAATGTTCAACGTGAACTCAATGGCAATAAAAGCACCTCGAGAAGTGTGTTCAGCGGTTTCCGACGAGTAAACGGGGACAACTGCGTTTAAAATACCAGTTCCGATTCCATTGACAAATCTAGCACCACACATCCAACTAACTTGTTGAGCGGAGCATTGAAGTGCTGCTCCAACTATAGCAATGAAAGCACCCAATCCTATAGCTCTAATTCTTCCGAATCTGTCAGAACTGAATCCACCAAAAAGACATCCCACGAGAGTACCAAAGTAGTAAATAGCAACAATACCACCTTGCTTGGTTGAGTTGGTCACTGTGACGTCTCCTGCCAAGTCATAATATCCAATTTTCATTTTTGTAACGTAGAATGGCGAAGTGTTGACTCCGGCCATCATACCTTGATCATAGCCGAAAAAGAAGATAGATAAAGCTGAAAGGCCCACTACAAGTCGTGTGAGACTGTTACCTCGGAAATGGTTCTCTAGTAACCAAGAATCTGGGACAGTGAACATTGTTAGCAAGGCCGAAGAATTGAGACTTTCCAGCATTTTATCACAGTTTTTGGGTTCCGTTTCTTGGCCCCACCTTTTCCCCGGAAAGTATAAGCAGCCGCACCTACTCCACATCAGGTGGGGGATCCACGTCAAACTGTCGCGCCATTCCGTTTTCAGCAGTGTTGCCGACGCAACCTGGACGCACAGGGAAACGCGAATACCGGATGCATTTCTAGACAAGGAAGTCTTGACTTGTGTCTGTTGTGGTGTAGTGTTCGTACCTTAAACCGATAAAACCAGGCCAATTACGAGATTGGGTGTGTTGCACCTGACTTTATGTGGTGATCAGTGATGTCAGTTTGTTGCTGTGTCAAAGTTAAATTTAAGTAATCTCATCTTGACAAATCGATATTCAGTTTAAATCATTACTCAGTTCGACAAGTCTTTCTTCTTATCCACACCTTTCTCATTGGTGTGCTTGCTTCCAGATTCGCACGATTAGTTATCGCATTTACTAAGCCATGAATCTCGAAGTGCGACGGTCGCTATATAAAGTCTTTCTCACATTTTCGCAACCAGATAATGTCACTTCAGTCTAGTAGTCTAAAGGAAGAGTATGTGCCTCTCAAAGAGATCAAGAGACCGATTCCTCCCGTTCTCGACCACCAAAAGATAGAGGCTATGGTTTCCACCTTGAAAGGCACTCCAATGGCATCGGCAACCTGCGGCATCGACGAAATCACCGCCGGAGAATTACCACCAATTGATGTGTTTAAAATAAGAGAAGAGGGAAAAAACCACTATTTTGCATTCGGAGGATGCCATAGGTTCCAGGCTTACGACAAAATGGCTGCCGAAGGCAATGAAGATGTCCAGGTTAAATGCCGAATCTTGCCGGCCACAAGAAAGACGCTCAAGCTCTACTTGGGATCGTCGGTGGACGAGCTTCTCAAATGAGTTAACGAAATACTGTGAAGAATTGAACTCGATATGATTCGTATATACTATGCCCACACTTGCAACTGTTCAAAGAAGTCCACTCTCTTTCCTCTGTTATCGAGGTTCTGAGAAACAGCATAACGCAAGTCGTCCACCATCACGGGATGTCCACAGGTGATAAATGCAGTCGACCCCAACGACTCGGCAACTTCCTCCTTGACAATTTGTTCCATATCTGGTCTTCCTTCTTTGAAAGTTATATGCGATAGCTCGGCTTTGATGGTGCGGATGATCTTCTCCTTGCAGTCGCTTTCCTCGTTGCTGTCAAAATCTGCTAAAATCTTCTCCTTCATGCTCCCTTTTCCATCGTTCGTCAGATCCTCGGAGGTCTGTACAAGGTCAATCAGTTCACGAACCAATGGGACCCTATTATTGAAGTCTTCGAGATTGGCATGAGAGTCTGGTTTTGTCACATAGATGGTGGTGTCAATCCGGGTTTGTTTCAACGCAAGAAGCTCCTCATAAAACCAGAACAAAGAACGGTACTCGCGGACAACCCAAACCAACTTCAAGCTCTGCTTGGTGTTGTCTTTGGACCTTCTGCTCAAATCATACACTTCGGAGTAGATTCCAGGAATGCCATTACCACCAGTGATGAATACAGCGGAATCGTATCTCTTGGCAGGGGTGGATTCTCCGTATGGTCCCTCGATTGCAACTCGAATCTTGGTGGTTTTTCCAGGATGGGTGGCCAAGTATTGGTACAAGCCATGGGTAACACCTCCCTTGACTTTACAGTACAACACAAGCGAGTCCTCGTTCTCACAGTTTTCAGTGAAAGTGAATGGATGGGACTGCCAGAAACATGAAGGTCTCATGAAATGAACAAATGCATGTCCTCCAGGAATAGGTTTCCAGTACTTGGGTTTTGGAACGATCACCTTGAGGGTTTCATCAGCCAACAAAATCACATCGGACTTTGGACAGCCAAAAACAACCAACCGCCCAACACGAACTGCCCTGTCAAAGCACCACACAGCAGCAGCGGCGTAGTACCAGTAAACGTATCCCAACTCTCTGACATGGATCCAAGCACCGCCTACGAACATAGCTGCCAATGCGATGTGCACAAGTAGGAAAATTTCGTACCATCTTCTTCTCAAGAAGAGCATACCTTGGAACAAAATAATCCCACCTGCAGTGGTGGCTAATGTTCCATGAACGATATAATTTTCCTTCATTTCGGTGCTATAGTCACGAAATGTTGCCGAAAAGCAACATGCATGGACAATGACCAAGATTACAGCCACTCGAGAAACCCATCTATGGTAGGTTATAAAAGTGGCATAATTCCACTTTGTGAACCACTGCAAAAAGTTATTGCGCCCAGCAAACAAAATCAAGAGAGGCATGATAAAGCCGGTGGTGATACCAGTACGGTCAGCCGTATACCGCAAAAGAGCCCTTCTCTTGCTTCCGAAAACTGGATCGCCCTCTTGGTACCTGATCCCCAACCCATTGCATAGTCCGGTGATCAACAAGAACCCAAGAATGATAAGAGTTTCCATTCTCGATGGAACTATAAAATCGAATGCTTTCAAGAATTTTTGCTCGTTGGTTTTATTTCTTCTTCCAAGTGCTGGAATTGTGATATGTTTTCTCCAAGCGTTGGAAATTGGTCCAGCAAAGAATTTTGTCACTGAAGGGAATAGTTCCTTGCTCCAGTTTGTCACGGCTGCAAGGAGAAATACCAATGCCCAGTAACTGATCATACCAGTTCCATAGTATAAGGAGTCGTCATAATTTCCCAACCAGTTCTTGTATGCATTCTTGTATAAGCGAACCAAATTACCATCGAGTTTCACAGGGTAATCAATAGGAACGGTCATGTTGAAACCTTCAATTTCGGTGACATTCTTTGCATACTTGGTGTAATTTGCATATGCTTCTTCCATGTCTTGAAACGTCAAAGTTACATTATACAAAAGGCAGTTGTCGAAATATTCCCCCATGGTCGATTCTTGAAATCTACCTGCAAGGTGGTAGCATCCTGCTATTGTTGCACGTCCAGCCCAAGTTTTACAAATTGCACTGCCGTCCGCAGGACTCAATGGTTTTGCAAATGTTGCGGTTGACGTAACTTGATATTGGCAGGCGTAAAACGCCATTTTGCTAACACCATAATGCTCATAGGGTTCAGCTTTCTCACCCAAAACCACCTGTGCTAAAAATACAAATGATACTAAAAATATTCTCACCAAGAGCATCGTTACTTGCATCCATTGTGCGACATTGACGACTTATATAGGTGGGGCCATTTACGACAGTGTCGGATCTGGATCTTGAAATCTGCCGGTCGGGCTAATTGAAAAAAAATACCATGAAACACTTGATTGGCTATTTTCAGCAAGTTCGCCTAATGATGTGCTAGCGCTAGCAGGAACGACCTGATTTCCCGCCAGTGCTCGCAATACAATGCATCCTCGAATGCACCTGGGATAGTTGAATTAGGAAAATAGCCAATGAGCTTGCATTGTGTTGCGCTCATGCTAAAAAATTTTACTCCTGCAGTAGCCAGCACCTTAAGCCGTTCGTATTGTTGCCAAGCCATGCCCCAGATGTTCCTTACGTCTCTCAACCTGAATGGTGCTCTGGGCATGTCAAAGTGCAGATGACAGGCTGCAAGCCAATTGTCCATGTATATTGACATTGTTGCAATTCCGGCGCAATTTCGCTAACGTTTCGGCTGAGGAACCGTGTCCCAACTATTGGCGAGCATCAACGGTTGCTGTCCAGTAATGATCCAATCAGATAAATGCCGAACGGGCGAAGCCGCAACGCCCTTTGTAGCTCTTATGCATGAATGGTGCCAAGACTCGCGCTCCTTTCATGCATGACGCATATGCATGTGTGTTGTCAAAAAAGAACAATTAAGATTTATCAGATTGATCAACCTACCTGTATACAAGAGAACCATAGTGCTTGATGTGGGCATAAGGATGTAAGATTCGTAGAAACCCTCGGGTGATGCCGGTGGGATCGATATATAGGGGCAACACAAAAACGACATTGCAAAGCGATGACGTTTGTGGTTCATTTTTTTTTTCGTTCTCTTCTCAAACCATAGCAGTCTCGGCCTGTGTTAGATTAGCATATGCATAACGCAACCGCGAGTACTATTCAACCATTTGCATTGGGCAGTTCCACATTGCAATTTTAGCTTTCGGGCGGCAAGCTAATTTTGGAGCGGTGTTCTAGAATTGACACTATCGATGCTTTCCCTAGCATGTTCTTGTACTGACAAGTTTTGATTCATGAAACGCATGCGTTTGAGAATGCGCTTCTTCTGCCACGTGAGAGGAACCAACGGTAACCGCCCATGTCTTTCCTCGTAAGTCAACAGGCTGAATACGGCAATAATCGTCACCCAATACAATATGTAGCTTGAGACACTTCCATAAGTTGCACTATTTGTCCATCCCAAAATAGCAGTAGCCATCATCCAGTAAGGACCATCATCTTGCAATTCACCATTACAGCAATTGACATGCCATACACTTTGACCAATATCATACAGACCGGGACCATGGCCCGTTTCACTCACATCAAACCCATCGCACTTGTCAATGAACCGTTGGAGCTCAAAGTTCCACACACCCTTGGAGAACAATCCCGCAGCTACCAAGTACAAGAGACAAGTGGACGAGATCAAAAACCATCGAAGAGGTAACGTATTACCAGAGCGGTAAAGTACGATACCAATGAGGGATCCGAGAGCGATTGCTGTTACGGCTCCGTTGACTATGGCCCAAATCGAGGTATTTTCGTTGATGCCAATCCCGCCCACAAACACAATGGCTTCCATTCCCTCTCTGAGGGTGGTGACAAATGGAAGAAGGAGCATGGAATATTTTTCAGAAAACAGGCCAACTTTTTGAGGAACTTCCACATTTTGGGAGCTGGAGGAGCCACGCTGGCTGATCCTTCTCATTCCGCCTCGGTTGTTCAACATTTGTGCCAACTTGTGTTTCCACTTTTTTTGCATCTTGCTCACTCTCAACAACTTGATACCCATCACCGATATGATGATGCTGGCAACAATAGAAAACGTTCCCTCCCAGTAGTGTTCTGCGACCGACCAGAGATCGCTGCCCAAGATATAAAACACACCAAGAATGAAGGAACCGATGACTAAACAGCACACGATTCCAAGTAGTCCACCAACCCACACTTGAACTGTCAACTGTTTCCGAAGCTGAATATCCTCTTCTTGCTGTTCCAAAGCAGGCTCCGGCTCCGAGGCCGCCTCATGGACCGAAAGAAGGGTTTCGGTGGCTTCCAGCCCCAGCAGGGACGATTCTACTTTTTTGGCAGCTCGTTCATGACGAGTGAAACTTTGATGAACAAACGCTAATAACACCGATATGATGATCGCAGACTCCAAGGTCTCTCTAAACACTATGAGGAAGACCTGGATCGAGAAGCTATCCTCGAAAGATGCCATTTAGCTAAATTAACTGCAGTGTGTATGTAGAGGTGCTTATATAGGAGGGCCGCGTCGGTCGAGTTATCTAATCAATCTGATCTTGGCGAGTGCGGGTAAGCTGGGGTCGGCCGACGTGTATGCCGAGAACCGGCGATGAGACTCCGGAGTTACGATGGTCAGTACATCATGCTGAAGGTTTTGGCGCTGGACTTGGACGACTCGTCGGTATCCTTCAGCAGCGGACCCTGGTCTGATCTGCTGTCGGTTCCGTTGCCGGTTCCGCTGCCGGTTCCGCTGCGATGCCTCTTGGAAACTTGCAGCCGTTCTTCCGAAGACACGGCCCGTCGTGCCGGAACGGGCGCCGAGACATAGCGCCGCTTGGTGCCAGGGTTAAAATCGTGGCCGTTGTCCGGGCGCCGAGGAAACGCCGCGTGGGTATGAGGGGGCTGTGTGGGTTTGCGGAAATTGCCGTTTATGAAACTTTCCTTGTCGATTTCATGGCACTCTTCGAATTGGGGCATTTCGTGGGCCCGCAACGGGAGCGGCTCGGAGTTCAAATACGGGTGGTCTAGGGCATCGAGAGCGTTCATCCGCTTGTATGGGTCGAGGGTGAGTAATCCTGACAAAAACTGCACTCCCAATTGGTCGTTGATGATGGGTGCAAATTGCTGTTCGAGCGTCCGCCTGCAAGTGAGACCAATGGACACCGCCGACTTGTTGGAGAGAGTACCAGCCTCTGGCCATGTCTTGAGATCGGGAGGACCCACCAACTGGAAAATTAGCTGAGCCTGGTGGGCATCGGTCTTGCCGACCAAGATGGGATTGTGGGTGAACAATTCGCCAAAAACACACCCCACTCCCCATAAGTCCACCGCGGTGGTGTACTTTCTTTCCCCCAAGAGAATCTCGGGCGGGCGGTACCATCGGGTCACCACAAGTGCCGTGTAGTTGCGTTCTCCTCCGCCAGGACCTTGGCCAACGGCAGGAACCGGACCATGGTATAATCGTGCCAAACCAAAGTCAGCGATCTTGACAACACCATGGTGGTCTATAAGTATGTTCGCAGCCTTGATATCGCGGTGCAAGTACTTCTGTTCGTGGACATATTGTATTCCTTTGAGTAGCTGGACCATGATACCCTTGATGATAGGTGTAGTAAATGTAACCCTGGGATTCTTTAGAAGACCCACCAAGTCCGAACTCATGTACAGACACACCGTGTAGAAGCATCCGCGGTGGTGGAGCATGTCCTGGTTGTTCAGAACCTTGGGGCTTTCGTATATCATATCGATGATTTCGATGACATTTTCATGATGCAATTTTTTGAGAATTGTGATCTCTCTCATGGCGGTAATAGGGAACCCTTCTTTCGCCGAGTGGTTGATGAGTTGTTTGAGTGCCACAATCCTTTTCGTTTTCTTTTCTTGGGCTTTTTGCACCACTCCAAAAGTTCCTTGGCCCAATTTTTGAAGAATATCATAAGAACTTAACGAGTTCATCTCTCGAAACTTGCCGATAGCTTGACGCTGGTACTTCATGGGGCGTCCATAATCGTCGTGGCTGCCCTTGATAGAGCCACTGGGGCTGGTGGCAGAGTCAACGCTGTTGTCTTCCATCAGTGAAGAAGAAGAAGAAGAGGCCGCAACCTACCTGCAGGCACATATGGCGTTAACGTTAAATTAAGTATATAGGTGACATTATGCTGCGGTTTGAGCAGCAGAGTTAAGATACTTCGATACCTTCTTTCTCTCCTTGGACAATCTCGATGCTTCGCGTACATTGAACCCATTGGTCAAGTACGAAGTGGTTTCCTCTAATTCTAATCCTGCAACCTCGGGAAGCAAAAAGTAGACAAACAAGAATGCAACGAAACATAATGCAGCAAACAAGGAAAACGTACCTGTAGGCGTAATGTTCTCCAACATGGTCAAGAATGTGGATGCAATCACCAACGAACCACTCCAGTTGGTTCCGGCGGCATACATTGCTCCCACAGACCTAACATTGACGTCCGAGAATAATTCAACTCCAGTCCATGCGCTGGTACCGATACCAATGGCGTAACAAGCAACGAACAAGACCATGCCAAGAATCACCACAATTCCCCATCCGGTGATCCCCGAGGCTTTAACGATAACTTGGGCACCCGACGCAAAGTCTACTCCCATAAAGTGGAATGCAATAGCACAAAGAACCAAGGATCCACACATACCAGGAATGGCAAAAAGTAAGATCCTTCTTCTTCCGACGTAGTCGATGATGCAGAGAGCCACCCCTGTGAAAACAAAGTTGGTGGCTGCAATTATGATGGAAACGGCAGTGGCGTTCTTGAAACCTACTGTTTCAAAGATAGTGGCACTGAAGTACATAAGGGAATTAAAACCAGTGAATTGTTGGATGCCTTGTAATCCACATGCTAAGATTAATGCTCTGAGGTTGGCGGGATTTCTGTGAAGAATTTTGATGGAGTTCCAGGTCTGTTGCAATGGATTTTTTCCCGGAACCACCGAATTGGATGCGATCATTTCCTCGACCACCATGTTGGCCAATTCAGGAGAAGGGGTATTGTGCATTCTCATGACGACTTTTTTGGCCTCTTCGTATCTACCACTGATGACGTAGTATCTGGGAGTATCAGGAAGGAAAAAGAACAAGACCGACTGAACTACTGGGGGCACCAAGCACAAGCCAACCGATACGCGCCAGCCGTGCTTGACGTGGGTCAATCCCCAGTTTATAAAGTAGGCCACCAATTGACCTCCGGTTAAGAACATACCGTTGGTAACGATCAATCTACCTCTGTATTTGGAAGGAGCCAATTCACTAAGCATCAAAGGAGCAATCAACGAGGCAATACCCACACCCCAGCCAAGAATAAATCTTCCCACGATCATGGTCCACACGGTGTGAGCAGCAAGTTGAATGATGGTGCCCACCACAAAGAGCACATTGGAGCCCAAAATGACCTTTTTTCTTCCCACCAAATTGGCAGCAATGCCGCCAATGAACGCACCCAACAACGCCCCCAACGACGTGGCCGAGGTGATAAACTCTTTTTCTCCCGATGTGAGTACCTTGTTGCTCAAATCGGTGCCGATGTTCACCAAGGCAGACGAAATATATCCGGTATCGTAACCGAACATAAACCCACTTATAGACGACGCGAGGGTAAGAATGAGCACCAACCGAGACGGCCGCGTATTGCGTTCAGATATCATGTCGGCGTCGGTGGGAGAACCCACCAATTGGTGGGTGCTGGACTGCTGGGAATCTATTTCAGATTCCGAGTTAACAAACAGGTCTTTAGGCTTTGACATTAAAGCGAGTGAATTCTAAGAGATCTATTTAGGTGCCGACACGGGAAGTATAACAAAATATTCGTGAATGTACCACGTTAGCAAAATTGGTTGCGATGAAGGAGCTTATAAACACGAGAAAAAATTCGGCGAAATTCTATGCGAGTTTAGTGCGCCCGGCCAATAATATAGGGGGGTTCGGCGGGCGCACGCCGCAACCATCTAATCCGGCGAAAAGGGCCGGGTAAGTCACACGAGAGGGGTAATTTCGATACATTATCTTGCATTGACAAATATGTCAAAGCGTCAAGTGTCGAGAAACGCATACAGATAATTGAAAGGGCGGGGAATAGATGGAAAGATGCAGCTACCTGGTCGGAGTTTCCGGACACCTACCCGATTCGGCAAAACATGGAAAATTCGTGAATCCTGTCTCCACATTTGATACTGCATGTGTCGAGATTCTCGTAAATCAAACTCAATGCACCACTGGGTGCAATTCATGCGAGTTAATATTGATTAAAACAATGATTGCTTTATAACGTACGAGTGCTCTCATAGTAGTGCTCTCATAGTAGTGCACTCTTATAGTTTCTGTGCCACCGCTTATAAAAAGCCGATTTTCACGGCTTGTCTCAAATGTGGTGTATAACCTTCGGCAACAGTTTCCATAAGCGTGGATAATTCTATAATATTCTAGACAGACAGCCTCACGTTGATACCGGCGATAAGGCTGAAAAGTCGAAACTATGTATGAGATTATGATCTGAGGTCATTACGCTGCTGATACCAGACAAATCTAATTTCGTTGATTTCATTTCATAAGCATTAAATCTTGATCCTACCGTGTCAATTGATAAAAAGGACTTTGCTTGAAAATGGATTGAAAAATTATGGTTTTGCAACGGATAAATGTGAATCAATTCGTCGCTGGCAAGCTTCAAACGGAAGCTACTTATTCACAAGCTCACATCTGCAAGTTTATATCCACAGCGTTCCTGCCGTGACGAATGAAATCCCTTCATCCACTTGCCTTCATTGAATAGCTCGGGTTCGGATTCCCCGAGCGAGATTGACCTAGCTTCAGTTTAAAAATCCAGGTTCAAAAATATTTGGAGGCATTAAGAAAATGCCACTGCTTACTGCAAGAAGCAATTTCTGACCGAGTCACGAACCTTTGCTTCTGATACTGATATGCAAGGACTGGAGCCATATATTGCAGGATTCAATTGCTAGTAGCTAGAGCCGCTAGAGTAACTACAGTAGAGTGCCCAATGGCCAACCCTTTGCTCCACATATTCGTATCTTTTATTATGATGAGCTATGTAGCTAGTGCTTCTTTGGAGGTTCGAACTTAATCTTTCTGTTCTTGATTGGTTGCCATTTGAATCTCTTGACCCATATGGAGAGCACAAACAATCCAGAAGTCACAATCAAAGCTTTAAGACCCCACTTCTTTCTATCGTCGTGCTCGGGTTCAGCGGCCCAGTTCAAGAACGTGGTGACATCCTTGGCCATTTGCGAAGTGGTGGCAGGAGTTCCATCCTCGTACTCCACCAATTCATCAAACAAAACTCTGGCCATTCCAAGAGCTCCACCTGGGAAGTATGGGTTGTAATTGGTACCTGGAGGCAACACCACCCCTGCTGGGGGCTCCTCGGGGTATCCGGTCAACAACGAGAAAATGTAGTCACAACCTCCGTGTCTGGCCTTGACAATCAAAGACAAATCAGGTGGAAGAGCACCTTGGTTGGCAGCTCTAGCAGCCTGCTCATTCTCGTATGGCGAGGGAAGATAGTCCGCCAACTTACCAGGTCTCTTTTGTGGCTTGCCCTCGTCGTCGGGTTCATCGTCGTACTCCAAGTCCTCACACATGGCCTTGGCTTCCGATGTAGTTTTACAGACTCCTACCAAGTTTCTCCACGCAATTCTTTCCAACGAATGGCATGCCGCACACACCTCCTGGTACACCTGGAACCCTCTTCTGATCGACGCGTGGTCAAACGTGCTAAACATGCCGTTATGTGACCATCCGTATGCTGGTGGGTGCAATCCGTGTTCAGCGGCCGTCATGGCAGAAGCGGTAATGGAGTCCTGATACAACAAATACGAGGCAGACAAGCCTGTGACACCTACCGCACCAGCCACTACCTTGTGGAGCAATGGATTGGCAGCTTTTGTTGAGGCTCTAAACATGGTAAATAATGCTTCTAAAACTAGTGGTGAAAAAATGTAACGAGACAAAAGCTGCGCGATAATTGGCCGGCCGGGTCGTGCGAGGCTATAAATGGGTAGGTTGCACAGGGCCGCAGGATAACGCTGCAGGATAAGCTACAGCCATACAGTAACAAGTAGTGGTGTCAAGCTACAGATCTATGGGTGGTGATGGATTGTGTCGCGGTGTATGGTTACTCGTAAGCAGGCTTCTTGCTTGTATGTTGGAATCACAAAACTAATTCGTAGATCAGGTATCGATGTGTTTTATGTGCTTCAGTCCTCTCGTCCTCTACCTCTCGTCCTCTACCTCTCGATCTCTTATCCTCTTTTCCTCTATTCCTCTTTTCCTCTTTTCCTCTTTTCCTCTTTTCCTCTTTTCCTCTTTTCCTCTTTTTTTCTTTTCCTCTCTTTCCTCTTTCCTCTCTTTCCTCTCTTTCCTCTCTTTCCTCTCTTTCCTCTCTTTCCTCTCTTTCCTCTCTTTCCTCTCTTTCCTCTCTTTCCTCTCTTNTCTTTCCTCTCTTTCCTCTCTTTCCTCTCTTTCCTCTCTTTCCTCTCTTTCCTCTCTTTCCTCTCTTTCCTCTCTTTCCTCTCTTTCCTCTCTTTTCACCACTTGAAAGTGCTCCAGACTTTTCAGTTGCGGATTCGCAGCCATAGAATTCTCATTGAACAATTGATACGACAAGCCAAATTTCGACTTCTCTATCATTGACGCCATCTTTTAGCCTCTACCACTTTGTCCTCGACCCGTTGTCCTCAACCCATTGTATCCACTCTTGTAACAGCATCGCAACTTTCCATGTCAATGGCCCTGCAAACATTCTGAACCTTGTGCTCTTCCTCTACCACAACTCTTCTGGATTCTTCTTAAATTCCTCGTACGCTGCCCAGTTGAACAAACTGAGCTCGGTTTCATTGCGAACCCCCATGTCCCACAATGTCTTATCTCCTTCAACCTTATTGGCACTGTTCTCACACACCAATACCCATTCCTCATCGTTTTCAAAGTTGATGGCAAGATTCATGGATTTGGTTCCATGCGCCTTGGTATAAATCTTGACGGTGTCATATTCTACATTTCTTTGGGGACGAAGAGCACCGGTGGTATTTATAATGGTCTTCACATCATCCAACAACTTCTTCGCAGTGGTGTGCTTCAAGTCTACTGACGTCATTATATGGTTCTTGATGTTTCTATAAGGAAATGACTTTACTATGCGAATGGTAAGCACCGAGTCCGTAGCAGGACGTACATTGGACGTTAATGGCTCCTCCATAATGATGAGTTGATGAATTATCGTCTCATCGCGCAAGATGCAGGCATTATCAAAAGATGACATGTTACTACCAACTACCGAACCATGCCTACCAAAGACCTAGGTCTATCATAAATCGTATATTCACACTTGAAAGCCATTTCGTAGCCGGTAAAGAAACTGCTTGATATCGTAAACTCGTTGAGGCCCTGCCAATTGCGACCCTAGACTCCTCTGCACTTCATCAAATACAGAATTGGAATCGTCGCTCTCGTCCAGTGGGTAATTGAGGGTGAAGTCGCTTTCGCTGCGTTCCACCTTCTTGGTTTCCAGTGGTATAAGGTTCAAGAAACTGGTTATTAAATCAACTGAGATATCTTCGCTGACATTGTTAAGCATGGCATCGAACAATTTCACCTCGGTGGTCACCGAGGTTTCCATCTGCGACTCGAAATAGTCAATGTCATCGCATACTGTAGCCTCCGGCTTGGGTATTGCAAATCCTCGTCGTATTTTCTCGAGAGGATATGTCTTGTCGAATCTGCCCAAAAACCGGTGTAAATCGTTTCTGGTTTTGTCAAAAGATTGAAATTTTGCCAAGCAAGATTTGATGGTATTACGGTGCCATTCGGACAATCCGTCTTGTTCGGCTCCTTTATTTGGAAACTGCACTTGTAAGAGTCCGTTTACCACAATTTCTGATTTTTGAACAAACTTGTTCTCCATATCGACAACTTCGCTCAATTTGTCCAACAATTTTTGAGGATTTGAAACATCAGATGGCTGGTAGTACGTTCCCAATTGCAGTAATTTCTCCTGAAGTAACTGCAACCGTGACGTCAACTTTTCATATTCGTCGTCCACAATTTGTGGCTTCATGGTATTGCCATATGTTTCAAAATCTCCAAATGCATCCAAAAGACTAGTATATGATGCCTCAACCATTTGAAGTATACATTGCAACGCATCCATAGTATGAACCAAATCGACATCAGATTCAGTCATCACAATGATATCAAAGAACGCACAGCATCGGTGAAGTAACTCGCAAGTGTCCGTCAGCGAATCTGATTCAATAACGTCCAAATTAGACCTCATACCTGCACTGATTCGTTCGATCTTATCGAAGTATAGTTGGAAATCAGACTCATATCGTCTTTTCAATGCAACAGCATCTACAACCTGTTCAATGAACTTGTCCAACACTCGCGTGGGAGCAGCTTTTTCAACTTCAAAGTACTTGAACCATTCGAGCATGGTGGTGACAATACATTGCTCGTCACATACCAACACGAGATAATCGTCAATGTCTGATAAATTGATACCCAACTCGTTAGCTCGGTCCAAAGCTGCTTGCAAATTTTGAATTTTCTTTTCAGATCTATGGGGTTTCTTTTTGGGGTCATAGTGGTCTAAAATAGCCCAGAGAATCAAATCAGGGCGGTTTTCTTGGATAGACCAGTCTCGGTCAAAATTTGATATTCGAAGGTCCTTTTTAGTTATGATGCTGTTGACCCAATCGAGAAGAATCTTCTTCACTTTGTGGAATGTATTGCAATCCTCATGAGATTTGGAAAGCGTATTGGTAGAGGAGTACATGTATAGGGACCACACGAACCCCAACACGAGTTTTGAATTTTCGTCAACGATATTCTCGGCGCTAATATTGCAAACGTTCACCTGAAGAGCAACCCGCAAGAATTCAAGCACATCGGCCACATTTTCCACTTTCTGCAACTTGAACTTGGGTGCTTTATACAATGGAGTAAGAGTGGTGCCACTATAATCAGAGTCGGAAGTTTCCAATATTTTATTCACAAGAGCGTAGAGCACTAGCCCATCACTCAAATCTTGCTCCAAATTGGTTATCGCAGTCACCGATTCGCCTTGGATCATGGAGTTGATCCAGCGTGTCATTGTTTTGCGCTGGGAGTTTACCCAAGCGTCGTCCATGGTGAAAATGGTGACGAATGTGATGGAACAAACGTATTAGTAGCGAATTGACGAATGGTAAACGAGTAGGATATAGTTGGATATGGTATTGTATGGGACTTGTAAACTTAATGGTAGCTTCTGGTAGCTTTATGATGACTTCTGGTGATAATTAATGAGATATTAATGATATAATTATTGATTAATGAATGTGAATTAGTGGACAATTAATGTAATTATTGTAATTAATGGTGATAAGTATGGTGACTGTCAGGTTACGCCCTTTTATACCAGACGTGTAGTTGAGCGCCGAAGCAAATAATAAGCCTATACGCGGTCACAGCCTTCTTTTCGGAACAGGTGGGTGTGTGGGGCATAGATGTACATAAATACGACACGACCCAAAAGAGATGCGTGAAACGCGTCTGAGGTGCGGCGAATGAGGTAATGTCAATGTGAGAGAGAGCAGGGGAAACAAAGGCCAAAAAAAAAGGAGAAAGAGACACAAAACAAGGACGGAAAGAAGAGGGACGAGATAATCGGCAGTTAAAGTAGGTAGTTCTCACCAAAGAAATTGAATTTTTGGCCTTGTTGCAAATGTGGTGCGATTCTCAAACCTGTCAGAGATGTACCTTGACGCACATGTCCACGCACAGTCTTGCGCACGGTCTGACGCATGTAAATTAGTGCAGGATATCTATCCAGCACCCTGTGCTAGCATATGCTATATTAATACTATTAGCCTACTTCAGCCCTCCATATCTACGTCCACCTTCAGCTCTAGACCTGTAGCTTCTTGGCCCGTGCCTCAGCTTTCTAGCTTGACTGCTCTAGCCTAGTCGCCATGTAGCTGTCATTTTGCCTTGCTTCGCCATGCTTAGCCTTTCTTAGCCTTGATAACCTCGCTTAGCCGCCACCTTCTTTGCCTGCGTCCTATATGCTGAAGAACAAATGATTCATGGCCTCTTTGGCTGTGGGCCGTTCTTGATGATCGTACGTCAAGAGCTTATCTATCAAGTCAACAACCTCGTCGCTGACCAAATGCACGTTTTCCTTAGACACAAAACTGCTCCACGGGCGGCGAGGGTAATCGCCCAAGATGTTCTTGTACACGTCAGGAAGCTTCAACCCATACTTGTTGAGGTAGGCCATGAGATCTTTGGTGCCGAGCACCTTTGCGATTTGCACCAACTGGTCGTTGTTAGAGTCGCCCCGGAAAAACGGCTCCTTCTTAAATACTATGGCTGCCAACATACATCCGACAGCCCAGAGATCCAACGAGTAGTCGTACTGCTGGAGATTGACCAAAAGTTCCGGACCCTTGTGACACCGTGAAGCCACCCGAACATTGTAGTCCATGCCCATATGATAGAACTCGGCAAGCCCCCAGTCGATGAGTCGCAATTGCTTTTTCAACGGGTCAATCATGACGTTTTGTGGCTTGACATCTCGATGTACGATCCCCATAGAATGGCAATAATCCAACGCTACCAACAACTGGGTGAAGTAGTACTGGATGTCAGCAACGGTAAACTTCGGATATAACACACGGTAATCGACATTATTGACCCGCTCGAATATTAGCACTGGAATTTTTGACTGGTCATCTCGTACACAATCCAACAACCCAATGATATTGGGGCCTCCGGTCAAATTCTTCAAGATCTTGACTTCACGGAAAATCTTCTTCATCTTGACCGGCTTCAACACCTTGATCACACAAGCCTTATCGTTCAAGATATTGATACCTTGAAAAACCTCTGAATATTTGCCTCGACCAATCTTGGAAATGATTTCATAGTTTCGGATTTCCCCCCATTCTATCTTGTGGTTTTCGTAGTCCCAGTACTCCTGCGGTTTGTGTTTGTTTACGTCGCCATACGTTCGTGCCACAGAGTACACTTTCAGGCGGACGTCCACACTCATTCCGCTCCTTAATCAAACATTTGCATTGACATTTGAATGCGATAATTTATAGACAGGACAAACATGTCTGGGAAGCTAGTGGGCACTGTGACGCTTTTGGTGCCGGAAGACGGGGCACAAGGCACGGATTGGGGCTTGGGGAGCTTGGAAGAGGCTGAACCCCAAAAGCAACCCGAGGAAATGCCACTTTTGAAGGGAAAAAGTGTGGCTATGGACGAGCATGGTCAACGAGAAGTGAATCCTGATTTGAAAAATCGAGAATTAAGTGAGCATTTTGAGCACAAACAAGACACTGTAATGGACCAAAGAACACAAACGCCTTTTCACTCGAATCCTCTCGACAAATCTTCACCAATTCCGATTTTTCATCTACCCTCAACCACCACCGAGTCCGCTGCACGAATATTACATGATGTACAATTATGGGGAAATGACAGTTTCGCCTTCAGTGGCAAGTTTTCGTTTGTTTCCTACGTCAATGTCAGCTTGATACCCTTATACCTCATATCTGGTGCTCCGTGTCGAGTATACACCACT
The DNA here is from genome assembly GCA_003676015.1 of Meyerozyma sp. JA9. Lineage (NCBI taxonomy): Eukaryota > Fungi > Ascomycota > Pichiomycetes > Serinales > Debaryomycetaceae > Meyerozyma > Meyerozyma sp. JA9. The sequence continues at coordinate 433,874 of NSDU01000025.1, read as the reverse complement.
AGTACCGACACCACCAAATTCTTTCAAAACCAGGTTGCTTCTTGTATAGGCTCGGGAGCCATGTTTGTCGACACCGACACCTACCTTGTATTTTACAGCGACCACGACCACAAAATATGGGGGTTTAAAATTGATTTTGGGTTTCTTGGAAAACTGCAGCTGCTCTCCATCGACCCAGATACCATCACCAGTGAGTCGGCCCATGACGTTTTCGAACGAGTGCTTTCAGATAAACGACGCAAGAAGCAATCCAACAAGTTCATGCTTTCCAACACTGCCAATCCTGTTACTCAACTTTCCACCCAGCATTTCACTTCAAGTGAGCAGGTCTCACAAGCCATTGGCAAGTTAATTCTTTCTGGTCTCCGATTACGAGGAGTCACTACCAACTCTCCTTCGCCCAACGACCGCGTGGCAGTACGAGAAATCTACCAGATGACCCAGAAGGCAGCTATATTTGCAGTTCGAAAGTTCAGCTACAATTTTCAACCTCATGAAAAAATAGACTTGACTTTGGACCACCTTCAGGATATAGTCGAGCACTTGTTACAAGTTTTTATAGATGTGGATGCACAGTAGTGGCTATATACACGAGGATCAGGCAAATTTGCTGATATCTACTACACTAGTTTGTGAAAAGTCTGTGTGGGACTTTTGAGACGCTGCCTCCAATTGCTTTGTCAATTCGCTCTTTCTCGCCTTCTTTTGCGTCCGGGACTTTTGCCCCATATGATCCAAGAGGATAGACCGGTCCTTCAACAAGTAGCCTCTTTTTTCCTCATTGGAATAAAATTCAATGTCTCTCCTATGAATGGGGCGAGCAGGAAGGGGAAGATAACCTTTCTTGAGAAGAAACCTCTCCGGGAAGAGATGCGCCTGCAAACTCAACCGCGTAAAGTATACGGATGTGTAGGTGGAGCCAGTTTTTTCAATGGCTTTAATAGCTCCTAAGGATGCCTTGGAACTCTCAATGTTCAATGGTACATTATAGTCATCAGCACCATTTGCAAGAATTTTCACGCCATCTTTGACCGATCCGGTTATGATTCCACAATCCCTCATCACCTTGATGGTTAACGTACTTCCAGCTTCAAGGGGTATCCTATTTTCATTCCAAAAAGTTTGGATCCTGTCCAAGTTCAATTCGTGAAAAATACGTTTATGAGGACGTTTGAAACCAACAATAGGGAACCTCTTGTAGAACGGAGTTTGACCACCTTCAAACCATCTTGGAATGGTACCTCTAGCCTTTTGACCCTTTTGACCCCGACCGGAAGTCTTACCTTTGCCGGAAGCAGGACCTCTTCCGAGCCGCTTGTAACTTTTTACGGCACCTTCCGAGGGCACTAATCGTCCCAAGTAGGATGCATTTCGTATGGCGAGCAAACTCGAGGGCTTGGAGAGCTTCAAGCCTGCTAGATTTTGGATAAAGCTAAGCATAACTTGGCTTGAGTTGGTGGAACGAAAATTTCAAGAATTTCAATAAGGTCGTGCGAGGCACAAGCATTCAGAGTATTGAAAGAAAGAAAGAGTGGAGACGGGTGAACGGCAGTATGGAGTGTTTTGATTGATACCAGAGAAAAGGAGCGATTATGGGGCTGTTTTATTGAAGTTAGTGGTTCCTCGCTGCCATGTCTTGGGTGATGGCTGTACTTTTCCAGCACGCAATTCGCCTTTATGGCCAAGTTGGTAAGGCACCTCACTAGTAATGAGGAGATCGTCAGTTCGAATCTGGCTGAAGGCATTTTTTTGGTGCTCAACATGAGTAGCAGCGTTATCGAATTGTTTCTTGCAGTAAATATTCCCCATTCTTTTTAACTCTTGTTGTTTTCTTCATCTACACATTTCCTTTCGGTTTGAACTTTTTCATTTTCCTCAATTTGCATCTTTTCATTTTTTTGCATTTTCTCATTTTCTGCTTCTCATTTTTCAGTTTCTTCAATTCCTATCGCTGCGAATTCATTCCACTATGGCCAAAGAAGACGATGAACTAAACGAAATCTGGTCTTTGTTCAAAGACAGTCCTGATGAGTACAAGGAGAGAAGGAGACAGATCACCAAAACCATTCAAAATGAAGCCACTGGGTTCCCCACACAAATGTCTATGATTACAGCATTCGATGAACTTTTACTGTGTTTTGCGATAGGAGGACAATTGAAGAACTATTACAGATATGGAACCTACTCCAGCTGTCAGGAACAGAGGGAAAAGTTTTGGTTTGCCATGAGGCACGGCAGCTTTTTTGAGTCTGACGAACCGTTGGAGAAATTGAACCCAAAGCAGCTTGAAAAACGTCAAAAGATTGCCGATTTTTATAAGAAACGGTTGATGGAAACGAAGGCACGAGGCAGCTCGGAGGATGTTTGGGACCTCAGAAAGAAGAAGTTGGACAAACCGTTCAGGGAGGAGTAGGGAAATGTATATAGAGGTAGAGCCATACTTGAATCGTGCAGTGTCCGCTAACTGGTGCATTGTTATTTTGTACTCTTCGTACCCCTATTACGTATTATAGCATGCTATTGTCTTATCCTACATTATCGTGCACCCCTTCTTCTGCTGGGGCACGTCGTTAGCTCCCTTGGGCTTGGCGTTGAGTGCACATCGAGCGGCCTCCGAGAACGCTTCGTTGACCCCGCGGTTTTTCTTAGCTGAACATTCCAAATAACGCAACGCTCCAATCTTCTTGGCCACCGCCAATGCTTCGTCGTATGATATAAGACGCTTCTGTTGTTGATATGGGTTGGTGGTGGACGCCCGGTACGGATTATACCGATCTTCGTCTTCGTTGATCTCCGGGTCCGAATCTTCATTGGTTCTCAAGTCACATTTCAACGCCACCAACACCAACTTGACTCCCTCACAGTGGTCGGCAATCTCCCCCACCCACTTGGACTGGACATTTTCCAACGAATCTGGTGAATCGATGGAAAAGCAAAGCATAATGCAATGGGTATCCGAGTATGAAAGTGATCTCAACCGGTCAAACTCCTCCTGTCCTGCAGTATCCCAGAGCGACAACTGGACAGACTGTCCGTCTATGAAGATATCATGCACATAGTTCTCGAACACGGTTGGCTCGTAAACTTGAGGAAAATAACCTCTGGTGAAAACATTTAGGAGGGAGGTTTTTCCACAGGCACCATCGCCTAGAATGACGATTTTTCTTTGAACTGGGTTAGTTGGAACACGACGAGAAAGGGGCATCAGCGGAGGTCACTTACTTGGCTTTTGGTCGCCACCACAGAGAGGCATGTTTATAGCGTAGCAGTGAATGTGCGAAAGTGTTGAGGCTGAGGTGGGAGTGTGTAGAAGAAGATAAGGTGAGGAAGAGAGGAGCAAAAAGACAAACGAGAAGGGAGAGAAGAAGCAGACGAACGAGAAGAGACTGCCTTCTCATACTGCTTTCTTATGCTCTTTCTTATACTACTAAATTTTTTCTATCTTAAACCTTTCTCTATTCACTTTTCAATCAAGTCGTCGAGGTACATACTAGGAATGGTTTTCTTTTCCCCCCGGCCCGGGGTGGCCCTGGGCTGCACCGACGCTTCGGACTGCCGGGAGCTCAACGCCATATCACTATTGTTGGTGTCGCTGTTGATGTAAAGACTGGGCAAGATTTGCGAGTGCCTGCTGGTGGCTGGCGCAGGTAATACGCTGTTGAAATTGGTGGTAGAACCTCCCAACGATGACAAGTTGGATGTGGACTTGTTGCGCTTGTGGGCCATGACTTCAGCCGTGGGCGAAATGAACATATTGGTGAGATCGCTCCTGGTGGCTGCTCCAGCTTCCGACGCATACAACGTGGAATTATCACCAAGTTCGATGCCGCTAAACAGCGACTTGTTATGCTGGTGGTTCAAAAGCGGCAACTTGGCCACCGACAGGCGGTACTCGGTATTGAGAGTGCTCAATCCAGATGTCCCAGTGGGGGTCAATCCGTACATTCCGCTGTTGCGGCGCTTTTCTTCAACCTGCTGAGTAGCCGCCCACGATCTCTTGGCAAGTCTCGACGCTCTCATGGATCTAAAAAGATGATATACGATGAACGCCAACAAGATGAACCCTACTATACATCCAACCGCAATGAATACACTGCCACTGGGATTGTGTTGGCGTTGAATGTATGGGTTGCCCTTGCTTGGCGGAACAACTATCGATGGAGTTGTGAAGGAATCAGAAGAACTGAGCGTGGGCATGTCGTTCGTGAGCGACGGCATGTCGTCTCGCCTCACAAACGTGGTGATGGTAGGAACCTCGGTGGTGGTTGTTGTCATTTTGTAAACAAAAATCAGAGACAAAATTTTGCTGTGCAACGTCTTTTTGGCTTACTATGAGGCTTGACAAGTGTTTCTGGAACGCCAGGGATGCTAAATCGAGAGACGCAGCCGCAAAACTCCGGGCTTAGTGTATCTCGTAAACCGGATCAAAACTGTGTTTGCACTGCTCCGCCTGAATCAACTATTTTTACCCGCCACATGCAGGAAAAAAAGGTCGAGGCAAAAATAAAACAGATTCAAGTTGAGATCTTTTGCCCTCACATTCATCTTTCCCATTCAGGTCTCTTACATTCCGACCCGCTGGCGGTGGAACTCGGCCATGAGCCAATTCCAAATCTCCACACTTGCACAGTCAGAAGTAAGCCGAGGTTTGGCATCGGGGAACTTCCGGTGGTAAGTGTCCGGATCGAAAGATTCATCGTAGCAGTATATCTTGTAGGCATTGTAGTAGTCGTGGTTGTTCTGCTGCTGCCACGGCTTGGGAATCGGGGCGTCGGAAAAATGGATCATTTTCAACCCCAAAAGTGCTTCGGTGGCATTCCATCCATCACTGGAGAACTTGTCTACGAATGGCAATTCTTCGGGTCTGGCAACAAACCGACGATGGTACAACTCCTTGAACTCGCCCGTGAGCACGCCATAAACCTGGTGAGGCAAAATCCCAATTCTAATCGCCCGGTTTTTGCGAAGGGTTTCGTCAAGGTATCGGTTAATGATTTCCATGTCGTAGTCCTCGGGTTGTCTCAAGCGTTGGCGACTAAAGATCAGCCACAACCAAGGATTGTGCACATACTTTTTCAACGTTTTGAACAACTTGGAAGAAGGTGTGAATACGATGACATGACTGGCAAAGAAGTTGGCTCTGTTTTCGAATTTATGCCCAGGAAACAATAGCTTGGGAAGCATGGGAAACGAGTCTTCGCCTTTCTTGGCTGCGTAGGCCGCTTGACGAACTGATCTTTCGTAGTCGCTTTTGGACGGTAATTGGACGCCCCGTGGGGGTTTTACATTGTCGTTGGTTACCCAGTAAGCCTGTGGGAGCGCAATATCAATAGACTTTGGAATGTTGAAAAGCTCATCAATGGGCTTGGGAACATTCTTAAAGCCATTTTCCGTCTTTTCTGCCGATACAAACATGGAATCGGCGTCAAAGTAGACAACTCTGTCATACTGAGTCTGGCCAAAAATGTGGAATTTGGTAAACGAGTCAGCCCACTCGGGACTCAAGGTCCCACTGACCTCAATTGAGGGAACTGCCACCAATTTTATCCCATTTTCCTTAGCCTGAGTTTGAATTTTCAGATACCCCGGATCGTTGCGGACACTCAGCTTGATAATTATGACTTTGTCGGCAATTCTTGAGCCTGACCGTTCAAGAACAACGAAATTGTTGATGGCTAGTTCGAGATACTGCTTATTGGTAGCATATTGCATGTAAGCAAACTTCCCATCTTGGTGTGGATAGGCATTAATAACGTCTTGCGGAAGCACGCGAATTGATTTCCCTAAATCTTGCTTCTCGAAGAACACTTGCAAGAACACAAAGTACAACACGACAAACGCCGCTGCCAGGAACTCCCAGTTGCGTTTCAAGTACCCCAACGTCAGCATGAAAAAAGATGGGTGATAAATATAAAAAAAGATTGCGCAAACCCGGAATCGAACCGGGGGCCCATCGATGGCAACGATGGATTTTACCACTAAACCATTTGCGCAGAAATGCTCCGAGACGGGGAATTGAACCCCGGTCTACCACGCGACAAGCGGTAATTCTAGCCACTAAACTATCTCGGATGTTTCTTATTTGGAAGGAGCCTGCCCACGGCTATAACACGGTCCTGCACTTTTGGTTAAGATCGCGACTCAACGTTTCTCCATCTCAATGACTACTGCCACCAATGGCGATCATGTCTATCTTGGCGAAGAGATAATCGGAGATTTCGCCCAAGAGGGGTCACAGAAACTCGCCAGTCAATTGGAAAATGACGGTTCAAACGTTTCTTCCTTAATTTTCACCGAACTCATTTTAGCTTACGACGACAATCGACTACAACTTGACGACGTAATATCTTTTCTCGAAAAGGTGTTGGCAAACGAATCACGCTCGGTGGAGTTTTGTCAGATACTCGATGTGTTTGTGTTATCTGAACAGATCAAGCAATTGGTGGCATCTCTCTTCAAGAAGAACATTGTGAAAACTTCAGTTCTTGCACGCAATATCAGACCGGAAATCTTACTGGCAGTTGGAATAGTACCTGAGAACTTCAACAAGATCTTGAACACAAGAAGAAGAGACCATTTCTACACTCAGAAAAAGTACAACCTTCTCCACGAAGAATCCGAAGGCTACTCAAAATTGGTTGTAGAAGTATACCACATACTAAGGGATGACCACACCCAATATCAGCTGGAATACGCCTTCAAAGTCATTGAAAATTTAGTGGGGCACTACAACCTCGACCCGAATCGTGTGCTTGATGTGTTAATTGATGTTTTCAGCAACAACTTTGTCAGCAACCACCGCTTTATTATAGATTTTCTCAAACGGTCACAATGGTGGCCACGCACAGAAAGCGATAGTACCACCTCCATGCTGAGGTTGGTAGTCGGTGGCAGTGATACCGCTTCGAAACTCATTGGTTTGAGATTGTTGAAATGTCGTAAAGACCGTGAACTTCCCGAAACTTTCAAGATCCTCATAGGATGCCTCATCAAGGAAGGTTTCTTAAGCTTTGGCTCAATCTTCCCGTACTTTAATACCGAAGAAATGGAGCCTCTTGAGCTGCTTTACAAGAAACACCTCGAAGATAGAGTACTGAAAGCGAGCGCCAACGCTTTATCGTTGGCAGCTCCTCTAGTCGACGAGGACGAAGAAAGTGGCACAGATGGGAAATCAAAACCTACAGAAAACGAAGAAACCACACTCCAATCATCCTTGCTGTCAAATCTAGTTTACCGATTTCTTCGAGTGTTCTTAGCAGTGGGGCTCTATTATCCCTCACTCTACATCTTGACGAAGTATCCATTTCTCGCATATGTGGACGATGAAATACCAGAGCTCATTAATAGGCTATTTCTTGAAATGCTTGCACCTCTTCATACAAGCTTCAAATCCATTTCAGACACAGATTTGGACCAGCTTCAGACGTCAAGACAATCGGCATCTACTGTAACTGGAAATTCAGTCATATACGAGGAAGTTACTCAAGTTGACCTCTACAGTTTTCGACCCACAGCCATGAATCATGGAACCAAAAAGTTTACTTACTTTTACAATGAGTGGAAAGATTGCTTACCAACAATCCTGACGGTGGAAGAGCTTTTCAACTTGTCATACGAATTCTTGAAATTTAATGGTGCCAATTTGAGTAAGAATGCAGACTTATTTTCACAAATTTGTGATATTGCCGTGGCCGACTATAATCAAACCGATGAAAACCATCTCGCCTGGTTCAAGTATTTCAGGAACTTTATCTACCCTGCCATGTCGGTTGTCGAAGAGAATCCGTTTTTGATTGAAAAAGGGTTTGCAGTTATGCAATGCTTTTCATTGGAAGATCGTTACAACTTGTATGGAGAACTACACCAAGTTCTTTCGAAGAGCAATCCTCTCATCCAAATAGCATACGGCAAAGCAGAAAAATCAACCAAGGACATTTTGAAGCGGTTATCGAAAGAGAATGTGCGGCCGATGATGCGGCGACTTGCAAAGACAAGTTTCGCCAATCCACTTCCATGTTTACTTACAATCTTGCAACAAATCGAAAGTTACGACAATCTCATTCCGTTGGTGGTTGATACTGCAAAGTACTTCAATCAATACGGATGGGAAGCCTTGACTTTGGCTATTTTGATGAGACTCTCAGCTTCTGGAAGATCAAGTATCCAACAAGATGGTCTCAATGAACGCCAATGGATTCAGTCCTTAGCTCAATTTGTTGGTAAAATCTGCCAGAGGTATCCAACCCTGATAAATTTGAACACACTTGTTTCCTTCATCCTCAAGTCTTTGCATCAAAAAGATATGATTGCAGTAATAGTGTTGAAGGAGATGCTCATGTCAATGGGAGGAATCCAATCTATTAACAACCTCACTCTTGCCCAAATTGACATGATGAATTGCGAGCCTAGTTTGCAAAAACTTGCCTATAGAACCGTCAATGATACTAGGTACGAATGCTTGTCGTCAGGTCACCAGCTCATTAATGTCATACACGAATTGGGAGCAGAAAACGAACTATTCATTCAGCTCTGTCAGCTCAGTCAGGATGTGGCACACAGTACCAACCAAACCCACTTGAAGATTTTGGCAAATAAGAATGATGAAATGAATTCGGTGATACAGCTATACATCCAATTCTACAACTTCTTCGGAAGCAAACAAACCTTATCAAGGGAATTGATACCTATCAAGGAGTTATGTGACGTTTATCATATTGAACCTAGGTGGGTTTATAGAATATGGTCCAGTATTGAAACTTCCGATGGTAATATACCACGGGTTCCTCAGGCTACAAGTCCTCAGTTGTATGATACATTCTGGAGACTTAGTCTCTATGACATTAATTTCTCGCTTGATCTTTATGACGACGAAGTTGCCAAACTCGAGGGCACGATTCCGAGCCTCAAAGAAAGTGTCTCATCTGCAAAGAAAGATAAGGCTGTCTTGCCTTCGGCTATCGAAAAGTATAGGAAGACCTTGGACCAGAATTTGAAATTCATCAGGGATATTCCTTCCGATGCAAAGACTCATTCTTCGCACAATAAAGAGATCAATATAATGTTGACGGACCAGAAAGACAAATTTTTTGAGCTGGCATCAGTCGAAGAGCTCCGCTCGTTTTTACAATACTGTGTGCTACCACGAGCCATAACCTCGTCTTTCGATGCTTCATTTGCAGCCAAGTTCTTGTTCAAATTGCACGATCTTGAAGTTGCAAACTACTCTGTTTTGCTGCTTTTAGATGAGCTTTTTGGAAACCAAATATTGTTTGGGACTTTGTTCACTTTGAGTCCATTAGAGGCAGAAAACCTAGGTATCTTCTATTCTGAAGTACTTAGAGTGTTAAATGAATGGACTGACAAAGTACTGTTCAAGCAGAATTGCTCGACATTGTTCAACGATGGAGAACAGATCACCTACGACCAATTTCGGACAATGTTATTTACTTACCATGAAAAGTTGCTTTCTGATGTTGGCAACTCACTCACCGTTACAGAGTACATGTCTCGGCGAAATGCAATCACATTCTTGAAGAACTTGCTTGGAGTGTATCCCAATGTCGAAGACCACTGCGAAACCATGCTTGGTTTCATTCAGAACATTTCCGATCGTGAAGAGCGCCAGGATTTGAAGCTCTCTTCGTACGCTTTGATTGGACACCTTCGTTCCAGATCCAAGGACTGGGTCCATATTTGGGAGTTCATTCCGATGAGCGATGAAGAGAAGGAGAGGCTCATAAGGGAACACAACGACAGGAAGGAGCAAGAAAAGCAGGAAAAGCTCAGACTTGCAGAAAAAGCCAAGCAGCAGCAGCTTGAACTTGCAGAGAAAGCAAAGCAAGAGCAACTCAAGCTCAAGATTGAAAAGGAGAACAAAGAACGCGAAAAGAAACTTCAAAGCGCCACTTTGAGCTACGATGATTCTTCCAGACCTTCTTCAAGAGCAGATATTCGAAAGCTGGAACCTAAATCACGGTATGACTACTACAACAAGTATGAAGGCTCGACCTCAGATTCCAAAGACTCTTCAAAAGCCGAGAAAGCCCAGCCCAAGGCAGAAAAGGAAGAGGAGAATCAGGATGAAGGAGATCAAATGGAAATCGACAAAGAGTCCTCCGATGCCAACAATGACAAGACAGAAGCTAAGGAAACGGAGGAGCAAACCACCAAGGACATAAAAGATGAACCAAGAGAGCAAGAAAGACCCGACATCAAGCAGAGAATTGAGCAGGCAAAAAGAAAGCTCAGAGACTCCCCCACCCCACAATCGTCCAAAACAGCTACACCAGAACCCGACTTGTTCCCTCTGGCACCGAAGGACGATGCTCGAAGAAACCGTCCAATTCGAAGACCTCGAGCCCCACTTCCTCCACAAGAAGCAATTGCAAGCAGAGGGCCACCTCCACAAGACCGTAATAGAAGATTCAACGACAGGTCAAGATATACTCCACCCTCGAGAGGATCCAGTGAACAGGTTCCACCTCCACCTCCACCTCCACCCCCTCCACCACCATCTCGGAACCAGCCAGGTAGATGGGAGAATAAGAGAAGGAGAGACACATATGAAGGCCGTGGCTATGAAAAGAGACAAAAAAGGTGAGGAGAGAAGAGGCAGGTCCGATGTTTTAGTAGGTCAATAGACATGGTAACTAAAAGATTTCCGTTTATAGTCATTATACATCGTTACTTGCCCGTGAGCAGCGCTATTTCCTCGTCAATCAAGTCGTCCAATTCTTGGTCGTCAAAGTCGGAATTGGACCCATGAACCAAACTTTCATCATCTTGTATAACTTTCTCGCCACTGATGAGAGCTTCACTGGTGGCCTCTTCACTCTCCAACGAAGCCAAGAACGACTCGATTTGTGCCAACCGAACTTCGTGCCATTTAAGGTGTCTTCGTAAATCATGCTCCCGGCGAAACCTTCTAGTGCACTTTTTCTTGGGACAAGGAAGCGTTTTCATATCGACGTTATTGATCAAAAGGTCTGTGATTGAGGTTCCTGATTCAAGCTCAGAATTGAACGAGTTGATAGACTTGGTACCGTCTACCGGGGCAGTGGTTTGGTCGAGCGAGCGAAGGTTCTCTAAACCACAAGCTTCAGGGTCATCGAGTAACGCTTCCAATTTCTCCTTTTCTTCCGCCTTCATAAGCTGCTCGGGAATATTGCCATCATGAAAGTCCTTATAGTGCTCCAAAAGTTCCGCTTTTTTGGCAAACAGTCCAACCACACAGTAGTCACAATTCCAAAGCTTGACGGCAGTGGAACTATCATGGCACCCTGCCATATGGGCCCGGAGACCTTTTTTACCAACACACCCTTTACCACACACGGAACACTTGAGCTTGGGATGCTCGGTCTTGATATGAAGTTGGAGAGCAGACCATGTTTTGAAGTTGTGAAAGCATCCTTGATGGTCACACTGGTAAACCGGAGCATCGCCATGGAACTTTATGTTGTGCTGGGCCAATTTATACGGCCTATTGAAGGCCTTGCCGCATGTACTACACGTGAGAGACTTATCGTGCACCGAGAGAAAATGATGTCGTAACGATTGGTGCTTATAAAACGATTCTTCACATCCTGGTGCGGTACATTTGAACGACTTGGTATGAATGATTTCATGTCTTTTGAGATGCTGTAAGGAATTGACCCCTTTTCCACACACAGAACAATGGTGAGGTTTTGTGGTCTGACTCTTATGCGAAACCAAATGCGCCTGCAAGTGTGACTTTCTTAAAAAGCTTTTGGAGCAGCCTTCTTCTGGACATGGGAACGGTCGTTCTCCTGTATGTGAACGTTTGTGCTGTTCTAGCAACGAGGGCTTGGAGTAGGACTTGCCACACCCCTCGGCATCACACACATACTTCTTGGTGGACGTCGAGGAACCAGCAGAAGAGGTAGATGAAGCCATGATCAACCATAGACAGAAACTGCAAATTCGCGATGCGATGGCCTGCCCAGCTATAAAAGGCCCAACCGGGAAAACTAATCAAGCTTCGTTCCTCATGGCCCAATGGTCAAGGCGTCTGGCTACGATTACGTAACCACTTCCGGTTGGAACCAGAAGATTCCAGGTTCGACTCCTGGTGGGGAAGCTTATTTTTTTGGCAATTACCAGCTACCCAGTGGCTGAGAACCAGAAGTTTGTCCCAATTCTTGATTGTAGCGAATTCAAGCTTTCTTCTCGTCCATATGCGGTGATTTTAGCGTTCTTGGCTGTTCTTGTCTGCCCGGTCGGCGCGGACTTCATTGCTATTTCGGCTGTACATGCAGGGTACCAACCCCTCCACTTGTCCCCCTCTTCTTTTAAACTCTATTCATGTCTACACTTTTGCTTCGTTTGAACAACGAGGGAACACCGGTGGCGGGCAACATCTCCAACGGGGTGCTTCTTCTTCCCTCAATTGCACTCAAACCGAACCACAAACAGGGTGAAAAATTGTTCAATTTAAAGTTCCATTTAGATGCTGCTTCCAAGGTCACCAGAGACGGAGTGTTGTTTGTGAACACTCCCAAGGACCTGGCGGCGGCCAGCTTTGACAGGAGTAAGTTCCAGCAGTTTCCCATCCATTCCTCGTTTCATCAAGATGTAAGCATCGAGGTTCCAATTTACAATGCTGGCACCTACTGCTTTTATATCCAGTATAAAGACGGCAAAAACGAACAGCAGAAGACAGAAGAGTACTACTTCAATGTGCCCCCGTATTTGACCATCAATGGCGAATGGGTTCCTTTCAATTCTATCAACATGCAATCGGTCGTTTCCAAGTGGATTGGTCCTCTCGGTGACTGGGACTCATTCTTTGCTGAAGTTAGCAAAAAGGGCTACAATATGATTCACTTTACACCCTTGCAGGAGCGTGGAGTGTCAGATTCGCCATATTCCATTTACGACCAGTTGAGATTCGACCCCAACCTTTTCAGTTCCAACGAAAAAGCTATCGACTTCATTTCTTCCACCTTGAAAAAAAACAATTTGTTGGCATTGACCGACGTGGTTTGGAACCATACTGCCGACAACTCAGAATGGCTCCGTGAGTCCCCCGACGCCGGCTACAACGCCGAAACCGCACCCCACTTGACCGCAGCCATTGAGCTCGACCAGCGGTTGCTTGACTTTTCCGATCAACTTTCGGAACTTAATTTGCCGCAAGACATCAAATCGCAAGACGACTTGAGCGCCGTCATTGGCGGCATCCAGAATCATGTCATCGACAAGATGGAATTATGGCAGTACTACGTCTTTGACAGAAAAGCAATTGTCGAAAGTGTCGAAAAACTAGCCAACGACAACTCGGCCCGCGTGTCGCCGGTAGAGCTTCCCTCAGACGTCGATGCTAACAACTTGAAGTCGCTTGCTTCCTTCGTATTGTCGTCGGCTAACGTAAACGGCTCCGTAATTTTGGGTGAAAGATTTGCCAATAAGCTAGACATTAAAAGATTCTTTGGCATTATCCTATCTGTGTTGAAGTCCCAGGGTACCCAGCCACAGGCTATAGTTGAAAAGGCTGGCTCCATCGTTGACGAAATCAATGCTGATCTTTACAAAGCATTCAACGACGACGTCAGTTCCATCAAGAATCAATTATCCGACAGAATTCGCTTTTTGAGATTGGACGACAATGGACCCAAGTTGGGCCCAGTTACCAAAGAAAAGCCTTTGATAGAAGCATACTTTACCCGTTTCAAAGATTCAAACGGCAAAGAATGGGCGCTCGCCAATAATGGCTGGATATGGGGTGGAAATCCCTTGGTGGACTTTGCCTCTTCCCAGTCCAAAGCATACTTGAGAAGAGAAGTTATAGTATGGAGCGACTGTGTTAAGTTGAGATACGGAACTGGGCCCGAGGACTCACCTGCGTTGTGGAAGAGGATGCTCGAATACACCAAGTTATGTGCTTCTACCTTTTGCGGATTCCGTCTCGATAATTGTCACTCTACTCCATTGCATGTAGGAGAAGCTTTGTTGGACGCAGCAAGGAGTGTCAATCCCAACTTGTACGTCGTGGCCGAGTTGTTCAGTGGTTCCGAAGAAATGGATAAAGTTTTCGTGGAGAGATTGGGTATCAACAGTCTTATTCGTGAGGCCATGCAAGCATGGAATGTTGGTGAACTTTCAAGACTTGTTCACAAACATGGAGGAAGACCCATTGGATCTTTCACATGGCTACCTTTGGACGATTTTGCCTATCCGGCAGGTTCAGAACCGGACAGCAATAAGTTCACCGATTCGTATTCCGAGCTTGAGATCCCCAAGGTGCTTACATACCAGGCCCCACATGCGTTATTCATGGATTGCACCCATGATAATGAAGCACCAGCGCAAAAGAGAACAGTTGAAGATACATTGCCCAACGCAGCCTTAGTTGCGTTTTGTTCTTCAGCCATTGGTACCAATTTTGGCTACGATGAATGCTACCCCGAGCTTCTCAACGTAGTCTCTGAACAGCGTCAATACTCTTATGGCGACAATGGAATTGGGAGCGTTAAGGGAAAGTTGAACGAGATCAGAAAGTCTCTTGCGAGAGAAAGTGAGGACATTGGAAGAGATCATGAAATGTACATCCACCATGAAGGTCAGTACATTACCATCCAGCGGTATAATTCTAGGACCGGAAAAGGTTGGTTTCTTATTGCAAGAAGCAAATTTAGCGACTACGAACAACCTCAGATTTTGTCCCCATGTATTTTGGGTGGAACCAAGGTCAAAGCCGAGTTTGCCTACACTCTCAGAAAGACTGGAGACTATCAGAGAGATGATAAAAAGTTGACTGGAATTCCTGTGAAAGTGGATGAGATTCCTCTTCCGTCAGTGGAAGTGAACAATTCTGATGCAGTAGTGAAAGTGGACGAGTCGTTCATACCTGGCTCTATTGCAGTGTTTTCCACTGAGATTCCTAAGGTCGATGCAACTTTGGATAAATTTGTTAGAGATGGAGCCATTGAAGCTTCCAAGAACCTCGACTTGTATGACTTGAATTCCTTGTTATACAGGTGTGAACCCGAAGAAAGAGATGCTAGTGGGGGATCTGATAGTCCATATACTATTCCTGGCTATGGCACCTTGGTATACGCTGGACTTCAAGGCTGGATATCTGCACTCAAGAATGTTATTTGGGAGAACAACTTGGGCCATGTAATCTGTGATCATCTTAGAGATGGTGAATGGGCTTTGGATTACGTTGTGAACCGGTTGGACAAGTACGCTCTGTCGTCCAAAAATCTTGGTCAATTTCAAGAATGGTTGAGGTCCAGAATGGATGCCATTAGAGTTGCACCATATTTCTTGCGTCCCCACTATTTTGCATTGGTGATTGGAGCCGCCTACGAGGCGTGTAGGTTCAGAGCATTAAGACAATTGGGCAGTAATATTCAGAATGCCACCAACTTTGTTCAAAGTATTGCTTTGACATCGGTGCAGTTTGTGGGATACATGGACAATACCTCATTAATGCCATTTGAAAAGATCCCCTCGATGAGTGCTGGGTTGCCCCATTTCAGTAACGACTACATGAGATGCTGGGGAAGAGATATCTTCATAGCATTTCGGGGCCATCTTATTGCTACCGAGCGCTATGAAGACGCAAAGCGACACATCATTGGGTTTGCTCAGACCCTCAAGCATGGTTTGATTCCCAACCTTCTTGATGCCGGAAGAAACCCGCGGTACAATGCTAGAGACGCAGCTTGGTTTTTCCTCCAGTCGATTCAAGAGTATGTGAAACATGTACCCAACGGGTCCGAAATTCTAGATGTGGAAGTGGACCGTAGGTTTCCATTGGATGACACCTATATCCCCTACGACGATAAGAGAGCGTTCAGCTACAAGACGTCAATACGGGATATTATTTTCGAGATTCTCCAGCGCCATGCTTCAGGAATTAGCTATCGTGAAGCCAACGCAGGCGTGAATCTTGATTCGCAAATGACTGACGAAGGATTCAATGTGAAAGTTTTTGTCGACTGGAAGACAGGGCTTGTTCATGGAGGATCCCAGTCGAATTGTGGTACTTGGATGGACAAGATGGGTGAAAGTGAAAAGGCTGGCTCCAAGGGAGTGCCTGGTACGCCCAGAGATGGAGCAGCAGTTGAGATTCAAGGTTTGCTTAAAAGTGCTCTCAGGTTTGTTCTTGAGCTCCATTCAAAGGGCTTGTTCAATTATGAGCTGGTTAAGCGGGACGACGGCACTTCCATTCTGTTTGAAGATTGGGACAAATTGGTGCAAAGTAGTTTTGAGCGGTGTTTCTACATCCCCGAAGACCCACAAGATGACCACAAGTACGAAATCGATTCTTCTTTGGTGAACAGACGAGGAATTTACAAGGATTTGTTCCGCACAGGTAAACCATATGAAGACTACCAGTTGCGGGCCAACTTTCCTATAGCCATGATGGTCGCACCGGAATTATTCACCCCAGCAAAAGCATTGACTGCGATTAACATGGCCGACAAGATCATCAGAGGACCTGTTGGTATGAGAACTTTGGATCCTTCAGACTGGAACTATAGACCGTACTACAATAATGGTGAAGATAGTACTGATTTTGCAACCTCAAAGGGCCGCAATTATCACCAGGGACCAGAATGGGTGTGGTGTTTTGGATACTTTATCCGTGCCTACTTGTACTTCCACTATGCCGCTGCCAAAGGGGCTGAGGTGGATGGAGATCCCTCAATCCAGATTTTGACTGATATTAACGAAAGACTTCAGGGCCATCAGAAATGGATCAGAGAGAGCCCATGGGCTGGCTTGACGGAATTGACCAATAAAGACGGCGAAATCTGCCACGACTCTTCTCCAACGCAAGCATGGAGCACGTCATGCTTGGTTGATTTGTACTTTGACTTGTGGAACCAAACCTACGGTAGCTAAATTAATATAGACCATACTAGAGTGATGGGGCTGTATGCACACCGCCTCACTACTTACCGATTTTTTTCATCGACGAACGACACTACCATGTCGTCGATCGCCCAGGCATTCAAAAATCTTGCCTTGTCGGCCGAGAATGCCAGCGTCCATGAATCTATCTACGAGGTGTCGTACGAGTATCTCTCGAAAGTGAAGAATTTCAGCGATGTCAAGTCGTTCCACAACTGTATGGTTTCGTTAATCAATATGGATAAGTACCAACAAGCATACGAACTTATCAAGAAAGTACCCGAGGACGTCCACAGTCAGTTTTCCATCGAGAAGGCATATGTATACTACAAGCTTGGCAAGTCTGACTTACTCTCCAAGGTATATGAGCAAAGCGACAAGTCGGACCAACTTTCCGATCGAGCTTTGAAACATGTTGTAACCCAAGACTGCTACCGCAAAGGAGACAATGCCACCGCATTGAAGCTCATACACAAGTTGATCAAAACAAATAGCCAAATTGATAGCGATAGTGATTTGGGATGCAATGAAAGAGCGATTCTTTTCCAAATGAAGTTTATGGAAAGTGGGAAAAATGTTGGCCACTTGACCACCAAGTCTGACGAGCAAAGTTATGACTGCTTGTTCAATGACTCGCTTATTTTGATAGCAAATAATCAGCTTGGTGATGCCCTCAATTTATTGGACACAGCGCAGTCCGTCTGCACCACTCAGAACCAAGACTTGGACGCTGGTGATCTCTTGCTAGAATTGGCTCCCATAAAATTGACCATTGCATACATATATCAAGTTCAAGGGCGGGTAGCGGAGGCCAAGTCGTTGTTGGACGAATTCAAGAATAATGAAACAGTTGACTATATGACCAAGCTTGTTACCACCAACAACTACTATGCCCTCGAAGACATTCCCGATTCAAAGCTGAGCATTGCCTTGAGGGATCTCGATTACCAGGGTAGAATGCATAAATTACAGCAAAAGTTGACCAAACCACAGCTGAACGTGCTCTTGAAGAACAGATTGTTGCTTCAATTCCACGCCCACGCCTTGTCAAAATCGTCCAAATATTTCTCCAAAGCTTTCACGAACGAGTTCCAAAAACTCTACCCAGGTGACTACACATTCAATGTCTACAAAGTACTCAATCTGCTCGATATAACCATCGCTGACGTGAACGACGGGAATGCCGAGCAATGTGCCAGGAAATTGTACCAGCACGCAAAGACAGACCTTTCCGAACCCGAGAGAATCTCTACTGCACTTCTCTTGGTGGCCGTCAATAACATTATGGGCCGCTATGACCAATGTCTCCGTGTGCTTGAGAGTATATGGGATTCGAGGACACCCGAAACATTCATTCCCGCACTTGCTGGTGCGTTATTTGGGTTGTTGAACGAGCTCAGTTACCATCAGGATGACCAGGGCGACCTGTTGTCGAAAACAAAGGCCAAACAAGCAAGCTTCATCGAGGCGCTCATCAAACATTTACAGGAACATGGGGTATCCAAGTGGTACAATTTTGCAAGAGAGATTGCATTCAAATTGTACCAGAATGGAGACGCGCTCGCGAGCGATATGTTTAGAGTTTTGCAGAAAGAAGACCCCGAGGATAGACTTGTTGCAGCTGCAGTTGACGGCGATAATAGTATGCTCGACAAGGTTGAAACCTTGCAAAGTTCCACTGACATAAACGAGCTTTTGTCCACTTCAATTGCATCGATGATTCCTGCGCCGCCCGCGGCTTCGACAAAACGAACGTTTAAGCCGTCAATTCTGAAAATTCACAAGAGTAAACGCAAGCCTCGGTTTTCGGCGAAGAAGGAATTCGTCGCGGCTGAAAAATTCAATGCGGCAGACTTGGACGAGGAGAGGTGGTTGCCCATGAGATTACGGTCGTACTACAAGCCCACGAAGAAGGACAGAAAAAAGGGCGGCCAGCAAGGAGCGTTGGAACAACCAAAGGACAAGAAAAAGAAAAAGTCGAAAAAGTAGATAACACAATTAATTTGCAGCCGCACGGCTGATGCGCACATGATGTAGACAGTCAAGATAGTTTGGGATTGGCTTCGATTTGTTGTGCGAGAAGCACCAGCATGCTCTGAAGCTGTCTCCCATACCACACCTCGAGTTCATCTCCTTTCATGGCTGCTTCGTTTATCGTGCTAATACCCGACCGGAAACCGGTCCCCGCACCGGAATTGGATAACCGCGCTGACGTAACCCGAGCCCTGGCTTATAAGTAGTATGGTTCAGATCTTTTTAAAACACAAAGCATGAGAGTATCCGCAAGCTTGAAAACACACAGCACCCTCTTGTACGGTGCCCGGGCTCCCACAACAATTTCTAGGGCATGTCTTGTCCGGGCAGCCAGGTTTTTCACCCTT
The DNA here is from genome assembly GCA_003676015.1 of Meyerozyma sp. JA9. NCBI lineage: Eukaryota > Fungi > Ascomycota > Pichiomycetes > Serinales > Debaryomycetaceae > Meyerozyma > Meyerozyma sp. JA9. Next base: position 414,609 of record NSDU01000025.1, on the reverse strand, counting down.
AGCACCACCACTGAAAATTACCCCACAAACCATGTTGCCGACGGAACCAAGCCTTACATTACCCCTTCGTTTGTAAATAACGAGTTTGTGAAGTCCGCCTCCGATACGTGGTTCGATATCCACGACCCAGCTACAAACCAGGTGGTTCTGCAGGTCCCCCAGTCCACCCCAGAAGAATTGGAGCAGGCGGTGGCTTCTGCTGAAGAAGCGTTCCACCTGTGGAAAGAGTACTCAATTATCCGTCGTCAGGGAATTGCCTTCAAGTTTGTGCAGTTGCTCCGCGAAAACATGGATAGAATTGCCGGAATAATTGTCTTGGAACAAGGAAAGACGTTTGCCGACGCCAAGGGAGATGTGTTGAGAGGTCTTCAAGTGGCCGAAGCGGCATGCAACGTCACCAACGATATGATGTCCAGCGGGCTCGAGGTGGCCACCGACATGGAGACGAAAATGATCAGAGAACCACTCGGAGTCGTGGGTTCGATCTGCCCTTTCAACTTTCCAGCAATGGTTCCTCTTTGGTCGTTGCCATTGGTGTTGGTTACAGGAAACACTGCCGTGATCAAACCGTCCGAGCGGGTTCCCGGAGCCTCCATGATTATCGCTGAGCTCGCAAAAGAGGCTGGGGTCCCGCCAGGAGTGGTCAACATCGTCCATGGAAAACACGATACCGTGAACAAAATCGTCGAGGATCCAAGAATTAAAGCCATTACGTTCGTTGGAGGCGACAAGGCAGGGGCCTACATCCACAAGCGCGGTAGCGAATTGGGCAAAAGGGTACAGGCCAACTTGGGGGCCAAAAACCACTTGGTGGTGCTTCCCGATGCCAACAAGTCTCAGTTTGTCAATGCCGTCAACGGCGCCGCCTTTGGTGCTGCCGGGCAGCGGTGTATGGCCATCAGTGTGCTCGTGACTGTCGGGCCCGAAACCAAGGCATGGGTAGAGGATATTGTTCACGACGGAGCCCAGCTCAAGGTGGGGTCAGGGTTCGACCCCAGTTCTGATTTGGGTCCGCTTGTCAACCCCACGGCATTGGCCCGTGCAATTGAGATCATCAACGACTCAGAGAAGCAGGGCGCCAAGGTGGTGTTGGACGGGCGAGGATTCAAGCCTTCGGACCCGAAATTGGCCAAGGGAAATTTCTTGGGTCCCACCGTCATCACCGGCGTGAAACCGGGCATGCGTGCCTACGACGAGGAGATCTTTGCCCCGGTGTTGTCTGTGGTCAATGTGGACACTCTTGACGAAGCCATCACGTTGGTGAATGCCAACAAGTATGGAAACGGAGTGTCGTTGTTCACGCTGTCGGGAGCTTCTGCACAGAAATTCACGAAGAACATCGCTCCGGGCCAGGTGGGGATCAACGTTCCCATCCCGGTGCCATTGCCAATGTTCTCGTTCACCGGAAACAAGGGATCGTTCTTGGGGGACCTCAACTTCTACGGGAAAGCAGGAATCACGTTTTTGACCAAACCGAAGACCATTACTACTTTATGGAAGACCACCCCGTTCGAGGAGGGCCTCAAGCCGTCTACAGTGATGCCCACGCAACAGTAGCCTACATAGCCCCACCTAGCCACAACCCCATTCGCATCTAAACCCCGTCGTAAGTCCACCAGTAAGTCTCACTTGTGTGCCGGCCGTGCAGCAGCAAGAATCCGGGGACCGCGATGCGATGCAGGAACCCAAGGCCCGAGACATCCTGCCGTTCCCGGCATCCTGCACCGGAAGCGTGTGCCCGTGGAAGCCGCGGGACAGGGGCCCGAGCTGGGGTGGACGGAGGAGTTTTGAAGGATATTGGATTGGCTGTGTTTGTAGTCAAGAGTGTATGTGGCATGCGGTGTTTCGTATGGTTGCAATTTGGCGAAAATTTTCATGTCTCGGACTTACATCAGCGGTGTTAAGTGTCGCATCCAGCCAGTGGGCGCCGACTGAAAAATTATTACCTCACCCGTTCTGTTCCGAGCACAGACCTTTTCACATATATACTGGCGGCAGCGCAACCGAGTCGCGCCTGCGGAAAATCTTGATTGTTCGATTTGTTCGCAGTCTATTTTTCACCCCCATCTACTTTCATCTATTCTATTCTTGCCAATTGACACCGTTGGCACCACCGGTTGCTTGTTGTTGAAACTGAACCATATTATTTTTTGCTCCTTGTTCTTTGCATATTATTGATTTCCCCAGGCTCGTCTCGCTCGAAGCAACCAATGCCTCATGTCTTGTAACATACGGACCTCCAAAAAATGGGTGCTTCCTCCCAAGCCCAGACCCGGCCGCAAACCCAGTGATAAACACGACGAAAAACCCACCGCCAACGCTTCGATGTCGGCACAGGAATTGACGTCAAACATCGCCGTCGTTGCTTCCGAAAACCAAAAGCTCAAAACTCATCTATTGTCGCTCATCTACGACTACAAAAACTTGAAGCACCTTGTGCTCGACCGGTCCCCTTCGTCGTCGCCGGTGCCGGTGGATCTCGTTTCCCCCACCGAAAGACGCAAACGGTCGTTCACAGAACTCAACCATTCGGACCCCATGAAGGAATTGATCTCGGACATGAGCGATTTGAGCCACAACACCCCGTCGCTCTCGCCAGCAGAACCTGCTACCCCGATAGAACCAGTAGACAATATGGAATATTCCGACACCGAAATTGACCAGGAGGTGTTCAGCTTCATCAACCTTGACATTGTGGACCAAAGAAAGACGTTTCCCATTGACGAGGAGTCCGAGCCCGACTCGGAGATGGAAGACGACGACAACGAATCGCCGTCACTTTCCCGAACCACTTCTCCATCTACATTTTCTGAGAATGAGGAAAACTCTCTCATGACGTCCCTCACACGGTCCACCACCGTTTCCACCAACAACTCGTTCTTCCAGGACAGGAAAGTCAAGCCGGGCACCTCTGCCGTCAAATTTTACGATCTCCCCAGTTTCACCCCGTCCGACTACAATTTCACGTTTGAGAACATTGACCAGTCGGCCAACTTGATGTCGATCATACAAGAAGACAAATACAACATGGTTACCGATTTCCTAGAAGAGAAACTCATAGACAACGATCTTAACTACTACGTGCAAAACGAAAGATTGGGATGATTACGATTAATGCTATTTATTCAATGAAAAAAAACATGTCATTCTGAAACGTAGAATTGCGAAATGCAACCTCGCTAAAATCCACCGGCGCCGCGAACCGAGCGCAAGCGGCAGCTCGCCCCATCGGGCCACTGCCCAGAAGGCCCCATGTGATGGCCAACTCCTATCTCTATAAATAAGATTCAGGCGCAAACAAACACCCGCTTGCTACCCCCACAACTTGATTGCAACCTCTCCGCTTTGTTTACCAAACACTAATTATAAATACCTTCCTGTGACAACCAAACTTAAATAGGCCCACATTGGCACTTGGCATTTATCACTCTTCAATGAAGTTTACTACTGTGTTCACCTTGCTTGCTACTTTGGCTTCTGCCATTGCTACTGCCACCCCAGTGGCCTCCTACGAAAGTTTCCGAGACTTGTCTGATGCCATCTTTGACTTTCCTCTGGGGTTGGCCTACTACAGCAAAGATACGAACCAATGGCTCTTGTTCAACGAAGATGACGATGTGGACGACGCTGGTGTTGAAAAGTACGCATTGGTGGATACAGACGCTGCCATTGCTGCTGCGGAAAAGCTAGGGTTCTCATGTGGAGAAGTTTCGCAGTCGTATAGTTTCAGTGAGCCTCAGACTACAATAGCCGAGGTGCTTGTGAAGAGAGTTTCGTGCACCATCAGTCCCTGTAGCAATGCACGGACATGCTGGCAACACGGCTGCAGGCAGTGCATGGGAGGAAGCGGCCGGTGTTTTGGAAACCTTTGAGAGAAGGGAAAAAGGAGAGAAATGAGAGAAATGAGAGAACTGATTGACAATAAAAAAAACCGAGAACAAATTGTGCGCGAATTTGCGATAGGAGAATCTACTAGTTACGAGTTGTATTGGTGTATATGAGTTTTGCATGTTGAATCAGGTGATAGCGACATGCGCTTATTTTTATTCTTCCCAATTTATGTTGTTATGTTTTCCGCTTTTCTGCAATTTACTTGTTTTTCCTTCCATTCCCTTTTCTAACCCCTATCCTCCACACCTCTTTCTTTCTCTCGTTCTTCCCCGGACACATCGCCCTATTTATCCCCCACCATTCCTGCATCGCACCCACCGGCAACATTTCCTCTCCTGTATAATATTCCGAGAATTGTGTCGATATAAGTATCCATGGAAGCCCTCGTAGACCAGCTCGAATTCCCCATTGATTTCGAAGGCCAGGCCAAAGCCGAAAGACTCTCAACCATACTAGTTTACTCAGGAGTAATTATAGCTTTACTAGCTGGCTTGATTACTCAAAACTTGACCATCTTGTTCTACGTGTTCTTTTCCAGTCTTGTTGCTACCCTTGCCGTGGTGGCACCCGCCTATCCTTTTTACAAAAAGAACCCTCCACAGTGGCTAAAGGTGAAATATGACCTCTAAATCCGCATCGAGCTACGAGCTGCTGAAAGAATTGTACTTGGGTTTCGATTTGTCAACCCAGCAATTGAAAATCATTGCTACCAATGAAAATCTCGACCATTTGGGAACCTACAACGTGGAGTTTGACCAGGAGTTTGGAGAGAAGTACGACGTGAAAAAGGGCGTGAGAGTCAACGAACAGTCGGGCGAAATTGTGTCTCCGGTTGCAATGTGGCTCGATGCCTTAGATTTCTTGTTCGGCAAGATGAAACAACAAAAGTTTCCCTTTGAAAAGGTCGTTGGCATCAGTGGCTCTGGCCAGCAACACGGGTCCGTGTACTGGTCGCTGGAGGCGCCTCAATTGTTGTCCAACTTGGACGCTTCAACAACCCTCGCATCGCAGTTAAAGTCTGCATTCACGTTTCCTGAATCTCCCAATTGGCAAGATCATTCGACGGGAGAGGAAATCAAGGTCTTTGAAGATACCGTGGGCGGTCCTGAAAAGCTCGCCGAATTGACAGGCTCGAGGGCTCATTACCGATTCACCGGTCTTCAGATTCGAAAATTAGCAGTGAGAAAAAACCCACAACTTTATAGAGAAACCCACAGAATCTCGTTGGTGTCCAGTTTTGTTGCCAGCGTTTTGTCTGGCGAGATTACAACTATCGAGCAGGCGGAAGCTTGTGGCATGAACATCTACGATATCAAGAAACACGATTATGACGATGAACTCTTGTCGTTGGCTGCAGGCGTTCATCCAAAGGCAGATAACGCTTCAGAAGAAGAACGCGAAAAGGGCGTAGCTTCGTTGAAACAAAAGTTGGGCGAGGTTAAGAAGGTATCGTACGACAATTGTGGAACAATTAGCTCTTACTTTGTGAACAAGTTTGGCCTCAACCCTTCTGCTCGGATTTACCCATTTACTGGTGACAATTTGGCAACGATCATCTCATTGCCGCTTCATCCCAACGATATCTTGTTGTCATTGGGTACTTCAACCACTGTGTTGTTGGTGACTCAGAACTTCAAGCCGTCGGCCCAATATCACTTGTTTGTCCATCCAACTATGCCCAACCACTACATGGGTATGATATGCTACTGCAATGGTGCACTTGCTCGTGAAAAGGTTCGCGATGCTTTGAATGAAAAGTACAGTTTGGGCAAGAACTCGTGGGACAAATTCAACGAGGTTTTGGACAGTTCCAAGAGTTTCGACGACAAGTTGGGCATTTATTTTCCACTCGGCGAGATAGTGCCAAATGCCTCTGCTCAGTTCAAACGCAGCAAGCTCAACAACGGCAAGGTTGAAGATGTGGAGTCGTGGGATATCGAAGAAGATGTTAGTTCCATTGTAGAGTCTCAATCCTTGAGTGCTCGGCTTCGTGCGGGCCCGATGTTGAATGGCTCACACTCGAGCACTTCGGCGACACCCGAAATTGACGAATCGTCATCCGACGGAAGCTCTAAATTGAAAAAGATGTACCACGAACTCCACTCGGAATTTGGTGATTTGTACACCGATGGTGAGAAGCACACATTTGGGTCTTTGACGTCGCGGCCCAGGAACACATTTTTCGTTGGCGGAGCTTCCAATAACCTCAGTATTGTGAGAAAAATGGCGTCGATACTTGGCGCCATGGAGCACAATTACAAGGTTGAAATTCCCAATGCCTGTGCTTTAGGTGGGGCATACAAAGCCAGCTGGAGTCACACCTGTGAGAAGAAAAACCAGTGGATCAACTACGATGACTACATTAGCCAGAACTTCCATTTTGACGATTTGGACCCAGTACAAGTGAAGGACGAATGGGAGAGCTATTTCAAGGGTATGGGAATGCTTGCCAAGATGGAGGAGAATTTGAAGCATGATTAGCTAAATACAACCTAGACAATAATTTCGCACTCGTATTTTCAGATCATACATTCTCTATATACCAATGAGGAAGTGTACTCTGGCCATATTGGGCACATACAAGACCTCTACGCCACGCCTAGGCCACGGCATTGCACTTGCTAGACTCTATAGTACCCAGAATGACCTTTCAAATCAGATAAAAGACCGCATACAATCTATTCCAATTCTTCAAGATGGCCACAATGGTAAAATTGTCACTACTCTTATGACAGCTTTGAGCGGTAAAGACGATCAATTTCGTTCATTGGTGAAGCAGATCAATGAGCTAGACTGCGTACCGGATGATACAAGACACTCGATCATGAATGAAGTCCTTTCATTAGCATTGAAGCATGACTTTTCGCTTTACTATCATGTACCCGAAACTCATCAATGGTCAGCAAAAGCTATCAAAACACTTGTTCAGGCAAACCCGGGGCGGGCAATGTCTACCTGGGAGCTAATTGCTCGCCATTCCATTGATCCTGCTGATGATCTTCTCGAGGTACTCGTTGAAAAAGCCCTTTTTGGGGAACGTTATGAACAAGAAGAAAGCGAACAATTTGAGTTTAGCGGTATGCACATATACAAAGCGATAGACTTATATGGAAGGATCAGTCAGCCCAGTAAAGAAATACTGAAGTTGCTTGTGCGGACGTTAACTGATCAAGAAGCACTTTCGGCATTGAAATATGCCAACATAAACCCCACAATCTTGAAAGAGAGTTTAGAGGATGACATCTCTCCTGTTGCGTACTTGCGGATTTTCCAGGTTTTGTTTGATCTAGATCCAGGCATGTTGTCGAGTAAGGACTTGAGCAAGGCATTCCTAAGTTGTTACGCCAGTAACACTCTGAGTTTCGAAACCGCATTGGACAACGACACCAAGTGTTGCAAACAATTGGAGAAGTTTTTCGGAGAGCCAATGCCTCCCATTGATACAAGATCGTTTATGGAAACTATTGTTGCATACATTGACCAGAACAAACTAGACAGCGACAGAACCCCGGACTCTCTTTTATTGAGACTTGAGATGGTCAGAGCATATGGTATCTATCTCGACGATATGAGTGCTGCTTTGGAAAAGTTTCACTACTATCAAACCCACGATAAATTTGGTATTGAATTTGTGCAGTTAAATCTTCAACAAGCGTTCACATTCCAAGCGGTAAAGCAAGAGAACCCTCACTACCTCAAAGTTGCAGAAACACTCATCACCCCAGAGCAGATCGCCGTTACTTCCTTGAAGCATTTGATACTAGCAAGGTCGGCATTTGATGTCAATTCGAGTCTCGAGCTCTACAATGATTACATACAAAAAGTGTCGAAGGACATCAATTCCGCCACCAACCGGTCAGCGGCAGGACAATTGACAGAAGCATTGATGCTTGCTAACCTTTACAACAACGACCGAGAATTTGCCCAAGTTATATTCGATGGAGCTATCGCACTGAGCACCGTGAAAGACGAGCACGAAATTGCAAAGTTGCAATCGCTTTTCAAGGTTTACGGAGACGCATGGAAGCACGACAACTGGGAGTCAGCAAAGCCCATTCTCAAGGCGGAAATACTCAAACACATTCAACAGTAGTATAAAACCCACCCCACCATTCCTGCATGCGCCAATGACTCATATATATATCAGAAACCACCAGTCTCAACCACTGAAAAATTCCACCGAATATGTCAGCACCTGTTTCCATACATCTCAGAGCGGAGACCAAGCCCTTAGAGGCCAGAGCCGGATTGTCGCCATCTGTGACCAAGGCATTGTTGGACGCGGGCTTCAAGGTTTATGTTGAAAAGAGTTCCCAGTCGACTTTCGATGCCGACGAATATGCCCAAGTGGGCGCTGAAATTGTGCCTGAGGGTTCATGGAAAGACGCACCCAAGGACCGTATAATCTACGGATTGAAGGAGTTGCCAGAAGGTGAAACTTTTCCTCTTGTTCACGAACACATTCAGTTTGCTCATTGCTACAAGGACCAAGCTGGCTGGAAGGATGTGTTGTCGAGATTTCCCGCCGGAAATGGAACCTTGTACGACTTGGAGTTTTTGGAAAACGACGAGGGCCGTAGGGTGGCTGCGTTTGGTTTCTACGCTGGTTTTGCTGGTGCCGCAATTGGTTTGAGGGACTGGGCTTTCAAGCAGACTCACGCCGACGACGAAGAATTGCGTGGTGTCACTCCTTACGCTAACGAGGAAGAGTTACTTAAGGAAGTCAAGGAGGACCTCGATGCTGCGTTGGCCAAGAATGGGGGCAAGTACCCTCAATGTTTGGTCATCGGTGCCTTGGGAAGATGTGGCTCTGGAGCTGTTTCTTTGTTCAAGAAGGCCGGTATTCCTGACGAAAAGATTCTCCAGTGGGATATGAAGGAAACTGCCCGTGGTGGGCCCTTCGAGGAAATCACCGACTCGGACATTTTCATCAACTGTATCTACTTGTCCCAGCCCATTCCTCCCTTTGTCAGCTCCGAGACTTTGAATTCAGACCTGAGAAAGTTGAGAACTATAGTCGATGTGTCCGCCGACACAACCAACCCAAACAACCCTATCCCTGTGTATACCGAAATCACCGATTTCGACAGACCCACGGCTCTTGTCAAGACCACTGCTGGACCAAAGTTGTCTGTGTGCTCGATCGACCACTTGCCTTCGTTGGTTCCTAGAGAAGCCTCTGAGACCTTTGCTAAGGACTTGTTGCCTACGTTGCTTCAGCTTCCTGAAAGACACACTGCTCCAGTATACGTGAGAGCCAAGCAACTTTTCGACAAGCATGTCGCAAGATTGAGTCAATAAATAGAGGGTCTTACATACTTGGCTGTAAAGTATTAATTGATGAACATTGGTGAAGATCCGTACTTCATTATGCTACACTATACACGCTACTCAAGTGTCACACTCACCTTGGACTTTTTGCTCTTCTTCTTTTTCTTTGGTTTCATGACTTTTTTGATCTCTTCACCATCAGTCTCATATTCCGATTCTGGGGCCGGTTCCTCGTCTTCTGTCAAACGCCGCTTCATGGTGCTGTATTTCTCTACACTCTCAGAGCAAGCAGAAACACAGTTGAGTCTCTCTCCTGAGTCGTAAACTGCAACTTCGGTCTTTTCTTGCATGTCCCATACCACGATCTTACCATCTGAAGACACCGAAATTAAATACGTCTTGCCCCCAGTTTCTGTAGGATTGGAAAACACTGTGATATCCTTCACACGGTTTGAGTGTCCTCTCAAATTGAATTCTGCTTCTAAGGTTGCTTGCTCATCTGGAGACCCACCCTCTTGGCATAGCTTTGACATATTGTAAAATTCAATGAGACCTTTTCCGTTTCCTGTAATCAACCATTCCTCTCCATCGATTACTGCAACTTGCATGCACATTAGAGTGGATGCAAATTTAATTCTCCTGATCATGGAGGCCGAAGATGTACTGTAAACGAGAATCTGACTCAAGAGGCCAACCACGAAATTTTCACCAGATTGGGACCATGCTACTTTTTCTGGCGCCTGACCCAAATGTATCTTACCCTTTATTTTGAGAACAGCAGCCTTCTTGGCGGTCATAAGATTCCACAAGCGTACAGTATAGTCTTGAGAAACCGAGATAGCTACTCTCCCAGAAGGATGTATAGCAACGTCATTGACCTTTCCTTGGTGTCCCTTCAAGGTACCAAACACCTCCCAGTCTTTGGTTCTCCACACAATGATTTTACCGTCTTCTGAGCCGGAAATCAACCACTTTCCAGATTTTTCTGTCAGTCCTGCTTCATGCTTCTCATCTGAAAATCGTAATGTTGTCACCGTTCCTTGATGACTGAGAAGGTTTCCCAACTCCTTACGCTTCTGCAAGTCGTAGATACGTATATGCTCGTCGTTGGAACCTGTAACCAAGTATCGCTTGGCAATATCCATACACTTGATGGAGAGTGAATGTGCTTGAAAATGGAAAATAGGTTGGAAAACTGGTTCCTTGCCAAGAATAAGGGACAAGCACAAGAGATTGTGCTCGTAGGACCCAGCCATGATGCGAAATTGTACGGGAGCACCGCTCATGTTGTGATATACAAAAGAAGAGGTTGCAAGAAACTTGAGATGAGCAGACTGCATCAAGTGCCAGCTCGAAAAGTTGTCGCACTAGAGAAAGGTTTCTGTGCAGGTGACGCAAAATGGATGGATCTGAATCGTTACTTGTGTAGACTGGTACCGAAGGTTTCAAATGAAGTTGTGGTATACGACCACCTTCGAAAAGGGATATGTATAAATTGTAAAACACCTTTTGCATTTTATTCCAAAGGCAGGGGGAAGGTTTCTAGCTGCCCTTTAGATTTCTAACCGACTTGTTGATGACTTCATCAGATCTGTACTTAATGAAAAGACTCATCATGATACATTTGCTCATATCTCGGGTTTACCTTTTATCTCAACTTCATGGCTTGAGCTTGCAAATTTCGCACGCGCTATTTGCAGCCATCGCACCTGTATAAGAGCAAGCGATGCAAGTATAGATAACCAACACTTGGCATACCGTAGTGATAGCAACGCAAACTATATACAGTAACTGCTGTAGAGGTTCGTTTTCAATTGTTGCCAGGAATAATTTGTTTGAGATGGTTTTTACAGACTCGAGAACAATCAAGAGAAATACACGCTTCGTGTGCTACGTCGAGTGGGCCAATTCCCTTATATACCCATCTGATTTCTTTCCAGCACCAATGGCCCAAATGGATTCAATGCTTTTGATTCAATGCTGTTGATTCAATGCTGTTTTCCGAGTCTGGATACTCTTTCCGAGCTAATGGAAAATCCTGTACACAAAACGGTTGCAACCGAGCTCGATCGACAATCGAGATCTTCGCGTATACTCTTTCTTCATTCATAGGCTCTGCCCCGCTGTTTGTCCATACTCTTCAGCAACAATGGCTAACCCTTTCACTTCTCTAGCGGAACAGTATGCTTCGGAAGAGGCTCAAAACAGATACAGAGTAGCTAGAAACGAAGCTCAACGGAAATTACTACTTGAGAACCCCGCTGTAAATGTGGATCCTGTTCTTGCGGGAACGGAGCAAGACAAACGAATGGCTTGCTGCGTGGTGTCTCGGCCAGATAATCCGACAAAAGAGCTCATTCTGTTGATTCAGAATAAGTTGCAAAATTCGGTTTCCACCGAAATTTGGTTGACTCCGCCGGAGAACTTGCACATGACCCTCTTGGAAGTGGCCCACTCGCGCCCCGAGAAAGAGATAGAATCCCTTGTACATGTCTTGAAACCAATGATGGAGGCAATTAACTCAATTGCTGCGGAAGGTCCGGTTCTTAAACACCCATTATTGTGCTACGATGCAAATGCATTGGCATTGTCGTTCACGTCTTCAAACCCTACGCACACCAAGCTCCGTGAAACCCTCTACGACTTTGCTACTCGTAACGGAGTTGACATTCTACCCCGGTACGCAGGTCCTTCTGCTCATATAACCATCGCGCGCTTCAAACAGCCACTTTCTGCTGAAGATGTCAAACATATGCTAGAAACAATTGCATCCATTAACAATTCCATGCCAAACCACGAGTGGAAAATCACTTCGGCATCACTCTCGTCGGGCTTAATTTGGTACGGCCAGCAGGGCACCATGTTTCAGTAGGTGGAGACGCACCCATACACCGGGTTGATTGTTCGATCCCAAGTAAATATGTAGTTTGCAACAATTACCCTTCTACACCACAACACACAATGGTGAACCAACGAACCCCGTCTCAGCACAATTCGACCTTGTTCATTCTGCCGCACATTGCTACTCGCCGACAGCTCTTCAAGACACCTCCAAACCCCTCCACGAAGCTTTTGGACTCGCCAGGATCGCATTCGTTTTTTCTTGAAAAAAGTGTCACAGGCGAAGGAAACGATTCTGATCCCCTCACACTCGTCGAGAGACTACGGTTGTGGCGCCACGATGCGCTCATGCAACACCAATATCAAACAGCTGCATTTGTGGGAGATAAAGTACTCTCTTTAACCCACGACGCCAACGACGCTTTCTGGTTGGCACAGGTATATTACAATAGCGGGCAGTATTTGCGAGCGAAAGAGCTTATACTGGGAAAACCCGAATACGAAAAGTCAGTTACGTGCCGATATCTCGCTGCTCGCAGTGCCATTAAGCTAGAATTGTGGGATGAAGCCTTGGATCTTGTAGGTGAAAATAACCCATTCAGCGACCGTTCGGATCGAGCTCGTGGCGAAAGAGCTATACTCTCAGATAACAAGCGCACAGAACAGCCGCCCAAAGAGGTTGGAGACGGGGGAATTAAACTCGAAGCGTCGATGTGCTACTTGAGGGGAATGATTTATGCCAACCAGAATAATTTTGAACGAGCTAAAGAATGTTACAAGGAGGCATTGGTGGTGGATGTCAAGTGCTACGAGGCATTCAACGAGCTTGTGTCCAACAGCATGATGTTGCCAGCGGAAGAATGGGACTTTGTGCAGAATCTTCGATACGACGATGATCTAATAAGGCTATTGTATTGTAGCCGCTTGAGCAAGTATGTCAACCGCACCCGGTACGAGGAGGCTGACGCCATTCTCAACCAGGAATATGAACTACACGACAACAATGACCTACTCGTCAATAGGGCCCACTATTTATACGTTCTGTGCAACTTTAACGAGTGTCTCCAAGTTTGCGAAAAGGTGCTAGCACAAGACCATCTCAACTTTGAGGTGCTCCCGCTCTACTTTAGCTGTCTTTACGAAATTGGCGGGAAGAACAAGCTCTTCCTCAAGGCACACCAATTGGCCGATACTCATCCCACCGATCCCGTAACGTGGTTGGCCATCGGCACCTACTATTTGCTGGTCAATAACCTTCCGGAAGCTCGAAAATTCTTCTCCAAGGCCACTCTCTTGGACCCAAACCAAGGCTATGCCTGGATAGGTTTTGGCCACACTTTTGCAGCCGATGGTGAGCACGAACAGGCTATGTCGGCGTATGCTTTTGCGGCCCGTCTCTATCCGGGAACCCATCTTCCCCATCTATTTTTGGGCATGCAACATTTTCTCATGAACAATTTCAGTCTCGCACAAGAATATCTCCAGTCCCTGTACCAGATCTGTGCCTCGGATCCGCTTCTACTCAATGAGCTCGGAGTGGTATGCTTCCATCGCAATAATCTATCCCGAGCCCAGGCGTACTTTGAGGAGGCACTTGCAGCCGCCAAGCACCTCAATTCCGACTCTAAAGCTTGGATATCTATACACACGAATTTGGGACACACGTTTCGCCGGTCCAAGCAGCTCGAAAAAGCACTCGAATGCTTCCAGCAGGTACTTCGTCTTAGCCACAAGGACGATGCCAGCATTTTGGCGGCGGTTGGACTAGTTCACTTGAAGTTGGGCAACGCCTCGATGGCTGTGGAATCGCTTCATGATTCACTCGCGATATCTCCGTCGGATCCAATTGCAAACGACCTCCTCAAGAGAGCTTTGGAGCTGAGCCGGGACTCGTTTACGTCGGTTCCTGTGCCTGGTATACCCAAGACCAGGAGACAAGACGAGAATCAGGATGTTGGCGCACTTGCGGAATCGCTAAAGAGAGGTGAGGACTCGAGCGAGGATGAAGAAATGGAAATGGAAAGCGACTAGGTTAGAGCAGGCTAGTGCGGAACCCTATGAAGCAGAAGCTGGTTATACTACGAAGCTGGCTAGTGCGGAACTGTACGGAAGTCACTACGGAGCCGAACCCATCAAAGCCACGAACGCTTCCAGCCTAATACAAATAGAAGTATCTCGGAGAATAGAAGTTCTGTCACCTCAGCAAGCCACATGGAAGCCCAGAGCTCGTAAATGGCCAAATTCTCCGTTCACAATGCCCCGGCCTGTATTCAAGGTTCTTCCTGTCGTCGTCTATTTTGATTTCGCCCTGCGCGGCCGGCTGCGGGAAGAACAATAAAGTGTCTAAAAGGGGTATGGATCCTTTGTATACGGATCAATAACACACCACGCAATTAAAGGGGCTTTGAACCAGTATATATCAAGGCATATATCAAGGCATAAGGCATATCACGGCGTAAGGCATATATCCACCAAGAGCTATTATAGTGCACTAATTGTGTTTTACCCATTGCCAGTTTATTAATAGCCCGATTCGAAAACTCCGCTACCAGCTGGCCAATTGACCAAAACAGACGATTCCTGATCCTTCCTCACATCCACCTTATCTCGTCACTCCATTGCATCAACCACCATGAACACAAGATCTCCCATCGCCGGAGACGACTCCGACACCACCGTATTGGATATTGCATTTAACCAAGACCAAGGCTGTTTTGCCATTGCCCACGAATATGGGTTTCTCGTGTTCAACACGGATCCGCTTGATTTGCGGGTCAAGCGAAAGTTTGCCGGAACCTCGTCTGGAGTGGGCCACATCGCTATGCTCCATCGCACAAACTACTTGGCCCTTGTGGGCGGCGGAATGAACCCCCGGTACCCAGAAACCAAGCTTATGATCTGGGACGACCTCAAGCGGAAAAACAGCTTGCAATTGGATTTTGCCTCGCCGATTTTGAACGTTCTCTTGTCGAGAACCCGGATCGTGGTGGTGCTCAAAAACCACGTTCATGTGTATGGATTCTCGTCTCAACCCCACAAAATTGCATCTTACGAAACAAGCGACAACCACCACGGCTTGGCCGACTTGTCGGTCAACGTAAGCTACTCCGACATTGACAGCTCCGCCTCGACGTCCGGCGAATCTTCAAATTCCAACGACTCCAAGCACGAAGGCAAGCAGCAAACCCTAGCATTTCCCGCCCGCACGGCGGGCCAGATCCACCTAGTGGACGTTTCCGCCCAGGGCCAACAGCGCAATGTGGTCAACATCATCAAGGCCCACAAATCCAGCATTCGTTGTCTAACTCTCAACAGATCGGGCACTCTCGTCGCATCGGCGTCCGAAACCGGCACCATCATAAGAATCCATTCCACTCGTTCCACAGCAATCTTGTTCGAGTTCCGCAGAGGACTCGACAGAGCAGACATAACATCCATGAGATTCTCCCACGACGATAGTAAACTCGCGGTTCTATCGGACAAGACAACCTTACATGTATTTAATATTAACCCCTCCCAACAAGAAGAACCGGACAACGACGTGAAAGCCCCCACAAATAGACATCACGTATTTAGCTTTCTTCCCGTCCCGGTGCCTACATACTTCCGTTCAGTGTGGTCGTTTTGTTCCGTAAACACAAACCAGTACCATCCACGCTCCGACGAGAACGACACTGGTGTCATAGGATGGTCGTCGAATGATAGCATTATAATTGTTTGGAAGAAGCAGCAGCTCTGGGAGCGGTATGTGATCGGCCCAGCAGCCAATGGGTGGCAGTTGACTCGCCATAGCTGGCGGTCTTTGGCCATCGAGGATGTCGATAAGTGGTGAGAGACAACATTGTGTTGATGCTTATAGTTGACGATATGTACATAATGAATCACAGTAGAACCTCGCATAGTATCGGACTATGAAACTGCTTGTTGCTGGAAGCCAGAACCAGCCGCCATCTCTTGCCGTGGTAGTTTCGAACAAACCGATGGGCGTTGTGCTGGTCTGCAAACCTGATGAGTGTTAAGTGAACTTGGTTGACAGGGTCGAGTCGAATGGTGGTGAAGCAGTCATTAACGCTGGAAGATTTAGCCAAGTCGTAGTCCCAGAGTAATTTTGGAAGTGCATGCGGAGAAAGGTCCATTGGAAGGTTTCGAACAAGAACTGAGCTATGTCTTGTCTTAGGGTCGAGAAACCTAAAAAGAGGTTTGTGAGTGGGATCCACATCCAGCAATCTATAGTCTTCGGAATCTCGGTCTATTGTGGAAGATGTTTCTTTGATCTCGCCCAAAAGTTTCAGCTTCTCTTTTGACGACAGAAATATCGTACTTACCGGAGTCTTGGGCACCAGCTCGTACACTAACGGCTTGTTATTCAAGACACTGTTGATACCAGGGTCTAAAAATGGCGACAGCATGTACTTGAGCTCCGACTCTTTGGGTAAAACGAACTCAAGCTTCATATCGAAACCATTTACTACCTTGTCTCTCGTCTCCATCCAATACACACACGCGTGCTTATGGGACTCAAAAAGCAAGTAATATGACCCGCTGTGAAGCAAACTGAGAGGATTTCGCCCTTTTATGGCACTAAATGGAAGTCCATTACGACGCAAGTCTCCCACGAGATTGTAGCGCCGCTCTCTGTTGATGGGAAAAAGATTGTAGAAATCATGCTGTGATATAAATGAGTTCGGACAGGTGAACTTTAGTATGTTTGAGCGGTTTTTCGTCAATGGACCTCGAGGAAGTTCTGCAACTGCTTGTTCGATTGGTTTCTGTCTCCATTCGTTTTCTGCCAAAGAGTCCAAAACTGACTTTTGTGGCTCGCTGTCTTGTTGGTATAAAACCTTCGTCACTATCGGCACCTTGGTGGCCACCTCCTTCAGTGTCGTCGTGTATAAAAGATTAAGTAGTCGATCAGATGCCTTTTTATCAATCTTCATTATCCAGTGTGCAGCTCTGCGACCGATTTGGTGTGGCTCTTTGGTTATATGCAGTACAACAATTTGACCACAAATGGTGTTTCGTAAGAGACTTTGGCAGAAGTGGAAGTTTTCTCCTTGTACACTTCTTTGAACTTGGTCTCATTGCGGGACTCGTTACCACACTTCCACCTTCCCCTCGTTTCTCGTTCCCCACCGCGGGCTAGTTTGAGGCCCGTACACCGAGCGGACGGTCAAAATTAGAGCGACCCTGGTGCGTCCGAGGTTTGTCCCATAGTCTGCTACCGTCTACGAGTGTTTGCAGAGCACATTTTTTCGTCGTTTTGATTTACAGCGAGTGTTAAAATCGTGTAATCGACTCAGGCGATACGATATATTTATTGTGCGATTTGCAGTTTCAGGAGGCGTTTCCTTTTTGTATCCAGTGGTCCACTTTAGAACCGCCAGTGTGTGGCAAGAAGCTGATTCTCTCGCAGTGGAAGACACTTCTGTGCGAGAAGTAGCTGCCTTGAAAGCTTTGGTTTATTATCAATATCTGTTCCGCTGTGACATTCTGGCAGACCATCATTAAGGGCTCACTTACAGCCGATTCTACGCCATATTTCGAAATCCAGCTGAAATGCCATCGGAAACTATATGGTCCAGCTCCTCCAGCGGCGGAAACTACCGCTCGAGAATAGACATGATCAACCCCGAGTTCTCCAAAATGTTCTCGGAAGACCCGTTCAGTGGTAGCAGTGATGCCCAGGGAAGAAGATTCTCGTTCAACGATGGCAGCGATATCGACGATTCCATCTTTGGTTTGAAACGTGGCTCGTTGTCTGCGGTAACAGCTCCCGCCGGAAATTCAAGAGACGCCATGGCGTCAGGTCCTAGACCTCCGTTTGGCGCAGCCTCTATTAGTGGAGGTATTGCCAGTAGGCACCCACCCCAGGAAAGCTTTTTGCAGAAATTCTCGTCTGTTGCTGATGCCACCAGAGATATCGAGTTGAGCAATGGATTGGGGTCGTTGGCGCTAGGCTCTGACTCTCGGAGAACCAGCTTCAACAGCGCCGCAGAAAAGCCCAGTGGTATTGGCTATCTCTCTACTCCACAGGGATCCATGAATGAGAATTTGAACTCGCGTAACTCGAGACACCAGTCCATCAGTGACAAGATCGACAAATACAATAGTACGTCTCCGATCCAGGGTGCTGCTTCTCTTTCGATCAATTCAGATCTCAATGGCGGAAGCAACTCTCCCAAAAACCAGCTCAATGAGCTGAAACCGGGGCTTAGTTTTTGGGATCCCGCTGGTGCAACGTCGTTCACCCCAAGTAATGTGGGTCCTTTTGTGCCCAACAACTACAATTACTTTATGGCTGATGGTGTTGGAATGCCCTTGCCGCCTTTTATGTACACGAGAGCCGCTATGGACGGTGCTCCTCCTGCTCCCTACATGGTACCATCCCCTCCTCCATTTATGGATTCTCAATTCTACGGTATGATGAGACCACCTCAGGTTCCTGTCGATAACGAGGGAGATGATTCGTCGAAAGAGAAGAGCCAAGAGGCCCCATCCAACGCCGAAGATGAACCATCTATTAGAGGTTCGCATGCTCCCGGAATCGGCTTGAACAGAGGCATGCCAACAGGTTTCCCTTACCCTTTCCATCCATACCCGTACCAGGCTTCACCTCCTCCTTTCACGCCTCCTGAAATGAACCAGAAAACAGAAGAACGCCCGGCATCGACACCTTCGCAACCCGCAGGGAAAAGAAAAGGAGGGACTCGGAATTTCTCTTCAGGTAAAGGTGGTAACCACATTTACAGGTCTCCTCTTTTGGAAGAAGTCCGTTCCAATTCCAAGGGCAAGGAGTACCACTTGAAAGATATCTATGGACATGCGGTTGAGTTCACGAAGGATCAACATGGTTCCCGGTTCATTCAGCAGAAGCTTCCAACCGCCTCGAACGAGGAAAAAGAAGTTATTTTCAATGAAATTAGAGAAACATCTTATGAGTTGATGACAGATGTGTTCGGAAACTATGTGATACAAAAGTATTTTGAGCACGGCAACAACACTCAGAAGCAAGTTCTTTTGAAGTTTATGATAGGTCATGTCTATGAACTCTCACTCCAAATGTATGGGTGTCGTGTTGTTCAGCGTGCTTTGGAAGCTGTTGACTTGAAAGGCCAGATTCTGATCATTGACGAATTGAGGGATCATATCCTTGTTTGCGCCAAAGATCAGAACGGTAATCATGTTATTCAAAAGTCTATTGAGAAGATACCATTCTCAGAAATCACTTTCATTATGGATTCTTTGGAGGACCAAATTTACCACTTGTCGACGCACCCATATGGTTGCAGAGTTATTCAGAGATTATTGGAGCATGCAGATCCAAAACGACAGCAAGAGATGCTAGATGAACTAAACCGTTTTATCTTCTACTTAATTCAGGATCAGTATGGTAACTATGTGATGCAACATATTCTTGAACGTGGGAGCAGCAAGGACAGGGAAGCTATCCTTGAGGTTGTACTAGGGTCTGTGGTCAACTTCTCAAAGCACAAGTTTGCTTCAAATGTTATTGAAAAATGTATAAAGTTTGGTACCGTGAAGCAAAAGAGAAGAATTCTTGATGAGGTGATGCTCGGTAATGAGGACCCTACTGTTGAAACCGTGAGCGATGAGTCACCTTTGGCATTAATGATGAAAGATCAATATGCGAACTACGTGATACAAAAGCTTGTGGAGGGTTTTGACGCAAAGGGCGAAGAGAAGAGAAAGCTTGTCATGAAATTAAGACAATACTTGAAGCAAATTTCGTCCAAAAATACTTACGGCAAGCACCTCGCTTCAGTGGAGAAGATGATTGTAGTAGCCGAAACTGCCTTGATAGATGCCGATAATGATCCTTGAGCTACGTTCATTACCAAGTTGTTTTTATTGTTGTATATAATGTGAATAGTTAGAATCAAAAAAGAGTACATATGATTGATTGAAAACAAGTTTATATTCTAGTCATCATACATATATCATATATCCAACGGGTGGAATGACTCACCCAATTGTTTGGTGAATGAAGACCACAAGTCGGGCGAGATTTCTTCCACTTGAGCAAACTGTTCCAGATACAATTTTTTCACTTCTGGCGAGCTTATCACCATGGAAGTGGGTCCTTTTTTGACGATGAAGTCAAATAATGTAATTGCCTTGAGTAGGCGGCTCTCCGAAATTGTCAAGATCTCAATCTCGGTGAGGGTGGTTATTTTGGAGCCGTCTTGTTTTTTGACGGAACGAGCTAGACCATCCTGATCCCAGGTTCCGTCGTCAGAAGAGTTGGAAGATGCTATGGTGAAGTTTGCGCTGCCATCGCGATCAGACAGCGACCGCAAACTCTTCAGGATTTGGTCGAGACTAAGCAACGACGACGAGCTTACCGTTGAAGACACCGCCTCTCTTTGCTGGCCGTCCTGGCCGTTGCCCTGGAAGAACTCGTTCAAGTGAGACAAGCTAGCTCCAATGGCACCACCGGGGTGCTTGATGGAAAACAGCTTTTTGCGCTTGAGCAAGTCGTCTTCCAATATTTCAGAGAGAGCCAACACAGCGGCATCGGCGACAGCCAACGACAAGGTGGTCGACACGGTGGGTGCAGGCAAGCCGTGGATAGCTTCTTCGTTCAAGTGGGACGGCAATTCTGCGTAGAGCAACGATTTGACCTGGGGAGACTGCGACAACTTGGACGACTTGCTGCATGTCAAGAGAATTATAGGCACCGCCTTCGGTATATGGGGCAACAAATTGATGAGTTCCGGGGTGTTTCCACTAGCAGTGACGAAAATTAAGCAGTCGGAATCACGTATTATCCCGAGGTCGCCATGCAATGCCTCTGAAGGATGGAGCGACGAGGCTTGGATAGAAAGCGAGTTGAGGGTGGCCACCATTTTGTTTCCGATTTTGAAACTTTTGCCAATGCCACAGACGACCAACTTGCCACCCTTCAACGTGGTTTGTAGCATCAACTCCAACGAGTTGAGCAAGTTGAGTTGAACGTAATTCGAGCTTCTGTAGAGTTTTTCCAAATGAGACAACGCCTCGCTCTGGGAGGTGAGGGTGTTTGTCACTGACAAGAGCGCTGCCTTCGATAGGCGTTCATACTCCATCTTCGATCTGGTCTATAGTGTATTCGATAAAAGGAGGAGGTGGCTGAGATGAGCTGAATGTTCCCAGATTCAATGATGGCTTAAAATGGGTAGTTACAATACGCCAGCAGTGCGCCGAGTGGATGTTATAAGGGTCAGCAATACTCGGCTATAGCGTATACAATTGTCTCGGTGTGTAGAGGTTATCTCCGCCGATGTCGTTGAAATTAATTTTTGGTTTCTTTTCGCAGCCGAAAACGGATAAGCTTCAATGGAGCTGCGGAGCCAGAATCGTAGATACGAGCGAGGCGCAGATCTAAGCTATACGAGCACAGTCAGGAGAAGCCGGACACGAAACCGCAACCTGAAAAACAACCAGACTTTTATCTTACAATAATCCACGAATTATAGCAAACTTCACGTGAAAAGCCGCAGGCCCCACTATGGCATAAAATTACTAATGTGGCCACGCAGTCCGGCGGTGACGACCTACAGCTATGTACAGTCGGAGTATCTGGGGAGCCCGTAAATGTAGAGTTTAGCCGTGTAATCGGGTTGTAGTGCATGAGGGTCCAGCTAGTAGCTTGTAATGCCGTCCATTTTTCACGTAAATTAGCCCCAAGAATCATTGGCCAGAGCAATCTCCGCACGCACGGCTGGTCACCGTGACTCAAGTTGCTGCAACAACGAGTCGGCGGCAGATCCGGTGACAACCCCAGCGGGTTCGCTGCGAATCAGTTGCTGGGTTTCAAGCGCTTTTTCGCGCAATCGGTCGATCTGGTCCACCCTTCTGGCCCAGTTGCTCACAAAGTCTTTCGGAGTATGACTGTGCCATATGGTTGCAAATTGGTCGGCGATGATGGCCAAGTTTCGAATGTACAGTGGTAGCTGCTGTTCGGAAATGAGCTTGAAATGGCATGTCGCGAAGAGACCCGGGACTCCAGAACGCCGGAACGTTTTGACTTTGTAGATATTGCTCGCCACAACCTTGTTCGTGCGCTGGATCTCGTTGATGTGGTTGGTGAACATGGAGGTGCTTTTTGTGTGGGGCGAAATGACAATGTTCAAGAAATTGAACTGCGTCTTGATGATGTTAAAGTTGAACTCTTTGCCGGACTCGTCGAAAAAGATATTGACGTAGTTGTTGCCAATATGCCTTTTTTTCAAGTCGTAGTACTTGTCCCCATCGTTGTTCTTCATTAGTGTCGTGACATGGAACACGATTTGGGTGATTTTATCGCTCCAGAATAACCCATATTCTCCATCAGTTCCGTTCTCGGTGTCGAGCCCCCCAACATAAATCCGTCTGTCGCAGCCCTTGAGCTTGACAAATTCGCCAACGTTGTTCAAGAAGTCAAGATACGCCCGGGACCCAACCTGGTTGCCCAAAACTTCATGCTCGTTCAGCTGCCGAGGCCCAACATACAAGATTCCGATCTTGTGGAATTCCACGGTCGGAATCCTGTCGATGGTCAGAACCGCTCGCAGGCTGATATAGTCTTCTATCAATGGCACTGGAGCACTGTGATGGTCCATGTTATCCTGAAACTGAGAGAGAATGTGGGCTGCAGTAATGTAGGGTTTGTCACGGCGGTCTCTCTGGTCAATGTTCTCGATCATAAGTTTCAAACTTCGAACCCCACTGCCGCTCCTAATAATCGTTCGTGACATTCCCGTGTTCAAATCAAGCAGCACAGAAACTATCCGCTGTCCAATTATCCAGCTTCTGGTCTCATACCTATCATCGTTAGAGGGTGCAAGCGTCAATAAAGCTGGATTCAAGATCTTCAGGGAAACATTGGAGTCAGCAAAGTAGTGGATAAAGTCAATGAACGCCGCTGTTTGATCATCAACGGGCTTTCCACATTCTTCAGAGCACGCTTTCAAATTGTTAACTAGGTAGTTGGCGATTTTGGGCCGCTCTCTCAATCCCATTTTCAAGAACCAATTCGATATCACATCGTACGACATAGTCAACAAATACTGTGCTAAAATCGGAGTAATGCCGGTGGCCAGAGTCGAGGGAGTTTGCTCCACCTGTGCCTCAACGCCATGCGTCTGTATGCGTGAATTTTCATCAATTGTCAAACGACTTCTGAGGTCCCTTGCGAGCTGAATGTACTTGAAAGCAATGCCAAAAACCCTCATGTACTCGTCAATGGTAAAGTTCGAGGTGAGACTAGGAATATGAATCAAGGACATCAAGAACTCTAAGGTGTGTGTACTTGCAAGTGCGCTGGTCACTCTAGTTTGCAACTGAGTGAGTATCACGGAGAGGAACTTTTTGATGGAAAGAGGCACCTCATAGCAGCATATAGTCAAGATGTGAATACATGGAATAGCAGTCTTTTCCCAAGACCCAAGCCCTTGCACCAAAGAGCTCACAATAGCATCCTCTTCATACTTCGAAAAGACATCGTGATACGCAAGTAGTGCCAGTAAAGACCTTATAAATGCCACTTGAAGATCTCCCTTTGTCAAATCACGAGGAAGTGATAAACTCTTGGGAAGCTTGAGCAGTAGTTGATCGCATGTAATAGCTCGCATTCTCATAATCTGTTCGCTGCTCTTGTTAAGGTCTAAATTGGAAAGTTGTGTGCAAACGTGGGCCCAGAGAAAGCTGTAGATTTCCCAATGAACATAATTTTCCAAGATGTCTAGCACGACAGAAAACCATCTGGTGATATCAATGGCGGAGCTGCCGTCTAGATGCAACAACTTGGTAGCTTCTGGATCGAAAAGTATCAAATTGGAAGTGGGTTTGTCGAGGTAGTCTGTAGGGATATAATCCACTTGTTCTGGGTAAACCCAAAGCATGGTACTAGAGTCCTGAACTGTACCTTTGTCCTCCAAGTTTCTCTTCACGCTACTAGCAAGTCCACCCATATCGCTTGGCTGTGTAAAGTAAATGAAGCCTTCTACAGTGGCCCTTATTCTTATCAAGCAGCGACTGACAAGGACCAAAAGTTGATAGTTTTCCTCCTCATAAGCATAATGCAAAATGCTCATCAACAATTCATAAGCTTGTGCTGCCTTTGCTCCGTCACTCGAGCTGGTTATGACGAGCACCTTGCTCATGGATTTGGCTAGTTCGGTGATCAATGGGGCCCTGTTGATATTCTCATTACTAAAGTATGAGGAAGATGCAAACGAGCTTGATGAGACAAGACTCTTAAAACGTTCTGCACGGCGTTTGAGAGGGAACAAGGGTACGAAGACAGAACACAATTCCACAAACATGGTGGGCGTGCAGCCTAGCGCAAATGCAGTGAAGAATGGCCCAATCAAATACGAGCGTACATCTTCATCAGTTTCATCAAGCGACCTTCGAAACAAATGGAAAAAGCCCTCATAGTCAATTGATTCGTGGCCAAATATAGTACATGATTTTTGGAATGCTTCAAGTACGACCGATAATGCCTCAATTCTGCACTTTGAGTTCGAGCCGTTGAAGTAAAAATGGTTGAGCACTTTGGCTATGTTGTCCTTATGAAATGGATTAGCCAGTAGACATAAGGAGTTATCGGAATAGTATTTCAAGACAAAGCTAGCATTCGACTCCAGAATAAGATTGTGCTTCTCCATGAAAAACTCCACGACTCTTTCTTTGGGACAACTTATTTCGTGGTCTTCGTATAACAACTGTAACGACATGCACATTGATTTCCAGTAGCTTCTATCTTGGTCTGTATTAACACGAATAGCGCTCAAAAGTTCGAACAACGAATGGGTCTGAGAATGCCAAAAATAGAAGGGAAATGCCTTGCCCACAACGGCACGGTCGACGTTATTAATCAAGGGCTCAATTGGAGCCTTGGAGAAGATCCTGTCAAACATTCTTAGAATAGCAGTGTTGATTACCGGGACTTGATGGGTCAAAGCCATCTTCAAATTGTTGTAAAACTCCGAATGAAACGAGTCAATTCTTTCATTGTCTTCAATGCAAGAAGTCAAGGCAATCAATTCGAGAATCAGAATTGCACCTAAGCAAGAAGTTAGGAGCGAATCTCTCTTGATTGTCTTTGCTGTTCCACGGCTGTCACTCGAACGAAGTGAATAGATCTCACTTCCTTGTATGGTTTGATTTTTATATTGTCTTAATTCGGGATTGTTAATGATGGATAAAACATGGTACACTAATTGAATTGACATTGGCGTTGCGTAAATGATGTGGATTGTAGACCATATGACGTTGTCTATGTCTGAGCTAATGTTGTAGCAGGAACATAAAACAAAAACGAGATTGGAAAAGACGCTAGTGATTACAGCGCCGCTTTCCACCAACTTCAAAATCGCCTTGGTAGCCTCGAGAATTACCAGGTCTGCCACAGAGCCCAGAACACAAGTTAGTATATGTTGAAGTAACGAGTTGATTGTATCAGAGTCCAAGATGTGCCCATTGTACCGAAAGCAGTTTTGGAGAAATTTGAGCGTTTCGAGAAGCTGTTCTGCTTCGGCGCCTTCAGCAGCACGAGCCTTGTTAAAGTAGGCCAAAGATGATTCAAAGAACCGTAAAAAACTCTTCGATTCGTCGTAGACACAACAGTCATTGACCTCTTTGCCCTCTCTCGTCAATGCTTTGAGCGCCTGAAGAAAAAGATCGTATTCTGGATCGAGTCTGGTCTCAGAAGTATGGCAGTATTTCATAAGGTCTTTGAGAAAAACCAAGTTGTTGCTGACAAAATCGGCATCATCAGCGTAAATGCATCGTATCATAAGACGGAGACCCGTTCGTCGTATGTGCAGTTGGACATTGGGGCCGCATAGATCTCGAACCATATACCATATTTCTGGAATGGAGGAAATTGCAAATTCGTTCAATGATTTGGCTATCTTCTCGGCCGCGGCAGCGCGTTGCGGAAGGGTACCCTGTGTCAATTCCTGGAATAATTGCTGCTGGTCTCGGCTTCCGCCGACCACCATGGGATTTATGTGAATGGGTTCATTTTTGATGGAGGTAGTTTTGAGTGATTTTGTGAGAGACTTGAAGACGTTTCCAAAGCCTGAGGGTCTTCCAAAGGACGGGTGGTATGTGGACATGTAGTTTTCAAGAAGGCTTGTTCAGCTTATACAGTTCTGTGGAGCTGCGATGCAGTTTGAAATATTTTAGACCTTCGCGCAGAAAAATATGGGGAAAATCTATGTATGTATTTAAGGGTTCTATGCAATAATGAATTATGAAATATGATGGTGTTCAAATATAAAAGGTGAGGTTT
The DNA here is from genome assembly GCA_003676015.1 of Meyerozyma sp. JA9. Lineage (NCBI taxonomy): Eukaryota > Fungi > Ascomycota > Pichiomycetes > Serinales > Debaryomycetaceae > Meyerozyma > Meyerozyma sp. JA9. Next base: position 388,325 of record NSDU01000025.1, on the reverse strand, counting down.
TTTTCAGCACCAGAAGCGATACGTCCTGTAGTACCATGGTTTCGTGGCGAGTATGGCCCGTTCTTCTAAAAGTTCTTCTTTCAATGCTTCGAGATCGGTTTCTCTTCTGCCGGTATCGATGTCGATGTCGGCGGCTCTTATGAACAAGATCCAGTTTTGCTTCCACACCTTGTGGCCAATGTAGAATACGAGTAAAATCACAAACCCCAAGTAACTCTGGAAGAAGCCCTCGGCGTTGGGCAGCTCACCGAGTGGGAACAAAGCTACCCAAAACTGGGCTATAAGTACAAGGGTGTTGAGCGCAGCACCGTAGATGGACCCAAGGACGCCTGCCTGCGATTTGAACGCCAATTCGTCTGTTCCTCGTCCTTTTACTTTGAGCGCACGGCGGAACCGAATATGAGCCAAACACAAGCTTAGCCAAGTAAAGATGGAACTGAGTCCCGAAATACTGAGGAGCCAGTCAAACACTTCGCCCTGCTTGCCGCTGGCAGCGATGAAGCTCAAAAGTGCAAAGATATTGGTGACTGTGATAGCCACCAAAGGACGGCCAGCCCGGTCGACGTAGCCCAAGATTTTGGGTGCCATGCCCTGCTCCGCAAGCGCAGTAATCGTTCTTGAAGTAGCATACACCGAGGACGAGCCCACTGAGATAACCGAAACCAAGATCACCGCATTCATGACCGAGGGCAAACCGCCGATACCACCATTATTGATCGCAATGACAAATGGCGAAGCGGTGATGTCAACCGAGCTCGATCCGAGCAACTTGTCGTCGGTAGAAGACACCAAGAAACAGATCAACGTCAACGAGATCATGTAGAACATGAGAATTCTCCAAAACACCTGCTTGGTAGCTCGCGGCAACGCCTTGCGAGGGTTCTCTGACTCGGCGGCAGTAAGCCCTACAAGTTCGGTTCCACCAAAGGAGAAAGCTGCCGTTACGAACACCGACAGAACACCTTTGAATCCGTTGGCAAATGGTCCAGGGTTGTGCCAGTATTTGGTCCCCACTGAATTTCCATGGGGACCTCCGCCAGCAGCGAGCACGATGGAGACAAGAATAAACCCAATTACGGCAATGACTTTGACAAGCAGAAACACAAACTCGGCCTCGCCGTATGCCCGGACGCCAAAGAGGTTGATGGAGCACACAACAACGTAGAATATTAGCACCCATATGTCGGGATTGACACTATTGGTCCAGTATTTCATGGTGATGGAAGCGGCCACCAATTCCAACGGCAAGAGCACCAAGAACTGGAAAAAGTAGTTCCAGGCCACCGCAAACCCAAACGACGGGTCGATAAAACGACTGGCGAAAACATTGAACGATCCGGAGATGGGGTACGCAGACGCCAATTCGCCCATGGCTTGGATTGTGCAAAAAATGGCCGATCCCGTCAATATCCAAGCTATCAAAACTCCAGCGGGTCCGCCCGTGTACAACGCTTCTCCGGACCCAATGAAGAGCCCAGTCCCGATGGACGACGATATCGCAATCATTTGCAAGTGTCTCGATTTGAGCTTGCGTTGCAACCGTGGTGAGGCGGTTCGAATATTGGCCTTTTCCATATCGGTGAGTCCCTCATATGTCACGTCCACCTCGTGGGCATCGTATCTTTTGAACGAGTCCTTGAAAGACTTCCATTTGTTCACCTTGACATCGCCATGGTATGGATGCAACTGGGCCGAAGTCCGGGCCGACTGGCTCGAGTTTCCCAGGCTCGAGTCTTTGTCTCTCGTACTACCCACAGTGATGTCATTTCCCGTTGCCGAGTCCTTGGGGTCCATTTCTGATGCCTCGAAGTCTCTGTTATCAATATGGTCAATGTAGGTATGACTCTAAGGTGCAAATTTCACCATGCACCATCGGCACATCGTGCGGCGGGAAAGAAAGAACGCCGTGCGAAAGCACAGAACGAGGTATTTGTAGGAATCGAGCTCCTACTCGTTGTACCCATGTATTCGTCTACTCATCTACTCATGTCGTCTACTCGTCATCCGTAAATCAAGTCTACGACAAAACAAAAGACCCCACCCCAGGTGATCTTCTGCAATAATTTTCTCAACCACACCGGTCGAATCATCAAAAAGATGTTGCCGCAATTGTACCCTTCGCTCTCAACCCCTATGCCCCACTTGATGTTTCTCCGGATGTTGCACCCACTCCAGAAGTTCCACCACTTGTGTCTTTCGCAGGGACTGAGTCTCACGAGATTCTTCATCAATGGCCCATGGGGCCCGTCAATATGCTTATGGCCTCCAATAAGCGAGTACTGCTGGCGTGGATCATCGGAGGGGAGTTGCTTGTCGCCCCAATGTCCTGTGAATGAGAGCCAGTTGCCGTGGCGTTCTTCGCGTCCAACATGGGCTTTGTTGGAGTTGTTCTTTGCGGGATACACGAACTCTCCGTCGTAGGAGTACGCCAAGTAATTTTTGGTAGGATTCCAAAGCGGGCCCCTATCGGTGAAGTCCGAAAGAATGGCGTACGGCAAGTCGTGGGGGTGCTGGCCCACCGAGGGATAGTTGGCATGGGTGCCGCGGGCAGAGAAAATGACGGGGTGGTTAGGATCGAGTTCCCACTTCTCTAGATGCTCGTAGAAGAACGCACCGCCGCCGCCATGCGCCGACATCCATACAATGATGGGTTTGCCTTTGTAGAACCTCACGAGCGAGTGTTCCCAGTCACCTACGTGATTACCAAACGGCCCCGACCCCATCACGAACGGTCCCAAGTTGAAGGAGTAAAAGTAGAACCAAAACGCATCCACCCAGCCGTTGCCTTTGTCAACTACAATCAACGTGGCTGGAGCGTCCTTGATCTCGCCATCGATGAGCGAAGGCTTATTGTGCAGCCCGGTGATCCACTCCGGATCGGTATTGAAGTCGGTATTTGAACTGAGATACAAATCCGGGAGTCTAGGAAGATCCTCCAACGTATCGATGGAGCACCCGTGCTCCGTGCCCTCGATTACCGTTCCGTTGTCGTATTCCGCGTGAAGGTGTCTCACAAACTTTTTAATGTCGTATGGAAGGTATCTTTCCTCACTGTACAAGTGCACCAACGGAGCATAGTCTAGAACGTAATCCGGAACTTCGCCCAACTCCAAGGTGCGCTGGTTTTTCTTGGGCATGCTTATAATCGGTGGAAGGTTTCCGTAGCTCGTTGGCGATTTCAAAAAGTTATCCATATTGAAGTCTTCATTGTTGATGGTGTTCAAGATGTAGCTCTCCTGAGCTTCCCACTTTGTGGCGGAAACAACACCAGATATGAAAAGGAGGTGGGCCACCGCGCCCAAAAGCATCTCCAGTGGGAGAAGAAGCATGAAATTTTGTGGAAAATAACGAAGCAAAGAGGCAATCCTGGCTTATCAATGACAGATTGCGACCTGTGGTGCCTGTGATTGGGTTGTGTGCAGGAACGAAACGGCAATAAAAATGAATGGCAGTTAATGGCAATAAATTAGAACGAATTGGCAATGCTCTACATACTATCCTCTCTAGAAAACAAAAACCTTGTCGCCTAACTTGGACACAGGTCTGGCCTTGGGGTACCCGAGAGTAACAGCGTTCTTTTTCATGGCGCTGATCATGGGTGGGGGACCACATAATAATAAGTAGCCATCTTTGTCCTTGCTAGGTAAATGCTTCTCCATGATTTCCGGGGTAACAAACCCGACGCTGCCGGTCCAGTTGTCAGGAGCGTTGTTCAAGACGTAGTGCACCTTGAATCTGTCGGGGTGTTCCTTGGCAAACAAGTCCAATTCCGCTCTCAACAAAATATCCTCTTCAGTAACATTGGCGTAGATCAATGAAATCTTGGTTTTATCGTCGGGATTGGTCAAAATGGCCGTCAACACCTGGTACATTGGTGCAATACCAGTACCTCCGGCAATCATGCCCAAGTGCTCAACCATGTTGGGGGTGTAGGTGAAGAACCCTTTGGGTCCTCTAACCTCAATGTGGTCTCCAACCGACTTGCTGTCCACATGGCGCGAGATATTACCCTGCTCGTACGTCTTGATGAGCAAATCAAAGTATCCCAATTCGTCGTCCCTGGAAATAGGAGTGTACGATCTAACCACTTCCTTGCCATTGATGGTGGCTCCAATGGAGATGTGCTGGCCAATGGGCAACCCAAGACGATCGGTGGATTTGGGCAATCCAAAACGGTAGATACAGGTGTTGTGGGAGAGTCTAGTCTTCTCGATCAACGGGAATTTTTGGAACACATCCGGCTTCAAAACAGGACCGCTTTTCTTGTTGAGCTTGACCACGTACACGGCCACGGCAGCCAAGATGATGGAGGCAAGCGTGGAGAAGATGACCAAAGGATTGGGTTCGTTTTGCGACATGGAATTGATGTGGAGGTGGGAAGTTCGGTTTTAGTAGCTCGTGAATTTTCAGGCGTGCGCGCACCGTGCATTTGCTGGGGTCCGGCTCGGGAACTACGAACTAAGAGCGGTAAAGGTATGCGGCCAGATCCGGGATCTGGATGTGGGACTGAGAAGAGAATTCCTGGATTGTAGAGCTACGGTGCCGAGGCAAAATGTTCATTTCTTGATGCTTATATGTGTTTGCATGTGATCGCCGGCCCATGTGATTGGGCCGACTTGCATTGCAACATTCGTATATAGCGCAACTTTCATTTTGGTTTGAGTTACTTTTCGCTTTTCACTTTTCGCTTTTCTCTTCAGTCGTTATCCTCCTCCTCGCCTCGCACGTTCCATTGGCACGAAATGTCCCACCGGGACCCCTTGGCGTTGACGCTCACATACTTGACAAACTTCAACACCGAAGGGTCTCGCAACATGAGACATAATGTGTTCCACTGACATTGGCCCGTGTAGAGAACGCTTGTGTCGTCATTTCCGCCTCTATATATGGCAGGATCGTCGTCGTCCTGCTCGTCGTCGTTGTGCATGCACAACTCGTAGCCGCCAAACTCTCCCAGACCCCAGTTTTTCGAATTTGCAGCCGTCGGGGTGAGGTTGAATGTGGCTTCTAGAAGAAGATTGAGCTCGTTTTCTCGTGCTAGCTCCTTTTCTGTGGTTGTAGCAAGTATAAAATCGTGGCCTGGTCGGAATCTTCGTGCTAAAACTTGGTCGCTTGTAGGTACGAGACCGGTGACTTGCACGAGCCATTTGCGGAAAGCCCTGGACTTGATGAACGACGAAATTTCACATAACTTTCGGTCTGAGTCGGTTAATTGGTGCGCTTGGCTGATCACCGAGAAGTTTGGTGTCTCGCTGGGGCCAATAGTGTTCGCAAACTTGACGCCTTTTTCTGACATGTCCAATGTGGAGGTTCCGTCTATGTACATGTAACGCTGCTTGTGTGGGGGAACCGCACATTTCCACGGAAATTGAATGTCTTCGGAGGTCTGCGGAGTGTCCATATCGAGCTCGGTGTGTCTGAGAGCCTTGTGGAGAACTTGTGCGTAGTCTGCGTTGAAAATATTGGTCAATTCCACGATGGATTCGTCGAGAAATGTGTTTTGCAATTTTTCCAAGTTCCCAGGCTTCAAGTACTCGGCATTGAGAAACTTCGACAAGTACTCGGTGTCATCGGAGGAAAGCGTCTTCCTCTCAAGCAAAGTCTCGACTTCCGATGGTGGAAAATCGTTTCTGATTGGCTTTGGAAAATCATATTCTTGAAGCTCTTTGCTTTGCAATTGCTGAAGGGTACTGCGTGCCTCAGTGGCTTCCTGTTCACCCTTAACGTACCCAGGCTCGCCTGGTTGGGGGATGTGAAACCAACCTTGGATGGAAAGCCGCTGTCTATCTTCCCTCACTTCTTCAACATCGTGGAAAGAGAGACCTGGCTGGACGGTGAAAAATGCAATTTGGTTGAACTGGGGCACAAGTTTAGCCAGATAATCGGTGTGGGGTACGTTCGGGACCACCGCAGGAAACAAACGAAGGGCCCCGCCATAAGACGGTTTCCATTTCTTTCCAGGTTCGGGAAGATACAAAATGAAACTCAAGCGACGAGACCCAATTACGTCGTCGTGGGTCAACAAATGGCACCCTTTATTGTAGGTGTTGATAGACATATCTGTCTTCACCCCACTCAATTTACCGCATTTGGTGGCTCCCGAAATCATGTCTCGAAATTCCTCGGAGTATATGGCGGCTCGAAGCTTATAAAGTGACGGCAACCTCGACAAGTCGTCCCAGTTGAGGCCTGATAAATTGGCAAGATCCCCAGATTGGAACACCTTATATATATCTGTCTCCTTTTTAGTGAACGCAATCTCCAGCAACACCTCATTTCGAACGTTCTTCAACAACTGCGGGTCCATCAAGTCGGTGATAGTTCCCCAGCGGTACGGTTGGCTCAGACTCACTTGCGACTGGAGCTGCGACTGAAATTTTTCGTCCCACAATTTCTGGTTGAAAAACCCTTTGATTTCATCCGAGCTGTACTCGGCGGGCTTGTCTACATGGCTTCTTTTGCCAGATCCATTGTCCGAGTCGGATTCCCTTTTCATGGTGAAGTGGAACCACCGCGATGAGCTCATTCCGGTATGTGGGGCAGCAGGTGATGTGTGCCTGTCCTGCACCTGGGCTCCGATTCCGGCGCCTGAATTTTCACTCTGACTCACAAGCCTCTCTCTATAAAACCACCACTTTTCGGCACTCAAGGTCCGTTCACGATACACTCTCGCGTCATGTCAGATCTACAGCTGTCGTACAGCTCAGTGCTAGACCTCCAGGCCAAGAACAACGGCTGGGTGATCCAGAAATACGGTGGAACCTCGGTGGGAAAGTTTCCAGAAAAGATTGTAAATGATATAGTCAAGGAGTTTGCCAACCACCACCGCGTGGCGGTTGTGTGTTCTGCCCGATCCTCCCACACAAAGAGCGAGGGCACAACTTCTCGTCTTTTGCGAGCAGCTGACGTGGCCTACGATAATGGCGATTACCAAACGTTGCTCGACGTGATCGAAGACGACCACGTTCAGAATGCCCAAAAACACATCCGCGACCCGGAGATACTACAGAGGCTCATAGCTGACACCAAAAAGGAGATTGCCAGAGGCGAGGAGTTGCTCAAGGCTTCGCAAGTGATCGGAGAGATCTCCCCACGGACGCTTGATTCCATCATGTCGCTTGGTGAAAAATTGTCCTGTTTGTTCATGGCGGCATTGATGGAAGACCATGGCTTGCGGTCTGTCTACATAGACTTGTCCAACATCATTCCGTTGGACTACGATTTCACCAATGGATTTGACGACAACTTTTACAAGTTCTTGTCGAAAGAGCTTGGCACTCGAGTCAGCAGCTTGGACGATGATGTAGTCCCCGTGCTCACAGGTTACTTTGGTGTGGTTCCTGGCGGCTTGCTCAACGGCGTGGGAAGAGGATACACCGATCTTTGTGCTGCTTTGGTGGCTGTGGGAGTCCAGGCCGACGAATTGCAGGTGTGGAAAGAGGTGGATGGAATCTTCACCGCCGATCCTCGAAAGGTGCCAAATGCCAGGCTCCTCGAAAGCGTCACCCCGGAAGAAGCAGCAGAGCTCACGTACTACGGCTCCGAAGTCATCCATCCATTTACCATGGAGCAAGTCATAAAAGCCAAAATCCCCATCAGAATCAAAAATGTTGATAACCCCGCTGGTCCTGGTACCATCATTTTTCCTGATAATGTTGCCAGAAAGGGAGAGGAGACGCCTCCACATCCTCCAGCGGCTTATGAGACTCTCCCCTCATCTTACATTGCATCTCACGCTAAGCGTTCTGCCACAGCCATCACCGCCAAGATGGACATTGTCGTGATAAACATTCACTCCAACAAGAAAACGTTGTCTCATGGCTTCTTGGCGCACATCTTCACCACTCTCGACAACTACAAGTTGGTGGTTGACTTGATATCCACGTCCGAAGTTCACGTTTCTATGGCGCTTCAAGTCCAGCCAGACCAGGAACACCAGCTTAAAAATGCCATTCACGAGTTGCGCAAAATGGGTTCGCTTGACGTTACCAGAAACATGGCCATCGTTTCCTTGGTTGGAAAGCAATTGGTCAATTTCATAGGCATCGCCGGAAACATGTTCAAGGTACTCGCCGACGAGCGGATCAACATCGAGATGATTTCTCAAGGTGCCAACGAAATCAACATTTCGGCGGTTATCAACACCAAAGATACCATCCGGGCGCTCCAGTCTATCCATGCCAGGCTCTTGGAGGGACGCTACGTGGATGAAGGGTCGAGCCCGGTGGACTTGCGACTCGAAGCATTGAAGGTGCAAAACTAATGTACATAGAGATAGAATCGTAATAAATCATTTATTCAGTGGCAGGTTTCAAATATCAAATTCCCCGGATTCACGACTACTTCTGCTGGCGTCCGCCTTCTTCTGGTTCTCCTCCACCAACTTGTCAAAGTCACCCACCATCGCACCCAACAACTCGGCGGCCACCTTGTGGTACGCCAATTGCGCCTTGATAAGCTCATGGAACTCCTCCAACGGTTTGGCATTCTCCAACACATTCTGCATAATGTTGATAGCGTCCTCCACCGTGTTGGCAAACTCGTCCTCGGCGTTCTCCATTATCACCCTCAATTGCGGCTCCTTGGTGGCATTGGTGCTGCTGGACAAGTTGGCGCGAGCCATGTCGTAGTCGATCCGCTTCTGTTCCACCTTCTTCTGGATATGGTTACTCTGGCTTATGAGCTGGCGCAACGTCGACAGAAGAGGTTTGTTGAACTTGGACGCGATCAATTGGTCCTGGCCCAACCGGGCATTGGCGATCTTGTTGATCCCTCCCGAATACAAGTCCAATGCCTTCACCAAATGGTCGTCCTGGTTTTCGGGCGACTTGTTGGTCAACACCGATGCGTCGGTTGCACGGGCCAATGCGTGGTACAACGTCTTTGGAGGCTTGAACTCGCCGGTGGTTGGGTTGATAAGCGCCGCCTGGGCCTCGGCGGGCGTGGTGGCCTTAGACAAATTGGATACTCTACTGGAGATGTTCTTGCCAAAGTCGGTGAAAGATTCTTGCAAGTTTGTGGGATAGTCGTAGCTTTCGTTCTCGTAGTTGGAGGTCACCTTCAACACGTTCTTGTACAACTTTTCGATGTTGTTGCACCTTTCTGCCAACTCGAGGTATTCGCTGGGCAATTGACTGATTTCATCCACGTTGATTTTCCCCATTTTTTCCTGGACAATTCTGGAGGTTCTCTGGGCAAAAGGAAGAATCTCGCTGTTGAACTCATTGCCCAACTTGTCGCCGAGCGACTTCAAGTCCTTGGTGAAGCTGGAAAAGTTAAACGACATGTGGTGTTTGTAGCTGGCGTTCGTCTCCGTGGACTTGCGGTGCGATCGGTGCACGGCTGCGACAGAGGCAGGGCCATGACTACAGCGCGGGCCATAGCGAGGCCAATTGAGTAGCCAATTAAGTGTCATATTGATCAAGGTCACTATTGCCGAAGCATACGCCTCGTCTCTATCTAAAATTCTAAACCTTTTTCGAAAAAATCCGTAACCGCCTTGGCCAACTGGGTTCCAGCTGCGTTCAACTCTTCGTCGGTGTTGGCCGGGGCGAACGTAAGTCTGAAAAAATTGCCGGTGTCCTTACTGAACTCAGGATCGGCCGCCATGTTGATACCTGGCACCGCGTGGACCCCGTAGGCGAGAAACTTCCAGTTCAAAAGCTTGATTTTCTCCACAACTGGAGTACCTGGTGGGAAGTTCACCACGAGAGAAAGGAACATCCCGGCACGGGGGTCAATAAAACTCACATACTTTTTCTTGTAAGCATCCAGCTCCACAATGGCATTGACCAACACATCTCTGCGGTGAGTATAGGTGAGCCGCATCTTCAAGATCCATTGGAGCCATCCATCTACCCCTTTGTATTTCTGCTCAATAACGTTGTTCAACACCATTTGCGAAACACCAGAAGGTGCCCTTGTCACAACGGCAGCAAATTGCAGAATCACTTCAATGACTTTCTTGTGAGCCACCAAGAAACCCACTCTCACGCCCGGAGCAAAAAGCTTGGAAAACGTTTCAATCCGGACAACGCGTCCGCTGGTATCCAAGTTGAGGTACGATGGAACGAGGTGCTTGGCAAGGTACTCTTCTACTGTCAAAAACAGATCAAGCTTGAGGACCCCTTCCGGCTTCAGGAATGGCGGCAACGTCAAGTAGCCGTAAGGATCATCTTCAACGATGATGAAATCGTGCTTTTCGGCCAAAGCATACACTTTTTTTCTGAACTCCACACTCTGGGTGAGGCCTGTTGGATTTTGTCCGGTGGGAATAGTGTACAACACCTTGGGTTTTTTTAAATCCGGCTTCTTGGTGTCCCAGTTTTCGAGCAAGTCGGTCAAGTACTCAATATCTAAGCCATTGCTCTTGTCTGGAGTTGGGTCCAAGTTCATTTTGACCGGCACCGGGATACCACCACTGTTGGCGATGTGGGACAAAAATGGAGTAAACGTGAACTCTTCAACCAAGATGACATCTCCGGGATTAAGGAAAGTATCAGCAACTCTGTTGAGACCATCCGAAGCACCAGTGGTGATAATCGTATCCCAATCGGCGTAGCTTGGAGGATGAACCTTCGAGATGAAGTCGCGGGTAAACTGCAAGATCTGGGCGTGGCCCCTGTGATCAGAATATTGAAGACCGTTGGCAATATCGATCAACTTTGGGTCTTCACTACGACGCTTAATCGAGATTTTCTTGGGCCCCAATGAGTCATTGGCAACGGTTCCATTCGTTTTCGAAAGGGCCAACGATTCCAACGATGCGTTCGTCATGGACATGGATAACGCCTTTTCAAACGGATAATCAACCAACTGGAGATCAATCGACTCAATGGGAAAAAACCCGTCGTTAGGGGTTCCCCAACTGAGAATAAGGTTCTTATCAGCCGGCTTGAATCCCTTGGGAGGAGACTTGTCAATGGTCGCAAAATGCGACGGCTTGCGGGCCAATGCTCGCTTGGAAATTAAATGGTGGTGGGAAAACTCGGACATGGTGTTGTAGAGAAATGAAAATCAGCTGGATCAGGGGGCGATTACTAACTTGATGTGGTTGCAAGTCGTGCCGTATCTTGCGGTGTATGGTTGTCGTTATGAACCCGGGTCCCTGTGGTTCGGGCGCCATAGTTTACGCATCGTCCAAATAGGAAAGGTCTTGACAGGCCCGGTACTCGTCAATTACTCCGAGCACCGACTCTTTGCACTCGGCGAAAATGTCAAGCACCCGGGCGCGCTCGGCGGCATCGTTGGATTCCGTGTAGTTATTGATGTAGGCGCCTCTTTGGGCCAACCGGTCAAATTGCTTCACTACCTTCGTGAACATGCTGGCGATGGACGAATTGTTCGAGACCTGTACTCCTATAAGCGAACCAGCGCTGTAGGGTTTGTGTCCACTGACGACATGGACCGAGGAGGAGGTCCACGGCACGAATTGGACACGAGTTTGGGCCTTGATAATTCCCTTTCTGATCTCGGCTTGGGACTCGGCACCTATCAAGTAGGTGAGCATAGCTATGTAGTTGACTGGTTCTGACACTCGGTTCATCTTGTACTTGTCGTCCAAAAGTTCAAGCACCAAATCGTACTCGTTCATGGTGTGCAACCGGGTGAAATTGTCGCCGACGATTTCCGATACCGGGGCGATGGCTGCGGAAAGAAACTTGAGATCCGGCGTGGGCACTAGCGTCGACAAGATCAGTTCGTGCGAGCTGTACATGTAGCCGGGGAACCGAATGGGGTTGGAGATGCTTGCCAGAGCCATGGCGATCAACTTGTTGGGCCCGTGGAAGGCGGAGGTGGCCCTATCGGAGCCGGTGTTTTTCACGATCATATTCTCCACACCGGTCAAGGCGTCGTTGTCGAACACCACCGTGGCATCGCTGAAGTCTATGAGTCTTTTCAACGTGAGCATCGTGTTGTATGGCTGCACCACCACGTCCGACGTGCCCTCACTGGAGGGGAAAATCAGAAACGTATTCATCAATTTCTTGCTGCCGTATCGGTCGTTGAGTGTCTCCAACAAAAACGAGCCAATGCCCGCCCCCGTGCCTCCGGCCACACTATGAAACAATTGCAAGTTGTTGAGGTTGTCGCACTTGTCGCACTCGCGATCAATGACATTCAACAAGTCATCTTCGTACTGGCTGCCGTAGCTATACCCGTTTAGCCAGTTGTTTCCCGCTCCATTGCCCTGTTGGCTCACGTGCAAGTTGCGGGGGTTGATCATGGGCATCAAATTGGTGCATTTAGTGATCACCGACGGTTCCAAATCTATCATCACCGAACGAGGCGTGTACCTGTTATTGCTGGTTTGGTGGAAAAACAACTCTGGGTGGTCGCTTTTCTTGTTTTGGCCGTTTGGAGCACCGGCGGAGACTCCGTCGGAGACGCTTTGAGCGGAAAAATCCGACCTTTCACCATCGACGGAAATGGCGTGTTCTTGCGCCAATTGGTTCCAGTACTGGAAACCCACCTGGTTTCCACATTGGCCGGCCTGGATGGTCACGGTTTCACTGGGTTAGCAAAGGTGGGCAAAAGGGTTATTTTGGGTGTGTCGGCTGGATACTTACCCTGGCATTGATGGTGCTGTCGCAAATCAAAAGTTGACGCGACATCAACAACGATCACGTGCCGTGCGAAGACGTTTAGAGAATGTGCAGGACGTGATGGGCCCGATGCTATATGCAGGCGCTGAGTTTCGCCCGGTGTATGGCGCTCTACTCTTACCTGTGGACATGTGAAGCTTACTGTATCCAATACAAATAAGGATTATTATTTTCAATTCAAATATATAACGTTACTGAACAACTGTAGATATACCACGTCACCAAGCCATTGCGACAGAGGTATTGCTTGTGAATCTAGGAACGAGTCAAAGGTCTCCTGTTTCCGTGTGCCGTACTGTCCTGCATTTATGTCAACTCTCATATAGGCGATTGGCTGCGGCTGGGGTGAATGTCGCAATTTGCAGCCAAAAGTTCATGCAGACGCAACTTCACTAATGTTCACTAAAACAGCTCCAGGATAATAAAAGCTCACACAAGGTCAACAAAACTCACTAGAGAGTAACTCAAGGCCATATAATATTCACTGCACTACACAAAGCTTCTGTAGTAGCTAAAAGCTCGCTCACCATGGCAACTCCAGGCCATCGAAGTTCAAAAACTTTCCACTGTCTTCCGGCTTCAAGTTGTCTACGAGCTTCTGCAAAGCCACAGCACACTCCTGGGGAGTCAACTTTGGCAAAGTTCCAATTATATCCGCAATTTGTGGCGACAAGACCTTAATTCTCTCCATCGCTTCTGCGCCCTTTTCCGTGCTCACCACTCCAGGGTGAATAGGCACAATAGTGAACCCTTCCGAACCCAATTCCTTTGCCAAGTCATGGGCAGTAAAGTTAAGCGCTGCCTTGGACTGGCCGTAGGCAGAGCCCGGAGTTGGCAAGTTAGAACTGAGGGAACCGGCTGCACTTGAAATGAACACCACCTTCTTGACATCACTCTTCCTTACCAACGGGAGCAATTCCTGGAACAATTGAACAGCACCAAGAACATTGACGGTGTAGTGGGTAAGCCAGCTCTCCCTAGGGGTCTGCGAGGTCTTGTACAGGTACATATAGGCACTGTTGGAAATGTAGACGTCGATTTGGCTGGTGAGTTTTGCAATCTCGGCCGCCGCAGACTTGATGCTTTCCTCACTGGCAATGTCCAACTTGACGAATTGAACATTTGGCTTTGTCTTTGCCAACTCCTGCAACTTGGTAGCAGACTCTGGGAACCTGGACGTGGTAATTACGCTGGTTTCTGGGTCTTTGGAGAATAACTCCACCAACTCGTATCCGATTCCTCGGTTTCCGCCGGTGATAAAAATTGTTTGTTTGGTCATTTTTGAGAGATTGTTACTTCTCAGCAGGGCTTGGGCCACGCCTTTATACCCATATCACCGTGCCATCACCTTGCCACCACCGTCCCATTGCTGTTCCTGTTCGCTATTTTAGTCATCTTAGTCAACGGAGATAATTACCTTTTTCGGCTACCTCCGTGCGACATACGGATGAACATTACTAATAGAATCGAGTGTAACTGAGAGGAACCGAGAGGACAAGCCACTACAAGCCGCCGCTACTGCGGTGTCGGTTCCGCACATCGCTTCTAACCAGTTTAAGTGAAAAAATAGGGGTTTTGTACCTAATCTTGAAATCGCATTCGAAGAGAGCAACTAAAATCTTTCGGTAAAGTGGAAGATGAGTGTTTTTGTACCGGTAACGATATCATTGACTGCAGAGAAAGTCTTTATTCTCTGTGGAGCTCTCGACCACGATAGCTGGCTTTCGCTGGTGAGTTTTCACTTGGGTAGGACTTCCCATTCGAGTAGACTTTCACTCTGGGCGAACTTTCAATGACATTCCAGCCAGTTCTGCCGTGCAGAGCTCGAGAACGCTGGAAGCTAGGATTGCTAGAATGCGTACTTGACGAGCTGACTTGAAAATCTTACTTGTGGTGCTCACTTGACTAGAGCCGGTGATGGACGTACATCCTATTCTTCCGGATCCTGGAATATGACTTCGAAAAAGTAAATGTAGATTGCTCTAGGATACTAGACGTACATGGTTTATGGCATCCCCAGGGCACCGTTTGATCAAAACTTTAATAATTCATTCTGTCTGCAAAATCACTTGTTCACTACCAGAAGACATTGAAGATTAGTCAACATGCTCAGTAAGAAGGCAGAGCTTCCTCCTAAAATATCACCGTAGCAAACCAATAATTCATCAGCTTGAGTGCGTGCCGGAGTCCATGTCTTCTTCATGCAGCAAGAATTAAGCCGTAACGGTTACCCCAGGTGTACAGTGCACCCGAATGCGGGGTGCATGTGCAGTCGCATTATAACAGAGTTCCTCTTCCGAAACCTTCATGACTGAATCTCCCCAGCACAAGCGCGTCTGTGAAGACAATGACTCGCAGTTTGCGTGCAACGAGTGTAAAAGAAGACGTCTGAAATGCTCTCGCGACGTCCCTACATGTTCTTTATGTTTGAAACATCATCGACATTGTCTATATGAGAAGACTAATCGAAGTCCATTGACTAGGAAGCACCTTACTCAAGTTGAAGAGGAGCTCCGAATCAGCCAAAAGGTGATCCAGCGGCACTTTCCAACCATGGATATTTCACAAATGGTCCACGAAATCAAAAATGGTTCCAATATCGATGAGTTGATCGATCTGTTCACCTCAACTGCAACTCACCCAAGAAATAGTATTAAACAACTATTGACGAGCGACAATGGTCTGGAGGATCTCCAGGTTCCGCAGCTAGTGCCATCGAGTGTCAACGAAACTGGGCTCCACAAATCAACGACAGATCTCTCACCGGTGTCGTACAATTGGGACGAAAGAAAGCTTCCCCATGGGAACCGCCAAGCATCTATAATCGATGGAATAGCGACCATGGACACCAATGGGTATTTGGGGTCGCCATCCAGTGCAGCTCTCATCAACTTGGTTGGCGGTGGGTTCTTTTTTCACAACCCACATGGAGGTGGTGATGATGGAAATCATGCTAATGAAGAGCCGTTGACAGATATACCGAAGAACACATTGGAGGGGTACATCACCCAGTACTTCAACACTTTCCATGTGTCTTATCCCATTATCTACGAGCCTATTTTCATGGCTCATTTCAATGAGATCATCGTGCCTCCGCAAGGCTGGGAAAGCTTGATGTATATGGTTGCAGCCATCGGCTCGTTCATGTCTGGGGTTTCTCCCGAGCAAAACGACGACTTGACCCTCTTTGAGTTGGCAAAGTCAAAACTTTCCATGGAAATAATGGAGAGAGGCAATCTTACATTGGTAACAACCATCACGCTAATGTCCAACTATCTTCAGAAAAGAGACAAACCTAATTCCGGTTACAGCTACTTGGGATTGGCAGTTCGAATGGCTTTGGGTTTGGGTATCCACCGAGAAATCGGCCGCCATGGAGAGTCACTTTTGGAAAAGGAAATGCGACGGCGCATTTGGTGGTGCCTATATATCTTTGACTGTGGTCAAAATATCACCTTTGGAAGGCCGCTCTGTATTCCCTGTGCTGGAATTGATACCAGTCTTCCTATGAATATTCCAGATTCCTGCTTGACGGCGCTAACGAAGCAGATGCCCGTTCCTGAAAACGAACCTACAATATACACCAGTGTCCGGCTCCAGTCACTACTACACTTGTTGACCAATGGCATCTACGAGAGAATAATTACCGACCCGTTTCCCTCGGCATTCCAGCTCTTAGCTTGGGACAAGAAATACCTCGAGCGCTGGAAGGGACTAGTCCCGCCATACTATGACGAAAGTGCTTCAGTGAGAGACAAGTACAAGTTGAGTAAGTGTGTGCTCGAATGGCGTTTTCGAAACTTGCGGATCTTGATGTACCGAACATTTTTGTTGAAGAGAGTGGTTGTTTCGAGCGACGACTCCGGCGACCAGTACGAGCGCCAAGCAGGAGAAATATGCTTGCAAGAATGCTCCAAACTGATCGCAAGCATGAATCGTTTCTGGTGCTCCAAGCCAGACCACAATCGCATGGACACCTGGTACACTCTATGCTTTGTGGTTCCCGCGGCACTCATGCCGTTGGTTTGTTTGAGAAACAATCCTTCTTCGCCACATGCCGATAGTTGGCGAAACGATGTGGTGACTGCCCAAAATATCATTGCTTCCTTGACCTCTATCTGCCCTTCCGCAGCCAAACTTTTGGACCTTATATCGACGCTCGGCCATGGCTACTTGTATAGTCAACCTAATGCCTCGTCTCCAGAGCCAGCCGCTACCGATGAAAGTCCTACGTCTCAGCTTCTACAACTACACAGCATGCTTTGGCCGGTTTCGTTTGATTTGGAGCAGCAGTTTAACTTGACTTAGCGCAATGTATATCCACCTCCCACCACAAGCTCTTCGCCAGTAATATACGACGAGGCATTGCTGGCCAAGAACACATACACTCCCTTGAGCTCGTATGTCTGGCAAAGCCGCTGGGCTGGAATCATTGAGAACCAGGTGTCTCTCCATTCTTTGGGATGAACATCCAACATATCGGTGTCGATGTACCCGGGAGAAACACAATTCACTCTGGCAAAATCGACCCATTCCACGGCTAGGCACTTGGCTAAGCGCACGAGCCCCGCCTTGGAAGCGTTGTAGGGTGCCTGTTTCTGCGGGTAGTTCACAATTAATGAAGACACAGACGCCGTGAACACAATGCGACCTTGCTGCAAAATCCCACTGGCTTTTTGTTTCTTGAATGCCTGAGCTGCCGCTTGCGCCGTGAAAAACGCTCCGTCCAAATTCACCGCCATGATGTTTCTATACTCTTCTTCGGTAAAGTCCTCGGCAGGCACATGAGTTGCAATTCCAGCATTTGGTACGACTATGTCTAGCCGGCTAAAATCCTTCAATACCTCTTCCACACACTTTTGAATGGCTTCCTTGTCACAGACATTACACTTGTACGCTTTGAACTTGACACCTACACCCTCAAACTTGGCTCTGAGGCGGTCAATTGTCTCTTGCGATGAAGAATTGTAGGTTATAGCAATGTCAGAGCCCGCTTCTGCGAGACCGGTAGCCGCAGCCAAGCCAATGCCTCGAGACCCACCTGTGACCAACGACACTTTGTTGGCAAGACTGAAGAATTGTTGCACTGGAGCGTCTTCGTTTTGGTATAGCATTGGCGATTGTTTGGAAACCTCATCTTTTTATAAGGGAAGTGTGGGGAAATGCTCGGAATCGCGGCGAGGGCGACAGAAGTCCGCTCAGTGCAAGTACATATCCACAACCGGCGCCGAGTGCAGCAAAATATACTCGGCATTTACGAGGTCGTTAGAGTCCACCCGGCGGTACGCCAGCTCCAAATCGGGCTCGATACCCGCCTCAATATGTCTCTTTGCAACTCTGGTGCGGCACACTTGTAGGTCGGCTTCAAGCATCCATTTTTCGTCCACCAAAGAAGCGATTTCTTTCCACGGCTCGCTGTCCAACAAGAGGTAGAGACCCTCGATGATAACTATACTGGTCTCAGGTGCAATGGTCACGCCATTGGGCACAGGATCCTTTAGTTTGTGATCGAACGAAGGTGCATATATTACCCCGCGTTTACTGGTTTGACAGGTTTTTCGCAACCGGCGGACAAACTGCACCACGGCCTCCGCATCGAACGTGAACGGTGCACCTCTTCTGGCGAAGGCGAGTTGCGGGTCTGGCAGACTTCGGAGTTGAGCTCTAGAGAGATGAAAGCCATCAATTCCCATCACAGTACACCTTACATTCAATGTATTGTTAATGTAGTCTGAGATTGTGTGCGCTATGGTGGATTTTCCCGACCCCGGTACTCCAGCAAGAGCGATCAAAATCCGGTCGTTTTCAGACTTTTGAAGGCACTGTAATGCCCTGTTGGCGTATTCTTGAATCATGTTCTGGTTTCGTGGCACCAACCCCCTATTTAATCTGGGCACGGACACAGTGGTCCGCCGCGGCAAGTTTGGCGGGAGTGGAGAGGGGCACAGAGTTCCGGGCAGATATATAAGAATGCGGGGGTATGGTTTTCTCCTTCAATGGAGTCGTTCAGCAACCCTGCGTTTGTGTTGAAGTCCGTGAAGAACGTGGTCTTTGAAGACCGCCCAATTGCACCTTTGGGTCCCAAAGAAGTGAGGGTTCATGTTTCCGAAACGGGAATCTGCGGCAGCGATGTTCACTACTGGCAGCGAGGCAGAATTGGAAAGTTTATCTTGGAAGAAGGCACCGATATGGTTTTGGGCCACGAGTCAAGCGGAGTAGTGGTGGAGACTGGGTCGGAGGTTCCCAACTTGAACATTGGCGATCGGGTTGCAATTGAGCCTGGGGTTCCTTGTCGGTACTGCGCTCACTGCAGAGATGGAAAATACAACCACTGCGAAGATATGGTATTTGCAGCCACACCCCCATGGGATGGAACTTTGGCAAAGTACTACAATGTTGCCTACGACTACTGCTACAAGATCCCGGACCATATGGACATGGAAGAGGCAGCGTTGGTGGAACCGGTGGCCGTGGCCGTGCAAATCTGTAAGCGAGCTCAGCTCCAAGCGGTCGATTCCGTTTTGGTATTTGGATGCGGTCCTATAGGACTCTTGTGTCAGTCAGTGGCGAAGGCATACGCATGTAAGAAAGTCATTGGCGTGGACATTTCCGATGGCAGATTGGCGTTTGCTGCAAATTTCGCAGCCGATAGCGTCTACAAAATGAGCATGAGGCTGGAAACCGAATCGCCAGAAGATTTTGCAATTCGCATCTCGAAAGACATTAAGGCCAAGTTCGACTTGGGGGCTGGTGCCGACGTTGTTTTGGAGGCGTCTGGAGCCGAGCCATGTATCCAGGTGGGAGTTTTCGCTGCTCGGCCCGAGGGACGTTTTGTTCAGGCTGGAATGGGCCGCGAGCTAGTTTCGTTTCCTGTCACCGAAGCGCTTGTCAAACAGCTCAATTGGACTGGCAGTATTCGCTACAGTACTGGAGTGTACCCTAATGCGGTCGACTTGGTTGCATCTGGAAAAGTCAACGTGAAAAGTTTGATTACCAACCGGTTTAGATTTGAAGAGGCAGAGAGGGCATTCGAGCTTGTCAAAGAGGGCCGTACCGATGTCATCAAGGTTGTTATCCAGGGATATAGAAACTGAATTTAAAAAAATATTCCGACACTTTTCCCGATGCCGTAGCGTTTGTGGGGTACGCTCTCCAGGTGCACAGAATTCCGGCAATCTACATAAAACCCCAGCAATCCTCTCACTCACCAAAATTTCCAAAATGCAATCCATTAGAAAGCCAAATCCTCAATTGCCCGACAGCGTGTTCCAGATGTTCTCTATGAAGGGAAAATCGGTCATCATTACCGGTGCCAGTGGCGGCATCGCTCATGAGGTTGCGAGAGCTCTCGCTGAAGCGGGTGCCAGTATCAGCTTGTGGTACCACAAAAATCCTCTTGCCGAAGACCTCGCGAAGGAATTGATCCAGAAGTATGGGGTTGAGGCCCATGCGCTCAAAGTGGATGTCAAGTCGTGGGAACAAGTCGAGGCAGGTGTTACCAAGACAGTTGAGAAATTTGGCCAGTTGGATGTGATGATCGCGAATGCTGGTATTCCTGCCAAAGCCGGCGGTTTGGACCAAACTTTGGCCGAATGGCACGACGTGGTCGACACCGACTTCAACGGTGCTTACTATTGTGCTCGTGCTGCTGGAAATGTGTTCAAAAAACAAGGCTTTGGAAATCTTATTTTCACCGGTTCCATGTCGGGACATATTGTGAACATTCCCCAGCAGCAGGCGTGCTACAATGCCTCAAAAGCAGCCGTGATCCACTTGGCCAAGTCGTTGGCTGTGGAATGGGCTGACTTTGCAAGAGTCAATTCGGTTTCTCCAGGCTACATTGACACGCCGATTTCTGGCGATTGTCCATTTGAGATGAAGGAAGCTTGGTTCAAAATGATCCCGCTTCACCGGGATGCTGATCCCAGAGAGTTGAAGGGTATTTACTTGTACTTGGCCAGTGATGCTTCCACCTACACAACCGGAAGCGATTTTATCGTCGATGGTGGCTTCTGCTGCCCATAGAATAAATTTGCACCCAAACCATGTAGACTGCGCCGTGCTCCCGCATGCAGGACCCCGGTAGTTTACGCACCCCCGCCGTTTTAGCAATTGTGGGGTAAAGATCTTGCATGCGGGCGTATGCAGGTTGTGAAAATAGTTACGGAGACAGTACACCTACCTCCACCAAAATGCACCTTTCCAGGCGGCTCACTTGCCATAAACTTCTTCTCCCCACAATTGTAATTTAAAGCTTGGCTGACTATAAAAGGTGGAGCCAAATGGACACCATCGTGGAAAGTGTTTGCTTGAAAGTTCAACGATGAAATTTAAGTCTTCGAGTATAAATGAGATTGTGGGACCAGCTATTGCTGAAGTGTTGCCTGACTATGGTATTCCTTGGTTTCGTGTTAAGCACCTTCTAACACTCAATCTTTTGTTGATGGTACCTCTTCTCTCATCAGCTACTGCTGGATACGATGGTTCTTTGATGAACGGTTTGCAATCGTTGACTCAATGGAGAGATTATTTTCACCATCCAGAAGGTACAATGCTTGGATTTATCAATGCCGCGCAGAATTGTGGGTGTTTTATTGTGCTTCCTTTCTGCGGATGGTGTACCGATAAGTTTGGCAGAAAATTGACCATATTTGCTGGATTAGTAGGAATTGTGGTTGCTACAATTATCCAGGCTACAGCAACTACTGTTGCCCAGCTTATTGTGTCGCGGTTCATCGTTGGAGCAGCGGGAATGTTCGCAGTTCAGCCTGCACCGCTCTTGATAGCGGAAATATCCTATCCCAGTTTCCGAGGTAAAATGACTTCGCTTTACTGGTGCGGCTATTACCTCGGTGCCATCTTGGCGTCGTGGACTTGCTATGGAACCGATGGCCGAGGAGATACTTGGGAATGGAGAATTCCTACAATCTTGCAAGCCGGGTTTCCATGTGTCCAGCTCGTTTTTTTGTGGCTTGTTCCTGAGAGTCCACGTTGGCTCGTATCCAAAGACCGAATGGAAGAAGCTCGTGCTTTGCTTGTCAAGCACCATGCTGGCGGAGACGGGTCGTCGGAGTTAGTCAAGGTGGAATTGACAGAAATCGTAACGGCATTGGAAAAGGAAAAGGCTGCGAAACAGTCGAAGTGGAGCGACTTGATTTCGACTCCTGGCAACAGAAAACGTACTTACATTGCCGTGAGTCTTGGAGTGTTTGCCCAATGGAACGGTATTGCCGTGGTGTCTTATTACTTGACGTTGGTGTTGGACACCATAGGAATTACCGAATCGTCAATGCAAACGTTGATAAACGGTTTGCTTCAGATTTTCAATCTTTTGGCAGCCGCCTCTGCAGCGTTGTTGGTGGACTGGTTTGGAAGAAGAACGTTGTTTCTTTGGTCCGGTATTGGAATGCTTATATCGTATATCATCTGGACTGCTTGTTCGGCGGTCTTTGATGAGACGAGAAATACGGCAGCAGGTCGAGCCGTGGTTGGGTTCATTTTCATTTTCTATTTCCATTACGATATTGCCTACACTCCATTGCTCTTGGCATATCCTACAGAAATCTTTCCTTACTTTTTGCGTTCCAAAGGGGTCACTGCTGAGTTGATGGGAGTGTATGGTTCGTTGATAATTGCCGCTTTTTGCAACTCAATTGCGTTGGACAGAATAGGCTGGAAGTACTACATTGTGTTCTGTGTCTTGTTGGCGATCATCTGTGTCAACACGTACTTTTTGTATCCAGAAACCAAGGGCTACTCGTTGGAGGAAATTGCTCGGATATTTGATGGTGAAGAAGCGTTCGATATAGAAGAGTTGGATGTGGACTCCAAGCCACAGATAGAGCATCTGGAATGACTCGGCTATTTTCATAGTGTAAGTGAGGACTGAAAAGGGAGTTTCACAAATTTTTCAATTTTACCATTTTTCAAATTTTTGAATATATCAATTAATGAAAGTTCCGTTTGAAATTATGGAAGTTCACCGAATGTATTGCCTGTTCAGGAAGAACATTTAGACCATTCCCTCCCGAACAGTTTTCCCAATAACTCCTACGCATTTTTAAACATCTTATATTAAAGACCGGTCCATAGCCGTTGAGCATAACACTATCTAGTAAGCATTTCTCAGGGTAGGTGTCTGCAAGGATGGGCCACCTGTAGCCGCAACCATAGTAGTCATCCTAATGTTAAAGGGTATACTTTGTAGACAGATAAATAATTTTGAATGGACCAACAATACAAAAGAAAATGGGGTAATAGGTCTAACACGTCATTATGGGTACTTTTTGGGTGTTGTACGTGAAGCGAGCCTCAGAATTAGTAGTTGTAAGATCTTCTTCTCTTTCTGCAAGCACCCTTTCCGGTGGAAGTAGGAGTAGTGGCAGTGGTAGATGGGAAGGCAGAAGATGCCACTGTTCCAGAAACTGGTCCACCACACTTTCCAGAAGCGGCAGCCAAGGCAGTGGTGATCACATCGTTCAAGGTACCAAGGTTGAAGAATGCCTTGAACAACGATGGAACCAAGCCGGAATCAGCAAGGTCAGAGATAAGTTGTGGGATGGTAATGGCACCACTCTGGAACAATTGCTTGATCAAGTCAGCACCAAAGTTCAAGAAACCTTGGTCGGTAACCAAAGCCTGCACAACCTGGTCGGCCAAACCCGAACTCTTCAACGATTCCATCACACTGACAAGAACATCATAAGCGTCTCTCTTTTCAACGGATGGCACCATAATTGGAGTAGACTCAAACTCGGCAAGCTCTCTCTTGCCAGTAATCTTGTCCTTGATCTTTTGAACCAAATTGGAAATGAACTGCTCGGCAATCTTGAAAATCTCTTGGTAAAGAGCACAGTCGTTGATAAGACCTCTAATGACCA
This sequence comes from Meyerozyma sp. JA9, assembly GCA_003676015.1. Lineage (NCBI taxonomy): Eukaryota > Fungi > Ascomycota > Pichiomycetes > Serinales > Debaryomycetaceae > Meyerozyma > Meyerozyma sp. JA9. The sequence goes on along the minus strand of NSDU01000025.1, from coordinate 364,840 downwards.
GTACCGCCAAGCCAGAATCGTTCAAGGCCTTGAGTAAAGTCCCAAGGTTGACCAATCCGTTCTTAACAAGGTAGACAATGGTCTTTTCCGTGATAGGACCGAAAGTTGGGTCGGTCACAAGATACTCGATAATCTGAGGTGCGAAACCAAAGTTCTTGATTAACGATAAAACATCGGTAACAATTTGGTTTTCTCTCTTCATGATCTCATCCGCACTCATGGTATCTCTCTTAGCAACGAACTCGTTCATGGCCAAGGCAACGTCATTGGCAGCAGAAAGGTCTCTCTTGGAGACAGCAGTTTCCCCCTCGTATGGAGCAGGAGCAGCATTGACGGCCGCTGTGAAGGCCAATACCAAGGTGGCAGATGTGGCAGTCAATTTCATCGTAGTTGAAGTTAAGCGAGTAGACTAGTGTTAGAAAACAAACTTCTGGAATGGGGGATCCATTTTATAATAATTTTGCGACCGGTTCGAACATATCCATTTTTGGCAGTTTCTCTAAATTTAGTGGACAGGAGGAGTAATGCGCTTTGACTTGGCAAAAGCTGCAATGTTTTGTTACTGCTTTTGGCATTTTTTAGTCTAGTTTTCTGGACTTTGCAGTTGGCTGCTAATACCTTTACCCAATTAGGAAAAAGCCTTCAGCAACACTATATACAAAAAAGGAAATGTCCCACATGCACACCACAGAAAAGTGCGAGGGGTGCCAATTAAATTTCCGTTTTAGGCAATACTTTTAAGAGGCCATCCAATAGCCGGTCTAAAACGCTACACCTACCAAAAGTCGTTCACCACAACACACTTGGCAGCGGTGGAGATTCTAGACGACACCAATTTGTCCTAAAACGTACCTTCGACGTGGCGTTGTGTGCAGTACCACACAATGTTTAGCCAAGGTGCATTTTCAGTTGCAGCCTCCTATGTGTCAACAGAAGAAGGAACGGCAACCGGAAAGCAGCCGGTAGCCTCATCTCATGCCATCTCTGATTTATTTGGTTAGTCGCATTGACCCTGCAATCGGCTGCAAAGCGACGCATTATTCGATCGTGGCTGCGTTACATAATGCGTGGAATACCCGCTGCTTCTTCCTTAGAAGTTTCTGCACACAGGGCTCACACCGTCCTGCAGACAACCCCATGGCTTGTGATACAGTTTAAGCGCTGGTTTTGCAACATTCTGCCATTTTGAAGCCTGTAGTAGCCTGCTAAGTTCTCCAATGGCAAGCTTGCCAATTTATAGCCACACAGGTGTACATTTGCGTAGCATAGTGTAGTATTGCTTTGGTTCATTTGTTTACCGAGATTATTTTTCGATGAGGGTGCGGAACTACCGGTCCCCCAGATAACAAACGGGAAACAGTAATTCCTACAAATATAACCACTTGATTTGTGATTGGAACCCTGGAGGTACCTCGCTATTGTACACACAATCCACAATTTCCTATATTTTCTTCACAACTTTGTCATAGCGCCGGTTTTCGAGATTCTGTTTCCTGCTCGTCTAACTCACCCACTGAATATTTCACCATGAATTGGTTATTGACCATTCTTTCATGTGTGGCGGCGTTCTACGCGTGTCTCATACTCATCGTCAACCGAATACCACACGTTACCATCAAGTCTTTTGGCTGGTTGGCTTTCAAGCATGTCACGGTGACGTTGCCGACCTCGAGAATATACATCCGGAAAATCTACTTTCGGTTCCATTTGTTCCGGTGGAAAAACTCGCCTGTTCGGTTCTTGGGAATTGAGTTTGTGGATGTGAACATCGAGCGAATTGCTCCGTCGGGCGACAAGAAATCCTCACAACCTCGCACGTTGAATATCCCTGAGGAACTTCAACTAATAGTGCCGAAAAGACTTCACAACTTCTTGATATCGACCCGGATCATCAACCAGGTCATGTTCATGTTTTTCCGGGTTTCTGTCTGTGACGCTGACCGCAGAGATGCCTATACTGTGTTCCTCGATGTCTTCAAGATGGAAGCACACTACTCTGCTGTGGCCAAGAACCGGGTTCTGTTTGCGGTTTATAACCTTTATTTGAGCTCGGGGGACCCTAACTCGGAAGACTATCAGAGAAGTGTCCTCCACTTGCGGAACATTGAATTCACAGTTCTTTGCTCGGTTATCACTGAATGCCCCATCCATGATCCTTCCAAGTACATTTGGTCTTTCCGCAACTTCGACTTCAACTTGACAGTGGACAGACTTAAGGTGCCTGTCGATGAAGCCAAATTGTTCGCTTCCAAGCTCAAACCATCTACAACCGCAATCGTCCCAGACACCGCCAAGATTAATAAACGGAAACAGATCGATGCCAATTTGGACCTTATCGACCAGATCCTAAAGTTGGTGGAGTTGACAGACATAAAGTTCAACGATCTCGTACTTTCGTATGGTGATGTGGAGGTGACGTGTGGGAACGCGGCGTTTTCAATTACACCGCTCAAGAAATTTAATACCATTCCAACGGTGGCCCGAGTATTCACAATCTACTTGACTTCGACGAAACTTCACCACAAGGGCACCAAATGCTTGGACTTACCATCGGGTACAATCACTCTAGAGTGCGCTCCCATGCGTTTATTCCGTCGTATTTACAACTTTATGGACAACAAATGTGAAGATTTTGGAAAGCAAGAACCTTTGAACGTGGCCAGTTCAGTCACCTTGACAAACTCGGTGATCGATGTTTATCATGACCAGCTAGACTTGATACAGCACTTGATCAAGCCCAAGTCGCCGTCCGCACCAAAACCAGCATTTGCTCCAATCGTAAAACATATACTTGCAGTTGTGTCTGAAGTCAAGTTGAAGGTTGTCGTCGTTACTACCACGCTCAATATGCATTTTCCAAAGCCAAGCATGTCGAAAATTGAGAGGAAAGAGACTTTTCATCGCGACGCTTATCTGAACATGGTGGTATCGATCAGCTTGCAAGGATTCGTTCACAAGTTCACGAATAAGAACTTGAGCCAAATCATACAGTCACCCAGCTCCAAGCACAAGACTCAGTTACTTACGGGTATTTTCAAGTTTGTGGGGTTTGAGTACTTGGTGGCTGACAACACCATATCTCTCCCCAAGTTCAGCGTGAAGGCAACCTATGATGTCTACAACAATAATATTTCGTTGACGGCGATACTCAAAAACTTGAAGATGTCCTCGGTGAACTCGGCAATCTTTCACCTTGCTCGTGAAATCAGGAATAGAAATATTGAGCATTCAAATCGAAGATATGATCTTTTGATGGAACAAGAGAAGGACGAACCGACGCTAGAAGACTCACAAAAAGACGTCCAAAACTACGTCAAGTTATTTGAAATCTTGCCATCCTTCATCTCGTCTATCAAAGTTAGTGTTACCTCCCTCCAAGCTGATATCATATGTAACGACGGTCTACCCAGTTTCAACATCTACGACGAAGCACTTAAAAGGGACATAGATCTTGCCGAGTTTAAGCGTGGTGTTTCCATCAAAGTAGAAGGGGTTAGTATCAACTACAAGAGAGCGTCTGAAGATGTCCTGGCGAAAATGCGTACGTTTCAGTGCTTCACGCTTAGTGAGTATATGTCCGAGTACATTCCCGACTTTGATCTTGTGACGACTTATGACGAACAACTGTCCACCGTGAGCGATGTTACCAGCTTGGATACCACACTCTCGGAAGATAACGATAGTGCCAATCTCAAGAGAGTGAAAAAGGTGGTCAACGTCCGCGACTTGAAAATTGGTAACTTCAATAAAGAGGACAAGAATTTATTGACGCTTATGATCCCAGAAGCCGATGGTCGGTTAGACACTTTTTTCATTTGGTGTTCTATTTATGCCCGAACCTTGATCCACTATTTTGCTCCTACCGTCAAGAGAAAAGCGTCTGGAAAGAGAATATCCCAGCTCAGTGGTTCACACTCAAACCTCAAGCTCAATGTGAAGATAGACTCGGTGGCCGTGGTATCGCGATTTCCAAATAATGTTGATGCATTATTCGAAATAGAGTCGTTGACCCTGTCAGATGTGATAACAACGAAGGAAGCAAACATCACCTTTGCCAGAGTCTACGTGGTACATCCCGCGGTGAAAAGATGGGCAAGACTCCTATCAATTGCTCACTTCAACTTCAAGCTTGGCTTGGACCTTGAGTCGAATCTCGTTGATGTTTTCGCAACTACCATTCGGTTGAATATCCCGTATTCCTTTTTGTTCTACACTGTGTTTGACAACATCATCACATTTGCCAAGGCAGTGCGCCAAATCAAGCAAAACTTCCTGAACTTTGTTGAGGGTAACAACGACTACAGCAGAATTTTGCCCCAAAAGCGCGAAGCAACCGACTTTCCTTCGGTTAGAATCCGCTCGAAAACTTTGGGAATGACACTCGAGAACGACCCATTCGAGCGTGAATTGGGTTTCATTTTTGAGCTTGCTGCCATAGAAAACGAGAACAGGCTTCGAAAAGTAGATCTCTTTGAAAAGAAAGTGGAGGAGATTCGTGCTCAAACAAAGCCATCAATAGAATCTCAAATCAAACTTACCTATGAGAAGCCCCAAAAGCACACTCATAAGCACGAGCCATCATTTAGAAGCCCGTTGCGTAATATTATGGACGACTCAAAGGCTTCAAGTAAATCAAGGAAGACTCGAAAGTCCAAGCCAGCTTCCACACAAACATCAAGTGAAGCATCAACGGCTGCGAACCAAGAAGAGTTGTACACGGAAGAAGAGGCTGAAAGAATCATAACCTCAGCTAAAGAGTCTCTTGAGAAGAACTTGTCTTCTTCTTGGATCAAAAAGTACAGACACTTCAAGCACGTTAAATTGAAGCTGTGGAGAGACAGGGTCACAAGAATCTGGGGCAAAGACGAAGTAAGCGAGACCATAACCTCAAAGTACGAGATCTTGGAGTATTCGGACCCACCGTACTTGATGGGTGCTGGATTCAGAGACTTCGATCTCGAATTGAGTAAGGCAAGGATCGACGACATACACGATTTTCTTCATAAATATGGTCAAGGACAACCTCGGCTTGACTATTCCATTCTTGTTCCACTTTATGGACGACTCAGAAGTACGTCGCTCATCGTTTACATTCGTGATTATCCGTTGCCATTGGTTTCCTTTCCTCTGAATTCGGATCCAACCAAGACTACAATCGACCTCAGAGGGAACTTGGTGGTGAATGAAAAGTTGGTAACACGAAAGGAAGAAATGAGATACATTTTTGTGCCGTTTTCTCCTTCCTTGAATGAGGAGAAGTGCACGGATACATTCTACTCCGTTTACATTCCTCGTACTCTTACTCCTGTCAAGTTCACATTTGACTTTGAATGTGATCTAACCACCGATAGAGCATGTATGTTGAGCTGGTGTAAGTCATACCAGCCAGGAATATCAGCGGTCGCGACAGCGTTCGATAGCTTCACCAAACCTGCTATAGATGATAGTCCACTAGGATGGTGGGATAAGGTGGCCTTACTTCTTCATGGAAAAATCAAGTTTAACATACCCAACGAGTTGTGTCTTCACATGAAGGGATCTGCCAGTCCATACGAGTTGATTGGAAAAGCAGCAGGCTTTGTTTTCTGCTGGAAAAATAACGTCTCCTTGAGGATCAACGATACTGGGAAACCAAAGGAGTTGATACTTCTTGATAGCGACGACTTCATCCTCGGTATACCCAACTATTCTGCGGCCGAACGGAAAACATGGAGTTTATTTTACGATGAAACACTCCCCAGTGTCGAAGAGAACGATATAGACTCAGAAGCAAAGAAGTTTCATAAACGAGTCATGAAGCTAACTTCATCAGACAGGGTGCAGTGGAAATTGGGATTTGATTTTGAGCGTAACGTGAACAATACCAGTGCTTTAGGTGACGACCAGGAAAGAACCAGGGATTTCAAGCCTCATTACGATGTTGTTGTCACTAACCCTATGTACAAATGGCATCCCGATTCCTACGAAAAGTACAGATCAGACTATCTTCATCTTGCCTTTTCGGTGATTTCAAAGTCATCTAAAGGTAACGCATTCAATGCAGCTTATTTGACTCCATTAACATTCTTTTATTTCTTCCATTGGTGGAATATGTTGACAAAGTATACCTCGCTTCCCATTAAGCAAGGTCCCTTGTTTGTCAACTCTCCAGTATCGAAGTCTCATGTCAAGATGGGATTGCATCTATACACTGTGAAATACCAATTGATTTTCGAACCTTTGGTTATATCACATTTGTACATGCACTCAACAACATCGGTTTTCGATCACAAGGATAAGGTTGCCTTTACAGGCTTGAAGGGAAAATGCACGTCTTGTACCATCGACTTGCACCAGAGAAAGGAAATGTTGCAATACATCAACAAAAAATTGAACATCAACAGCAAAACCATGCACCTTAAAATGAACGAAGCGGAAGTCGAGATTCAAGAAGCTGACATTCGGTTCTTGAATGCTCAATTTAGGGACAAGGCTATCAGTGCATATTTGGCAACATACTTGGACGACTCATCTTTATCTTCTCCAACTGAATCTAGGCTGACGGAAGGTGGCCATTCGTTCACTACATGGTATGCAGATTTCGAGTCTTCACACGATTCTTCTGGGCCCTCGTGGTTTGATCCTGATGATTTGGTCGAACTCGAATTACATGACACCCTCTCTCCTTATCCAAAAATGAGAATTCTTCCATTTCTTTACACCCCCAAGTTTAGTTACATTCGGGAATTTTCGCTCCAAAAAAACGGACCGTATCCGTTTGGTCGCGAGGATTTCCACGATTGTGTTTTGGGTCGCCTGGATGCAGAGCAGACTCAATTGCACTTGATTGACTCCAGAATTGAATGTCTTGGTGAATCTTTGAAAAACCTGAACGAAAATTCGAAAGAATATCGGATTGTAAAAGAAAGAATGGAACTCTTGGACGCAATTAAAGATGGCTTATCTGGCGATGACATCTCTCGCAGGTCTTCCGTGGTCAGCGAGTCTCTTAGTTTGGAGCGTGTGAAGACGACCAGTTCAAGCCACAAGTCTTACAACGATATGAAGAGAGTTGCCTCCCTCAACTCAGAAGTGAGCGAGTTCCACAACAGATTTATATTTCACAATGTCCAAATGAAGTGGGATAACACCCTCCGTGACTTGTTCATGGAGTACTCTGAGAAGATATCGGACAGGCGTTCACAAATGTTCTTTATGGGAAAGAAAGCAGTCGACCTCATTCGTGAGGTGCAAGCAAAGTTTCAGCGTGAAGCTTCACCACTTGCCGAAGAAGACGACCACAATGGTTTCCAGTGTGGAGAAGATTTCATCAACTGCATTTATGACACAATCGGTGATATTGACAAGGAAAATGAAGAGTCGGATAACAAGTATTTGATCAAATTTATTCATCCCCAAATACAACTTACCAGCAACAAGAATAAAGACTCGTGCACGATTATTACATCCCGAGATTTGGAGGTTCGTATTGTTGCAATTAATATGGCAGGCATGAACAACGTGATCAGCGAGGACGAAGAAACAAGCAATAACATTGAAACTAGATATGGTGTGGTATTCAAAGATTCACACGCTTTTGTGTTCAAAAAGGACAAAGACTCTGTATCGATTAGCGACGCTCCCTACGGAAGTACGCACAGTTGCAGCAAAGCTAACTGGCCACCTTGGGTGGATTTTGAAGTTTGTTATGACAGCTCTTGGATGACAGAATACTTGGTGTTTGAGAGAGCTTCCATGGGACTCAAATCCATTCAGCCCAACACGTTGCAAAACAGTGACAACAAATCGTTGAAGAATCAGTTGTTCGTCCTGTTATCGAAGTTGGTTGTGAATGCTACCTCGGAGCAATATTCTACGATTTATTTCATTGCCAGCAATCTTCTCATCAGAGGTAAGACTCACCAGGATGAACTCATCAGTAAGTGGAACAAGTTAGCTTCGCTTTCTGATGCCACTGACTTCGAAGGGTTGGACGAAAAAGTCAAGTCGTTGCAAGACTCGATCAGAGCCTCTTCTGAAATTCTTTTGAAGTTGGACCTGAAAGGTATTCCTTTTGATGAAGAGGAACGAGAGTCTATAAGGACGTTCCAGCTTGAAGTTGAGCGGCGGAAGCTTGAGTTAATTGTACTTATGAGAAGTATTGGATTGAAGAGCTCCAAAACGCAAAGCAGCAAGCAGTTTGCACGGTTCACAAGAATAGCAGCGGATCAGATCATTTGGCATTTACTTGATGACGACAGAGAGCCGTTTGTGGATTTTGCGTTGGCAAACGCATGGTTTACTCGGCTGGACTATGCCGATGGTTCCAACTACAATAATGTGGATGTCAATATCGTTCAAGGTTTCAACTTGAGGACCGGTGCCGTATACCCTGATCTCTTGATGCCACTCAAAGACGATAAAAGAGAGACCAAAGGCTCCCTTCTCTCGTTGACATGGAAAATGTTGGATCCTGTCGGAGGCATAGTGATGATAAAAGATGCCAGACTTACCTTGAAGCCTCTCAAGGTACAGCTTGACCATAAAATGGCCCATGATTTGTTCAAGTACTTATTTCCAGATTCCAAGGACACAGACGATTTAGAGTTGGAGAACGAGGTGCTTGCAGCCAGCCAGAATTCTCCAGAGGAAGAATTAACAGCCGATTCGGAGAAGACAATGAAATCCAGAAATCCATTAAGAAAACTTATCAAGAAACGAGTCACGTCTTCCTCGACCCCCATTAACGAAGATAGTGACGCCGACCACTCGTCTATATCTTCGACGTCGTCCAAGACCCGGGTGGACACGGAAAGTGATCAACTGGGGCAAAGTAGGCGGAGTATTCGTCGCAGTATTTCTAAAGAGACCACTAGAGAGGAGTTTGACTATGCTGATGCCGTCGTGACGAGACTGTCGAAATATTTCTCGATTATCAACTTTGATGTGTCAAAAACGATTGTGCTGATCAGTTACAAGGCACCGAAACACCTCAACATCATCGACGTTCATAATTTGGCGTTGACGATTCCCCTGTTGTCTTATCGTGATAAGATATGGTCTGCAGAAGACTTTGTTCTTCGGTTGAGAAAAGATGTCATCAAGATGATCTTATCCAACAGTGGTAAGATCATCAGCAACAAGTTCAAGTTGAAAAAACGCCATGCCAATCAGGAACCATTAAAACAGATTTCCGACTACGCTTCCTATATGACTATCCAAGATCTTCAGACCGATGGCCGGGCGCGAGACGCTACTAAAACAAACCTGGAATTGAAGCCCCACCATCGCCACCACCACCACCACCGGCTTGTTGACGGGAACCACTTGGCAATTCCTCACGGGGAAGAAGTGTACCAGACGTATTTTGCAAGTGAAGAATCCGAACCACCAGCCGACTCAGAAACGGCCGAAGACTTGGTCTCTGTCACCATAAAAGCCGACGAGCTCAGCGAGCACGGTAATACTAAATAACGAAGCTATGTACCAATACGATATCACGGCAACCTAGTTGCAATTACAACGTTCCATGCGTCTTCCTGCAGCGTACTTTGGAACCATGTTGTCTTACATAAGCTGGGCCAAGCCTCCGATAATATCGAAACAACCACTGACTACTTGTACTCAGCAATGGCGTTTTTTGACGCACTCAGAGAGCGGGCCGTGCTGACCATCAACCAGGTGTTCGACAAGGGAAACGATTCCGGCCTTTCCAAGGCTCAATTATTTTGTATTGAGCACAGAATTCCTGACGAAGAAACCGTCATAGATGAGCTGGCTGCCGAGGTTGGAGTTTATTCCGAATATAACAAGGATGCTTATAAAGAAAAGATGGGGGTCTCACAGGGCCGAATATTTCTTACCCAGAGATTTTTGATTTTCACTGATGCTTACGACAAGAGAAATTGTTCCTTCACCATCCATCTTTCAACGATTAAAAAAGTAGAACGGGTTCCTACCACAGACTATGCGTTTGCACTTGCCATTGGAACACATAGCCGTATCAAGCTTTCGTTTTTCCTTGTGGGAATGCGTTCCGAAAGCGAAAAGTTTGCCCACAACCTCAAGTTGGCATTGCGGGCCAATCTCAAAAATATCGCCAAACTTCAGCCCTTTATCCAGACATGTTACTCGGAATATTTGCTCGCAAAGAACAAAGTATCGTCGGAGAAAGTTGACGAGATTCCACCGGGTGGATTGGGTTTGGAATTCAAGTTTCCAGGTAACGCCAAGGAGCTCCGTGACAAGTCCAAGATGAAACTTTGGTTCGATCTTTTTAAGGCCGACGGCCGCAACTTGTCCATTGTGAAGACTCCCATGTTCCACCGGTTGGTCAGAGTGGGATTGCCCAACCGATTGAGAGGTGAGATCTGGGAATTGTGCTGTGGCTCGATGTATCTTCGACTCGAAAATGTGGGCCTATATCAACAACTTCTCGACGAGAACAAGGAGAAGAACTCCCTCGCAATAGAGGAAATAGAAAAGGACTTGAACCGGTCTTTGCCAGAATACGCAGCCTACCAGTCTCCAGAAGGAATCGAAAGATTGCGCAATGTTTTAACAGCCTATTCATGGAAGAACCCGGAAGTTGGCTACTGCCAAGCTATGAATATCGTCACCGCTGCCCTCCTCATATACATGTCTGAAGAACAGGCTTTCTGGTGCTTGCATATGATTTGTGATAGAATTGTACCCGGCTACTACTCCAAAACCATGTATGGAACATTGTTGGATCAAAGAGTTTTTGAATCTTTGGTACAAGATACTATGCCTATGCTCTGGGAACATATCACGAAGTATGATATACAACTTTCTGTGGTTTCCTTGCCGTGGTTTCTTTCCCTCTTTTTGAGCTCGATGCCACTAGTTTACGCTTTCAGAATCTTGGATGTATTTTTCCTTCAGGGCCCTAAAACGCTTTTCCAGGTGGCATTGGCTATTCTCAAGTTGAACGGCGAAGAGTTGCTCAAGGTCGAAGACGACGGCTCATTTATCTCCTTGATAAAAGACTACTTTCACAGCCTCGAACAGTCAGCCCACCCAAATTCTCCCAACCAAAAGTACCGAACTATCACCAAGTTCCAAGAGCTTTTGGTCACAGCGTTTAAGGAGTTTTCTATCATCAACGAAGCCGTCTTGAACAAGCATCGTGTCAAGCACCGCAACACAATCTTCCTGAATATCTCCACCTTTGTGAAACGCACAGAATTGAGGAATTTGCCCAAAGTCAAAAACATAGATCAGCCCACACTTGGAATTATATATGACCGCTACTACTCAATTGTGGAATCCAATGTCACGGTGGGTAGTGGATCCAGTGTGATGGACTTTGAAGGTTTTAGAATCTTCATGTCTCAAATCTGTACCTGGGTGAACGAAGACGACGACAATCCCTTCCTTCGCAGGTTGATGAGCCATTGGGACTCCGAGGGGCAGAAAGCGTTGACGTTGTCCGACTTGGTGGTGGGATTGAACAAGCTAATTGAGCCGGACCTCATGGAAGCTATGTCTAATTTCTTCAGCTTGTATGACGATAAAAAGAACGGCAAGTTGGACCGAGAGCACATACTACAAGTTTCTGAAGACTTATTGTATATCACCACTCCGTGGAAAGATGCTTGGGAATTGGACAAGATAACTGAAGATGCCATTGAAAATGCCATAGCCGACGAGATTGTCAAGAGAAAAGCAGAGAAGGGTGAGAAATCCGGTGACATAGATATCTCATCTGAGATTGAAATTGACAAACCCAAATTGGAAAACCAACAAATTGAGAGATACTTGTCTGCTGCAAGCACATTCATACAGCGTGCTTTTGAATATGCTCAACCAGAAGAGGAAGAAGCGCTTATAAAGGAGCTTGTGGTTGATAACAAGATCTCACACAATGCCGCTTTGGATCCCAGCGCACCCACATATCTCAATTTGCCCACCTTCAGAATGGTAGTGTTGGCAGATGAAACGTACGAGCTACTCTTCAGCAACACTTTGAGGAATTCCATTCGTCCAGGGAAGCCGTTGGACGAAAAATTCGATACCATGAGAAACCTTAAGGACATGTTTGATGGATTGCTAGCTGATGGTCGAAAAGTTGCGAACAAGGTGAGAAAGAGAATGGACTCTGCAGCCTCAAGTGCAATCAACAATCAGAACCATTCTCTGAACCATCAAAGCGAATCTTCTTCATTGAAATCAGGCAAATCCAAAATTCAAGAAGAGGACGAAGAAAGAGATGATGATTTCGGAGTCATATCGATCGATGAAAAAGACAAGGATCTCTTGTTGGGAGCAGAAAGTCAAGTGGTCATCAACACGCCGGACCAGGCCACATCGGCGCCGAAATCTCAATCGAGTGCTACTACTACTACGACCAAGGATGGTGAGAAACCAGCAGACGGAAATCTTATTGAATTTGAAACTTAATTATTAGCATAAATAAATCACGTATAAAATCTACCTATTTCGAAGATGCTCGTGTATAGCTTAACGCAGCTCATTATTCCTTCCGAAAAGTTTTCGTAACTTACCAAACTTCTTTTTACCCTTGGGGGTCTTTTCTTCTTCCTTAGGTTGCCTCAAGGTATGTCTCTCTGAGACGACTGGAGCCGCGACAGGAGCGGGGGCAGGAGCCTCCTCCACGGGGCGACTTTCAGCGGCAGAATGGGCAGCTAAGTGAGGAATATCCTCGTCATCTGAATCTGCAATTCGGGACGTGAATCTGTGCTTTGTAGGACTTTCAGATTCAGACGAACTCAGAATCCTGCGAGCATTAGTATCATTTTGTTGCACGGTGGAGTGCTGTGGGTGAGCCTGCTGTGCCGGGTTATGATCTCTGAGAGTCGTTCTGGTGACTTTAGGCTGCTGGCCGGAACCATTAGCTCCTTCGCTTTCCTTATCAAACGACGATCTCTTTGTGTTTGAAGGTCTGAACTGAGAAATTGGTCTAGCGTTTGCCTTGGCGTAAAGTTGGGCAGCTCTCTGTTTCGACGGGGATTGATAGGTGGGCTGCAATGCTGGATGAGGCGCTATAGGTGCAACATACGAATTACGATCACGAAGTGAGCGGTTGCTCATACCACCGGCCCCTGCGCCTTGAGGGTGTTGTTGATGTTGGCCATGGTGGAACACTTCTGAGTTTGGCCGCAAAGTCTTGTGTGCCATCACACCTGGTTGTTGATGGCCATGCGGCTGGGGCGACTGCAACTGCAGTTGAGGTGGTTTTCTCGAAACAGATTGTCTCTTAGCGGTGTTGTTCGCGGTTGGGTAATGATGACTATCAAAGCCATTGACCGCGAGGGCATCGCCCAACTGTGACGACGAGAGCTTAGAGTTCAATCTGGTGTTCTCTGCCGTAGTCAAAGAGAGATATGCTTCGCGAGCAGGATTTTGTGTTCTGGGAGCTGACAGCAGCGATGAATTGTAGAAAGAGTTGGAATTCTTGATAGCAGACTTCTTTGGTTTCAAAGCCGACTTGTGGGGCGACGGCGAGTCGAAAGTGCCCCCCGAGCGAACCGAGGAGTTGGAGCTGCTAACATTGTTGATTGGAGGCGGAAGATGCAACAGATCAGCAATGTTCTTCGAGTCGTCCGAGTCGATATATTCGGGGCTGGGGTCAAACTGAGGTTTCAACATCGATGCATCAAGCAGTGGATCAGGGAGATCGGGCACACTAATGAGCTCAGGTTCACCGCCACGTTCCGGTGAAGGAGCATAGTCGTTGATAACCCCAAGTTCGGCGCCCGTTGCAGGATCCAAAGTGGAAAAGCTCTGTTCGTGGTCGAGTGCCGAGGTTTCGTCGACCGCCTTTTTCTTGTCCAATTCGTCTACCTTCACGGCGGTGGCATCTATAGAAGCCTCAGGGATTGCTTCTGCCTCATAAACAGACGATTTTTCTGACAAGTTGTCCTCCACCGTATCATCTACGGTGCCCAAGTCGGGACGCAAAATCGGCGACGAGGACTCACGGAGCTCTTTTTTGGCCAATTCGTCCACTGCGAAAGGCGGCTCGACGATAGGAACATCTTCTTCTTCAGATTCGACCTGCTGTATGGGCGGTTCTTGAGAAGTGGTGGGAGCATCGGGCTGGTCTAACTCCAAAATCGCCTGCTCCTTTTTGAGACGTTCTGCCTTCAAGCGCTCGAACTCGGACTTCATTTCCTCCAATTCCCGCGCCATCTTCTTCTCGTTATCTATCTGCTTCTGGAGCGCCTCCAACTTTTTCTGGTGGTCCTTCACGTCGTCGGCCGTGTCCACCGCCTCTTCTTCCTCCACCATCGAAGACATCCCCTTGGCACCCTGTAAGCTCGAGAGTCGCAGCGACTGGCGAGCGGCCGGCTGTTGAGCGGCCGGCTGTTGAGGCTTGCCGGTCAAAGACAGCAGGCGGGGGATTCGACGATTCTGAGACAACGACGTCAAAGACCCGGACCTGTACATGTTGGGCCCGGACCGGAGCGAGTTGCTGCGGGCCACCTCCTTGGCAAAGTTGGTCTCGGGCACCTCCACAATCTTGATGCCTGTGGGCGTGGGGATGTATTTTTTCACCATTTTCACCGGCACGTTGTTCGGGTCCGAGAGCTTCAAGTCGCTCACGGCGTGGTCGTTGAAGCTGTCGTTGAAGCTGCCAAAGCTGTCGTTGAAGCTGGAGGCGTCGTGGCCGCCGTTGACATTTTGGAACGAACTGCGCCTCGAGTCGGATCCCGAAGCGTGCTTATAGTGGTCCATGCGACGGCCCTGGTTGATGGATGGCAGTCTGGGGACCGGGCGCGGCTGTGGCAGCTGGCGGACCGAGCCCAGGCGGGCAATGGCTTGGTTTGGTTTTGTTTGGAAAGAAGCCAGCCGGCGGACGGATCCCTGGGAAGTGGACGGGTCCTTCAAAGTCTGGCCAATGGTCAACGCCGCGGCCATTGCGTTGTGCGAGGGGGCATTGGCAGGCTGCGGAGCGTGGTTTACCCCCGTGTAGGCGGTGGCGTGAGCCGTGCGGTGCTTACGGCGGGAGAACATGATGTGTTGTTACGCTACAGCAATTTTAGGCCGGCGCGGGCGCGGTGTGTGCAGTACGACAATGCATGCGGTGGTTGATGGATATTGATGTGAGATGTGAGATGTGACATGTGACATGTGATATGGGATATGATGAGTTGATATGTGACATGTCGTTGCTACAGCTGCTCCTTCACACCGTGGTGAGCTTGGGCTTCAAGAACGACGGCGGGCCGCCGTTGAGGTGCAATATGTTGGCGAGCCACATGCCGCACCGCCGGCCGTGGTTGGTGATGTGCCAGAGAATGGGTCCTGCGACCATGAGGAGGCCGGTCCAGAGGAAGCCCAGGAGGAGCGGCAGCACTATTTGGTCCTTGAAGATGGCGTAGAGCACCACTTTTGTGGGAATGGGAAGCGGTTCTGGTTGCAAAGCGAGCTCCTCATCGGTCAATTCGTGGTGCTGGCGGCGCTTCAGGCGGGCATAGAGAGACGGCTGGGCCCTTGCCTGGGCTGCAGCGTGCTCGGGGTGTGCGTAGGCGTTGAGGGAGGCCACGAACGTCTCCTCGAAACGGAGATCGGGAATCTTGTAGTCCATGAGCGACAAAGTCAGTTCAGTGCGAAGTTGTGCGCGGAGTGCACACAGCGAGCCTCAACTAAAACGATCGCACCGTTCACTTTTCACCTCGCTTTCAGCTCGCTGACTTTTCACTTATCTCACACTCTCAATGGAAGAAGGCGACGGAGGCGCTCGCGTAACCATCCGCCAGGCCGAGCGGGACCGCGTGGACTTCATTCTCAAGGACGTGGACCTCTCCATGGCCAACTCGATTCGCAGAACCATGCTCGCTGAGGTCCCCACCCTCGCCATCGACTTGGTGGAAATCGATGTCAACACGTCTGTTTTGGCCGATGAGTTTTTGTCGCATCGTCTTGGTATGATCCCGTTGAACAGCGAGGGAATCGACAATCTCTCGTACTCGCGGGATTGTACCTGCGACCAGTACTGCCCAAACTGCCTGGTCAAATTGGAACTCACTGCCAAGTGTGACAGCGACAGCACCATGAGTGTGTACGCCACCGACTTGGCCAAGTTCCACAACGGGTCCAAGCTCGGCGACCCGGTAGTGAGAGACCAGCACCAGCGCGGCCCGTTAATTTGCAAGTTGAGAAAGCACCAGGAACTTCGTCTCACTTGTATTGCGAAAAAAGGCATTGCCAAAGAACACGCTAAATGGTCTCCCTGTGCCGCCATAGGGTTTGAGTACGATCCGTGGAACAAGCTCAAACACACCGATTACTGGTACGAGATCGATGCCGACGAAGAATGGCCCAAGTCGGCCAACTGTGAGTGGGAAGAAGCGCCCGATCCAGATGCTCCTTTTGACTATTCCGCCAAACCGTCCACCTTTTATATGGACGTGGAAACCGTAGGAAACCTTCCGCCCAACGAGGTGGTTCTCAAGGGAATCGAAACGTTGCAGTTGAAACTCGCTGGTATTGCCATGGAACTCAACAAGGACAGTATAGAAGCAAGCAACGCTACCTCGGGCGGGTTCACCACCTACGGAAGATCTCCGGGCGGAAACAGCCCTATGGGCGACGCCTATGGCGGCAACGGCTTTGGCGCCTCTACCTGGGGCTGATGTATAATAGAAGAGAGAGAAGAAAATGAGAGAGAAGAATGAGAATAAGAGAAGAAAATTAGGAAGCTATGTAAAATGAGAAAAGCTAGAAACTGAGAAATACTTGTAGTGACCGCCTTTATTGTCGTCTTTTTTATTTTCTGACTTTCTTCTGTCTTCTCTCTTCTGTCCTCTCTTGTCCTCTATATATCTTGCCTACAGCACCACTGGACCACATCCGCAAACTTCACCAAGCTCCCCCCAAAAATGTCCAATGCACTTCCATATGTCAAGTCCACTTTTCCATAGCTTTTTTCGTTCACCGTCTGCAAATCTTGCACCAGTTTGGCTCCCCCAGCATAGACGATTTTACCCTCAAATCCAGGCGGACACCATTGGCCCAATTTCTCCACCAATTCCTCATCAATGCCATTGCAAAGTCCCTCAACGTCAGCGGCGTGCACCAAGAACTCGTCGCAGTACTCTCCAACCGTAGCCAAAAACTCTCCGCTCAACACATTGGTGGTTAGAGTCTGCCATTTGTTCATCGCAACTACCCAACTTATCTCTCCGCCAACAACCACTCGCCTACAACTGAGGTCCACCACCAATCTGCGTCGCCCCACAAGAGAAGATATCTGTTTGAGCTTGTCCCAGTCCAATTGCTTGTCTGTAAAGAGCCAACTGGTGACAATTACATGCGATGCTTGGTGAGTGTCGAGCCACTCCAAGGCATTTTCAGCACTTATTCCGCCGCCCACTTGCAAGTTCTGGGGCCAGGCAGCACACGCCTCCTTTGCTGCTTCGTCGTTAGCAGGATTTGTGCCGAGTTTAATCACATGGCACCCGGCCACCTTGTGTTGCTTGTATAAATTGGCATAGTAGGAGCTTGGTTTTGTGGATACAAAGTTGGTTTTTGTGGTTCCCTCGGGGTCTACATCGTCCAGGCTGAGAGTCCCCCCGACAATCTGCTTGACCTGGCCAGAATGGATATCTATGCAGCCTCTGAACCTCGTCATAGAGAGTGAGATTTTCAGTGAGATTAGATTATGTGAGATTTTGAGATGAGGACTAGTTGCGAATTTTGTCTAATACCATGGCAGACGATGAGTACATGAAGGCGTTGGAGCTACAAAGGCGCAACTTCGAGGCCCAGTTTGGAAGCCTAGAGCTGTTGGGATACGAGGACAAGTCCAAAAGTGCCGAAAATAACCATACTGACTCGAACGACTCGAGCGATGAGTTTGGCGGGTTCAGTGACGATGGCGATGATAGCAGCACCACAGTCTCGGAATCGTCTGATGACGACTCTGAAGATGGCGAGGGACTCGTTTTGGTACACGGAAAGCCAGGAACCAAAAAACCCAAAGAAGTGACAGTGGTGAAAATATCAGAAACTATGCAAGCACCGCCGGTTTCCAAGGCAGAAGTACGCATGGCGCGGAGTGGCCGTGCTCCCACGATGAAGGAGTTGGCAGAGAAAGAGAAACGAAAGCCAGGACCGAAGCAGGTCTCGTCTAAAGAAGACCAGGACAATTTGGATAACGACCTAAAATTGCAGCGACTCTTGAGCGAGTCCCATATTCTCTCCAATCTGATGGCACATTCTGGTGCTGACTTGACGCTTCAGACCATAGACTTTGAAGATCCCACAGGAAAAGCTCGAAGAAGAGCCATCGACTCGAGAATTCGACAACTAGCAGCCACAAATTCCGCTACGGGCGGCCTCCCCAAGACTCTCGAGAAAATGCCCATGTCCATGAGAAAGGGTATGATCCGAAAAAGAGATAACCGCATCTCCAAGTACGAAGAAGAAGCGAAAAATGCCGGCATAGTTTTGTCCAAGGTGAAGAAGGGACAAGTGCGAGACTTGGTTTCGTCCAAGGGCTCCACCTTGGTGAGCGACCGACTCGGTACCGGTAAAAAGACCAAGAGCACCAAGAGAGACAAGGGTCTCAAGATCAACTCGATTGGAAGATCGACCAGAAACGGGTTGATTATCTCGCAGGAAGAAATCGATCGAATTGGCGGGAAGGGAAAATTCGGAAAAAAGATGGGGAAAAACCATAGGAGATAGACGCATACAAAATACAAGCATAATAGACTAACTCAAGCTCGTATATTCAGGTACAATGACACCCTCTCTATTCCATCTCTTCTACATCTCTGCCCCTCTGTTCCTGCACACAACCCATGCTCGCGATAAATGTTTACCGATTTCAGTTCATCAAAACATGTCTCTGACTTTGCCCAAAAGGAGGGTTGCCAGCAACTCTGGAGGCCAGCGGCGAGTCGGTTCGATCCAGGAGCTCTCCCTGAGAGGACGAGCCATTTCTGGGCGTCTGAGAGTACCTTCTAGTCGTCATGTGAGCCGAGGGGAATTGTTCGTGGGACGGGAAGGTGACCACGATGTATCGATGACAGAGGAAAATGCCATACATTTTGCCGAAAACAAGCAGACCATCATGTCCAACTTTGAGGAGTGGATCAAGCTTTCTACGGACAACAAAATCACCACTAAGAATTCGTGGCAGTTTGCCTTGATTGACTATTTCCATGATTTGAACGTGATAAAAGATGGTGAAAATATCAATTTTCAGCGTGCCTCCGCCACCTTGGATGGGTGTGTGAAGATATACCTGGGCCGTGTAGAGTCTGCGGCTACTGAAACGGGAAAGTTGTTGAGTGGTCTCGCCAATAAGAAGAGCCAAGTACCCGAAGAAGGAGCCGATGGCGAGAACGATGTGACTGGCAACGAAGAGAACCAGTCGCTCATGGAGGACGACGCCAGCAAGAAGAAGAGGAAGATAAACCGAGTCTTGGAGTCTACATTGGTGGAATTCGATGCCATCAGAGTCAAAAAGTTGGAGCAAGAATTAGCCATCGATCCGCTTTTCAAGAAGGCATTAGCCGATTTCGATGAAGGTGGTGCGAAGAGCTTGCTTCTCAATGCTCTTAGTATAGACTCGACCGGGCGGGTGGTGTTCGATGCCACTACCAATCCTTCGCAAGATATGGAGAAGGAAGAGCAAGTTCGTTCACGTCCAGATGCAAACATCGACGTATCGGGACTCCTGAAGTTTGTTGAAATGGACGGCGAGACCGAGCTTTCAATTTGTCCCTCTTTGGCCCAACTTAAATTGGTGGTGCTGGATGTGAACCAGGCAAAGTCAGTTTTGGGTGAGGTCAACAACCGTCAAGATGACGACGATTTGCCGGTACAAGATCAGCACCACAGTCTCAACTTGGACTTTGGCGCTCCCGATGTGGATGGTGAAAACTACGGTGAGGAAGGAGGGTTTGAAGACGAAGACAATTTTGGGAACTTTGACAATCCCATCGATCATTTTGATGAGAGTATAGTCCAGCAGGCATTCAGCGAGCCGGAGGTGTATCTGGGGGCGAGAGAGCGGGTCCTTGATCAAGATTTGATGGCATACTTTGACTCTACCATGAAGACCAACTGGAGAGGCCCCGAGCATTGGCGAGTGACTGCGTTGAAACGGGCAAAGAATATTGATGGAACTACCGAGCCGTCCAAGCGAGCGCCCGATGAAAGCCAAAAAACTGGTACAAGGAAAAAGAAAGAACAGACCATAATTAACTTTTTCGAAGAATCAGACGAGGACGAAGAAGACGAGCTTTTCGAGCAACCTAAGAACGCATTATCCACAACCAAGAAACCAGACCCTGACCACCTTCCCGTCACAACCCTCCCAGAAGATATCCAGTTCAATTCCAGCCGGCTCACCAACTTGTTCACGAAGCCTCAGCTGGCCATGATGACGTTTGTTCGAAATTCCAAAGACAACGACACCTTCACTGACCAAAAGTTCTTTTCAGAAAAATATAACGAGCGAGATCAGGAGGAAGAAAAACGTCAACACCAATCATTTCAGCAGGCTGATTATGAAGACTTGTACGATCTTGGCAATGAGGAGTATGGCGATATCGACTTTAATGATGCGTTAGGAGATGGAGCCGACGTAAAGCAGGAGCCTCTGGCTACTCAGTTGATCACCGGAGGACGGAAAGTGCGTCCCGAGTATGTGACGTTTTCACGTATTGCAAAGCGAGTGGACGTCAAGTTGTTGAAGGATAACTTGTGGCGCAGTATCAAGCAAGAAGAGAATACGGAAGAGAAAACAGGAGAGAACACCGAAAAGAAATCCGAAGAGAAAACGTTCACTGAGGTGGTAAGTTCGATTGCGAAAATGTACGGAGCCGAGGAGAGAAAAGACTTGTCCACGAGTTTCTGCTTCATCTGTTTGCTCCATCTTGCCAACGAGCACAGCTTGGCGATCGCCACGGCCGACGGCTACGAAGACTTACGAATCACCGGGTTCTAGGCGACCACTCATGTCGGACCCGAGTTTCTGGGCCCGCGCCCGGCTTATGTAATAGACATACCAGTTAAATGCGCACCGTCATCATTGTCGCCATCAAATGATCAGAGTAGGAAGTGTGGTGTCTTCTTGGGCACCACGTTTGAGTCTTGTAAACCGATCTGCCGTCCGATCTTTGGTGTTGCCGTTGGCGGCGCACCGGTTTGGTCGGCCAAACGTTATTTTAAGGCCGGGTATCGGAAATGGAAATCGCACCAGTGTTCGCTTCGTTTCCGACACCACATTGAATTTGTTGAAAAGGCAGGAACAGGCGGCCAACAACGAGTTGGGAAATGCCGAGTCTCAGGCCGAGTTCTATAAATCGCTTTTGATGAATAATTATCCTCATTTGGTGGTGCAGAGATACGAGACTCCGGGGATCGCATCGTCGCCGGAATGTACTGCTTTGTATGTTGAGGCTTTGAACAAGACGGGAAAGAAGGCCAAGGCGTCTCAGATCAGCGCCTCGAGTGGTTTGGTGACTGCTTCGGCCGGACTTCCACATGGGTTTGGGTCCAAGTATGAGCCTGTTCATGTGGTGGTTTCCGAGTCTCCGTTGTCGATTCTTTCCAAATGGCTCAAGTGGTTGATTCCAGTGGCACTCCTCACGTACGGCGCCATGAACGCGTTCAACTACTTGGTGGAAAACGGCACCATTTTCAAGAACTCTGACGTCGCCGATAAGCTGGTGGATGTTAGCGAGCTGACGGTGAGATTCGAGGACGTGTGTGGCTGCGACGAGGCTCGTGCTGAGTTGGAGGAGATTGTAGACTTTTTGAAGGATCCAGCAAGATACACTGGGTTGGGTGGTAAGTTGCCCAAGGGTGTTCTTCTTACTGGTCCTCCTGGTACGGGTAAGACGTTGTTAGCCCGGGCCACTGCTGGAGAAGCGGGAGTGCCCTTTTTCTTCATGTCCGGGTCCGAGTTTGACGAATTGTACGTTGGTGTTGGAGCCAAGAGAATCCGCGAGTTGTTTGGTCAGGCGCGGGAAAAGTCGCCCGCCATCATTTTTATCGATGAATTGGATGCAATTGGAGGAAAGAGGAACCCAAAAGACCAGGCATATGCAAAACAGACACTCAACCAGTTGTTGGTGGAGTTGGATGGGTTTTCTCAGACTTCTGGTATCATTATCATTGGTGCAACTAATTTCCCCGAATCGTTGGATAAGGCCCTTACTCGTCCAGGAAGATTCGACAAGGAGGTTGTGGTGGACTTGCCGGATGTGCGTGGCCGGATCGACATTCTCAAGCACCACATGAAGAACGTGGAGGTATCGGAAGATGTTGAGCCGTCGGTTATCGCCCGTGGAACCCCAGGACTTTCTGGAGCCGAGCTCATGAATCTTGTCAACCAAGCGGCGGTGCATGCTTCACAATTGTCTGCACCGGCCGTGGACATGTCACACTTTGAGTGGGCCAAGGACAAAATTCTCATGGGAGCGGCCAAGAAGAAGATGGTGATCACCGAAGAGGCACGGAAGAACACCGCGTATCATGAGGCGGGACATGCCATCATGGCCATGTACTCCAAAGGAGCAACTCCATTATACAAGGCTACGATTCTTCCCCGTGGCCGTGCGCTCGGAGTTACATTCCAATTGCCCGAGATGGACAAGGTGGATATGACCAAGAGAGAGTGTTTTGCTCGTCTTGATGTTTGCATGGGAGGAAAGATTGCCGAGGAGATGGTGCACGGGAAGGATAACGTTACCAGTGGGTGTTCCTCGGACCTCGCCAATGCCACCAGCGTGGCGCGAGCCATGGTGACTTCGTACGGTATGAGCGACAAGATTGGACCGGTGCGGTTGAGTGACAACTGGGACTCGTGGTCGCCCAATCTTCGAGACATGGCCGACATAGAGATCCGGGAGTTTTTGATCGAGTCGGAGGCGCGCACGAGAAAGCTTCTCTCGGAGAAGCGAGTGGAGCTCCAACGGCTTGCCGAGGGACTCATTGAATACGAGACATTGACGAGAGAAGAGATGGAGAAATTGGTGCGAGGCGAGCCCATCAACAAGGCCAAAAGCGTCAGCAACACGGTGATCAAGACCACCAGCGGCCGCACCGACGTGTTGGGGGTACCTGCCGAGGTATAATGGTGTACATAGGTTACGAATACATGATCGGCACAGGCAAGTGGAGCCGCGACCCGCGAGCCGCGATCCGGCGACAGAGCCGCTGCTAGCGCCAGCCGCACGCACGTCACAATAGCGGTGCACCGCTGCGCACGACAGCACTTCAGCCCACGTGGGTGAACCTAACCTGCCTGTGCAAGTCGACGGTTGTAATACGGTTTTTTGGTGCACCACAGCGTAACGAGCCTATCAGGAGCACCGGCAACAGCACGACTTTTTTTTTCTTTGTGATTCATTGTGATTTATTGGCGAATTCTCCTGGGTTCCTTGCAATCAATTGCGTCGCTATCAGCCCCAGATTCTAATTAGTGGTAATCCCGTGCGTTCTTTTCCAAGTTTCTAAATTCCATGGACCACGACTGGGCTCTATCTCCGTCCAAGCAGTCGGCGCTGTACCTCCACGAAGTAGGTGGCGAGCCTGGGTACGAAACACACCATGATGGCTTTGGGGACCAGGACCCTTACTTGTTGCACCAATTGGATAACAACATTTTTGATGGATCTTCGTCGACTCCTCACCACGTCGACAGCAATTACGGCACGCCAGTGACTGCCACGGCGTCGGCCGGCTCGAACTCCCGCATAGACACCACGCCCGGAGCATTTTCCATGGAAAGTAGCATGTTCATGCTTCCCGAGGGAGTGCCCATCGACGACGACCACCAGCCCCAATCCACCGCATACCCGCCCAGCGGCGGCATCAAGACCCCCGGGCTTTTGGCCAACAAGCATCTAGCCCACGACTCGCCAAAGGCGTTTGTTTCGCCGATTCTTCCCGGCCAAAATGAAAAATCTTATAATGACCAGCATTACTACTACACCCACCGGGCCGGAGGAGACACCCCGCAACAGCACCAGCCCCCCACCCAGCATGTGCGTCCCGAGGCCGTGTTCACACCGTTGGTTTCTCCGGCGGTGACCCCCCACGACTCCCAGGTCAACGTAAATAAGGCGGCGCCGGTCCAGGCCAGCTTCGAGCCTTTGACGTCTCCGGCACTCAACGCCCGCCCCGACATCGACAGGCGACGTTCGTCGTCGTCGGCGTATGGCACCACGGAAGACCAGCCTTCTCACAAGCGCAGAACTCCACATGGAACCCCGGTGATGGCCCCCAACGGCACCACCCGCAAAGGTGTCAAGCAGTCGCCGTCGCTCAAGGGCCGGTCGCACCGGTCGGGGGCCAGTTTGAACTCGTTCGAGAAACTCCCCGAGTCGCTGGTGGCGCCGCCACGATCTTCGGGCGATTCGACTCCCATGTATCCTCCACAGAGAAAGCAGGTTGTGGACTTTTCCAATGGTGGGGACGGCGCTCCCGCCATGATGGGGTTCACCATGGGCCGGTTGTCGGAACAGCAGCCCCACGGCCACTCCAGATCGTCGTCTTCCAGCGCCAACACCTCGCCGGTAATCGGCACCCAGGCGTCCAAGGGAAGATTCGAAAAACCAGACTACAAGCGCACATCGCACAAAATAGCAGAGCAGGGCCGGCGAAACAGAATGAACACCGCCGTGCAAGAATTGGCGTCGTTGATACCGCCGTCGTTCAACAGCGAGGAGTCGGTGCCTTCCAAGGCCAATACCGTGGAAATGGCGTCCAAGTACATCCGAACATTGTTGAGCGAGATAGATGAGATGAGAAGAAAATGATGATAATAGCTAATGTATGTAAATACGGGATGAAAAAATGTAGATGCGGGAAACTTCAACATTCTGTAGCTGTTCACCGTAGTCTTTTTCTGGCAAAAAGAATGGACGAGACCGGAGTCGAACCGGTGACCTTCTGCTTGCAAGGCAGACGCGCTACCAACTACGCCACACGCCCGTTTCTTATCTTTTCCCGCACGCGAGACAATATCTAGCCCACAAAGCTTCACCATCCGCTTCCTATGTACACATCTATTGCGGCCACCAGCCCGGTATAAACGATTTAAGTCCAATTTCCGTATCATCCTCTTCTCCTACAGTCACCTTGAACATATCTTGGTGCTCAATCTCGCCGAGATTCATCAACGCAAGACCCACATTTCCCTGGCGAGCCAATATCTTTCCACTTCCCAGTTTTCTCTTTCGTACTGATTTGGAGCTTCGAAACGGCGAGCTATTTTGAACATTTTCCTCTGTAGCATCGCTGCCGTCCATGCGCGAGATAACTAGCGATTTAAAATCGGTTTGGCCAATTTCCGCCAAATGGTCAACCACGGCATCTTGCGGGTTATACTCTGGCTCAAGCTTTGCACCCATAGACTCGACATTTTTGAGCTCGAAAAACTGCACTGGGACAACCCGCTTTCTGATGGTGCCTCCGTTGAAGGTACGTATCGTGAGTTCCTGCCCGACATAGCATCCCTTATCGAGCGAGAGCCCGTTAGTGAAATCCAAGTTGGACTCAAATGGAAGAAGAGAAACATCGGACGAAACATCAGCGTGCTCTAGCAAGCCATTGGTGTACCTGCGAACAGTCACATCGTGGGCCAGCACCGTTGGAGCCTCAAACTGGCTCTTGAACAGCGACGAAAATGGGTCCTGGTTTTGCAATTGCTTTGTTAAAAACTTGATACCAAAGTTGGGTATTCTGTTATCCACGGCAAAACCTACTACGGGTACCTTGGGGCCGAACACAGCTTGATCTTCGATAAGCCGCTGAGCCATTTCCCTGGCCTGGGTGGGGTCTCTAGTCGAGATGTAGTTTTGTTGAAGTTCTTCCAACCACGAATCGAACTCCGGGGTGTCGTTATAGTAATAATGGCTTTCGACGTTCT
Organism: Meyerozyma sp. JA9; assembly: GCA_003676015.1. Lineage (NCBI taxonomy): Eukaryota > Fungi > Ascomycota > Pichiomycetes > Serinales > Debaryomycetaceae > Meyerozyma > Meyerozyma sp. JA9. Next base: position 338,979 of record NSDU01000025.1, on the reverse strand, counting down.
CGAGTTTTTCTATGTTGACATTGGCCGCAAGTTTGTGAAGCTTGAGCAACATCTGGAGCTTGGTGCGTAGAGACTCATCCACTTCCACCACGTAGTCGGGATGATCGTTTTCGCTAGAATTTGCAAATGGATGTGCGTATATGAAACAGTCGGTAAAGACCCTTCCCTTCGAGTTCAAGAACATCGAGTTAATTCCCGCTCGCAGCACGTAGATGGTATTGGAGGGGTCGTAGATATCCTCATGCATAAGCCCCCAATTTCGATGGACATCGATTATTTGCGATAGCTCCTGGTGAGAATTTTCATTTTCAGAAATTGTGTGCTGTTTTTTCTTGACTATATCAGGAAGGAGTCGAGTTGTGACGAGTCCGTTGACGAACTTGGTGGCGTCAGGACCATGGATTCGGATTAGGGCCTTCGGTAATGTGGCCAACCCAATTGGAGGAAATGCCATGCCGATTTGTCAGTCGTCGCGACTTTACCCCAGGGTACTGCACAAAGAGTAAGAAGTAGAGAAGTAGAGTAGAACGAGTCTTTCGGTCCTGAAATTTATTCAATGCCATTAGCGTACATATAAAGAAGTCTCGCGGCAAAAATGGAATTGAAGATCATGAAAATGAAAGCGGAGCAGATGAAAATCTCATTGAACACCCCATAATACCATTTGAAGTACATCGTTATGTCAAAGACAATAGCGGTGGAAAATACCATACAGAGTACCATATAGTCGATCCGTTTGTCGAGATTCCGGATTGTAGTTTGCGGTTCTTCATGCGAGGAAATGTTCGCAAGAATCTTCTTTAACTTGGATGAACCGTAGCTGAAAGTAGCTTCTTCACTTTCAAGACGGAACAATACTTTGGTGCCATTAGTGGAAATATCGCAAGCCACACCTGTAATGGCAGCTTGAAGATTAGCGATTTCTGCTTGCTTCGCAGGTGAATTGCTAGAGGTGACATTTTCTTTGGAGTCGTACAAGTCTGGATTTTGATCCATTTCGTGTTCCGAAGGCTGATATTCAGTTTGTGACTTTCTCTGCACCATAACTCGGCCCCATAAAAACATTGCAAGAGATGACACAAATACTGTAGCTGTTAGCACCACGCCACAAAAAACCGATGCCAAGATTGAAAGCGACAATAGTAAGGAAAAAGCTAGCAAAATTGACGATACTACATTTGCGAAGACTGCAAGATCGTCCCCTTGAAGATCATCAGTACGAGAGAGGATTCCAAAACGAGGATCCCTCTCGATTCTTGCCAACAATGGCTGCAATTTCAAACTAGCAAATGTGAAGATGTTTTTTTGGGGAAGTCCTAAAAAATTGGTCCCTGAAGGTTCCTCGCTTACCACAATCAACATGACGTCAATGTCGGGATATTGCGCAAGCTTATTCACGTATTTGGTGAGATGAGACACCTGCTCGGCGTACAAGGATCTATACACAGTGGAACCCACGTTCATGTCAGTCGGAAATGATTGAGAATCTGGAGATGTATTACTTTCATTGATCACCGCTTGCTGAGAATTTCTGCGCTCGAAACCGAGCGCCAGGTCTTGTTCATGCATTGCAAGATTATATAGCTCAGTTTATGGAAGATCGCAAGTTAAGCGGTTGGTCTCGTGGAAGATTTTAAATGTGAAATATAAAACCTCTAAATATAGTGCGAAAATACGAGATAGAAGTGATTGTTCTCGCACTATACTTTTGACAGTTATTTGGACCTTACACTACCGACTCTGAGAAGGCTTCCTTCTTACGTGCGGTGATGATTATGACCAAAACAATGTGAAATTAGTCATAAGTAGCTTGCTTGAACACCATTTGGTATTTGTAACCTTGTCCGTTTCTGATTTTTCATTTGTTGGCTGCAAGTAATTGTAGTTTGCTTTGGCATCACAGCTACTCTTCGTAGCTGAAGCTAGCTGAGGTTGATCTAGGCTACAGCGGCTATGAAAGCACTTGAATTGAGGGCGTGGTATCGATTCAGCAGAAAGAGTAAGATGAAACAAAAAGAGAAAAGTGAACAAAAGTAATAAGTAGTTGCAAAAGCACGTAAACCGAGTTAGTCGGCTCTAGTTGAATGTTTATTCAATACCGTTTGAGTACATATAGAGGAGTCTCACGGCAAAAATGGAATCGAAGAACATGCAATAGACTGAGGAAACGCCGAAAACTTCAATATTCTCCACAGTGTACCATTTAAAGTACATCATGATATCAAAGAGAATAATGGTGGAGAATATCAAACAGAGTATCCAATAATCCATGCGCTTGTCGAGGTTCCGGATTGCAGTTTGTGGTTCCCCCTGTTCATTCTCCTCCATTGAAAAAATGTCTTGACATTGCCCAAATATACTCTTGAGTTCAGATGAGCCATAGTTGGAAGTGGCTCCTTCACTTTCAAGATGAAACAATATTTTAGTGCCATTAGTGGAAATATCGCAAGCCACACTTGTCATAGCCGCTTCAAGGTTGGTGATTTCCCCACGTTTCGTAGAGTCTAGCAAATTACCGGAGGTACGATTCTCTTTATGAGAGCCATGCAAGGGTGGCTCTTGATCCATTTCATCTTCCAACGGTTGATATTTAGTTGGTGACTTTCGCTGCGTCATGACCCGGCCCCATATAAGCAATGAAATAGACGACACAAGCATTGTAGCTGATATCACAATACCAGCGAGCACCGATCCTAAAATTATAAGCGAAGATAATAGCGAAAAAGCTAGCAAAACCAACGATAATGTGTTTATGACGACGGAAAGATCCGGGTTAGGGGGCCCTCCAGTGCGAGTAAGGAATATAAAACGAGGATCCTTCTCGATTCTTGCCAACAATGGCTGCAATTTCAAGCTTGCAAATGTGAAAATGTTTTTCTGAGGAAGTGAAAGATTGGTACTTGAAGGTTCCTCCCTTACCACAATCAACATGACGTCAGTGTTGGCATACTGTGCAAGTTTGTTCGCATAATTGGTGAGATGAGACATTTGCTCGGCGTACAAGGATCTATACACCGTAGAACTCAGGCTCATATCAGTCAAAGGAAATGATTGAGAATCCTGGGATGTAATACTTTCATTGATTACCGTTTGCTGAGAATTTCTGCGCTCGAAATTGGGCGCCAGGTATTGTTCATACATTGCAGAATATTATTGTATGGCAAGAAGTTCGCAAGAATTTGGCGGATGGCCTTGTGGAAGATTGTAAGTGTGGAGTAAAAGCGCTAATTATAGCGCGAAAATACGAGGTAGGAGTGATTGTTCTCCCTTTACATTTCTGACAGTTATTTGGACCCCACACTACCTGCTTCGTTAAGACTTTCTAGCTACGTACGATGAAATTTGTAACCAAAAACGTAAAAGTCCAGCTGTTAATAGCTTGCTTGAAAGCTAATTGGTACTCGTATCCACATCCGTTTTTCTTTTTCATTTGTTGGCTTCAAGTAATTACCGTTTAGTTTTGGTATTGGTCAGTTCCGCCTCTCTTCGTAAATGTCACATTTTAGTTTAGCTGTTTGTAACATGTACACATTCCAAGTTCCGCTCCACATTTTCTGGTGTCAAGACTCTCGAAGAATCATCTGTTTACCCTGTTTCTGTAACATTATTGCAAGAATGCGTTAACGTACTTCATGGCCAAGTACCGTAGAGCAAGTAAGTGTTTCAAGATACGAAAAACTTTCTAATGAGGGGAAAATACCCACATCAGATAAAACATTGAGCTTCCATTTAAAAGATATGCAAATGGCAAAGCCAGGACGCTATACCAGTTAAGATCATTCTGTTACATATCGCCAGCACCAATACATGATCCACCAATAGCTAAACAAATGGTTATCATTTACTTGCATGCGATACAGTTTTGTTTTACTCCCTATTTGTTGACGCTGATACCTCGTCCTATGTCCTTTTTTGGCCGGCGCTCTCGAGGAGCATCCTCGTCGTCGCCCAATAATTTATCCCTGATTCTCTCCGAAAGCGACAACTTATGCTCAATGTCCTTGCTTGTATGGCCGGCCAATGCTGCGAGATTCGTACCCGAATGGTGCCTTGAAGTAAGATTTGAGCTGCTGTTGAGATGCGATTCGTCTTTGGAAATCTCGTTGGAACGTAAATCAATTTGGCCAAAATCAAAGTAACCGTATCCTCCAAGAACATCGAAATCAGGCCCATCCAAAGAATCGGAGCCACTGGACTCGGCAGAACTCATTTGCAGAGCATCGGTTGTAGTGAAGTACTCCAGCATCTTTGAGGTTGACAGACCCGGCGTCTGGGCGGGAGTCAATTTGACTGGGTGCCGCTTCAGTGGAGAACTGACATCTTCCAGGAGCTCCTTTTGCACCCGCAACTTTTGAAGCTCACTCTTACGAGGCTCCGAGTCTGCCACCTGGAGAAAAAAGTTGGAATCTTGCCTAAGGGACCTTTTGATTTCACTCACCACCAGCTTGAAAGTATCCAAGAGACGGTCTGTCTGGCGGTGTTTTGAGCTAGCAGTAATGCAAACCTTGTCACGATGGATAATGTATCCTATTCCAAAACCCTGGTCGTGAGCGGGAGGAATGCCAAAGAACCGCAAAGCGGCATTTCCACAGTTCGACACCAAAAGTTCTGGAGACGAGATTTTCTCAATGCTGGGATTCGAGAGAAATGGTATGTGGAGATGTGGAATCATTGCAAGTTCGGGAATGGGCTCGAGACCGGCAACGTTCTTGTTGACTTCATTGAGATATTCCACGGCTCTGGGTCTTTTGATGACATGCACCAAAGCCCACAAGTGCCTTTCAAATCCCTTGCCCACCATGGCATTGCGGTACCTTTCGTTATGGCTCAGCACCGCCCGGCGGAAGGCACGAAGCTTTTCCAGCGGGGTGGAATTGGAAATAAATAGCTTGACGAGCCGCGAGATTTGTTCGTCTTGAACCGGAATCAATTCTGTGCGGGCATCTCTGAATTTTCTCGTGGTGATGGGCTCCAAAGTGTTGGCGATTCTACCGTAGAGGGTGTAGTTTGCAATCTGGAGGGCCACCTGGAGAAACGAGTCTACAGAAAACCCACTCTTGGAGATGTAATGGGTGTCCAACTTGAGGTCCATGGTGATGTAGTCGTGCTGGTTGATGAGATCGGCCAACCGAGTTTCGGAAAGATGGATGAGGTTCTGTAGTTCGGGCGTGCGGTTCAAGATCAACCGCACAGAAACAGGTTTTTCAGCGTCTTCTCTTGGCGACACGAATTCCACATGCTCGTCGAACAAGGTGTACTCGGAACCATTGATATTCCTCGCCAACTTTAAAATCGAGTCGGTGTATATGTCACTGATGAACCGGAGAATGGCAGTGCTGTCCATGGACGTGGACTCCCACACAACCCCTGCCACTGAATTTTTCGTGACAATCAACTGGAGTTTGTCGTACCACCGCGAAGTACAAGAACCACACTGAATGCTTGTTCCTGGCTGAAGCTCGGACGTTCCATAAGAGATGACCTTTGTCTTGTCCTGGTCGGACTCTGGCGAGTTGAGCACGTCCAAAACCACCACAAACAAGGCGTTGTCTATGGTTTCCAAAAACTTGGCATTGGATTTTTCAAGCTCCAACCGGCCCTGTTTCCACACATGATACGTCTGGGTGGTGAGCGACCCGATGGAATTGTTCACGGAGTCCACCGTGCTGAACTCGCTGGCCTCGTCGATGATTCCCTGGAGAATGAGCGAGAGGTCGTGGTCGCCGAACCAAATGCGGTGCTTTGTCTTTGATTTTTCATACGCTTCTTCGGAGTACTCCGTCAACACTTCCACCTTGTAGTACTGGTTGTTGCATATCACAAGGATGTGACGAGAGTCGTTGATGTGCTTGTACTTTTTGAGGATAATATGGTGGGGATTATCGAGGGTATCCGGAGCTCTTGTGGTTCCAAAGAGGTTGCGGTAGCAGCTCATCGTCAATGGATTGCCGTTTTTCGGCGTCACGTCCGGCTTGAGGGTTTCATTTCTAAGCGAGACCACAAACTTGAGCGAGGAATTGATCAAGTTTGCTGCTCGTTGTGCCTGGGTGGGAGGGTTCAACGTCTTGGAATATGGATCTTGTTCCAAAATCAAGTATGGATTTCGCGGCAAGATGTCGCCACGAAGCTCGCCGTAGATTCCCGGGTTGGTTTCGTCGTTGATGGAGTTCAAATAGCATGTAAAATTGGGATTGGCAGCCACCGCTTCCAAGTGGTTCTGGATGAGGTTGATGATTTTGTGGTTTTTGAACAGGTGCGCTTCGGCGACAATTTCGTCATATTCTTCAGTTGAAACCAACGGCTTGAGCGCAGAGAGGAGCTGGGTGGTGGTGCTCTCGATCAGCGGCACGGGAAGCCGGGGAATGGATGGCTCGTTCAGATAAGTCGACATGGGTGGATGGTGCGAAATCCGGGGTTTTATACGGAGGGTTGGATGTGGGGAATGTGGGGCTCGGACTTAGGGAGAGGAAGAGAGGAAGAAGTGAAGGGAGAGGAAAAGAGGAAGAAGTGTAGGGAGAGAGAACGAGCAATTGGATGAAGTATCGGAGAATTGCGATTAATACGATTACGATGAGTACGATGAATAATGAATTGAAGTTACGTAGGCCAGTTTATTTGCTGTCTACGAGCTTGCGGGTCATCGTCGACTCGCTGTACGTCTGTTCGGGTGTGAGGATCTGGGTCTGCGATGGGTAGATTGTTGCCTGGGAGTACTCGGTCTCCACGTTATCTTCTCCGTCAACGGCAGAAGACGTGGTGGATGGTTCGGACCCCGGCGTCAGCATAGGAAGGTTGTGGGCCGTGGCGTCCAGAATGGCCTGGCTAGCGTCGGTATAAAGTCCCAACGATCGGGCTTCGTCCATAAACGGCTTGATGCACAACCACCCGGTTTCGGTACGAAAGTGTCTTGTAAGTGCGTCAGAACGAGCAAACAGTCTGCCGCAGCCCCATTTCGTCACCCCATCCTTAAGGTACCCTTCGCATTTGAAATTCTTCTTTCCCTCATGCAACAATTGGTGTCGGCGCATATCGTGGCTGCGAGCAAACGTCTTACCGCACACCAGACAGGCATAAGGTTTCTCTCTCAGATGGGTGCGCATGTGTGATTTGAGATTGTACAGTTTCTGGAACACTTTTCCACACTGGCCACAAGGGTACATCACTTCCAGCGGAGCCGACGGAGGGGTGGATCGGCGCCGGCGACGCGAAACCGTAGAGTTTGTGTATGAGACTAGCTGCGAGTAGTCAATTTGGCGTTTGGATTCGGCAGGAGCAGCATACGACTCGGCAAGGTAGTTGCCGTACCCCATGGTGTAGGGGGTGTAGGGGCTTGCTAGTGAGGTGTAGGGCTTAGACTGGGGCAGCATGTGTTGCGAGTAGTAGTAGTAGTCCACGGGCATGTGGTGCTGGGGGTACTGGAGGAGCTGGTGCTGGTGCTGGGGTTGGTGGGATTGGTTGTGACTTTGGTGACCTTGGGTGTGGTGTTGAGATTGGGGAGTGTGGGATTGGTTGTTCAGACTCAATTGGTTTGGTTGGTTTGACTGGTTTGACTGGTTTGGTTGGTTTGACTGATTTGACTGGTTTGATTGGTTTGATTGGTTTTGGCTCGTATGATTGGTATGGTTTGTATGACTTGCATGACTTGCATGACTGGTCTGGCTCAAGTTGATCGAGGGAAGCTTGTCGTAGTACATCGGTTGGGTATATTCGCCAGGATACAGAAGCAGAAGCAGAAGCAGTTGCTGGGATTGTTGTTGTGCAAGATGATAGTAAGGCGAAGGAAACGACATCGTGGGCGTGATAGTAGCAGCCACCATGGAGATACCGGAAAAGGAAAGTTGTAACGGATCCGGACCCTGTCAAGAATTCAAGTCTTGGCAACGGGGGGGCGTTGTGTGGCACTTAAATAGAGTTTTCTGTGTGGTGCAGGAGGCGCAAAAAATATTAAACACGGGGCATAAACCGCGCAGCAGTAACTGAGTTCCACCACAAACCAGGTTTAAAAATACCTTTGGGCTGTGGTGCCGGCGTTCCGATTGGACTAGGAAATACTGAGGTCATCTGCATGGCGCCGTATCTCTCGCAGCGGGTGCATGTTAGCCTGTGCGGCGCCATGCAATGCACGCACGGGGGTATGGGTGTGGGTAATTTTTATTATTTGAGTTCCAATGGTTTAACCCGGGATGCTTGCGAGCTGATTACAACAATTTGAATTGATTGGGGCGGCTATGTGGTAAGGGACGACGACGCTGCGTGCTGGGTTATTGCTTTTTTCTGTTTCCAAATTTATCTGGTGGTTGACGTGCATTGCTCGGAACAGTGGTGTCGACCAATTCAGAATGAGGCATTTTTTTTTGCGCCGCCCCCTTTTCCTCCCACTCACTTGCGCGTGGTGAATGGGACGATAAAAGGTCAGATCAATATGGGACGACTTCAGACCGTTACGCGTTATGATATCGCGGGTTGCAGCTATTTTTAATCTAAAACTGCATCAGCCCTACAAGCGAAGCTTCATCGCAGCAGTTTTTTCTTGGCATTGCTCTGTATCCGGCTATGCATCCGCACCCCGTCGACGCCATCCCCCTATGCAGGCTCGGGCCCGGGCTCTGGCAAGGCGATGCAAGTTCACGCGTAGAATGCATGAATCAATCTTCCCAGGCTATGGCTGGTTTCTCTATGACATCAATCTTGCGTCGGAGTGGCTTCTGACGTCTTGCGATAAAAAAAACAGCACGGCTCATTTTGTGGTGGTTCTCGGTTGCGTTCCGACATTTTGGGGTGGTTTTCGGTTGCGTTCCGACTTTTTTGCATTCGGTTAGGATCCGACTTTCTTTGAAAGTTCTCGGTTATGATCCGATCCAAGGTCTGTTCGTTCCTCAATGTAGACTATACAGCTCGGCTACGGACCGTCGTTACTTCAATGTATTATGATGTAATTTTGACATTCGCTACTCTTCCTGCGGCTAGTATTCTTGCACATTATTATTCGTATCCGTCACCTTGCATCTTGCAATCTCCACCACCACCAAGGCACTATCGCAATCGATATAGGTCTTGGCCTGATCCTGGTCAATCTGATTGTTGTTTGAATGCAATGACCGGTAGAAATCATAGTTGGCATCGTCGCGGGCAATTATTTGTGCTTCTCCATCGAGCATCACCGAAACGCTGCTGATTTCGTTTTTGTTAATATTGGCCAAAAGCTCATAGAGCGAGTTGCGGCGGCCTTCTCGGGACTCGGTGGGCGCCTGCAGGCCCTTGGCCGAGATCCAATCGTGAACAAGAAGCGAAACATGGGGATTTTCCACGATATTGCGGTACTTTGTGGAGTTTTCAGGGGTGCTGAAAATGACAAAATCTCCATCCCGGTGGAGATAGGTGTAGTTCATCAACGACACATGGGGGATGTTGTCGCGGCATGTGCCCAAATGGACATATCTGGTTGACTTGAGGAGATTGGTGACTGAGTCTGGGAGCAGCGGCATGGTCGCGAGCAATGCGAATGAAATGAAAATCGCGACTCTGCGAATTATTCAGTGCGAACCAGTGCGACGCTCCAGTGCGATAGAATTATCATTGACATATTCTCAGCATTGACTTGACTTAGCTATGGTGGCAGCTGCGCAGCCACCCCAGTCCCTGGTCTCCACTGACTCCCCATACCTCTACTCACCTCCTTCCTCCGACACCACCGTCGTCAAAAACCTCATCTTGGCCCAGCTCAATTCCCCAAAAGTGGCCAACTTTGAACTGTCCGGCCTCACAGAAAAGTACAATGAGTTGTGGGCCATGTTTGAACACACGGTCCGTGACAGACAGGGCCTGTCTGTGCTCGTAATTGGACCTAGAGCAGTGGGCAAGACCGCCATCATCAACCAAGCTTTGGACAAATTGGCCATTGAGTATGATGGCCGCTACATCGTGGTTCGCCTCAGTGCCTACTTCCATCCGGACGAGCACGGAGCCGTGCGGGAAATTGCCAGGCAGTTGGACATCAATGCCAAAAAAAACCACTCTTCGCACCAGTCGCAGTTCCAGCAGCCGGCCATCAACGACACCTTTAGCAACATTCTCAACATTCTCGACCACCCGAACTCGTCCGAGTCCATGGCGGTGATCTTTATTGTCGACGAAATCGACAAGTTTACCGACAACAAACAGACGCTTCTATACAACTTGCTAGACCTCGCCCAGACGTCGCAGGTGCCGATTTGCGTGGTGGGAGTTTCGCCCAAAATCACCGTGCGGGAGCTTTTCGAAAAACGGGTCCGGAGCCGGTTCTCCCAGCGGGTGATCTCGTTGACCAAGCCCGGGTCCGTCGACCATTTTTGGGCCGGGGCCAAGCTCGCACTTTTATTGTCGCCAACCCACATTGCCCAGTTGCAAGACGCAAATTACGGCCGGTTGTGGAACCAGTATATCGACTCGTTGTTCACCCGGTCGCCCCCAGTGAGGAAACTCGTTTACGAGTTGTACTACTGTACGAAAAACTACCGCCAATTCAACATCTACTCCGCCTACGCCGTCGCACAAATCTCGCCCCAGTGCCCGTTTCCCATAGAGACCCATTTCCTCCACTATGCCAGCGTCCAGCCTCCCGGAACCATCCAGGGCCTCTTCCAGTCGCTCTCGTCCCTAGAATTGTTGCTTGCAATTGCCGCCGCCAGATGGATCGAGAAATTCGACTTGCCAACCATCAACTTCAACTTGGCCTACAAGGAATACGAAGAAATGATAAAACTGTTCAACATCAGCTCCACCACCTTGGCCACGTCGTCGCCGTCCCGGAGCGATACCCGGATCTTGACCAACATCAAAGTCAACCAAAAAGTGTGGTCGGCCAAAGTGTTACGCAACAGCTGGGAATCGCTCTACAGAATGGGGCTATTAATAGACCAGTCGGGCGTGTCCACCAATGCCGACGGGCATGTAATTTCCAATGCGCAGCTCAACAAAACCTACACCATCGAAGACAGCAAGATGGTGCAGCTCGACACCAATTTGGAGGAGATCGGCTCACGGCTAGACGACCAGGACCCGTTCAAGCGATTGACCAAGTTGTAGGTTCGTATCGGCAAGTTAGCCACATCTTGTGTCACATTCTGTCAATTTTGTGTCACAATTTGTGTCAAGTGATTGTGCGTGCGGCGCATTATTTTTTGAACTCTTGGCTGTGCATACTCTGATACACTTTGGGACAATCCTGCGATGTGGGACGGCTGTGCATAAAACTCGGCTTGGGATCCGCTTGCATGAAACTGGGCTTGGTGGTCATGATCACCAAAACGACAATGTTCAAGCTCGATCCTTTTGCCGAAACCGAACACTTGGTTCAGTATGAATCGGTTCCGTATAAGGAGATTTGCAGCTTATTTTCTATGATGATTCTCCAACTAAATCTTACAAAGTTGCCCCGCACCCAGAAAGTGGGCTTTCGTAAACACTTGCCGTTCACGTTTGCTGTCGAAGAGGCGCAAGACGCACTCTCGTCCATGACTTTGGCGCCTTCCAGGAACAATGTTCTTTTCGAAATTCACTATGCGGTTGATCAGACCCAAAAATCACCCATTCTCCAAGCATTTTTCGACTGCCATTTCCTCCACTGTCCTCGAGCACGAACGGTGTCTAGCCCTAGACTGGGCGAATTCATGCAACCAACTGCAAAAGGGGTGGCCGTGGTTTATTCCTTCTGCATGCGTGTAGGGTTGCCCACCGGTTTAATGCCTCAAATTGTCAACACGCCATTCAACTCCATGCGCCTCTTACCGCTTGAAAGGGACAAAAATAACCGGATAATTTGCTCGCAGGCACTTTTGGTGCATGTTCTTTGTAAGCTAGTTGGAGATCCTCCCCGGACTTGGCGCCCGGATGCTGAGCCAGATCCGATCCTGTTTCATCCCGAGGAACACGCCGATGAAATCGGCGGCTCATATGGCTTAGACGAGGCTTCGGCTTGCTTTCGCATGAAGGTAGAAACCTGCAAGCTGGAAACCAGCCCGTATCACCATGCGTATTTCACCAATCCGGAGTCGGACGCTCAGTTTCAGTACTATACTTCGGCTCTAGGGGCTCGGTTTCACTATAACAACGGAAAATATGTGGCTTCGGCAAAGACTCTTGTCCAGTGGATATGCGATTGCACGGCAGTGGCTACCAAAGGTGAGGCATACCGTATTGTCGACATGTTCATAAGGGCGAATTATTTGCAAGTTTTCGAGTCACAGCCGGGAACTGTGGCTAAACTGGTTGGTGGAGACCCACTTTTTCTTGTCACCGAGTTTCATTCTGCCGAGCCTTCTATGGCCGAGTCTCGCATTGGTCTACATCATGTTATTTCGGACCCAGGGTACAAGCTCTTGTTCAAGGATTTTCTATCGCTGACCTTTTGCGGTGAAAATTTGGAGGCGTATGTGAACATTAGCAAGCTAACCAAAGGAGTAAACTCTGTGATGGCCAACGTTGCACCGCTATTGTCCCAAACCAACCTCAATATGGCAACCCAAACCAAACTAGTGTCGGTCCTCAAGTCTCTCATGTTTAAAGCATACCTGATATACTACAGTCATTTCGATACCGACTCTCCCAGCCAGCTTAATATCCCGTACGAAATGCGAATGAGAATCTGCCGAGCGGTCTCGGTAGCTCGATGTGTGTTCGAAGATTCGTACTCGGAGCAAGCCAGTGGGATTGTAAACTCGGTGATGTCGTCCCCGGAATCCATACGGTCGCTGAATACCGACAATTTGTCAGTGGATCTTGCCGAAGATCCAAAAACTCAAAACACTCCATTGATCGCAGAACTCATAGCATTGATAGGAAAACTCGGTCGTATTTCCAAGGAGTTTGTGGAAGCGGAAGAAGCCATCTTGAAGCTCCTTGAGACCGACTCGTTTCCTAACTTCATCCATAGCACATTGTACCAAAAGTTTCTACACCAGATTCATACACGTTGTTGAGATTAGGTTACACTATAAATACACAAGAAGAAATTATGCAATAGGGTCGAGGGTGGTACCCTTCTTGATAGTCGCCCATCCAATCAAACGCCAGTGCTTTTCGATACGTCTCGACAAGGCAATCTTTTCGTTAATTTCGGTACAGGCTGGAGACGTCAATTGCAAACGAGCCATATCCGCCTTAACTGCCACCACCCTGGCGCCGGTAGCGGTGGAACCAATATTCACCATCAACACCTCTCCAACTTCCAATTTCCGCACCTTGGCACCTTGCTTTTGGCCCTCGGTTTTCACTCCCAATAATCTTCTCAACAAAAAGTAGTTGATTTCAATGTCGGTGTAAATCGATGGAAGGTTGCCCTTGGCACCCACAACTTGACCCACCAATCTGTCAGCTCTACACAACGTAGGATCCACCTTTGTACCCAAACCAATCAACCCACCAGGCACGGCAAACTTCAAGTCGTTGTGCTCTGCAAATAATGTCACGATATGAGAGAAAATGGGTTTACATTGAATCTTTCCGTTGTCGTCCTTGGTGACGATTCCCGGTCTGATTTCGATCTCGTCGCCGATTTTGAACACACCGTTCAAGATGGAGCCACCAGCAACACCTCCCTTCAAGTCATCGATCTCAGAACCTGGTTTATTGACATCGAACGAACGAATCACGATCAACCGCGGAGATGCTGAAAAGTCCCGAGGAGGCACGGGGATCGAGTTGACTATGAATTGGTTCACGGCATCGATGTTGTACTTCAACTGGGCCGAGATGGGGACGATGGGGGCACCGTCGGCGATGGTTCCTTTGATAAAATTCAAAATCGATTTTTGGTGCTCCAACGCCGATTCTTCTCTCATAAGGTCCACCTTATTTTGCAAGATGATTACGTGCTTCAACTTCATGATTTCAATGGCTGCCAAATGCTCCGATGTCTGCGGTTGAGGACAGGATTCATTGCCGGCAACCAAAAGTAAAGCGGCATCCATAACTGCGGCACCAGACAACATGGTACTCATTAAAATATCGTGCCCTGGACAGTCCACGAAAGAAACGTGTCTCACAAGCTTGTAGCGGCCCTCACATCCTTCCCGCTGACACTTGGGTCTGATTTCCTTGTCTGATTTGAACGATTTGTAGCAATCGGGTTCGGGACATTCTTCGTTGTCGCACTTGTATATCTTGGCATTAGCATACCCCAACTTGATGGTAATATTTCTCTCCAATTCGTCCTTGAACCGCACAGTTTGAACCCCGGAGATGGCACGCACCACCGTGGACTTTCCGTGGGCGACATGGCCAATGGTTCCAATGTTAATGGTGGCTTGTCTATTGATAATCTCCGCCGACAATGGGGTTAACTGGGAAAAATCGGGATTATCTGGCTGCTCGGGCAACCCGCCGCCTTCTTCGAACTCTTTCCTGGCCGCTTCCTCGTCATATTCATCGTCCAAGCCGGCAAAAGCAACGGATTTTTTCTCTTTCGATCCTTCAGCTTGAGCTTCTCCGGCACCCGCTTCATTTTCACTCTCGATGTCGTGCTCATACTGGACGTCAAAGTCGCCGTCGTCCTCGAGATCGCCGCCAATCACAATGCTGGGCGTGGCATTTTCAATATCGTCGTATGACATGTTGGTAATGATCAAACTGAGGAAATTTTTCAAAGCATTTTTCACCGGTGGTCACGTGCACACTCGGCCCTACTCTATATACCTATGTATGGAACCCAAAGTCGTTCATAACGCTGTCGACGTCCTTCCAGAGCAAGTCGCTGCTGCTTATGTCGAGCGAGTCCATGTCAAAGTGCTCGAGAGACTCATACATGGGCGACGGGTCTTGTTTCGCAAACCCAGATGTCGCATTTGGCGCCATGGTGTGGTCGGTTTTCTGGTCCTGATTCGGCGACTGGTACGACCCTTCCGACCTCATATGAGGGGAGGTTTCGGTGCTGTTGTTCACCACGTTGAATATGCTGCTGCGTTTGCTAACAGACATGGGCTGGGGATCCAACGGAATGGTGCGGATGATTTTTCTCGCGGTGGACTCAGCGTCCATGTTGTTGGATAACGAACGAGGTTTTTTGGAACGACTGGATGTCGAGCTCGGAGTAGACTTGCTGCTTTTCTGGTCCTCGGTGGGAGCGGTATCTTTATCTGACCCGGTGCCTCCGTCAAAGTCGTCGTCTTCTTCGGAGATGGCTTCGTCCTCAGCATTGGTGCCGCTTCCATCGGTGCGATTATTGAGTTTTATCATGCCCACCTTCTCTCGGAGAAGATACAAGCAGTCGAAAAACACCGATGCCGACATTCGTGTGCGGATGCTTATGGTCCAGCTGGAGATGTTCCGCTTGTCCAAGCTGCGAAAGAGCTGCCACATACTTTTCATAATCCCACTGGATCTATAAGCAATATCGTGCTTCAACACTGACGCTTTGGCAGCCAAAGTAATGGCAGTTTGGTATGTCTGGCGCCCAGAACCCACATCCACCACTTTCTGGAGCGGCGAGTGTGCTAGCTTGCCAATGATAAATGCGGCTTGCCATATACTGAGAATGTACACTCCCGGGAGATATTTCACAAACCGCTTGTCTTTTGTTTGGCACGAATGGACATGGTTGACAAGGCTGATGGCTGCGTTGTACAACCGCACCAATCCCTTTTGAAGCTCGAACGACGCCACACGAGAAGTGTCCATGAAGTGGTACGTCAAAAGGTGGACTCTGGCGGTGAGAATTTGGAATTTGCGGAACCCGTCAACCGCTTCATTGGCAAACTTCACCTCGAGATCGTCCAATTGCCGGTTTAGCACCTTGAGAAGCGGGAGTCTCTCGGTAGCGTCTATCAAGCCATGGGGGTCCATCGGGTTGGAGTTGAGGGTTTTGGCAACCTGGTCTTCAAACTGGGCGATTTCGGTCATGAACATCAACGTCTTCGGGATTTGCGCCGGCTGGATGGTGGAGACTATGGGCTGAAGACTGGACATCGACGAGTCGAACTGAACAAACGCAGGGAACCCAAACGACGATGCGATGGTCTGCGATACTATATTACACACAATCCAGGTCTTGGCCTGTTCCTGGGCCATTTCGATCTGCTGGGGAGTCTTGGTCCCGTCCGGGTTGGGCGCTCTGGTATGGAGGCCGATTCGAATGGCCTGAAAGAGCGCCACGCCAATGGTGTTCCACGACGAGTCGGCACTGAGCGACGAGGTGATGGGGGGCCAGAACGTGTAGAGCAAGAACGCCTGGACCGAGTACACCGAGCAGGCGTTGAAGATGGGTTCGTCTTCTTCGGTGGGGTTGTATCTTGTGATGGGGGAGATGGTGATTTCGGAAAGGATGTTCTTGATTAGTGGAGAGAGTTCGAGGAGGAGGGTCTTTTGCGACTCGTCTCGAAACCGTCGAAGAGAAACGAACATGATGACCCAGAAGAGGGCGGGACAGAGACGGTAGATGCGCTCGGGTCCTTTGGTCACCTCGACCACCGGGAGGATGGGGTGGTAGCAGTCGACAAACTCGAGGTAGAGGTTGCGAATGGTGTGTGGAGAAAGCGATACGGAGTCGAGGGTTTTTTCTTCACACACGAGCGACTCTTCTTCGAGCACGGTCTGGTGGAACGGGGTCTCGGAGCGGTGGTCGAGCGGGCGGAAAATCGACGGCATTTCCGGCGAGTTGTTGCTTTCGGAAGTGTGGTGGGACGCCTCTGAGCCGCGAATATTGCCTGGAGAAACCCCCACGGGCGAGGGTCGGTGGGGAAGAGTTTGGGCCAAATGCGCCGGCGGAATCTGCTCATTGGTCCCCAACGGCACACCCGCGCCAGATCCAGGCGTGGACGCCATCTTGAGGCGCTCTTTCAATTCCTCGAACTCCCGCTCAATCTGGGCAATCCGGGCCCGTTTATACGTGCGCTTGTAGTCGCTCTTGAGAGTGCAATGGAGTCCTTTTTTGGCACAGCGGGTGCACGGCGCCGGGTGTTTCTGGTGCGAGTCGCACCGGCTCTTCTGCTGTCTGCAGTTGACACAAGCGATCCGTTTTGGCCGGCCATTTGCGCCAGAAGTGGAAGCCGGCTGGGCGTCGGGCTCGTAGGCCCCCGCAGCGTTCGGGGTGTATCCCGCGGCCTCCTCGGCCTTGAGCTGGGTGTTCAACTGGTGGAGCTCCTCCGACATGTTGGCGATGTGGGCCAAGTTGTCTAGAGAGCTCAGGGTCATTGGGGAAGCCTGTAGTGGAGAGGTGATGAGGTTATGATCAAATGTGAGATGAGGCCTGCACACGGCGCCGCCCGCTGCCGCGAACCCAGGCTGCGAAGAACCACAGTCGAGATGGGGTTCGTCGATACCCTCCGGCAGACCAACCGCGACATATGGGTGCTCTGGCTCTCGGTGGTGTTCCGCATGGCGGCGTTTGCGCTCACCAACCAGGTATTGACGCTTTTTTTGAAACAGGTGGGAATTGACGAGAAAAAAATCGGCTGGTTCATGACCTTGACTTTGGTGGGAGATGTTGTTATTTCGTACTTTTTGACATGGTACGCCGACGCTTTGGGCCGCAGGAACGTCATGCTCTTGGGCTCCTTGATGATGGCCGCTGCCGGGGCGGTTTTCTTTACTTGTTCTCGTTTTGAATGGCTTCTACTCGCTGCCATCCTTGGAGTAATTTCTCCCTCGGGCGACGAGACCGGCCCGTTCAAGTCGGTCGAGGAAGCCTGCTTGGCGCACTTGACCCCACACAGCCACCGGCCCGAGATCTTTGCCTTGTACGGATTATTGGCGAATGTAGGATCTTCCATCGGGTCGCTCGCCGGGGGACTTGTGGTGGAGATTTTGAGTAACAACGGCGTGGGTTTGGAGCGGAGCTACCGGCTCGTGTTTGCCGTCTATTCAGCTGTGGGATTTGCGAAGTTTGTGTTTATGTTGTTTTTGACGGATAAGTGTGAAGTCCACAGAATCGAGTACGGTGACGAAAATGGTGACGAAAGTGAAGGCGAAGATGAAGATAGCGAATTGCGGCCGCTCGTGGCCTCCACCAGCCTCTCCCCTTCGTCAAAACACCATTTGTACCCGCTTTTGGCTGTGTTCATGCTCGACTCTCTTGGGTACGGATTCATGCCTGGCGCCTGGGTAGTGTACTACTTTCGAACTGTGCTCAAAATGACAGCCGCGGGAGTCGGGATCTTGTTCTTTTTTTGCAGTCAGATTGACTCGTTTTCGAGTATCCCATCTGCTATCTTTGCTCGCACTTTGGGCCCGGTCAAAGCCATGTTTGCGACCCAAGCCCCATCGGCGGTATTTTTCCTTGGTATTGGTTTGACGTCGCTGGTTCCTGTCGCCTGCACTCTCTTGGTTTTGTACTTTGCTACCCTGTCCATGGACGTGGTGCCTCGGCAAATCCTTCTTACATCGATCATGCCTCCTCAGGACCTCACCAAGGTGATGGGGATTGTAAATATAGCCAAGACGTTTGCCCGCTGTGTGGGTCCCATTTTCACAGGAAAACTTGCTACCCACGGAAAGTTGGCCTACGGCTTTTTCATCAATGGGGCGTGTGTGTTGACGGCGGACTTTCTTCTTGCAACCAACTTTCTCCATATGGACGCAGACATTCTAGCCAAGCAGTCTAACTACGAACGCATCCAATAGACAAAGAGCAAGAGCTGCTGCTACATTTACTGATGTTACTGTCTCTTCGTTACTCATTATTCATACGAGAAAGTCAATCACCTTTTTGTACCAAGGCATGGCACGGTATGCGGCCAATTTTTCATAATTTTCCTGCTTGACGAGGTCCAAGTCGTTGGTCCGTCTTCCAGTGTCAAGGTCCATGGTGTCCAATGGCACGATGGTGTTCAATTTCCTGGAGTAGATTTTGTGGCCCACTAAAAAGAGCAACACGACAACCGCACCCAAGTAGTTCTCAAAGAAGACTTTGGCATTTGGTTTTTCTCCGAGTGGGAAAAGAGCTGTCCAAAATTGAAAGCACAACACCACCACAAGGCACACACACGAATAGAGTGATCCAATCCATCCTGTCAACGCAGTATATGGAAGCTCCATAAGGTCTCTGCCTTGTCTCTTCATGCCCATTCTGA
The DNA here is from genome assembly GCA_003676015.1 of Meyerozyma sp. JA9. Lineage (NCBI taxonomy): Eukaryota > Fungi > Ascomycota > Pichiomycetes > Serinales > Debaryomycetaceae > Meyerozyma > Meyerozyma sp. JA9. Next base: position 319,939 of record NSDU01000025.1, on the reverse strand, counting down.
ATCTCAAATGAGCAAGACAAACGCTGAACCAAGTGAATAATGTGGAAAGTCCAGAAAGCGCCATGAGCCAAGCAAACACGTCCGACTGTTTGGGCGAAGCAGCAACGAACGAGAGAAGGCCCACAAATGCTGACAACGCTATTCCTGCCAAAGGTCTGCCGGCGCGGTCGACATAGGTGAAGATGGAAGGTGCCAAACCTTGGTCTGCCAATGCAAGTACGGTTCTTGAAAAACCGTACACGGACGAGTTACCAATGGCCAACAACGACACCAAGACCACCACGTTGAAGATGGAAGGAAGAACTTTTATGCCTCCGGCATTTATAGCAATGACAAATGGAGAAGCTGAGGCGTCTGACGAGGCATGGCCCACCAATTTGTTAGAGGTATAGGGAACCAAGAATCCCACCATAGTTAGGGTAACCATGTAGAACAACATGATTCTCCAAAACACCTGTTTGATGGCTTTTGGGAGCACCACCGAAGGATCGCCCGACGATTCTGCGGCGGTCAAACCAATCAATTCTGTTCCTGCCAACGAGTAGACGGCCGTGACCAAAACGCTCACCACGCCTTTGAACCCGGCCGAAAACGCACCGGGATGGTGCCAGTACCTGGCTCCAATAAACCCCGACTTGCCTCCTCCGCAAATCAACACAATTGCTAGAATATTGAACCCCACCACTCCAAGCACCTTGATCACCGAGGCCACGAATTCGGCCTCGCCAAACCCCTTATTTCCACACAAATTGAGCCCTATGATGAGCACGTAGAAGATCGCCACCCACACCACCGAGTTTATATCTGACTTCCAGAACTGGATCGTCATGGACGAAGCCACCAATTCGAGGGGAAGAACAATCACCCAAAAGAGCGCATAGTTCCATCCAATGGCAAACCCCCACGAAGGGTCCACGAACCTGGTGGAGTAGGTGGCAAACGACCCGGACACGGGGAACACAGCAGCGAGCTCTGCCAACGATTGCATGGTGCAATACAAAAAGCTAGACACCACCGCCCATCCGATGAGAAGAGCCGCCGGTCCTCCAGTTGCTAGCGCCGGTCCAGATCCTATAAACAACCCACTGCCCACACACCCACCAAGGGCAATCATTTGTAGCTGGCGCTTTTTAAGCGATTTGTTCAAATTTCCATCGCTGGTTTCTCCACTGTCAATTTTTATATCGAGAGCCAGAGTCGACTCTGGAACCGTTGGTGCCTGGGCACGCTTGAACGAGTCCCGGACCCGGTGCCATGTTGTTTGCGGCTCGTGCGCTATGGTACGCAGCGACTCGGACGACAGAAGCTTGTCCATGTGTGAACTATAGGAAGAGAAATTGTGAGTAATCGGCGCCGGTTTCGCAGCCGTTGATGCGGCATTCTGCAACCTCTGCGCGGCGTTGTGACGCCGGAACCGGGAAAAAGAAAAGAGAAAGCCCAGAGTGGCCCGAGATCACGTGCCTCCGGTCACATGCGCTCCCCACACCCCAGGTATCAGCTCGGTTCCCGGCAACATCATGACGTATCAATTAAAAAGCAGCAAGGACATTTCTGTGGTGGAAAAGTTGTACGAGCTTTGTGGCACGGAATGGGCAGGACCTATCAGTGCGCAGCAATTTGGTTCTGCGGTGGCGGAAGCCTACAAATATACCGACCAGCCCGAAGCATTTTGGTATGAAGACGAATCCGGAAATGTGATTTGTACCAGTACCGTGAAGCGGATTCCGGGCTTATACAAGGCTCCCGACAAGTCGAATGCAATTTCTTCGGTTCCGGACCCGGGGGTGTTTGGAGTTCGGCTGGTTACTCTTCTTCATTTCGGCTACGTTTTCACCGCCAAGGAGTATAGAGGCAAAGGATTGGCGTCGAAATTGATCACAGAGGTGATCGAGAAGGTGGAGAGCGATATAATTGACCACCATGTGCGTTCCAGCGACGACAAGAACGACAGTTTCAAAAATATGGCCGTGACCGACGGGGAGGTGGACCGGCAATTGGCCAACTATTACTTGGGAAAGGAGTACTTCTGGGTGTTGTACTCGGGGGCAGGCACTTTCTACGAGCAATTCGGGTTCAAGAGCTACCCATTGGACTTTTATGACATCCCCACGTCGATAATCGATGAGGGTCAAAGACTGTTGCTTCACAGCTTGATGTTTGGCGAAGACGATGCACGGGTTGTTGGTAAGAAACTTCGGTTGCTTCACCACTCGAACCCTCAGGATGTGGAGTTGGTTCAGTTCATTCTTCAAAACAAGGAATTGGAAATTGTTACCGAATTGAACAAGATGCTGTTCCACTCCGAGTTGGCTGGTAATCAAAAATCGTCATCGTCGTTGACCAACATGGCCAGTGTGTTGCAAATGTCCAAGATCGGCCTGCACCCGGCGTTGTCGTCGATTTCCGAAATGTCCTCTGCTGGCACTGGCAAGCAAGCACCTAACCAGCGGAGAAAGTCGTCAGTTGTAGAATTCTCGGTACCTAAAATTGCATTGAAGCCCGAATTGAAGAACCTCCAGCACTTGTGGACCTTGTCGTCGCATACTGCGGAATTGAGTAAGGACGAAGAAGTGATCAAATTTAACGATATCATGGGTGCAATCTTCACCAATGAACTTCAACAAAAGTCTCACTATGTGCTTTGGTCCACCATCAAACAGTCGCAATTGGTGATTTTGGCGATGGGCGAACTCAAATTCGACCATTTCGGTGCTCTTGGTGGCACTCATGGTCGTCGTGGACTGTCTTTCACTGGGTTGAATGAGTTGGGAGGTTACAATTTCCAAGACTTGGATATCTTGATAAGTGTGGCATGTATTGTTGCCCAGAAGCGGAAATTGTCCGACCTGAGCCACATCTATGCTTCCGTCAACGATCTTCCCGCTGGGTATCCTGCGCCTGTTCTTCATGACTATTTTCTCAATTACTTGCCGAAAGCATTCGAACATGTTCATGGAGCTGAAGACGACGCCGATCCTTCCAAACAGGTGAGATTCTTCACCAACGCAGCCAAGGAGCTCCAGGTACTTCCTATGATGCGGCGGTTTGGCAAGACCTCTCCAGAGTTCGATTTAGACTGGGTTTCTAGCGGGATGTGGTCGTGGTCTTGAAACCTGTATATGAATATAAAAAAGAAAACCCACGGCGGGAGTCGAACCCGCAATCTTTTGATTAGAAGTCAAACGCGTTAACCATTACGCTACGCAGGCCTTGGTTGATTTCTTATATTTCGGCAATTTGTATGTAATGAACAGACATCGACATTGTGAGCCCGCTCGAGGCTTAGAACGAAAGTTTGATTTGGAAGAGATTCTCATCGGTGAGAACGACCATGAATTGACACCCGCTATGACGAAACAAATCTGGAAAAGTTCTAAAATCAATTTGTCGTAACTCAAGAAAAATTTAGCCTACTTATCAGAATTTTCAGATTACCTGTCAATCCATTCGTAATAAGGAACAGATCCACGGACTCTACTATAGCACACGAGGGAGATATCATACAATAACAAATAAATGATACAACAGTGGCTGGAATGAAACAGACACTGAAATAAAACAGATACAACAAACAGAGCAGGTACAACCAACAGATCAAACAGATCAGGTACAACAAACAGATCAGATACAACAGATACAACACACACTACAGATACACAAAAGACCATATACATTATTCCATTAATCTAGAAAAGCATGTCCAAAGTACAACAGATACACAACGCTCCCAAACAAGCCATCAAACATCCTTCAGACCCTCCTCCTCGTTGCTGTTGAACATACATCGGCTGCTGTTGTTGATAGTATCCTTGTCCCTGTGGAGGATATCCTCCTTGTGGATATCCGCCTCCGTACCCTCCTTGTGGTGGATAACCTCCCTGTTGGTAGCCGCCTCCGTAACCTTGTTGGTGACCACCAAAGCCCCCGAACCCTCGGTCTTGGTCATTTGGTGTGTAAGCTGGTTGTTGTTGGGGCACATATCCGCCACCGGAAGTCAGATTCCCCTGGTTCCAGCTCGGAGGAGCGCCCGTAGGAGCCTCGTATTCTTGCTTGGACATCTACAGCTGCCGGTAATTAGCACTAATTTATAGTCAACCGAGCCACTTTGGTGAGAATGACGGGGGCTGTGTGCAGGCCGTCGGCATCGGTCTTGGCGCTGCGGCACAGAATAAACCACTGCGATTGTTCAGTATCAATTATCACTTTAATATCATTTGATTATCATATTAGTTATCATTAGTATATGTACTTAAAGTTCGGGTGCTTGTCTCCCGCGAGAACCTTTTCTCTGTCTGTTTTTTGTTCCCATTGCTCGAGGTAAGCATCGGTACTCTTAATCTTGTTCAACCGGAAAACCGAGAAAAAGTAAATCACCATCATGGCAATGGCAAACGAAACCGCAGCCAAACACACAATGAGCCCCGGTCTGTACACGGGAGCGTCCTTGGCCAAAAATATAAACGTAGCGATGATTCCGCCGATATTTCCAAATCCAATTTGCCAGGCGGTTCCCACCGACTTTCTCAAGTGTCCGCCAAAGTTCAACGAGCTCCAGCACACCAACAATGGCATGGCGGTGTACAATCCCGACGCGGCCAAGAAACATCCGGCGTACCGGGCCTGAGGGTCGGTTTTTTCTGCAAGAACCAATGCTAATCCGATAATGGCTATGATTGAAGAGGCCAACGCAAATGGCAATCTCATTCGAAGACGGTCGGAAATGAACGAAACCACATTGTTGAGCCCGAACGCTGCAAGCCAGGGGTACACCGAGTGCTGGTTGGCGGAAACAGCCGTGTACCCCATTTGGTTGATAATGGTGGCTGCAAAATACGCATATCCGTACGAGGGAATAATGAGCCCAAAGTAAGCAAGCGCAGGGAGCCAGATCATATAGTCTTTGAAGCACTTGGCGACGTCCACCAAGGTGTTTTTCGTCTCGAATCCCGACTGGGCTCCGGAATAAATCGCCAATTTTTGCTTGATAAATTTACGCTCATTCGCATTCAAGAATCTCGACTCCTCAGGAAAGTCGGCAATGGTGAAAAAAAGTATGATGGCACCTCCCATAGTGATGATTCCATCAATGATAAAGATCCATCCCCACGCTGGAATTCCATTTTTCCCGTCTATTTCGTGAATACGATAAGCAATGCTTCCGGATGCAGCACCGGCTAAACAGGTGACGGAGAAAAACGCCGAAAACCGACGCTGAGCCTCATGCACAGAGTAGTAGCATGAGAGAAGATAGAACAATGCCGGGAACGTCGATGCCTCAAAAATTCCGAGTAAGAACCGACATGCAGCCAATCCTCCGAAATTTGTCACAAACCCCATACCCACAGAAATGGCACCGAAACAAAGAATACACCCACTCAACCATATGTGTGGTTTGACAAGCTTAATGGTGAAGTTGGATACCACCTCGAATGCAACATAGGGAACGAAAAAAAGCGTCAACGCAGTATTATATTGGTTTCCCGTCAAGTTCAAATCCTCGGCAAGCCCATAAAGTTTGGCATTGGAGATGTTCACTCGATCCAAAAATGCCAAAAAGTATAAGAAACAGAAAGCTGGAACCACGCATATATCGATTTTGAACATTAACTTGCGTTGATTTATGCCATATTGCTCCGCAAGATTGTTCACTTGCTCATCGGGCGAAAGTGTACTATCGTACTTTTCCCCGGTTATATCAGACGCTACTTCAGATCCGGATTCCCGGTCTTTTCTTATATCAGACATGTTCCAGGAAAGAAAACTGATTTTTTCCCGGGAAAATTATTCACTTATAGTCACCTGTGAGTAATCAGCCGCTTACCGAATATGGGTGCGATAATGTCCGGAACCGCACAGGAGACGCCAAAAAATGCGGAGAACGCCGCCGGTTTCGGGCCTGCAGGTAACTCGTATCGACTCACCTTGACAGGTCCTGGCCTGAAAAATATGCCAGTCCACATTTTACATTGCCTATTTGGGCTGATGCAGTAAAACCATCGATAGGTTGCATGCAGGCTGCAATATCGAAGAGGCCCACAAGCCCACAAGCATTGTAAAGGGTAAAGAAACCAACCAGTCTTCGCTATCCCTCCCTCTGATTATATAGACCAAATTTCCGCCACCTGCCGTTTCCATTCGTGCACTAAATGCCGTTTGTTTGTTTTCACGTGACTTTGCTTCAGGGCTCGCGCCCTCGTGTTCCGCCCGTTTGGCCCAAATAGGCAGTTATGCTCCCTTTTACTTAGGCACCGGGTCATCTGCACATTTGAGCACAGTCCAAAAATTTTTCAAATCACGGCCGCGAAAGTAAGCTTCTTTCTAGTAACACCACCATGTCTGACGTCGAGGAACAATACACCGAAGAACAACCAGTTGTTCAAGAAGAATTGAAATTGGTCGAGTTGGCCACCCCTATCCCAGCTGATGTTCAAGCTGCTCAATCTGAGGTCAAATTGTTCAACAAATGGTCTTTTGAAGGTGTCGAGGTTAAAGATGTTTCCTTAGTTGACTACATTCAAATCTCCCAACCAGTTTTCGTGCCCCACACTGCTGGTAGATACGCTGCCAAGAGATTCAGAAAGGCCAAGTGTCCAATCATTGAGAGATTGACCGCTTCCTTGATGATGAACGGTAGAAACAACGGTAAGAAGTTGAAGGCTGTCAGAATCGTCAAGCACGCTTTGGAAATTGTCAACGTTTTGACCGAGCAAAACCCTATCCAGGTTGTTGTTGATGCCATCGTCAACTCTGGTCCAAGAGAAGACTCCACCAGAATTGGTTCTTCCGGTACCGTTAGAAGACAGGCCGTCGATGTGTCTCCTTTGAGAAGAGTTAACCAAGCCGTTGCTTTGTTGACCATCGGTGCTAGAGAGGCTTCTTTCAGAAACATTAAGAGTATTGCTGAATGTTTGGCTGAAGAGTTGATCAACGCTGCTAAGGGTTCTTCCACTTCCTACGCTATCAAGAAGAAGGATGAGTTGGAGAGAGTTGCCAAGTCCAACCGTTAATGTACCTTATACATACATAATTCATGTCATAAATTTATTGTGCTATACCCGTATTGGATAGAACATTCTCGTGAAAAAATGCTGGGGTGTTAACAACCTCCTATAGGTTCCCAATTGGACCTTGATGGCTTCTGTGTCGCTTTCTTTTTCTAGCTGATCTGCCTCGAACACCTCCTCGAGGGCATGGCGACGAGTGTGTATTTTGTGCCGAACGAGCCACTCTCGATTCACCAACAAGAGTATGAAACCAAAAAAGAAGATTACTCCGGTGAAGATTTGTGGGTGCAAATATTGTCTTTCCAGCGACAGATCTACCAATGTCAAAGCAATCACCTCAGCAACCAACGAGAAGAGCCCAACCATGATATTAAGCCCGGACCATGCTGCCGGTAAATGAGCAGGAATTTCCACGAGATCTGCAGCCATTGACTGAGCCATGGTGCTTCCCACTCCAACGATGGAACCCATGAGAACAGAAAACCCAATAAGGCTAGCATATGTTGTGGCATTGATCCAGAACGCCAAGATTAGTATGCTGCATGTTAAACATACAAGACCAGAAGTATTGTTGCGGCCAATTGAGTCTCCGAAATAGCCCATGGTGGGCCTTCCAACCACTTGTGCTGCGTTCAAGATGGCGGTAATATTGGAGCCCTGAGATGCTGAGAGTCCCACCAGCTGGGCATAGGGTGCAAGGGAGAATAAAAGAATGATATATGTCATCAAGATGACCAGAAACCACAAGGCAAGAATTGCGAGTGGATACCGGCGAAAAACCTTAAAATTAAACATGATTTTGGCATTGGCTAGAACAAAGTCTTTCGTGAGGGTAGACTTCAATGGGGTGTTTGTGCGCTTGCGAGGCCGTAAAATCAACGCGGCAAACGTAGCGGCCGACCCAGTGACAATTCCACACATCCGAAGAGCCCATCGCTGGTCTCCGGTGGTGTCGATTAATTTGTTGATACTAAGTGAAAAAACCACTCCTCCGAGCCCGGCACCGCCCACGGTGATGCCCATAGCGGTAGCCATGCGCTTGTCAAACCAGGTGGGAAGAATGAAGGTAGCGGGAATGAAAACCATGACAAACGAAAGCCCGACAAATACCCCCTGAGCGAGGTATAGATGCCATAATTTGGTAGCAAACGAAGCACAAATATAAGCTGCGGTTTGAATAATGATTCCCAAGATGAACACAGGAGTTGTGCCAAATACTCGGCATGCAAGACCACTGAATGGTGCTAATGACTGGGCCAAAAAAACCACGATGCCTCCAATAAGTGCAAAGTCGTACTTTGACGAGCCGGCGAACTGGTCCAGCGATAGGTAGTAATTGAGGAACACGCCGAACCCAGCATTGGCTCCCCAGGTGGCGAACACCATTAACATTGAGCAAATGGCCATTACCCATGCCATACCTCCATCCATCGGTGGTCCATCGTCATCGTCAATTTTTTCTTCCTGTTCATTGTCCGGGTCCTGTATTTCGTCTATCAAGATAGATTCGGGCGCTCGTTGGCTCTTGCGGCTATTGTACTCGATTTCGTCCATGTCGAGGTCATTTCTGACACTTGAAATAAAACGAGAAAGTTCTGAAACATGAGACTGGGTGGTGCAAACGTTGGGGAAATCGATATCCGAGGATTGGCGTAGACTCTGGGGATGGTAGGAGTCGCGGGAGTGCAAAGATAGCGAGGAATTCGGAGAATTGACCATAAATAGTCAACCTATCAATATGCACAAATGCTGCACTTACATGTCTTTATGTACGGCGCGATGACTAATGGTGCGGCTGACAGCAGAGTCACCGCGGGGGGTCGCTGTGGGGCTTGAAAGACAGGCCAAGTTTCAGTGGCTGAAGTTCTATGGCATCAAGAGACACCTCTCAATTCACTAAACATGAGTTTAAACGATTATGCCGAGTTTGGGCGAACATTGACTTTCACTGCTGCAACGTAATCGCCTACTAAATCGGTTCCTAAATCGGGTTCCAACAGCGAAACAAAAATTAACCCTTCTATGCGTGCCCCCTGACGCCCTGGAACTCGATTGTGACTCGTCCTATCTTCAGCATTCCAAATCCGCTGTAGAAATTGGACAATTCTATTGTGACTCTTCTGATCTTCGGGATGCCAGTTCCGCGGCCGATATGATCTTCCGGTGCCGAAATTGCAGCCGCGCGAAATGACACAAACGCCGAAGCGAGCACCGCAAAGGGAAGTTGGGCGTACGGAATAACGTATGGAATGTACACATGGTATTCAATACATGGATATGAACTATATACACACCTGCTGACGATCTTGAGCATAGGACAATAGCAGAAGTGTGACTGCTTTGCTTGTAGTGACTGCAAAATCCTTCTTCATAGTTGCAACCTTCTTCAAAACTTTGTCCTTTGGATTTGTCAAACAGCTGGTAAATTCAGCTTACATTTCATCCTCTCAACGGTTTGTCAATTTCTAAAGTTGCAAAATCTGAAAATTTTGCATTAAAATTACATTTCCGTTTCTGCTCACCAAGAAACAATCAGCAATCCTATCTACCACGACAAGTGTATTACCAAAGATTCATCCATTCCTCTGTCTTGCATGCTCAATTTCTGCTCCACCTCGCTCCACACTTCATTCTCGATGTCTCGTCGCGCCCAGACACCACGAGGTATCTACTGAAAGGGTGATCAAATCCACTAGGATCGCCTCCCATAACTTTCCACACACGAAACACATTTATTACAACATGTCCAGTGGCGACTTCCTCACCAAGGGCATCGAATTGGTCCAGAAAGCCATAGATGCTGACACGGCTACGAGGTATGAAGAAGCTTACAAACTCTACTACAATGGTTTAGATTATCTTATGCTTGCTATAAAGTACGAAAAAAACGCCAAATCCAAAGAGCTCATAAAGTCCAAGTTCACCGAGTATTTGACTCGAGCAGAGCAATTGAAAGACCATTTGGAGAAGCAATCGCAAAAGTCAAATTCGGCTGAAAATTCAGCTTCCGGAGGGTCTACTAGAGCCAAGAAGAATGGAGATGGAGACGACGATGATGCCGACACGAAAAAGTTGCGTGGGGCATTGGCGGGGGCCATTCTTCTGGAAAAACCGAATGTAGCATGGCTGGATATTGCTGGGCTTGAAGGTGCCAAAGAAGCATTGAAGGAAGCGGTGATCTTGCCAGTCAAGTTTCCACAACTTTTCACCGGGAAAAGAAAACCCACGTCGGGCATTTTATTGTATGGGCCTCCTGGTACTGGTAAATCTTACTTGGCCAAGGCAGTTGCTACCGAAGCCAATTCCACATTTTTCTCGGTATCGTCGTCAGATTTAGTATCCAAATGGATGGGAGAATCTGAAAGACTTGTTAAGCAGCTCTTCACTATGGCGCGTGAAAACAAACCAGCGATCATTTTCATTGACGAAGTAGATGCCTTGTGTGGACCACGAGGCGAGGGCGAGAGTGAAGCGCTGCGAAGAATCAAAACCGAGTTGTTGGTGCAGATGAATGGTGTGGGCAACGACTCCAGCGGGGTGCTTGTTTTGGGCGCTACCAACATTCCATGGCAGCTTGATGCGGCCGTAAGAAGGCGGTTTGAAAGACGAATCTATATAGCATTGCCTGACGCCGAGGCACGAACTCGAATGTTCGAGCTCAATATTGGCGATGTTCCTTGCGAGTGCTCACCGCTGGACTACCAGGCTCTTGCTGCGATGACAGAGGGGTACTCAGGGCACGACATTGCCGTGGTGGTTCGAGATGCTTTGATGCAGCCGATTCGAAAAATTCAACAAGCCACTCACTTTAAGAAAGTGGTATTGGACGACGGCTCCGAGAAGCTTACGCCGTGCTCTCCGGGCGACGAGGGAGCCATGGAAATGAGCTGGCAAAATGTGGAGACTGACCAGCTCTTGGAACCCGAGCTCACCATCAAGGACTTTATCAAGCTGATCAAAAGCAACCGACCCACTGTTAATGCTGCTGACATCGAAAACCACACCAAGTTTACCGAGGACTTTGGCCAGGAGGGAAACTAGACCATCAGAAAACCATCGGAAAGGAAGATTTTCGGAAAACTGGAGTCCTGTATTCCTACAGAGAATTGGAGGTTTGTATTTCTACAGAAAAGTGGAGAATTTTGTATTCCTACACGGTCAACTGGACCTTATCCGATCTTATCTGACCTGCTACTTTACATAGATACTAGACTCACCTCGTAGGGGACCGTTCTCTTAATCTATCGGCAAATAAATCGTCTTCCTCAGCGCGCGATCGGTGGTTGAGTCTTTCAGCAAAAAGATCGGGTTCTTCCTCCTTTCTTCGGCTCCCACGTGAGCGGTTGCCTCCTCGTCCTCTTCCTCTTCTTTCCCTGTTTCTATACTGGGGCACACTGCGGTCTGGTTCTCCATGAAACAAATAGTAGCGAGAGTACGCCGAGGCGTTTTTGACTTTTTTGTCGGACTGGAACGACAACCGGAGAAATAGCTCAATGGTTCGTGGACCCTCGTCCTCGTTGGCATTGTCTTCGACTTTATCACCCAATCGGCTAGCTAAACTGATTTGTTTCTTGAAATTTTCAGTGGCAGAATACGGCTTTCCCTCTCTCTCCTGAACCAATTGTGCCACATACTCCTCGGTGAGCTCAGATGGGGGCTCCTGGCCATCCAATTGCGGGCCTGCAAACACAGAAAGTTTCGCCAAAGCTGCGGCGGCTTGAGCATGGGTTTTGAATGCTAAATTCACACTTTCATCATTGATCCACTGGACACGAAAATGACTCTGTTCGTCGTAAGGAAGCTGTTCGTACACTGGGGCTCCGTCGTCCATGGATTCGGTCACATTGTAATTGATATAGTAATCTACGTAGGCTTTAATGTCGTCTGTGGAAAGATTGTCGACACCACGAATGTGGATAGCTTCTGGTCTGATTGTTTCGGGGTTTCCGTTGACATTGATGGTGATTGCTTGTTGCTTGAGCTTGTTTTCCTGCTCCTTTTCGTCGTCCAAGGTCTTGGTTAGCAAGCCGCCGTAGGGCGCTGGTTCAGCCATGATTGAAAAATGCGAATGCGAGAAATGAGAAAATGAGCGAGATAGGTGGAGAGGAGGATACAGAGCAAGAGATGTAGATTATGTCATTTAGGCGAATATGGTCTTTTGTGTGGATATAGTCATTGATATGTAGATATGGTCGTTGATACTCTATTGTGAAGGAATTACGAACGGACACTGATGTTCATACAATTTAGCCCGTAGTTGAGTTACCGTATTGGCACTTTTCGTTCGGTCTTCGTACGGTTTTCGTTCAGTTGTCTTTCAATGTCGTTCAACTGTCCTTCAGTTCTCATTTGTCCACTTTTGACTTAGTTGTTGCAGTCGTTCGTTATTTGTTCATTTCTTCAGTGGTTATTTTTCACTTCTCATTTTCTGTCCCCTGCTCTCTTACAAACAAAACGTTGTTGCATCGTATAAACACCTCGCCAATGGCCTCCTCCTTGGTTTCGCCGTTGTCCACCACCACCTCATGGGTATTTTCCAACTGCAAATTCATATAGTTGTCGATCGAAACCAACGTTCCTTTGTACTCGGTTCTATTCCATTTTAAACGAACAACCACAGGCTTGTCTACAAGTGTTTTCAAAAACGGCTTGGGATTTATCGGTTGAAACTGGGTTAGTGAATGTTTCCTCTTTGAAATCTGGTGTACTTACCGTAGCCATACCTTCAAGTTTGGTACCTTTTGGTTTCGATCGCATCTCACTGAGCGGCAGCGCGCCCAGTGCACCCGCAATAGCCCCAAGAACTCAAATTCGCGTTTCGTCACCACCATCGATTTCAACCATGTCACGTCTCCAGGTGGCCTTGGGACTTGGCGCCCTCCTCAGAGTGACTCTACCTGTTTGCATGCCCAGTATTACCGAGAGTCTTTCAAATACGGTGGAAATTTCCACTCCTATAACTTCTTTCAAAGCCATCAAAGAGGCCTTCTACTACTTGGACCACGGCATTGATCTCTATGATGGAGGCATAGTACACCACCCGCCTCTCTTGGTGGTTCTAATGTCATTGGTACATGACTATATACCCACGGTGTTGACTCAATTGACATTTAGCGTGATCTACACCGCCGTTGACCTATGGATCACCCACCGGTTGATCCTCTTGAACCGGTGGTACAATTCTCGAGAAAAGGAAAACTACGAGGAACGAAACAAAGGAAAAGAGAGCAAAAAAGGCGGCAACAGCACGAAGCAGCGCTCATTTGTCGGCGTGGCCGACTATATGATTGCCAGTGTCTTCCTCTTCAACCCGCTACTTCTTCTCACTACATTGTCGTTTTCCACTATCAACTTCACGTTTTTGTTTGTCGTTGAGGCGGTTAGCCAAATCACACTCAATCGAAACTATGCCCGCGCAGTCATCGCATTGGCATTGGCCACATACTTATCTTGGAACCCGATTTTCCTCATGGTGCCGCTCTTGGCTCTCGGCCATGCTGAAAAAGTTGCTGGTGTTGTAGAGTTGTACGCTCAGGGCAGCGGGATCTTCATAACTCTGTGTGGGCTCTTGTTGCTCACGTCATTTGCACTCACCGCCTCTTTTGGCTTTGTCGAACAATGCTACGGCACCATCATTTTCTTCCTGAAAATCGTCCCCAACGTGGGCCTTTGGTGGTACATTTTCACGGAAATGTTCAATTTTTTCACTCCATTTTATCTTGGCGTGTTCAACTTGTACTCGGCCATCTTTATCGTCCCTATAAGTGTTCGGTTCTTCCGAAGAGATGGGCTGGGCGACCCCTTCTTGGCATATTGGCTCTCATACTTGTGGCTCTCATTTACAAAATCCTACCCTGGAATCGCCGACCTTGGGCTTATGTTGTCGGTCCTTCCCATTTTCTACAACACAGCGCTTCCTCATTGCAAGTTTTTGGTCATCACCGCCTTGACGTTGGTTGTGTGTCTCGTTTTATCGCCTATTTTTTACCATTGCTGGATCGTATTGGGCAACGGTAACTCTAATTTTTTCTACAGTATGAACTTGGTATGGGGCGCCGTGCACGTTTTGGTGTTTATGGACTTGACATGGGGCAGACTTACATACGACTACTTGCTCAAGAACGGAGAGGGGGAAGATGTTCGGTTGACGCAAATATAAGAACCATTAGTCGATTTGCACCCACCAGGGACCCAGGGACCCCCGGGATTGTGTGCAGTACCAGCCAATCACAGCGCGACAATTTTGTGAGAAAAACCACTTTGAAAAATCACCTGTAAAACTATTATGTTGTCTCGCGTGTGTGCCCGTACATACAGCACCGGAGCTGGTGCTGTCAAAGTAAGTGCCAGAGAGTCTGCTGGAAACTTATCCGCCTTGACCGTGGTCGTAGATAATGCCGGTTCCAAAGCGGGCAAGTCAGGTGTGGCCCACTTGTTGTCAAGGTTCAACTTTTTGAACACCGAGCCCAAGTCTGCGTTGAGATTCACCAGAGAAAGCGAGCTCTTGGGAGGCATTGTGTCGTCCAACGTCACCAGAGATGCCATTGTGTTGAAAACTCAATTTTTGAAGCAAGACTTGCCATACTACGTGGAGGCCTTGGGCAATGTTTTGGCCAAAACCTCGTTTAGACCCCACGAGTTGCCCGAACAGGTGTTGCCCGTTGCATTGGCCGAGACCGAGGCCGCGTACGCCAGCAACGAGTTTGCTGCCGTGGAAGAATTGCACCAATTATCATTCAGAACCGGATTGGGTCAACCTCTCTACTACGACGGAATCACCAAAGTCACCCTCGATGACATCAAGGAATTTGCCTCCAAAGCCTACACTGCCGACAACGTGACCGTGTATGGGTCTGGTGTCAACGCCGACGATTTGAACAAATTCATTTCCGAGTCCGCATTCTCTGAACTTGCTTCAGGAACCTCATCCACCCCAGCCACCAAGAGCTTCAACAACAAGGAGTCTCGTATCAGAGCTGCTGGCGAGTCGGTGGCTGTCATTGGAGTACCCGTGAAGCCCGCCGACTTTGGCAAGTATGAGCTTTTGTCTGCTGCCGTAGGTTCGTCGGTGTTGGCCGGAGCCCCAACTCCATTGTCCAAGATTGCCGGTGCCACATCCAAGTTGTACAAGTATAAGGACGCCGGATTGTTCGTGGTGTCGGTCAAGGGAGCTGACGCCCAAGCGGTTGCTTCTGGCATCAAGGAAGCCAAGAACGTTGTCAGCTCTGTGTCTGACGTCAAGGGAGCCACCAAGCTTGCCGAGTTGGCGGTGGCCTTGCAAACCTCGTTCGACAACCCATTAGACATCAAGATCAGTGGTTCTGCATCCCCTGCCAAGCTCGCCAACTTCAACTACGTGGCTGTTGGTGACGTCGATGTGTTGCCTTACATTGACGAATTATAAATAAAATGCACATAATAAATGATCGTATCTGCGCTATGTACGTTATGTGGCTCGGCTCCACCCTTTCCATATACCGGCCACCGCCAGCGACACGAGATGCCCGTAAAGAACCGGCGAGTTGAATGCATTGACAGCAGAAAAGCAGAAAACGCACATGGTGACGAACCCGGCCCATATGGATACCGAAAGGAATGTAGCCGATGCTAGATTGGATGATACTTGTGGGGAAAACCCGGCCTGATTTAGGTGGTTGGAAATCCCATGGATCAAGGTTTCGTTTTGGAATTGGCAGTCCACAAAAGTATCGTTGTGAACGCTAAGCCCGGTACACGAAGCTCCACACGAAGCCACCAAGATGTCAAACTTACTCCAGAACATGTAGGGAACAACTTTTAGAATCACCTCTTTCACACTAAGATCATGTGGCTCGTGGATAATCCTTTGCATGTAGAGCCACTCCACCATGGCTTTGAAATGGGAGTTTTGCAGTCCCCAGAAAGCAAGCAAGTCGCCTATGAAATTATTGGAAAATGTAAAGGTGTTTGCACCAAAGACCATGTACATGCCATAGGATACAAGGGTGTTCATACATTGATTGGCATAAATCAATGCTAAGATAAGCACCCCCATGCCCCGTAGGATCGTTTTCAATACCAAAATCATTATTTGGAGGGTTGGAACTGGAATTGTTCGAAACCACCAGTGGAATCGCGGTTGGTGGTTTATGTGGAAATTGGTGCTCAAAGTGCGGGAGATGTTAGCTTTGGCATTGGAGAACA
Source organism: Meyerozyma sp. JA9 (assembly GCA_003676015.1). Classification (NCBI taxonomy): domain Eukaryota; kingdom Fungi; phylum Ascomycota; class Pichiomycetes; order Serinales; family Debaryomycetaceae; genus Meyerozyma; species Meyerozyma sp. JA9. The sequence continues at coordinate 303,752 of NSDU01000025.1, read as the reverse complement.
CGCTACGTGCCAAATGGATCCAGAGGAACGAGTTGGGAAAGCCCAAGTCATCGGAGGAGTAGGTGATTTCCATGATAGGAGTAGACGTTTCCGCAGGGAAGGGTTGTGCGAACGATGCAGGAGCAGACGAAGCAGAGAGAAATCAGCCAACAGTCAATTCATTCGATTCATTTAAGTCATCGCAGTCAATTCATTCGATTCAGGTGTAGTCAACTCATTTTAGTCAGTTTATTTTAGTCAATTCAGCTTATTGCCGGTGGATCAACTGTGGACGTGCTTAAGATGAGGCATGAGTACACCAGGTAATGGTTATGGCATTTTAATAAGGACTTGCAGATCAGATCAGGAGTGAAGGTTCATGCAATTGACTTTACGGGATCTTTGTACTAATACAACCGCAAAAAATACGATAAGAGTAGAACTCAATTCAGCTCTTTTTTCGTGAAACATCGGTGCTTCGAACCAACAATCCGAACCAGTGACCAATCTTGCACCCATTGCAGTCGATGAAACATTTCGCAGTAATATAGAGTGGATAACGAATCGAAGAAAAAGTATAGGAAACACCACAAGGCAGCATTATAATCGGACATGCCGCCGGTATGAAGATTTCACCATGAAGCCGAAAAGGGAAAAAGCGCCAATATGGCCAGTCATTATCCATTCACTTTTCTCTTGTTATTCGTTCCTTGAACAAGAATCAACCAGCAACAACTACCAACCAAGACGGTGTAAACCTCATAACCATGTCAAATGTCCTATTGCAGCCACTCGATTTTTTTCCGCGACCCCATTTATGAACCGCGCACGCCGCCATTCTCATCGCTTCGATTCTCAATCTTGACAAACAACCACCACATGTCGGACGCCGAAGAAGCCTACAACGAGGGTCCCGAGAACTTCGACGACTTTGACCAGCCGGACCACTTCTCGGACGACGAGTTCCAGGAGCCAGAAGCCGAAAATGATGCCCAGGCAGCCAACGGCGATGTGGAAATGAAAGCCGCCGATGGAAGAACAATTGTTAATGGAGGTTTGGGACCTGAGGACTCGTTGCGCCGGGCCAAGACCGCCAAGGAGCTCTCGATTCCCAAGGAAAAGCGCACCACCACGCCATACATGACCAAGTATGAACGAGCTCGTATTTTGGGAACTCGGGCATTGCAAATTTCACTCAACGCTCCTGTGTTGGTTGACATCGAAGGAGAAACCGATCCGTTGCAAATTGCCATGAAGGAATTGACCCAGAGAAAGGTTCCGTTGGTGGTGAGGCGGTACTTGCCTGATGGCTCGTACGAGGACTGGGGATGTGATGAGTTGATAGTGGACCACTAGCATGTAAAATAGAGAAGGGAGGGAGAGAGAAATAATCTAGTAGAAATGAAAATAGTAATTAGGTCAGTGTGGAAGTGGGTTAGAGTAGAAGTGAGAAGTAGTTGAGTCTGGAAATCAGGGAGATCAGAGATAGTTTGAGATAGTTTGAGAGATAGTTTGAGAGATAGTTTGAGATAGTTTGAGATAGTTTGAGATAGTTTGAGAGATAGTTTGAGATGGTTTGAGATAGTCATTAGCCTTTGCTACATCCACCAGTACCTTTCATTTGTCGTATCTTCATTGCTTCCCACTTTCCTCTCCATTTCACTCAATATACGCATTGATCCACTTCGACGCCATGAACACCTTCTTTCCGTCATTATGTTCCCGCACAAACCCCTCCACAAGCTTCTCAAACCGGGCCCGTTCCAACCGTTGGTCGCCCGAGCCAATTCCCCCCAACTGAACTGAACAGCACGCATCCTTGAGCTGGTCAACTTCAACTACAATGTCACTACTATTTGTGTCTTCGGCTAACACTTTTACTGCTTCGTAAATCGCGGTCACATCGCCAAATTTTTGCACTTCTTCAGCTATGGTGCTCAGAAACAGATTGAACGTCACCTCGCCGTTCGAACCAATGGCCAACATTTGTTCAAGCTCTTTGTTGGACGGAGTCGCAAGTCCCAACGATTGGTGCAAATGAACCAAATCTTCTTTTGTGATTTTGGAGTCACGGGAGTCGCCGTCTATCAAGGTGAAGGCATTCCGGAGCTGAGTCTTTTGGGCGGGCGTGAGGGTACGGAGCGCCAGCATTGGGTGAGGCGATAAGAACTGAATCGAACTGGTATGGATTGTAATCAGAATGTAAATATCGCGAACGCGAAATCAAGTAGAAAAAGAAAGAGCGAGATCAAAATCATTAGCTGATCGATTTGAACTAGTATTGGCCAATTGACACTATATGTCTAGACGGACAGAAGAGAGGGCGGTAGAGACCAGAATTGAGAGCAGCAAACATTTTAAATTCAGAAGACAGAGATATTATCGAGTGATATTGGAAGATTCCACTAGTTGTCATAAAGCATTTAAAGCATACCCCGAGCTTCCAGACTCCCGAACACTCATTTAAGCATAAAAAACCAGTCGTTTCAACAGTTTTTTCCCGTTTTTAATCGACTTTTTTTTTCCGTTTTCAATCGACTTTTATTTCATCTTTAACCGTTTCTTCATGGAGCTCTACAACGAGCCAATTGTCATCGACAACGGCTCCGGCACTCTCAAGGCGGGATTTGCTGGCGAAGACAAGCCCAAGGCGTTCGGCTCGGCCCTTGTAGGCAGACCAAAGTACCAGCGAATCATGGCGGGGTCGCTAGGAGACGACACTAAATGGCGCACCCAAGACGAGGTTTTGGTGGGAGAGGCTGCCCAAAGCAACCGTGGGCTCTTGAGGCTCAACTACCCCATTGAGCATGGTATTGTCACCAATTGGGACGATATGGAAAGACTCTGGTATCACACATATACCCAAGATCTCAAGGCTGTTCCTGAAGAACATCCGGTGTTGATCACAGAGGCTCCATATAACCCACGAGCCAACCGGGACAGGATGTGCCAAATTTTTTTTGAGCAGTTCAATGTTCCCAGTGTCTATGTATCCATCCAAGCTACGTTGTCGCTCTACGCTTCGGGGAGAACAACCGGAGTAGTGGTGGATATCGGCGACGGAGTCAGCCATGTGGTTCCAGTCTACGAAGGGTTTTCGCTCCCGTCTTCCATAAAACGCATGGATATTGCCGGTCGAGATATAACCGACCAGTTAGCACTTCTCGTTCGACGAAGTTCCGGAGTCGTTCTCCAGTCGAGTTCCGAACGGGAACTCGCCCGTCTAATGAAGGAAAAGTGCTGTTTTGTCTCCAAGGATATTGCCCGAGACGAAAAGTTGTATTCACCAGGATTGCTTCATGCTGGCGCAGGCACCACCTCTGAGCTCTTGGCCGAATACAGACTTCCAGACGGCCATGTAATCCAGCTTGGTTCCGAGCAATTCAGAGCCCCCGAGATCCTTTTCAACCCCCAGCTACTCGGCGAGGAGACTCCAGGCATCCACCGACTCACTTCTTTGGCAATTGCCAAAACCGATTTGGATCTTCGTCCAACCCTCTACCAGAACATTATCTTGTCTGGAGGTACCACTTTGATCCGAAACATCGGAGAGAGGCTCTTGAACGAGTTGAGAGACGAACAGCAGCAGTCTGCGACCACCTTGTGGAGCTCCAAGAACTCAACCTTGGCTTACGATACGAAGATGAAAGTGAAGATCTTTGCTCCGCCTGAACGCAAGTATACCACCTGGATCGGAGGAAGCATTCTTGCGGGGCTCTCGACATTCAAGAAGATGTGGGTGACGGCGCAGGAGTACGCCGAGGACCCGGATATTGTCCACCGAAAATGCATGTAGAAAATGCATGTAGAGAAGAGGAAAAGAGGGTTCACCTCTTGACAGATTCAGCTTGAAGCACTGCATTGGACTCAGATCACGACCTTTAGCTAAAGATAATTAATACATATAAAGGTGAGACTGTCTCGAGGAGCCGTGGCTTATACACAATAATATCTATCGCCAAAGTCTCCCAATCCCGGAACGATGTACTTGTTTTCGTCAAGTTTTTCGTCAATGCCTCCGGTGATGATCTTGATGTCGGGGTACTTTTCTTGGAAAGCTTTGATTCCTTCGGGAGCCGCAAGCAAGTTCAAAAAGAAGATTCTGTCCATCTTGACCCCTCGGTTCAACAACACCTCAACAGCCATCATAGCAGAACCCCCGGTAGCAAGCATGGGATCCAACAAGAAGACGTACCTTTGACTTATATCTTCAGGCAATTTTTCGTAGAACAACTTTGGCAATGCGGTTTCTTCGTCTCTTTGAATCAAAATTTTGCCAATTCTCACCGACCTACAACAGTCTCTGAGACCCATTTCCATGGATTCTCCAGCACGCACAATGGACACTCCACAAATCTTTCCGAGAAACTTGGCCCCTTCGTATTCGTAGTCACCATGGCACTTAATTGTGGCCTTTTCGACCGGCAATTGATTCAAACCCTCTTCCACCAAGAGACGGATTATTCTATCAGAGTAGAAGACAAAGTCGCCCCGCTTCGTTTTCTGGTCTCTGATGATGGAGTAGAGACCAATGAGCTGGTTTGTCTGTTTCAAAAGAATCACGTTCTTTGACGTTTCTGCCATGGTCGATGAGCTTATCGCAGTGAGATGAGATGGTGATGGGGCGCTGGTGTAATGATGCCATGAGAAGATGGTGGAGAGAATAACACTTCATACGGTTGAGAGTGGACTACGAATGGTTCAAGAATAAACTTTTTGGCTTCTTTTCTGATCCCCCTCTGGCTCTTTTCTCTTTCTTTTCCTCCTCTTCTAATTTTTTTCTCCTCTCGCTAATATACATCTATTCTTGTACAAAGGGATTATCTATCTCTTCACTTCCATCAAAAGGTCCCAACGTGAGCAATGAAGTACCCCTGACGACCACACGGCCAAAAGTCCTCTTTTTGGGTGGTGCATCTTCGGCTGCTGTTAGTAACGAATCCACTAAAAATCAAGAAAAGAAAGAACGTACCTGTGATAGTCTCCTCCACTTTCTCCAATACAAGGTTCATCAATTGGTCAAACCCAGTCAACACGCCGGTGATTTGACGTCCACCAATAAATTTGACTCTGATCTTCTGGTCCTTATACTTGTTCAAATCCAAGATGGCTTCTCGCTTGGGGCCGTCATGCTTGGAGTTGTTGTTGCGCCTCCTGTTCTGGTTCTGATTCGGGCCCTGGTTGGTGTTTTGGCCGTGGTTATGGCTTTGGTTATGGGATTTTTCTTGGTTCTGGTTAGACTGAGACGTTAGTATTTGAGCTGTCGGTGAGAGATCGATGCGGGTTGACGAATGTGTATCATTCCTTGAGGAGCTGGCAGTTTATATAGCCCGTTGCAGCGCTTGGATCTTTCCAAAAGGCTGTTTGTACATACCTCCTCCATGATACTGAAGATGTTTCCAACGACGAGTTTTGCGGTGCGACTTTGTTCCTGCAGACAACGGTCTGGGGAAGGAAACGGTAGGATAAGAAAGGGATAAGAATAGCGGAAAGGAGACAAAACTAAAGCATATAGGGGTTGAAATGGTACACAGGAAGAAGAATATAGCACCAATTCTCCCAAATAGGTTCAATACTGGCTCCGCTACTTGCTCGTAAGGTAGCCCTTCCTGCATCTTACCTGCAGTCCTCCTCACCGCGATCAATTTGCAAATTGCAAATGCAACAAGCATGGATTTCAACATATATGTCACGTCGTCGTTGACGTCTTCTGAGAGGCGGATTTCGCCCCAGTGGGACCTCGCGTACTTCAAGCGGCGCCTAGAGGGAATAACCGGTATTCCACCCCCGGACCAGACCCTTCTTCATTATCCGTCGTCTACTTCAGACGAAGTTAAAGTTCTTTCTGACGGGCTAAAATACTCGGAAGGACGTGACCAGACCACCAGGGTGCTGGACCTCAACATCGCGCCGTACAGCCGTGTTCATGTGACGGATATCACTGGAAATACCGACATGAACTTGGATGAAGACGACGAACAAAACGCCGGTTTCGAGCTTTCCGAGGAAGATTACGCCAAGAGAACCGACTCCGTGCTCAATTGGAAGCGGCAGAACAAATTGGGCCGATTTGACCCGAATGTGGAACAACAGCGGCAGAAAGCGGCAGCGGAGAACAACGAGCTCACGTCAAAAATGGCCGTTGGCGACCGCTGCCGCGTCATCAGCATACAAGGCGAACGGCGGGGGGTGGTGCGGTTCCTAGGTAAGATCCAGGCGCTCGATAAGGGCGAAAGTACCTGGGTGGGAGTGGAATTTGACGAGCCTGTGGGCAAGAACAACGGCGCCATTGGAGACGAACAGATATTCAGTTGTGGTGCCAAACACGGCAGCTTCCTCAAACCCAAGCAGGTGGAGGTCGGCGACTACCCGCCCATTGACCCGTTTGAAAGCGAAGACGAGTTGTGAACAATTTGCAACCGGCAAGCCCAAGGCACCGAACTGGTATACCGCTTACGTAAGTGGTGAGAATGAGAATCGTGAATTTGGGTCCCGGAACTTCCACAACCAACAACAATGTTCGAGTGGGTTTTTGACTATGTCGACCGCGAAGAGTTCACCAAGTACATGCGTTTGCTCATCATCGTGTCGTGCTACATTCTCTTCCGCAAGTACTACACAAAGTACGCTTCGCTGAAACTTATCAAGCGCCAGTTGGAGCAGGACAAGAAGGAAAAAGAGGAGAAACCGGCCCGAGACAGCGCTGAGCGCCAAGCGTTGCACGACAAGTTGGCTGCGGAGGCGGAGACCATCGGGTGGGGCAAAAAAACCAGAAAAAATGTCAAGGTGCAGCAGCTGATTTTGGAAGAACATGCGGCCGAGCTTCGGGAAAGACACCAGACTGCGTACGACGCGGCCGAGGACAACGATATCGAGGACTTGCTTGAGGATTAGGCGGATGAAGCGAAGCTGAGAAGCGGGAAACGAAGCAGAGAGTGAAGCGAAGCAGGGAGTGAAGCGAAGCAGAGAAGTGCAGATGGATCGAATGGGCTGAAATATCCAAGAGCTCAATCGGCAGTGCCTAGCTGAGGGTATGGGGTTGAAACAGAGTATGAACAGAAAATATATAGAGGACAATGCTAACATCAAGTAACGGTATGTCGATGCACCAAGTCGACCTCATCGCGCACGTGACTTCTCGCTGCTGAAAATTTACATTTACACCATCTACCATCTACATTCTTACAATGGCAAGGGACCGTCCGACCGATTCCACGCGCAAAAGAAAGCAGAGTACCCATTCTGGGACCCGCAAACAGGCCAAAACGTCAAAAACACCCACCCCTGCCACACAAAACGACGAGGAAATCTCAGGTGTAAGCAGCTCCGATGACGATGAGTTTGGGTCCAATGGATCCGAAACCGATAATATAGAGGAGGAATCCGGGTTGTCGTCGGACGAGGAGTTTGCAGGCGAGTCGGCTGCCGATAAGCGCCGAAGATTGGCCAAACAGTACTTGGACAACTTGAAAGAGAACGACATTGGAGACGAAGATTTCAATGCCCAGGACTTGGATGATGATATTGTGTCACGAAGATTGCAGGTGGATGTTGCCGAGAGCAAGGGGTTCATATACAAGTTTCTCGGCGACAAGTTGGAGGCCCAGATCAACGAGGTGCACCCCGTCAGTACCAGAATTGGAAGCAAGAACGTCACTGGAGTCAGTGTACGGTACCCACACCTTTATACGGTTTCCAAGGATATGGAACTAGTCAAGTGGGACGTGGAGAAGAAGCCGCGGCGGGTCAAGCATACGAAGGGAGGCAGAAGACACATCAATTTGCGCAGGGAGCAACACATGAACCACCACTACGACCAGATTAATTGTGTGGCCGTTTCGCCAGATGGAAAGTATGTGGTTACAGGAGGAGCCGACGGCCGTCTCATCATCTGGTCGGCGGAAAACCTCGTTTGTCTCAAGGTTCTTGAAGTCAGAAGTGCCATAAACTCCATCACATTTCGTCGCGGAACCGACCAGCTATACGCCGCATGTCTGGACCTCCGGATCCGGACCTACTCCATCAACCAGTTTGCCCAGCTCGAGGTGTTGTACGGGCACCAGGATACCATCACCGACATTTCGTCGTTGGCGAGAGAAACCTGTGTTTCTGTGGGCGCTCGCGACAAGATGGCCATGTTCTGGAAGATCGCCGAGGAAAGTCGTCTTACATTTCGAGGAGGAGACTCGATGGAGAAAAAGAGAAAAAACGAAGAGACCCCGATGTACGCCGAGGGCTCCATAGACGTGGTGTCCATGAATGATGAATCTCACTTTGTCACTGGGTCCGATAATGGAAATGTGTCGCTCTGGTCGTTGGCCAAGAAAAAGCCGTTGTCCACCTACAGAATAGCCCACGGTGTCCAGCCGGCACTTGCACCGCAACAAGCTAGCGGCGAGACAGCCCCGGACGCTTCTTTGGTGGTTCCGCAGCCGCAACCCTACTGGATCACCGCCGTGTACGCCGTGCCGTATTCGGACATTTTTGTCACTGGATCCCACGACGGAGCCATCCGAGTGTGGAGAATCGAAAGAGAAACGATGCGGACGTTCAGGTTGGTGGGCACGGTTGCGGCCCGTGGATGTGTGGTGGGATTTGATAGTGTGGAGGTGAAGGGGAAATTGACCATCTACGCTGTGGTCAGCAAGGAGCACAAATACGGTCGGTGGATCAAGGTGGCAGGACGAAACAGTCTTGTGTCTATAGCATTTGATATATAGCATACATACGAGCTAAGAGATTTAGGAGCTCAGGAGATTTAGGAGCTCAAGAGCTTCAAGAGCTTTCAAGCAAGTTTCCAAACGAGTCTCAAACGAGCTTCAAGGAGCATTAAAAGAGCTTCAAGGAGATTTTAAAGAGCTTCAAAAGAGCTCAAAAGAGCTTCAAGCAAGCTTCTAAGGAGCTTCATACCTCAAAAAGCAGCCTCGTCGTCGCCGTCGTCGATGCCATCGTCGTCTCCATCATTAAAGTATTTTTCCGCATTATAGTCGTCGTCCTCGTCTTCCTCAAACTCGTCGTCCAAGTCTGGCTCCTCCTCGCCATTATCTTGTATGCTGGCGTCGCCATCTTCCAAGTTATCTGCCAATTCCTTGAGCTTTTCGAGCTGGGCTTGGACACTGAGGTCGTGATCTCCATTTTGGTTGGTGTTGTACTCGGCGAGCCCTCCGTTCTGCTTGTACGACGAGAGCGAAAGAAGTCTTTTCTGCTTGTTGGAAATCCCCATAACCAGGTATAGTTCTTCGGGAAAGTATTCGAGTTGGTACGGATGTTCTTCAACAGTTCTGCCGATTTTTTTCACCGGTTTGTACTTGTCTGAATGTCGTTCTATACCGTCCAGCGAGGCGCCGGTGTGTGGTTTGTCCAACGACTCCACGTTGCCCGTAAAGAACGGGCCGTTGGCCAACAATTGTGAAAAAGCCATGGCCTGTTTCGAGGCATCGGACTCGTTTTCCAAAAGCGGCCAGTTCACCGGGAACTCGAGGGTGGGGGTGGCGGATCCGGAGGCCGAGCTGGTGATGTCGCTGTAGTCTAGGCCAAAAGGAAGGAGGGTTCGGGCATTATTTCGAAAAGACATAGAGTGGAGAAGAGATGAGCTCGATGCGAATTGGTGCAGGAGAGAGAGTGTGAGAGGAAAGAGAGTGGATAAAAAGAGAACAGAAAAAAGAATAAGAGAAAGAGAAAGAAAACGAGAAGAGATTGAAGAAACCAGATGAGAAGAAGATAGAATAGATTTGAATAACACCAGAATTTCCCAGAATAGTTCACAATGATATCTACTTCTCTTCCCCTTGTACACCCGTGCACCGGCCCCAGATCAAGCCGCACTCAATCACAACAACTCTACTCACAGCCTCAACATGCTCCCAGACGACTTCAGTGAAAGTGGCGACGATTTGGACAATCTCCTGCCTGGGAACCCCAGCCCTGTCGTAGAATCTGCAAATGGAACATTGGTGATAATTGTTTGCAGAGGAAAGCACTTGCCTAACCGAAGAAAGCTCGATAAACAGTCGCCCTATGTGTCTCTCAGACTAGGAACCATAGCCAAAAAGACCAGCGCCCACTTCCGGGCGGGCCAGACCCCCGAGTGGACTCAGGAGATCCGGTTTGAGTTGGAACGAGACAAAAAACCCATCTTGAAAGTGGACGTTTTAGACGAAACCAAAGGCGAACCGACGCCAATTGGAGCGGTTGAAATTGATTGTGCGGTCCTTTTCGCTGATGAGCGGTGCCAGGACGGAAAGTACATCTTTGACCAGTGGCACGAGTTGCTGTTGAACGGCAGAAGAGCCGGGATGATCTACTTGGAGATGACGTTTTATCCCAGCTCTCCCCTTCTTCCTCCCAAATTGCCGGCCAAACCTGGTGCTTACAGCGTAGGGTCGGCGTCGCCAAGCAAGCAGCTTCCTGCTCCTCCCGTGCACCCTGCACAGCTGCGGCCCAGGACGGCGGCTGACGATATATTTGTCACTTCCGAGTACGAAAAGACCCGAAAACACTCATTTTTTGGCACCACGTCCCCGTCCGCCAAGCCCGAGCTCGCCACGTCCACCGCCAGCGACCCGCTGGCGGAAAAGAGCCCCAAAAAGGCCGGTCGTTTTGCCAAACTCAAGTCCAAATTCCAGTCCAAAGAGCCCATTTCGCAGTTCTGGGACCTGCCAAAAAAGCGGGCCGGGCTGCCCAAGCGACGCTCCGACTCGCCCGTCAGCGAATACGGCTTTGACGACGAAATCGAGCCGTACCCGGCCATGGACTTTGACGACGAAGACGTCCCGCCGCCTCCTCCCCCACACAGCGTCTGCGACGTGCCGCCTCCCCCACCACACTCTACCCACCGCCCTTCGTACGCTGTGAGTCCTGGACCTCGAAGTCCGCAGAAAACTCCCCAAAGAAGTCCGCAAAGTCCGCATAGAAGCCCCCACAGAAGTCCGCACAGAAAACCGCCTCAACACTCACCAGCGAACCACCACACGGAACCCAGTCACAACAGCCACGAACTCAAAGGAACAGCGCTTCCCTTCTCAGCAGACACCATCGGCATCGACGACGACGACGAGCCGCTTCCCACAAAAGTGTTCTTATTGGGCGAACAGATCAAATCGTTGAGCCACTCGGGAAACCACCAAGAACCCCACCCGGCCGACCCAAACCAGATTGACCCTAAGTACTACGCCCCCACGCCGTCTGAGCACTTGGCCACCACTCTCCGGCTCCAGAATGGAGGAGTCAAGAAGGAAGACGTTGCGGTGGATCTCAGAACTGACGAAACCGGATACTTGGGAGACGGAAAATGGCAACAAAGATTCTCGCCTTCGGTGTTTGACCGAGCGATGGAGCACGACGAAAATCTCGGATTCGAACACAAGCCCCGGGTTCCGCCAAAGATCCCTCGAGGCATGTCGGAGATGGAGTACTATGTGTTGGAGAAGGAGAAGTTTTTGAAGGACCTCAACGGCAGACGGGCATGAACATAATAACAACACAATTAATACTACAAGTGTCTAGTCTTCAAGCGTTAGTATTATTCGGATATCTAGTAGTTACAACGTTAAAAGATCCTACGGATCACAAAAGAGCAGCAGCCAAACCCACGAGCCCAAGAGCAACGCCGGCGGTGGCTTCCATGTGAGCAGCACCAGCCTTGGACGACGTGGAGGCCGCCTTTGTCAGTTGCGCAGTGGTTGATTCAGCGTCCACGGTCGACAAAGAAGTCTGCGACAACGTCTTGGAGTGGGATTTGGACGAGTGAACTGAAGTGGAATTTGACCAAGTAGAATTGGAAATTGCGTAAGGAGCCTTTGTGTGCGATGGGGCAGCGCTAGAAGTGGCATTATGAGAAGCCACTGCAACCACTCCTTTGAACCCATCAAGGGTTGGCTTGGCCTTGGCGGAGGCCACTGAGGCAGCGGAAGCGGCCGAGGCTACGGACGCCGCCGAAGCTGCGGAGGCTGCGGAAGCTGCAGAAGCGGCCGAAGCAGAAGACGCAGCAGAAGCGGCACTGGCAGCACTAGCAGCACTAGCAGCGGATGCAGCACTAGCAGCCGAAGCAGAAGAAGCACTGGCGGCTGACGCGGCGCTGGCAGCACTTGCAGCACTTGCAGCACTGGCGGCGCTGACCGAAGAGAGCGACGCAGCAGCAACTTTTGCCACAGAAGCAGCTGAAACCGAGCTGACTGAAGCAGCACTGGCAACCGAAGCAGCACTTATCGAAGACGATTCTTGCGGAGTAAGCAAAGTTTTGGTGACGGTGATTGTCAGGGTAAGGGTGCTGTCATCAGCAGCGACAAAACCAACCAAAGAAGCGGCCAAGACGGGAAAAACGGCGGCGTTGAAAAGCATGATTTTCAAAGTTTTTTGCAGCTTGATATTAAGGAAAGACTAGGGTAGGTAAGGAACGTACGTCAACAAGAAGATTCGAGCGACAAAATTAGATAGTACTTTAAGCTGGGCTAACGAGTGAACGAAGGAAAAAAAATGGAAAACGGACAGTTAATGACTAAATAAACAACTGGGAAAAGCCGTTCGCGATTTGTTTATGTTGCGGTGCATATGCATTGGTTTTGCAGCGCGGCACCGTGCGACTCGCAAAATCGGTAGACGAGATTTCCTGATGTGGAAGGTGTTTAGCCCATTTGGGCCGACTGGGCAGAACTTGGCGGCCACGCGACGCGTGGTGGGTGGATGTGTATGCAAGTTTATCGCTAAATTGTGACTACATCGGGTCGAATCGGGCACGCCGTTCATGGTGGAGTGCGTCTTTCATGCATGCCCGCCTGCCAGATTTAGACTGTACTTCATTATATGGCCGTATTTGGTAGCATTGTTACTTTACATATTCTTGATTTGATTCACGTTTAAAACAATAGCGACAATAGGCGATGATGCCATCTCAAGTAGTGTCGCGTGGTGTTACGTTACAGATCAATGACCGATTGTAGTAAAGTGGGTTTATTATTGTGTGTTCACTTGATTTTCCCCAAAACGGCGTTTTCAGATTGGGCTTATTTTGCACCCTAAATGGTCAATGCGGTGCAGTGCGCCTAAGAAATAATTGTCATCACCGCATTTCACTGTGGTGATTCAAGTTGTGGTGTGATGGGCGGCGCACGCTTGTTTTGACGTCGCGTGCCGAGGAGCACGTGCCGTGTGTCCCGTGACACGGGCCTCGATTCTCAAAATTTTCATCGCTAGTCAGTCCTGGCATGTCTCGTTTGATACGGTTTTCCACCGGGGTCCGGGCATATTCCCAGGTCCCCTACGAGTCTGTTCCCCGAAACAAATACAATGCCAAGCGCTCAGCCTTTAATTTCAAACCTAACCCCACCCACGGCTTGGTTCACAATCCTCCAGCGTCGGCACCTTCTTTGAAGAAAACTCCTAGACCATTTTTACCGGCCAAAGATCCACGGATCGGCGTTCTCGCTGATACATACAAGGTATACTCTCCGGAAGAGTTGCAAGACATGCCATTGATAGTGGGTTATTCTCAGAATCGAGACTACTCAGTTGATGGAGAAACTGCATTAAAGATTCAAAAATTACGAAATGAAGATCCGGGTCAATGGACTATAAGCAAACTTGCCAAGGAGTTCGGCATTTCGCAGAAGGTTGTAAATGTAATTGCTGGTACCAATATCCAACGTCGCAAACAACTCGAAGGTGAAAATTCGCAGCAGATGGCTAGATGGTCCAAGGACAAAATCCAAGCCAGAGAGGACCGTAGGAAGCGGGTGCAGATGTGGTTGCGCAACGAATACTAGGACGTGTACATAGACAGAATCGATGCATTAACGAATTCTTAGGCGAATTAGTCGGTGACGAATTTATAGTCTTAATCGATGAGTGCAACGACAGAATTAATCGATGCATTATACTACACTATGGTACACTAATGTACACTTTGGCCGGTGCAATCTGGCCAAAGATGGTAACGTTGTCACTGCTCTCCTCCGCCTGCTCTCCTCCGCCTGCTCTACTGCTTGGCTTGCTCCTTTTCCAACTCTTCCACCGTCTTCAAGTCCAATTCGTGCAACGACAGTTGGAAGTGAAGCTTGAACTTGATGATGGAATTGATGATTCGCTCCACATTATCAAGAAGAAGCTTGCGGTCCTTCTTGATACTGTGCTTCACTTCTTCATACTCCATTTGCACGCCTTGGTACCGGTTTTCCGCCTCGATGATGCCCCGATTAGTGTTGATTTTCATGGCCCGAAGGTCTCTTTCGAGGCGCTCGATCTGCTCAGAATACGCCATGGACTCGGCGGTTATGGAATCGTACGTAGCCTTGTAGGTGGCCTTGCTGGCGGTGAGCTTGGCTTGCAAGTTATCGGCGGTTTCCGTCTGCTCGCGCACCGTTTCCGAAAGCACGTCGATCTGGTCCTGTAGTCGGCTGAGTTCGTCCTGGTACTGATGGATACGGGTGCTGATATCCAGCCGGAACTGCACGAGCCGGGCCCTTTCCGCCTTGAGGTCCTTGTCCACGATTTGTTCTGGTTTCAACGGCTCGGCGCTGGTCAAGAGATTGGGCACCACCGCGAGATCAAACTCGTGCTCGGTGGGCGGCATGCGGAACACCATGGCGTTGTACAGAACGAGGAGGTTGCTGAGACTCTCGTGGTGTTTTGTGAGCTCGATCTCGCGAGCGCTCACCAAACCGGCGGTTTCTTGCGCCCGGGCGGCCACCAAGTCCACCTGTTTCGAGAGCTTGTCTCGCTCGCTGTTGAGCCGGTCGATGTCCGCGAGCAGGAACCCGCGCTCGGCTATGGCCGCTTCGATGTCGCGGCGGGACGTTTCGAGCTGGGCCCGCTCGGCGTCGCAGGCGTCGATTTCTCGGGAAATCTTGGCGAGCACGTCGGCCCATTTCGCCTTGCGCGACTCCATCATCTCGATGTACGCCTTGAACTTGATCAAGTCGCTCTCGAGCGCCCGGCCCTTGTGCACGGCGTTGTCTACGGCCGACAACTGGCCGCTGAGGTCGGCGTACCGCTGGGCAAGCTCGGCGTTTTCCGCCGCGAGGCGGTCGATATCGGCAGCAGTGCGGTCGTTGAGCCGGTGGAACTGGGCCTCGAGCTCGGCGTACTGCGGCGAGTAGTCGTCCACGCCGTCGATGTACGCCAGGTACGCCGAGCGCATGTAGGCGATGTAGATCTTGTCGAACTCGTCGTCGGGCGAGAGATACAGGTCCGGGTTGACGCCCAGCGACAAGAGGATGATCTTGACGAGCCAGTAGAGCACGCCGAGGAACGCGGGCCAGTTCTGGCCGCCCACGGCCGAGATCTGCGACCGGTTGATGGAGTCGAGGTACGGGTAGTTGAGGATCTTGAGAAGCAGAAACACCTCGGTTTCGATGGAGCGGGTGAAGCGGTAGCACGGGTCGAGCTTGTTGTACAAGAACTGGAAGATCACCACAAAGTCCTTCTGGGTGGGCTGGCGGAGGGTCTTTGTGGTGAGCGGGTGGTTGGATTCCAACTCGAATTTGTTGGCCAGCAAAAAGTCGTATATTTCGTGCTGGAGCAACGCCTGGTAGTTGCGGTCGCGGAGCGGGCGTGGGTCGAGCGGCGGGGGCTGGGTGGCGGGCGGGGGGCCGGAATTGACCCCGGTTCCCATCAGACTTTGGCGTCTTTTGGACGCTGGGGTGGAAAGCAACGACGGTCTTTTTGCGGGAATTGCATCTAGAAGGGAGTTTCTGGGGTTGGAAAGGACCAGGGAACGGGCGCCTGCGATGGAAAGACGGCCGTTGCCCCTTCGTAAAAGCGACAGCGGCGGCACCAGGCTCATGGTGTTTGTTTAGAAAGAAATGCAGGAAAAGTGCGGAAGAGTGCAGGAGTGCGAAGGGCGAGGGAAAGGCGAGGTGCAGGAATGGAAGGAAGGAGGGCTGTCTGCAGGCTTTCACGGCGCTGGCCGTGCAGTCCTAGCCCGTGCAGTCCCGTGGCCCCTGCGCGCGCCGCCCAAACAAACACCAGATTGGCGATCGGTTTGTACGAAGTTTGCTTGTGGAGCTCTGTTTCAAAGCGGTATCTGCAAAGTTCAGGTGGCCGTTCATTGTTAAGTTTGTTACGTAAAGGAGACCGAGACTGAGAGAGTGAAGAGTGAAGAGAAGAAGTGAAGTTGATACCACAGTGTTGGTGACTAGAATTGAGAGTTTTTAACAGAATATTGTCGATATATTGATAGAGAGTCAGGAGGTACTGACACTACAGAGGAGTGCTGACATATTGAGGTATTGCTGACGCCTAGAGAACTGACAGAATACTGAAAACTGCACGGAGTAGAGTCAGAGTTGCTGAGGTATTAGAACTACGAAGGCCCAAGAGTTGCTGAAAGTATTGAACGTTAAAAGTACTGAGAGTTGCTGAAAGTACTGACAGATCGCTGATAGAATTACCACTGGCAGAATTACTGACGGAACTACTGACAGAACTACTGACAGAACTACTGACAGAATTACTGACAGAATTACCACTGACAGAATTACTGACAGAATTACCACTGCCAGAAATACCACTGCCAGAAACCACTGCCAGAAGTACTGACAGAACACTGAGTTACCGAGTACAGTTACCGATTACTCCCACACAATTACCAATCTCCCAACCTCCACACCCATCCCATGTCCATCAACGACCCCAAGTCCCCCGTGTCGTCGCCAACTCCAAAATCCGTCCGCATGGACGCCCCGTCCACGCCTCCCCGCCATAAACGCCTCTCGGCCACCTTCCTTCAAACCCCCGATCTGAACTACGACCAGGTCCCCTACTCGCCGTCCTTGAAAAGAACAAGCTCTGGAAGCTACAAGTCTCCCGACGACAAGCTCTCGTCTCACAACGTGGCGTCGCCGGCGCCGGGCAATATGCTCAAGACGCCTCGGCCCTCCGGCTACGATTCCGACGACCAAGCAGAGCCTCGGAAAGTCCCCAAGACCCCCCAGTTTTTCTCGCCTGCGAAAAAGCTCTTCAATGACGACGACCAGCCGCCCGAACTTGCGGAAATCAGCCTGCAGCTCCGGTCCCGGTTGAGCTCGGCAATGGGCAAACTCCAGCAGAACAAGCTGTCGCCGACAAAAGTCGACTTGGTGGACTTATCGTTTACATCCACCGTGTCTCCGTCCAAGAAACTCAAGGTTGAAGGACGCCTTGCTCAGAGCGCACCACTGTTGCCGCACGGCAGCCCCACTCGCCAGGCCGACATGTCGGAACTGGTGTCGCAGCCGGCCAACCTCAATCTCCAGACCCTTCAGCATTCTCCCGTGCCCCGAGGCACGTCTTCATTTCCACATTCGCCCCAGCCGGGCCTCAAGCTGTCGCCGCAGTTCGCCGACCACGAGCGGGTGATAAACGTGCCGTCGCCGGACGAGGAGGCCAGCGCCCACAATGCCCTCATGGCGGCGATTTCTCGACAAAGACGCAAATCGCGGACGTCGTTTTCGTCGGCGGAGAAACGACGGCTGTCGTCCATCACCGAGGCGCCGCTCGGCCTCAAACTTCCGCCGATTAACATGCCGTTGAAACAGGACAAAAAACCCATCAACGAGCAGGACGCAGTGTATTCACTCATGTCGCTTCTGTCGCCGCAGTCGGTCAAGTTTGGCCACAGCCGCTCGCACAGCTTGAACAACAACACCGCTTCCCCGTCGTCGTCCCGGTCTTCGTCGGTGGTGAGTCCTCAGGTGTCCACGGTGTTGCCGCCTATCAGCGGCCTCATCAATACCGCTTCGGCATCGGCTACTACAGGCTACAACAACGATAACGACGCTACCGATATCGAGAACGACTCCACCGACGAGGACGTGAGCGGACCCGAGTAGCGGTCCCGTAGCGGTCCCGTAGCGGTCTACTAGCGGACCCGGGCCCCGGTGGCTGATTTAACGATATGTAAACTGCACATTGCACCCTTAATAGTGACGCCATAGTATTTATTTTTAGACATGCATCTGGTATTCTTGGTTATATGCAAGCCCATCTCCCCTGTCGCCATTTTGCGGGGAAGTTTCCGAGATCCTTTTTCATGGGCATATTTGGCAAATCTTCTGTATCGGGCCACCCGGCGGTGGAACAGGCAATTGGTCTGTGGCAGTTCCGCCAGTGCGGCGCGGCTACCTGGAGAAACGCATCCACTTCCACCAATGGAAATCAAGTGCATCTTGACTTGTTGGCTAATGGCGATATTCCGGACCCGTTTGTAGACATGAACGAGAAATCCGTGCAGTGGGTGGGCGAAGCCGACTGGGAGTACCGGACTACATTTGACGTGGGCGATGCAGCTTCTGCATGTCTGACGCATGAGATGCATTTTGACGGGCTTGACACATATTGTGTTGCCGCTCTCAACGGCACCGAGATTCTTCGGGCGGAAAACATGTTTCGGGCCTACGCCGTGGACGTGACCAAACATGTCAAGGAAAGGGACAACGAGCTCGTTCTTGTGTTCAAGAGCGCATTGAAAAGGGGAAGAGAAATCGAAAACAAGAAGGGAGTTCGTTTCTGCTCTAATGGTGAAACTTCTCGAGTTTACGTGCGGAAGGCTCAGTATCATTACGGGTGGGACTGGGGGCCGCTTCTCATGACATGTGGGCCGTGGAGACCGGTTCGGTTGGTTTCGTTTTCGGCAGGCCGATTTGTGGACTTTTTTCCTCGATGCACAGTCGATTCCGATTTGAAAGCTACGATATATTTTGAGGCTGAAGTCGAGGTATCTGGAACCTCTACGGTGTTTGTCGACATATTTGCGCCCACGGGGGAGATAGTTGACACTGTGGAGCACAAAGTGAAAAAGTCGGGAGTTGCTACCTTCAAGTACAAATTGGCAAATCCAAAACTTTGGTACCCCAAAGGGTACGGAGAACAATCACGGTATCGGTTTTCTGCTCGCTTGGTTGACGGCAATAACTTTCCGCTCGACACGAGCGACAAAATCATTGGTTTGAGGCGAGCCGAGTTGGTCCAGGAAAAAGTTGCAGATGAAAAAGGCTTGTCGTTTTACTTTCGCATCAACAATATTCCAGTGTACTGTGCTGGGAGCAACTGGATTCCCGCCCACTCGTTTACGTGTCAGTTGACAGAGAAAGACTACAAAGAATGGATCCAATTGGTGGACGAGGGAAACCAGAATATGGTGCGAGTGTGGGGAGGAGGAATCTACGAGTACGATTGGCTCTACGACGAGTGTGACAAGCGGGGTATACTTGTGTGGCAGGACGTTATGTTTGGCTGCGCCATATACCCTGGAGACAAAGAATTTGTGCAAAATGTCAAAGAGGAAGTTGAGTATCAGCTCAAGCGGTTGCGGAAGTTTTGCAGTATAGTGGTGTATGCCGGCAACAATGAAGACTACCAGGTGGCAGAGGTGCTTAACATTAAGTGGGACTCCAACGACCTGAAGAAAAACTACTCGAAAACAGACTTTCCTGCTCGGACTTTGTATGAGGTGGTTTTCCCCAAAGTTGTATCTTCCTTGACGGAGGTTGCGTACCATAAAGGCTCGCCGTATAGTCCTGGACACAACATTCCCACCAGCGACCAGACGGTGGGAGACTTGCACCAGTGGAATGTGTGGCACGGAACCCAGGAAAAGTACCAAGATTGGTACAAGCTTGGAGGACGGTTTGTTTCCGAGTTTGGCATGCTAGCGTTTCCCAATATTCAGACAATTGAGAAGTATGTCACTGCCAAGAAGGACCGGTATCCCCAGCTGGAGGTGATGGACCACCACAACAAGTCGGACGGATTTGAGCGGCGGTTGGCTCTTTACGTGATGGAGAATTTCCACGTCCAAGATATGGGGTTGAAAAACTGGGTGTATATCACTCAATTGATGCAGCTGGAATGCCTCGCCTACGCCTACCGGTGCTGGAGACGCAACTGGGGCCGGGACGGGAAAAGAGGCAGTGGTGGAGCGTTGGTGTGGCAGACGAACGATTGCTGGCCGGTGACGAGCTGGGCAATAATTGACTTTTTCCGGGTGCCAAAGTTGGCGTATTACGCCGTCAAGCGAGAGAGCCAGCCATTGGTGTTGGGGCTCTACCGAAATGAGGTCCGAATCTCCAAGGAAGGGGAACCGGATTTGAGCAAGCAGACTCCATACCACGACTATGCTGCCCGAGAATATTACGTGGATATCTGGGGAGTCAATTCTTCGTTGTATGAGTTTGAGGGGGTGCTTCAGGTGCAAATCTACGACAGCGAAACCGGTAACTTGGTCAAAACCCTCGACGACAAAAATGTTATATTGGCTGCAAATCAGACTTCGGAGCTTGTTTCGCGGCTCCGTTTACCACAATTCAAGCAAGTTGTGGTTGCCAAGCTTGTGGGCAAAGATGGGCAGGTTGCGTTCAAGGCTGGCGACTGGCCCCAGCCTCTCAAGTACATAAGATGGCCGGAGGATACAAAAATCGACGTAGTGGTTGCGGAGGATGGAATCGTGGAACTCACTGCGAACAAATTGGTCAAAGGAGTGGAGTTGATCACGGATTCCAAGTTGAACGATAATGGGTTTGACTTGTACCCGAATGATACCCATGTGGTGTTGGCGCCGGGGGTGAAGGCGGGAGAAAGAATTGAGATAAACTATTTGAAGTAGGAATAAGAAATGAGAGAAAGAGTTGAAAATATGAAAAATTTAAAAATATTATAATAATGAAAAAATTGTGGAGTAGTGTAATAATGGTAGACTTTGATGTCCTTATAATGCTTAAGAGCCACAAGGTTGACTTTCTGATTCACTCAGAGCTATTTTCACGTCTCAATGGTTCTCTTCTCTTGGTCTCTATCCAATCGCAGCTCTGTCCTTGTCGGCGGCACTGCACAGAAAAGTTCTTTCCTGCACCCGCGCTATTGTCGCGACAATGCAGCGCCTGCGCGACTAGCGTTATCTGGTTTGCGAAAGTGGGTGTGTGCATATAGGCTCGCCTGTACCGGCGCGACATTGCAAGAAAAAAAAAGAGAAATCATTAGATTAGTAATTTCTGCCATTGGCTACTATTTGACGTATACGCGAGCAACAAATCGGCCGTTTGCTGCAAAATAATCCTGGTGCAACGGATACAAAACACAAGCAAAACGCACCGAAACTTTCATCCCACGCTCAAAATATTCTATTGAGCCTGAACCATTGCAGTCACAAATATACCGAAATGGCGGTTTTACTTCTTCTTCACCCAACAGTGGTCACCGATCCTGCTCTCGCTGAAGCCAGCAAAAGAAAATGGACCCAGAACGACGACGAAGTCACGCAACACATCATAGATCGGGTCGCCAATAAGGTGGTGGAGGTGCCCCAAAATCACTACTCAAAAGTGGTTTATATCAATCCCAACGAGGAGGAGCATCGAGGTTTGCCACCACAGACCATAGAACAAATTTTTGGCTTTTTGAAGCCGGAGGGAAAGTTTTGTGGAGATTTGCCGGTGGACCAAAATTTGGATGCGATAATGGCGGGTTTTGTGGTGGAAGACGAGCACTGGTTGAAGCCACAGCCGATGGAGCCGGTGGCCATTCCGCTTAAAAGGAAGGAAAAGACCGAAAAAGACCAAAAAGAAAAAGAAAAAGAACCCAAAAAATTACCAATGTTCAAAAAACTCAACAAAGATCCGGGAATGACCGACACTTCTGCCAGCAATACCGACGAGGAAGAGACGGTCACCAAGCGCAAGCTCGAGGAGACCAAGTTGTCGTACTTTTCCGACGACAGCGACGGCGAAGAAGACCTTGTGAACGAGGACGATTTGATCGACAGTTCTGGCCTCAACTACAATTTGGTGGTGCCCAAAAAATGTGAGCTTCCCAATGGAAAAAGGAGGAGAAGAGCGTGCAAAGACTGTACTTGTGGACTCAAGGAGTTGGAGGAGAGCGAAGACAATAGACAGAGATCGTTACAAGATCAGATACTTGGATCCATGGCCCAACTGGCCACCAAAGAGGCCATCGAAATCGAAAAAAGACTTGCTAAATCGGTCAAATTCACAGAGGACGAGCTCACAGAAATCGATTTTACCGTGCAAGGCAAGACTGGCGGTTGCAACTCTTGTGCTTTGGGAGACGCTTTTCGCTGCGACGGATGCCCATATTTGGGACTCCCTCCATTCAAGCCAGGAGAGGCCGTTACCATTGATGGGATTGACGAGGACTGGAGTTAAATAATCAAGAAGGAAATGAACACCTTCTGGAATAACTCTCATGAACACATGATGGACTGCCTTCACGACCAACAATTTATGAACTTACATCCTATGAACTCCCTTTTCATTATTTATGGAAAGAATTTCGGTTTAATAGTTCTTAGATGTCATACCTTACCCTCAATAGAGCCAAGAATTATTAAAATTTCTGGAAATGGCCAGCCAACAATCGATAATGCCCATTTACGAAACGCTGAATAGACTGTGAATTGTTCCATGCAAAGCCCAGCGTATAAAGCCTAGACCAAGAAAGACCGAGTTGCAATTCTACACAAATCTACTGCAATTCATGCGAACCATGACTATATAGGAGAATTGGTTTTTTTCATCCGAGAACCCGAAAGTTTACAAATTATATGAAAATTATTTAGATTTTCCCATAGTGGTAGTTTA
The DNA here is from genome assembly GCA_003676015.1 of Meyerozyma sp. JA9. Lineage (NCBI taxonomy): Eukaryota > Fungi > Ascomycota > Pichiomycetes > Serinales > Debaryomycetaceae > Meyerozyma > Meyerozyma sp. JA9. The sequence goes on along the minus strand of NSDU01000025.1, from coordinate 281,208 downwards.
TGTGCGTGTATTTTTTCTACCCGGTATTTTTCACGATTGTCTAGATGGTGAACAACCATGTATTCTTCATGGTTTTCATGTTCGATTTGTCCTGATTTAATCTTGGCAAAATCTCCTGTATGCAACCACAAGGATAAAGGACAGTTGCGACATAAAAATGCGAATTGTTGGTGGGGGGCCATCGACCTGCAGCCATGACATGCTAATGCGCGATTGAAAATAGAAGAAGGCATGTTGCTGCCCCCACGGAAAGTAAAGTGGACCATGCATGGGGAGTTGCGAAGTGTGCGTGAAATTGATAACAAAACAAGGAAAGATCTGCCTAGAGGTCATGATTGTGTTATGTCCGTTGCATGCAGCAGGAGATTGAAGAAATGCATATGCACGAACCCAAGTAAGTATTGAGAGAAAAGGTGCGAACCAAAAAAAAATTGCAAAAGTGAAAAATGCATCTGCATCTGCACCTGCATCTTCTTGCTGCTGCTGCTGCTGGACGTGCATTCATCTACTCCTGCAACCTGCATCTATTCTCGTGACCAACCTGAGTAATCCGGAATAGCACTGTGCGTCAAAGGTTTGGCAATAACAAGTTTTCGACTTCGACAACAAAAAGTAGCAACATTGTATTTGAAACCGTTTCTTCAAATCGGGTGACATTTATGCTCAAAGTCCAATTATGATTATGCTTAAAGGGGTCAATAGAAGGGTTTTCGCCATCATGCATGAATTTTTCGGCTTTTACGTACCTTATTGTATTATAATCCAATGCCCTTAGTTGACGTAACCTTAATAGTGTACGTCATGGGGAGGGATCTATCTGGCCTATTGTTGTTTATGTCATCGCGCATACATATAAGGAAAGTCAATAGCAGGAGCCCTGCTCTAAGTACTAAACGAGTAAGGTCCTCGCCGCACAGCCATCCCGCATACGGCTGATGAAGTTAATTTCGAGGGTAAATTAGCCTCACCCACAGGTACGACCTACACCAACGGCAGGCGCAAACGATGGGCATCTTTAACCGGAGGTCGAATAAACTCATGTGATTAGAGTTTGAGGGGACACTGACGCACCCTCACTGACGTAAACCCTGGGCTACTATGCGATACGGGGCGAAGTCGAGGAACGGATTTGTAGAGTGGAGGTCTGAAATTCAACATTGAAAGTGGAAATTGGTAGAATGGAATGCGGTTACGGGTTTAGACAGCTGTAGAATTTGAATTTGTCTTGAAAAGTTGCCGATTAGATAAGCTAAGCGAGATAAATCTAGCTAAAACCAAGAATCTGAGTCAAAGTCAAAAGTCAAAACGTGAAATTTGACGTAATTCAACGGCCGAATCAAATATGTATTATCAGTATCATGAGTAGCAAAATCGTAACAGATTCGTGGCCTCAACGCGACTCATCAGTCGTGGTTGTATTACCGTATTATCTATGTAGAATCACACCTGGTGACTAGAAATGAATAGGATCACGGCTGGTGAGGCATCATTGTCTCAAATGCGTAATTAGCAAAGTTATTGGGTAACGAGTTGAATCTTGGCGGATTGGAAAGATTGACATTGACGCTAGCTGGATTGGGAACCGACACCGACTGAGACGTCGAAGTCGCAGATTGCATGCCGTTATCGTAATGGAACTGCGACGATCCCAATTCGGAGTTATGTGCAAATGGAGACACATGGTTGGTGGCATTGACAGCAGAGGAAAGCGGCGAGAGTTTTTCCTGGTAAGGTGCCGGCACCAGGGCTTCCAGATTGAACCCGAATTGTTGGAACTGCGGCACCATCCACGGCATCCCGGCCATGCCTGCACCACCGGGGTTGGCTGTGTATGCGGGCATAGGAGCCATGAAGTTGGTATAGTGTTGGGTCTGGGCTTGGGTTTGGTTTTGGTTCTGGGGTTGGTTTTGCGGTTGTGGAAGGTTTTGCGGTTGTGGAAGGTTTTGCTGGTGAAGCTGCTGCAGTTGTTGCATCATTTGCATTTGTTGCGGCAACACATATCCATACAGGGCATCCGGAGGCATAGGTGCATATTGTTGAATCAGCTGCAATTGCTGATGCTTTGCAGCCTTTTGCCGGCACGCAGGACAGCTGCCCTTTTTCCCATTGCGTCTCGGTGTATACCGGTATCCGGGGAACCGCTTCGCATGGTTGGCCTTTTCCTCTTCCGCCAATCGGTTCCAATGCTCTTTCTCTTGCGGAGGCAAACTTCGCCACCGCCGGCCCAATTCTCGTGAAACTTCCGGATTGGTCTTCACCAACAGATCCTCATCCAACACCGCCTGGTGGTACTTCTGGCGGAACAAAATAAACGCATTACGTGGCCGGGGAATCCGGTTGTGATTACTCTTACAGGTGCATTTGTCAATCGATGACGATGCCGACGAAATGGCATAATGGTTTCCGACCGCAGTAGGCCCGCCACTCGCCCCGCTGAAACTGGATGCGGGGGTGGTCCTGGTACTGGAATGTTGGGAATTTGATTGGGAAAACACCTCTGGAGATGCTAGCGACGATTGAACCGGTTCGTACATTTCAGACTGAGGTAAGTGCATGAGTTGATTTAATGGAGGGAGCGGCTTTGCATCTTCGTAATATACGGCACTGGACATGATCCACCAAAAAAAACCTTGACGAAAGAACCAACCGATAAACTAAGAAAACGCTGCTGGCGACATCACGGTTATATAGTTATTGGTATACAAGCCACAGCATGCACCTACGGACGGTTATGCACCCTGACCGATGTGCGGCCCTCATCGGTGCGGCTAGGCGGCATTTACTAAAGGTGTATGTTACATGACGCACTATACCAAAAAATTATGAACAAAAATTAATAAATAAAAAAAAAAAGGTGGGAGTTTCCGGAAATTAACCCTCGGAATTGAAATATGAAGGCGCAATTGCCCGATCGGGCAGGCGCCCGATCAGGTACGGACGGGAATTTTCTTCACAACCGGTGATCATGCATAGATCTGACGCACAATGCGGGCGTCTCAAAAGGGGTTAAAGACGAACCGCGCGTTGATTTCCCGCTGTGCGTGAAGAGATAACCACAAATGATATGTGGTGTGTCGGCGAGATGTGGCTATTGGCATGTTGACGGCTGTACCGACGTGAATGCCGCTGTTTGAATTAGCCGTCGAAGTTTTGCTTAATTCATGCATGTGGAGTAGAGACGCATGATACGGTGATGAGTCCGGTGTTATGGGCCCGCGCGCCGGCCAATATGCTTGACGATGTTGTCAAGCCGATGCGAGGAAAATGTAGTCATTTTAAGCGGCCTGATGGTTGGAGGTACCAATGTACGTGAACCGTATCGCGCACCGGGGGTAGGTTGGATGGCAGTAGATAGCAGTAGCTAACTGTAGTTAACTGGCAGATAGCATGCATCGCATCCAGTATTTTTTTCAGCCCGGTCTAGAGTCGCCGGGATTAAGATACAATATTATTTAAGATTAAGGCAAAGTCCACCAAGGGGCAACGTTTGTAACCACACTCGGCTAGTTTAGTTTATTTCTCCATTGGGATTGCCTGACGCAGCATCGATATGCGCACTCTCCTAAACTTGACTTGAATCCACGAATGCATAGGTGCGGCCGTTGTCCACCGTACCTGATTCGGGTTAAAACCCTTCAGATTGTTTTGCGATGTTTTTGCCACAATCGGTCACGGTTGCAATAACGTGCAACTTGGTGATGCAATGTACCTGAGGTTCTTCATGCAGGCGGCATAGTTTGCGCTTGTTTTCGCTGACCCCGGGGCTCGCAATCCGGTGCCCGTCACCAAATGAGATTCTTATTGTATGACAGCAAGCCATCAAGACGACGTTCGTCTAACTTGCCTTTGTTTTCCCAAAGTTGATGCATGCGTAATACTTACATATCGTACACCACGCGTCATCAACGTGCTGGCCAACATGGTTGCCTTTCATGCAGCCTCATCTTCCCTTTATAGATGCATGCGGTGTTGTTCCTTCTTCGCAAAGTCAACTGCACCCGAATCACCGCTCCCTTCTTGTCGTTTTCGTCTTGCTTTGTAGGTTTACGTAGGTGGGACCGGCGGGCACACCCAATACACCAAGAGCTCGCATCTGTCAACTAAACCGCGAATATGCAGTAAAGTCAATGTCCTCTTTCCCATATCCCACGGCAGTTTCTCGGGACGATTTTGCTCCTACGCAAGAAGAGTTTGATGCCGACGCCTTCTTGTACACACACCATCGATATGCTTCGTTGGACTCGCTTCTAAAGGATTTAAAACGACTTTCTGACGTTCTCAATGATGAGCTCTTGAATCTCGTGAATGTCAATTACGCTGAATTTATCCGTTTGGGGAAGCTGATAGACGGCGGCTTGGACGTGGTCAACAGTATCCAGGTGGAGGTGAGGCGCTTTTCGAAACAACTTCATGCTATAAATGCCAATTTGAAATCTTGCTCGCAAACTGTGAAAGACCTTATCGCAGCCCGTCAACGTCTTTTGTCGTTGAAAACAAGTATCAAGCTTTGTTGTGTGCTCAATGACCATGTCACCAACTTCCAGACGCTTTTGAACCTCGATATGGACACTGCCAACGATGAAAGTCTTCTTCAACATTTGAAAAATTTGACGTCTCTTTACCTTTCATTTAGCCATTTATTTGGGGTGGTTCTGGACACCCATGGCGACGTTGTGTTCGTCAACAAGGTTTTGCGGGACAAGATCATGTCGTGCAAATTTGAGTTCAATGCTTATTTAGACGAGGTGTCGCAAACGACGCTTCGACACCGCACCAAAGCCCCGGAAATTATCCTTGAACTTCTCAACATATACAAGATTACGGGGCGCGAGGCTAGCATGATCAGGTTGGCGAAGCGGTGATTTAAAAGGAGAATCGAGAAAAGGAGAGAAAAGGAAAGAAAGGGAGAAAGGGAGTCAATGCTTCATAGGCTATTGTCATACTGAAGACAAACTAGTCTAGTCAACAGTATTATAATGCTATTGACGAACAAATCCAGTCAACAGTATTGTCATGCTATTGACTAACTAGTGCCATCAGCAGTATTGTGTTGCTATCGATTGACTATGGTACTAACAACTTCACATCAGTATTGTCACTCCTGACATTGTCAAATGAGTTCCGGTATTATGATTCCAAGATGTCAAAGACCCAATGGTCTCTTGGCGACCATTGTTGACATGGAAAGTACGAATAAAGGACGAATCAATGACGAATTATTGACGAATCATTGAAAGGATCAGTACCGAGCCAGCACCGTTTCTCACGACTACCATTGTTAGCACAACGGGATTGGGGAGAAATTCAGGGAGAAAGAAATGATTTGTAAAGTCAGCAGCATTGTTGGCTTGTATCAAAGCGAAGACCAATCACAAAACAAGACGAGCATCGCACTTTTCTCGTAACTTTTCGGTGATGAAGCATAAGAGCAAGTATTGCGAGACTCGTGGTTGACCCTCGAGCTTCGAGCTTCGAGCTTATCGTTAGACAAGCCAGCAACTCAAGCAGAAAAGGAATTACTAATTTTCGTGGCTACGTTTTTAGATTCTAACATGGGACTATGATAAAGAAGCAATGACTAGCTATGACTAGCTCTTCTGAAGCCAGGAATGTTGTTTTAAGTGAGCATAAAGACCAGAGTGCCTCTTTATGACTCCAGCACTTATAAGAAGCACTAAATTATGGACTTGGTGACTGGACTGGTGGACAATCTTTTCACATAGTCGCGGGTTTTTACTGGAAAGAAGAGCCGAAGAGTCCTTTCCAACAATGGAATGGATTCCGCCTACCTATTATGGAGCGCTGAACACCCGTAAATGGCATAAATAGCCATAATGGGCACAATAGATTATGGATAATGGCATAATAGGGTTGCCGGTTTCGGCCGGTTTTAGCCCTTTGGACAGTCCACCGCCAAAGACAGAGAATTGCGGCCACAACAAGTCCGCAGGCTCACGATTGCCACCGCAGCCGCTCAATTGGACCATCGAACGCCAGCAAAGGGCATACATGCCGCCGGAGCTCTCCTGCATACAACCGTATACCTTGAGCGGTGGTCCCACATTTACGCCGCGCCCCCGACCTGCGTACATTCCTGCACCAACCACGACACGCCAATTCGCTCTCTCTTCTTCATCATCATGGTGTTGGGCGATATCTCGATAGGAAGACACCAATGGGAAAACCAGGACAAGAACCCGTTGCCCCGGGACATCCCAGACGTGGACGAAGTGGGTGCCACCTCGGCGCCTCTTCTTTCGGCGTCGTATTTTATCGGCGCAAAATGCAAGCCTTTTAATGACGATTTTATGATGTGTAAGGACGAAAATAACGGTGGCACGGTGGAGTGTTTGAAGGAGGGCCGCCGCGTGACACGGTGTGCCATCTCTGTGTTGAAAGATATAAATAAGTACTGTTTTGATGAGTTCAAATTGCATTACGAATGTTTGGAACAAGAGAACCACCGGTTGGGCCATTGCCGCAGCTCGGAAGCGCTTCTCAACAAGTGTGTGTTCCAGAACTTGCAACTCGAGAAAAAGATCCCGGGAGTGGAAAAACAAATCTTTTTGAACGAAAACCCCATTTTCCAGGGCACTTCCAAAGACAAGGCCAAGGCGGCCGAGTTTGTCCGTGCACGCGAGCAGAAGAACACTGCTGACAACGCATAGATAGCATGGCAGCTTGCATCGAGGTGGTAGCGCGAGCGAATACACTTCATCTGAAACGGTGTAGGAGAAAGAGAAAGTCTGCAATTCTTTTTTGCAGGTGTTCCTCAGTATTTTCTTACAGTTCTACTTTTATTCTGTTGTTCTCTAGTCGTTTCTGTCTTCTCCACTAACCATTCCTGTCTTCTGTTCTTCTCTATCTCTTTTATACTTCTCTGCCTCTTCTGTTCTTCGAGGTCTGTCCTCACTCTCTTCATCGCGCACCCAGCCACCACCGCACAAAACTGCGCGCCGATTCTGTTTTCCCATCGATGTTTGGCCAACCTTCCAGCGGATCTCCTTTTGGATCCTCCGCAGCTGGAACCTCGAATCCTTCACAACCGGGCTCCTCCCAGCCCGCGTTTTCGTTTGGAAACAACAACAACCGCGCCTCGAGCTTTCTGTTTGGTTCGCAGCCAGCGCAAACCTCGGGCTTTGGCCAAAATAACTCTGCAAATCAGCCGTCTCTTTTTGGTTCCAGTGCCGCTGGCGGAGCCTCCCAGACCCAACCGCAGGCGTCAGGCGGTTTGTTCGGCCAAAACAGCCAAAATGCCCAAAATAAACCAGCTTCAACCGGTCTTTTTGGCCAGTCCAGTACCCAGAACAACACCGCTTCCACGGGCCTTTTCGGCCAAAACAACCAAAACCCCTCTGGTGGGCTTTTCGGCCAAAACAGTACCCAGAACAGCACTTCTGGTGGGCTTTTCGGTCAAAACAATAACCAATCGTCCACTTCGGGTGGTCTTTTTGGACAGAGCAATACGCAAAATAACCAAAATAACCAGTCTGGGGGCCTTTTTGGCCTGACAAACACGCAAAACAACCAAAACAACCAGGCGGGAGGCCTTTTCGGAGCCAATTCCGCCAATTCCAACACCAGCACCTTTGGCAAACCCGCCGGCACTTCTGCGCTGGGAGGACTTTTTGGCGGACTGGGAACAACAGCTGCGAACAACACTCTGGGCGGCTTGTTTGGCGGCTCCAACACAAACACCCTGGGAGGATTGTTCGCAAATAACTCTAATAACACCTCGTCTGGTCTCTTCAGTCAAGGAAACAACACCAACAATTCGCTTTTCAACCAAAATAACAACAGCCTGGTGTTCGGCCAGAACAACCAAACCCAAAACAACACCACCGTCTCAAACAACCCGCAACCGTCATTTGGCTGGAATAGCCAGAAACCCGCGGCTCCCGCCGTCAAAAGTATCATGCAAGTGTCTCGAAACGAGCCGGCAAAGAACAACTACACCCCAGCTATCAGCGATCAATTACTCAAGATTAAAGAACAATGGGACCCCCTGTCTCCCAAGCTAGCATTAAAGACGCATTTTTACAACAAGGTGAGCGATAACGAGATTTCTGCTGTGCTTAACCAGCCTCGTCCTCAGAACGAAACCCCCGAAGATTGGGACGCAGCCATGTCAAATCGTCCGTCTTCTTCGTACTATCCGGTCAAGGTGACATCGTACACGGACGTGGCCCAAAGAGTAGAAGTGCAACTCGATCACGTTGCCAAATCACGGGTCATCTTGAACGAGATTTTGCAAAAACAATCGGCGCTTTCGTCCAAGCACGATTTGGACAATACCACCCGCATACTAAGAGCCAAAGCCAAGCACGCCAAACTCCTGCGGAGACTCTTGCGGTTGGCGACGATTTTGGCGGTGCTCAAACTCAAGGGATACCCTCTTTTGCCTGAAGAAGAGGAGCTTTCCAAGCAGTTTGATTTGTTGAACGGAATGATCTCGGACCCCAACTCGCCCTTGGGCAGGCTTAACGACATCTTTGCTCGCGTAACCATTCTCAAGGAAAGATCCGAGGAGCTCAACCGCCAGTTCGACACCACTGTGAGGAGTATGAGCAGCAAAGACGAGGACGACGTGAACAACGAAGAAATCATTAAGAAGGTGTCGCAGTTGTTGCTCAAGCAGCAAGTGGGCTTGAACCACTTGAACAAGGTCATAGCGGAAGATACAGAGAAAGTGGAAAAGCTCAAGTAATGATTCTTGGTTAGTATATACATTAGCTCGTTAATTGCCGCACGCTATCTGAACCCACGTCAATTGCAAATTGTAGTTTATGGAACTTTGCAAAGTTGTGTCGTATGCTTGCTTTGAAAGCTTCACAGTTTTTCGGGTCGAGTTTGGTTTTTTCTCCCGCTGAAATAATGCAAAATGGTTGTTCGATCGACGAATGCGAGACTGAAAAGTTGTTAAATTGCGACTGGTTTCGTATCAATTGATACTTGTAAGGAAGAGTCGCGGTTCCTTTAAAGTAGCCGGAAAGGCTCTGGATGTAACTATGTCGAGGAATGGCACAAATAGAGTGTAATTTGTGGCAGATTTGCAGCTGCTGAAACTGAAGAACTTCTGCATATTGTGAGTCTGTAGACGGAACACTTGCAAACTCGTCAGGCAAAGGTATATCGCTCATATCTTCATAGGGATTCAACTGGACAACACCGCTGCTAAAAACGACCTTTAATTGAGTTCCGTATGGGTTTCCCATCGAGCCTTTTGAGATACGAAAGTACTCAATTGGAGCTATTTTTTGAAGATTATCGTAGATGAACTTCACCTCATGCTCGTTCACGGGACAGGGATGGGCCGACATACGAGCTGCTATATGGTATCGGAAGTAGTTGTCGGCATACTTTTTGAGAGATGCTTCGGCTGCATGGTACCTCATTGAATGTGCGTCTAAACTTCATCTTTGGCGCGCAAACAGTGCATAATGCATCTGCAGTCGCGATGCAACAAATTTCGATGCTCTTACCCCAGATTCACGAGCGACTAAAGCACGGCCTCAACCGGCCAATTAACGACACATTCACAAAGACCTTGGTCCGCAAGTACTTTGACAACAACAAAAAGGACGATTTTTTGGTGTATGCTAAGGCTTTGGGAGTCTCCGACTCATTGGCTTTTGAGACTTATTCCATGATAAATGAGAATGCCAGCTCTCTATGCGAAGAGTTAAGCCACGAGCCAAAGCTGAAGAGCCACAAAAAGGCGAAAAACAAGCTTGACTTGGGATTGGATGAGTTGGACGCAGAGGCACTGGTTCCTGTTAAACGGGAGAGTCAATTGTTGGATCTCTTGGACGATGAACAAGAACCAAAAAACCAGACGATGAAATTCAAAAAGATCAAGAAACAAGATGCAATTCGCTTGCGTGGGGCACCCAAGGAATTCCCCAGATCAACGGAAACCGATAACCTCAAACCATCAAATGGTTCAACTAATCGCAAACCACAGACGATAGCAGAAATGGCAGCATTGGAAAGAAGAACCCAGTCAGAACAGCCAGATATCAGCATGGAAGACTACGAGCTGTCTGACGATGACATTGATAAGGTGGGTCAGGACAGAGATTGGTATATGACAGACGAAATGGGCCATGCCGTAGACGACGATTATTCGAATCTCAATGAAGAGGTCAGCATCAGAACTTCCAAACAAATTCCTAGACGCAATGTGAACGCCAGTGGTGGCCACTTTGATCCGCAAACGGGAGAGTACATTGACTACGACCACGATAACCAAAATTTGCATAGAGTTCCCATCAACACTCACCATTTTGTTCCTCCCTTTTTGCAAAGTCTTGAGAAGTATTTGCGGCCCAGTTTGTCAGAGAAGGTCAAGGAAAAGGGCACGATTAACCCCATAAAGAACCCGAACTCAGAGTTGGCCATTTCTGCCAAACAAGGAAGTTTCGTTGTGAACGAAAGAAGAAGCAAGAACGAACGTGCGAAACAAGCAAAAGAATCCAGCAGTCTACAAGGCACAACTCTAGGAAATGTTCTCCAGATCACGGAAGAAAAACAAGTTTCAACCACCTCGCCTGTTGCTGAAGAAAAAATAGACCGGGCACTAATTCAAAAGCAAAGACAGTCTCTTCCGGCCTTTGCAGTGAGGCACGAGCTACTTCGTACAATTGCCGAAAATCAGGTCACGGTGGTCATTGGAGAAACTGGGTCTGGTAAGACGACTCAATTGACCCAGTTCCTTCTTGAGGATGGGTTTGGGAGGAATATGGCAACTAATGGAGAACGGCTCATGATCGGGTGTACGCAGCCAAGAAGAGTGGCCGCCATGTCGGTTGCAAAAAGAGTGAGTGAAGAATACGGGTGCAAGCTAGGCGAAGAAGTAGGGTACTCCATTCGGTTTGAAGATGTTACAAGCAAGGAAAAGACAATTATCAAGTATATGACAGAAGGTGTATTGCTTCGAGAAATCTTGATGGATGCGAACCTTGAAAATTATTCTTGTATCATCATGGACGAAGCTCACGAGCGGTCTCTCAGTACAGATGTGTTATTGGGACTCTTCCGCAACTTGATTAAGCGCCGGAAAGACCTAAAGCTCATCATCACCAGTGCAACCATGAACGCTGAGCGGTTCGTCAACTTTTTCGGCGATGTCCCACAGTTCACCATCCCGGGCAGAACTTTCCCAGTAGACACCTTGTTCAGCAAGGCCAGCTGCCCGGACTACGTGGACGCTGCCGTGAAGCAGGTGATGACTATTCATCTCCAAAACTACAGCAAGTACAAAAAGAACGACGGAGACATTTTGGTGTTCATGACGGGCCAAGAAGACATCGAAATGACATGCGAGCTCGTCCGCGAGAAATTGGCTCTCCTAGACGAGCCCCCGCCGCTTGATGTGTACCCTATCTACTCGACGATGCCTGCGGATTTGCAGAGAAAAATCTTCGACAAGCCTTCTGAGACAAGACGAAAAGTGGTAGTTGCAACCAACATCGCCGAGACGTCGCTCACAGTCGACGGAATCAAGTATGTGGTGGACACAGGCTTGGTGAAGTTGAAGGTCTACAACCCCAAGCTAGGCATGGACACTCTTCAAGTGGTGCCCATATCGCTTGCCAATGCCCAGCAGAGAAGCGGAAGAGCTGGCAGAACCGGCCCTGGCTTGGCGTACCGTCTCTATACAGAGAGAGCGATTGGAGAAGACCTGATGTACATCCAGCCGATTCCAGAGATACAGAGAACAAATCTCAGCAATGTGATGCTTCTACTCAAATCTTTGAAGGTTGACGATGTCACCAAGTTTCCCTTTCTCGACTCTCCTCCCACAGACCTTTTGAGCAACTCGCTCTACGATCTTTGGATCATGGAGGCCTTGGACAACCGCGGAAACCTAACGTCTCTTGGCCGAGATATGATGCTTTTTCCCATTGAAGCCACCTTGTCGAAACTCATTCTTCTCAGCTGCCGGCCGCAGTTTGCCTGTTCTTCGGAAATCGTCACCATAGTGTCGATGCTATCGGTTCCGTCGGTTTTCTTCCGGCCCAAGGAACGGGCACAAGAAAGCGATGCTGCCCGGGAACGGTTTTTCGTCGCCGAGTCGGACCACTTGACGCTATTGAACGTGTACAACCAGTATGAAGCCCAGCGGGCCAAGGGCCGGAAAACCGCCGCGTGGTGCTCCAGAAACTTTCTCCACCACAAGTCGCTTTCCAGAGCCCGAGACATTCGCAACCAGCTAGTGCTCATCATGAAGAAGAATAAACTACCACTTTTGAAGTCCACCAGCAACGACACCATCAGGAAATGTCTCTGTGCTTTGTACTTCCACCAGCTGGCACAGCTCGCCAAGACTGATTTCAACAAGGGCTCTGTGTACACCCACTTGCGTCAAAGCTACATGAACATGCATTTGCACCCAACGTCCGCTCTCAATACCGGGGCAGAGGCCATGGCTAGCCATGTGATTTACCACGAGTTAATCTTGACCACGAAGGAGTACATGAGCTGTGTCACCGTGGTGGACCCGGTGTGGTTATTGGAGTTTGGAGCGATTTTTTTCCATACCACTCCAGCGGTCCAAGCGAGAATTGAAGCGCAGTACGAGGTGCGTTTGAAGAGCAAGGAACAGGTGAAAGAAGAGCTAGAGCGGGACTCACAGGCTCTTGCGGTCACGGGAGCGAAGCTGGCGAAGACGGATGCGAAGCCCTCGCGGTTGAGCAAGAAGAGAGCATTCTGAAAGGGCCTGTGATTAGAAAGTATTCTGGAGTGCCTAAGACTAGAATTTTTTGTATATACAGATGCTAAAGCACAACATTATCTATGAGTCTCGCCTCGCCTCCAGACTCCCTGGGTACTCGTACGGCCGTGGAGAGAATGCCCCCCAAGTCCTGCTCCAACAGCGACAAATCTTCCAACGTTTCCGGATGGCTGAGCGAAACGTACTCCACTGTAAAGCCACTTTTCCCCAAAGTTTGTCTCACCGCAGATATTATGGAGTCAGCAGACACACGCCCCTCGGCCTTGTGGCTTTCAAAGTAGTTTTTCCCGTCACTGAGTGCCTTGTATATAATGGCACTTTCATCTTTGGTTTTCTGCGACAAGTACTGGTTTCTGGAGGACATTGCCAAACCATTTTTTTCTCTAAAGGTCGGCAACACTCGCACGTTGGTATCTATGAGGAGGTCCCGGACCAAGTTCCGTACCACCACACACTGCTGGGCATCTTTCTGGCCAAAATAAATATTAGTCGGTTGCACAACATTGAGAAGTTTCGTAACCACGGTTGCAACTCCGCGGAAAAATTGTGGTCTCTGGGCCCCCTCAAGCTGCTCCGAGCATCCTTGCACAGTGACAAATGCTCCGGCCTGTTTTTCAACGTCCAATGGCACTCCGGCAGGGTACATTTCCGACACTTTCGGCACGAAAATGGCATCGACTCGACGTCCATCGACGTTCAATTTCTCGAGCATTTCCAAATCTGTGTCCAAGGTACGAGGATACTTGTCGAGATCTTCATGTGGGGCAAATTGCGATGGGTTGACGAAGATAGACACTACCGTTCGGTCATTTTCGGCAAGAGACTGTTGCACGAGCGAGCAGTGTCCAGCATGCAAAGCACCCATGGTGGGTACAAACCCCACCCTGTCTTGTCTGAGCAAGCTCAGCATACGCCACAGCCTCATCTGGGCCACATTGCGAAGCACACGGACGGCAGAAACAGTCATACAACGGTTGAAATTTTCTCCACATTTCGCATCGCGCATCGATGGACCTCGGGATGCATATTGACAGCTGCAAGAAAGCTGCAAGCCGCAAGAAATCTGCAACACCTATGTATTCCTATAGAAGCCCCTTAAGCTTTTCCAACCGTTCTCAAGCTCGTACCGTAATTCCAATGTTCATTAACCTTCACCAATCGTAAGCATCAGAGCTTTCCGTCTCGAGCAGGAGCCTCGAATGTTGTGCTCTGGGCCATCTGGCCATCTAAAATCTTGGCGTACTGTGCCTCGAAAATCTTCTTTGGATTGTGGTTGTACTGCAACTCCGGAAAGTAGTCCTTATTTTTGATCGCTGCCTCAACCCTACCACCGATATGCTCGGCTATGGCTTCAACGGTTTCGTCCGGAAGCTCCCCGTTGAGCAAATGCTCACCATTTTCAATATCATACGTCTTCCACAAGTTGCCAAGATTCTTTCTAATACTGGGCACACTTTCTGGCGGGTTCCATCTAGCTGCGGCGCCCACGATATGTGTCAGTGGAATGCGGATCTGTTGCAACATTGCGTCACTTCCTGGCAACGAGATGGCACTGCTCACGTACACACACACCTGCGACTCAACTGAGGCCTTGGTCTTGTACTTTGTGTCTCCAGTTTCGGGGTCTACCACAGTGTAGAGCTCATCGTCCATCAAGTCCTTGAGCACCGAAGGATGAAACTTCTGATAGAAGGAGAAATTTCTGAAAAACGCTTCGTAGTCCTCCAAGCTGTCGAAAGTGTCCACGAGCATGGTGGCTATTTTCTTGAAAATAGCACTGAACTTTTTCTCATACTTCGGATCGGGATTGTGGTACACCACCGGCTCAATTAGCACCAAGGAATCGAACAATTGCGGCTCAAGAAACGAGGCATAGGCAGCTCCAAAGCCTCCAAAGGAATGGCCAATGACAATGTTGCGGCTACTTATTCCGTTTTCAAAGGTGTGGGCCCATAACTTCTGCTCGTGCTTGACCACCTGCACAATGTCTCGGCCAAAATCAGGCCAATGGTGGCTCCACCCAAGCTTGCCCAGGTTGGCCATTGCTGCATCTCCGTGGTTCACAGCGTCCAAAGACACCACCGTGGCCAATTTCCACGTGGTGGACTTGGCCCCGATCTCAAAAAGCTTGGTAATGTGGTAGTTCCAAACCGCCTTGTTCATGCCGGTGCCATGAGCGAAAATCAAATTGATGGCTATTTGGTTGTCTGGGATGGCGTAATTGGCGGTATACTTGTTGTAGGAGATCTTGAGTCTTTGGCCCACGAGCAAGCTTCCTCCAGGATGCCTCGGATACGCCGCGTCGGAGATTTTCAATTCTTTGGTGAAAGACATTGTGGGGTAATTTTTCGGTGATTCGAGGGGCTGGGATGATATGAAAAGTACTCAATTGGAAGAGTCAATTGCAAAAGTCGACCGAGAAGTCAAGTGAGAAGTCAACAGAATCTAGTTGAGTAGTCCATCAAAATGTGGGGATTGCAGCCTCATATATTTTTCGGCATCGTTTTCCGTGTGGACCGGTGTACCGCGGCCCCATGCCTCGCATGTGAGTGAACCCCACTTTTGTGCGGATTAGGAATCAGTGCTCTCTTCACCTGCATATCGCTTGTACCTGGCTGAATGTTGCCGTTCGAATACTTCCTATTGGGTTCTCATTATACAGGAAGCGGTGTTGCAAACCTCAGGAGAAAGGGTGAAGTACCTGCGGTCCACGCTAAACCACAAATGGGTACTCAGATATTGTGGCTTATCAAGCCTGATCGGGAAACACCGAAGGTTCACAAAATAAAGACACTAGTGGATCTGACGCTCCTGAGGAACCATTCGCTATCTAACAAACTTCCATTGTAGTGTTACACTTTGGAATAGCTTATTTCATGAAGAAATTCAAAATTGAGCGTCCATGGATGTTTCGTTGCCAATCTGAAAGTGAAGGCCATCACCCGTCAATGGTAATTAAGGTACATCCCTAGATGGCTCTTGATTGATTGGTGCCTGGTCATTACACTTCTTCAGTCTTATGCTTCAGGAGAATAAAATCTACCCGTGAGACCAATAAAACTACCAGTAAATCCTAGTAAAGCCAACTGAAAATATCTAGCTGAAAATTCTGGTAGCTTTTAGTCCCCAAAGGTGTAGCCTCCAGCTACCCGTATCTATAACTGGTGGAAAGCGGGGATCTTACCCCTGGGAATTGGGGGTATGCACGCGAGCGGGGTCAAGATCACTCCTCAATTAAATGTGGATGGTGATGTAGCACATTTCGATACACCTTGTAGCAGCTGTCAGCACTGTATATAGCCCTTCGCCCCACACCAGTCCTGCACATTATGTAAAACATTTTTCGCGATAAGATGAGGTGAAGCTCATCGCATTGCAACATGTCTCAGGAACTCGTATTGAGTGCCATTTCGGCGTACTTGAAGAATCAGGAAAACTTGCTGTCGTTGAGCAAGGCTTTTGACAAGGAAGTGAAAAAAGCGGGCTTGAAATTGCTTGACCATGACGGAGATTTGAACGCATTATTGGCGGCTGCTGGTGAGGGTTCATCGGCTGACTCGAGCGAAGATGACTCCAGTGACTCTGGGTCTGACTCAGGGTCCGATTCTGATTCAGATTCTGAATCGGATTCCGACTCAGATTCAGATTCAGACTCCGATTCGGATTCAGATTCAGATTCAGACTCCAGTTCAGACTCCAGTTCAGACTCCAGTTCTGATTCGAGTTCAGATTCAGACTCCAGTTCAGACTCCAGTTCAGACTCCAGTTCTGATTCGAGTTCAGATTCAGACTCCAGTTCAGACTCCAGTTCTGATTCGAGTTCAGATTCAGACTCCAGTTCAGTCTCCGGTTCTGATTCGGACTCTGGCTCCGACTCCAGCTCAGATTCGAGCTCGAGCTCAAGTTCCGATTCTGACTCGAGCTCAGCAGACTCTAGCTCAGACTCCGATTCCAGCTCGGACTCCAGTTCTGATTCAGATTCCGATTCCAGCTCAGATTCTGACTCTAGTTCCGACTCGGACTCGGACTCGGACTCCGACTCTGGTTCAGACTCAGATTCCGATTCCAGCTCACACACCTCCCCCACCAAGCGCCCCGCAGAAGACTCCCCCACCTCCAACAAAAGGACTAAAACAGATTCCTCCCAGACCGAATCCATAGAATCTTCGAACTCAGTTTCCCCAGTTCCGGAAGAAACTCTTAAACCAGGTCAACGCAAGCATTTCTCTCGCATAGACAGATCCAAAGTGTCGTTTGAAGACGCTACTTTACAGGACAACACGTACAAGGGAGCAGCAGGGACTTGGGGCGAGATGGCCAGCGAAAAGCTTCTTCAAGTCCGGGGAAAAGATTTCACCAAAAATAAGAACAAGATGAAAAGAGGTTCTTACCGCGGCGGATCCATCACCTTGAACTCCGGATCTTACAAGTTCAAAGATTGAACGCCGAACCGTAGATTCCCATAGAAAGCTGCCGGCGCATTAGCATAATACATAGATTGTTTTCCAATAGTAGACTATTTGTATGTTGGCTGCAAATTGCAGGGTTCCATACTGTTTCTGGATGCAGGCAAGCATCGCACGATTTTCTGCAGGACTCAATCTGATTAAATCTCCTTCACTTGATCTGACAAATCCATCATGTCTCGTCGTCAGGGAGAGGTCAACTACGCCGAGCTCGAACAAGGAAACTTCTCGGACGAGTCCTTTAGTGACGAAAATGGCCGCAATGATGACGACGATTATGGTTCCAGAAACAAACCGGGAAAACGGTCCAAATCGTCTTCCGCAAAACCGGCTTCTGGTGCCGCCAAAAGACGTAATGTGAATTCCGCAAGGGACAATGTGGAGTCTCTCAAGCAGAAGGCTCCCCGAAAAACATATAATGAGGACCAGCTAGTGCAAATAACTCCGGATATGCCCGCCGACTATGTTCCCGATGCCGTTTCCAAGGCGTTTGGAAGACTGGACTTTTCGTACTTGAAGCTCAAGCCGGACCATTTTACTCGTCCGTTGTGGATATCGCCAACGGGGGGCCGTATTATTATCATTCTCGAGTCGTTTTCGCCGTTGGCCGAACAGGCCCAGGACTTTCTTATCACCATTGCTGAACCGATTTCTCGACCTTCTCACATCCACGAGTTCCAATTGACGGTGTACTCGCTATACGCCGCGGTTTCGGTCGGGTTGGAGACAGAAGACATCATTTCCGTGTTGAACAGATTGTCCAAAGTGCCGGTGGCCGAGTCGATTTTGGACTTCATTCGCAGCGCAACCGTCTCCTACGGAAAGGTCAAGTTGGTGTTGAAGCATAACCGGTACTTTGTGGAAAGCACCCAGGCGGATGTGTTGCAGATGCTCTTGAAGGACGAGGTCATAGGTCCGCTTCGGATCCAGTCGTCGGAAAATGCCGTTGCTAGCAACGGTCTCGTCCAGTCCGCTGCCCCAGTTTCCAACTTGTCGATTCCGGGAACCAAGAAAAACCACACCGAGGGCGAAGAGAAGAAGGACGTGGAGGACATTTTTGCATCAGTGGTGGGGAACAAAGACGACGAGGACGACGATCTCGATACAGTGCACTCTTTTGAGATCGCACCCGAATCGGTGGAAATCGTCAAGAGACGATGCCAGGTGATAGACTACCCTGTGTTGGAAGAATACGACTTCCGTAATGACGACCGTAATGCCGACTTGAACATCGACTTGAAACCATCTACCCAAATCAGACCGTACCAGGAAAAATCGCTTTCCAAAATGTTTGGAAATGGCCGTGCCCGTTCCGGAATCATCGTGTTGCCCTGTGGAGCTGGAAAGACGTTGGTGGGCATCACCGCAGCATGCACAATTCGGAAATCTGTGATTGTGTTGTGTACTTCGTCGGTTTCTGTGATGCAATGGAGACAGCAGTTTCTTCAGTGGAGTACAATCCAGCCAGAAAATGTGGCCACTTTCACGTCAGAAAACAAGGAAATGTTCACCAGCGAGTCCGGGTTGGTTGTTAGCACGTATTCTATGGTTGCCAACACCAGAAACAGATCGTACGACTCGCAAAAGGTGATGGACTTTTTGACTTCGAGGGAGTGGGGGTTCATCATTCTTGACGAGGTGCATGTGGTCCCAGCAGCCATGTTTCGGCGAGTGGTGACTACCATTGCTGCCCACGCCAAACTCGGGTTGACGGCTACATTGGTCAGAGAGGACGACAAGATTTACGACTTGAACTTTTTGATCGGGCCCAAATTGTACGAAGCAAACTGGATGGACTTGGCCCAGAAGGGCCATATTGCTAACGTTCAATGTGCGGAAGTGTGGTGTCCAATGACATCTGAGTTTTACCAGGAATATTTGAGAGAGACTTCGAGAAAGCGGATGCTTTTGTACATTATGAATCCCACCAAGTTTCAAGCATGCCAATTTTTGATCCACTACCACGAAAAAAGGGGAGACAAGATCATTGTGTTCAGCGATAACGTTTATGCGTTGCAAGAGTACGCTCTCAAGCTCGAAAAGCCGTTCATTTATGGCTCGACGCCTCAGCAAGAAAGAATGAAGATCTTGCAAAACTTTCAACACAACGACGAAATCAACACTATTTTCCTTTCCAAGGTGGGAGACACCTCCATCGACTTACCGGAGGCCACATGTCTCATCCAGATATCATCACACTATGGTTCGAGAAGACAAGAAGCACAGCGACTCGGGCGTATTTTGCGTGCCAAGAGAAGAAACGACGAGGGATTCAATGCTTTTTTCTACTCGTTGGTGTCGAAAGACACCCAGGAAATGTACTATTCTACAAAGAGACAAGCGTTCCTTGTTGATCAAGGTTACGCTTTCAAGGTAATCACGCATTTGAGTGGAATGGAGCAGCTTCCAGACTTAGCATATTCGTCACCACGGGAAAGACGAGAGCTTCTTCAGGCGGTGCTACTCAAGAATGAAGATGCCGCCGGGTTGGAGGTTGGCGATGATTTGGATACCAATTTCATCACCCAGGAAAGGCGGAACAAGATTGAAAGTGAGCAAAGCGACGCAGTGCGTAGTACCGGATCTCTCGCTGGTTTGGCTGGAGGAGAGGACATGGCGTATGTGGAGTACTCGAAGAGCAAGAACAAGGAGATTCGTGAGAACACCATGATCAAGAAGTTGTACAAACGGAGGTAGGAACCTGAACACATTGGATAGAGCAGGTTGGTTTAAGGCATGTTTTGTATAATCATCAGTCATGAAAGTGTCTGTCATGAATCCGCGCCTATATATTCTCCAAAGTTTTCGTCGTCGTCGTCATCGTCGTAGCCTTGCTCGTCTAAACTGAGTTTGGCCAGCTTTCGTAGGAGCTCGTGATCTTCCATGTCTCCCTGCCAGTCTTTATACCTTCTTTTGAATATATTGACGCTCTCGCCGAAAAGCATGCCTTCGGACCGATCTCTAAACTTGAGCCCAAGTGCTACCCGTGTACATTCTCCGTCGCAGCCAGTCCCTGGAAACTGCACAATTACCTTGTAGTACTGCGGAGACTCCGTGCACATTTGTATAGTTTCATCATAGACATTGTCTTGAGGCACAAACCACACCTCGGCCCAGAGCTGTGGGTGAGACGGAGTATGCGAATGGTGGTCGACGGAGCGAGTCAATGCATTGGTAGCTTCGTCGGGGGAATGCAGAGAGCCACCATTGATGGTTTTGTGATCCAGAAATTCACCAAATGTCTTATTAGAACCAATTTGTTTGCTTGAGCCTCCATCGCGGTAATTCTTGGTATCGTCCATTTCTTCATTTTGTTCGTGATCCTCGTTTTTCACCATATTGTAGAACTCCACCTTACAAATGAGCCGCTGCCTGGCTTCGTGTGCTACTGGCGATGCATTTTTCTCGTCTTCGTCGTCACTGGGATCCTGGTACTGCTCCAAGAGAGACAGTCGGCCCTTCCATACAATATTTTCCGGGTCCAAGTTCCAATTGGACACACTGGGACGGCCCGGAGGGATCTTGAAGAGGGCCACGTCCCACGACTGGAAGAGTTCGTAGTTGCTGAACATTGAAAAAATGGAGGGAGCAATTGACTGGTTGAGAATTGCAATCTACGGATTGCGGCTGGACCGATCTACGCCAATGCACCGCGGCGGCTGCAAAAAGAGAGCAAGAGAGGAACAAAAAAGTAAGAGAAAGAGACGAAAAAGAGAAAGAGACCAAAAAGGAGTGAAACTGGAGAGTGGATATGGGTTTCATAAGCAATAATAAAAGCAAAATAACAGCAACCGACGTCAAGCTGAAAATTTTCAGTGCCATAGGCACTTCTGTCACTTATTCTTTGGGCCGGTTCAACTCTTTCCATTGAGAACTCTCCCTTTCCATTGAAATCCTCCTACTGATATTTGCACTGGCACGTCTGTTATACTTCCATTAGTCCTCCTTTTCTGTCAAAGCGCTGCAACAACCGCACTGCCCAATGCTGCCACACCCGATATACCGGCCCAAATACTAAAGAATCTTGATGGCCCCACAAGTGTGACATCGCCCACTCGGCCAAACCATAGATTACCGTTGTACTTGTCCATCGACAACGCTACAGCCTTGCTTTTGTTGTCGTTGAATGGTGGATATCTGATAGAGAGTGTTCGTTCGTTCCACAACTTTTGTTCCAAAATGGTTCTTTCGTGAGTGAATGCCCTGAACGAGTAGAACCCATGGTAGTTCAGGTGCCCCGAAGTGCCAATGCCACCAAACGGAGCATTGACAAGTCCTACATGGAGAATCACGTCGTTGACCACAGTGGCCCCAGACCGCACTCTTCTCATAAATTTGTCAACTTGTTTGTTCCCTTTTCTCGATGTTGGACCACTGGTGAACAAGTACAGCACCAAGGGAGTGTCGTGGTTTTTCGTGACATTTTCGATAGCCTCGTCCAACGTGGCGTAAGTAAGAACAGGCAAAATGGGACCAAAAAGTTCCTGCTTCATGGAAGCATCGCTCCACGACACATTGTCAACGATGGTGGGGGAAATGTACCGTGAAGCGTCGTCGGTCTGTCCACCAATCACGATGTCTCCTTGGGTGGTGTTGAGGATATTCTTCAAATTTTCGTAGGCTTTTTTGTGGATTATATGGGTATAAGAGGTGCTGTTCTCGTTAATCCCAGCATAGAAACCGTCCTCTACTACCTTCTTCATCTCGGCAACTAGCCTGGACTTGAGCGAGTCGTGAACCAAAACATAATCCACCGCTACACATGTCTGCCCACCGTTGGTAAATCTGCCCCAAACAATTCTCCTAGCAATAGTTTTCAAGTCCTTTTCGGTAACGCCAGGAAGCACAAAGGCTGGAGATTTCCCGCCTAGCTCCAATATAACCGGAGTCAATGTTTCGGCTGCCTTTTTGGCGACAATAGTACCCACCATGCCGTTTCCGGTGTACATTATCTTGTCGAATTTTTGCTCTAATGTTGCGGTGGACTCGGGAATGGCTCCATTCACCACGTAGAAGATATCCGGATCCAACGCTTGTGTGAACAATTTGGTTATCAATGCAGAAAAACGAGGCGTAAGCTCCGAGGGCTTGAGCACCACGGCATTTCCCGCACCTATGGCTCCGGCAATTGGCGAAAGCGAGAGAAAGAGTGGATAGTTGAACGGCGACATGATCAAAACCACCCCCAAAGGAATCCTCTCTATATACACCGGGTTGGATTTCATGGTAAGAGACAAGTGGGTAACTTTTTCCGGAGTGACCCATTTGTGCAACAGAGACATGATGTGGAGCAATTCGTTCAAGCTGGGAGATATCTCCAAGTTCTGAGTCTCTGAAGGCGACCTGTAAAAGTCGTCCTCCAACGCACTACAGATGGCCCCGACATTGTCTTTGACTGCAAAATAAAGGTTCCGCAATTGGTTCAAGCGGAATTGAACCAGAGCTAGCCTGTTAGACTCTGAGTGAAACTGGCGGTGTAACCGGGAGACATTAGGCTGAATATCGTCTACCGGAGTATACTGGAGCGCCATGGCCGATGCCGCGATGGGAGAGGGGCACAACTGGGGCAGTCCATTGGGGCTGTTGCTGAGCCCAAGAGCACTATTTGGGGGTGTTCTGGACATGTCATTTGATCCGGGATGTTGCGGCAAGCTTAAATATCCAGAGATCTTCTCCCCGCCATGTGGTTAGTAGCAGCACATGCAGAATTCATCTATGCAAAACGCGGGGATCAAAGGAAGTGAGTTCTTGGTGGAGCATTGAGACTGAAGCTTGGGGAAGAAAGTGGAAGAAAGGGAATGATCTGGAGGCGGTAAAATGGGCCCCGGAAGTTTATGCTGCTTTTCGAATTAGGTAGGAAGAATATCCATTAAGCAGGCACCAGTACCAGCTGATAGTATACTTTTTTTTCGTGAATATTTCTGTTCGAAATCAGTTTGGGACTCTTACTTCGAATCCTCAGCAGAGCGTGCTTTCCTCTCTCCAACTTCTTCGCAATAACTTCGCTCACCTCGCAAGTTCCATCCATCTTCGCAGCCAACTACCCGTCTTATGTGCACTCTGCAACAGTTCGCGGAAATTGAATTTTTCATCAACTCTTGAACATTCTTGAACACGCTTTTCAACATGCTTCGCTTCGGCTACAAAGCCTTTCGAGGCCCCTCCGCAGTTACCAGTCCCCCCAGCGTGTCCATAATACAAAACCGTCTTCTTTCCTCCTCCAGATTGTACCTCAACAACAACACCCCATCTAACGCCGACAAGTCCAAGTCTCAAGCCATTGCTGATGTCGACAACCTTTTGAACGAAACGTCCAATTTTCACGCCAACAGCTTCTCCAACCGCTCAAAGGACCGCATGTTTGATATTTCCGTGAAACACCCACGCGATGTAGCAAAACTGATCCGGGTTCAGGGCCCAATTGCTGGCCGGTCTGTAGACGTTCAGTACGGCAACTTTGCCCGGTCGCTCAGCTCGATGTTTGCGGTGGTGCGCAGCAACAAAATCAGATATCTCAAGAAGATCCAAGCCCGTCATATTCCTCCTGCCAAGCTTCGCAAACAGAAGAAGAGAGAGTGGTGGAGACGGAAGTTCTCGCTGGGATTCAAGGAATTGATGGCCCAGGTGAGAGACGCAAAGAGAAGGGGCTACTAGCTGTAAATAGGTACTCAAACGAACTGAAGTTTGAATGGAATAACTTACTTTCAGATGAATGCTGATTGGAAATTGAGTCAAATTTTGAGTTGTATTTTGACTGAGAGTTTGATTGCAATTCGTAGATAATATTCCACTCGATGCGATAATCACTAATCTGAGGTTCTTGAATTTATTGCACTGCTTTCCCCTGCTCTATCTCCCAGTGCTTGAATCTGTCAGCCTCGTATTTCCTGTACAGCCGTTGGTCCGCGCTTATCAGTAAATTTTGCGGACTTCATCTCGCAGCAAAACGGACGTTGCCCTTCTCTGATCTTGTGCCATAGCCTCTTTCCGGCGGATCCGAACGCATTCCCAGGCCCTACACATCACACACTCATCACTATCAGCCCGCATTATTGATACATTAAGCTAGGAGCTGATATAATCTCAAAGAGCGTTGCAGTTCAGAACTCCAATGCATCATAATAACCCACAAAATGTCTACAATTGAACAAAAAACCCAGACTTCTCGGTCTGGAGGCATTCCTGCTATCACTGGTAACATAGACTACTCCAGAGCTATCCATTTGTTTCCGTCTCAGCTCCAACCATGGCGATCAACTTTCCTCGCTTACGGAGCTTCCTTCGTTTCAACAACAGTCGGCTTTCCGTTGGACACGGTTAAGACCAGAATGCAGACCCACAAGCAATTCACCAGCTATTTTGACTGCATAGTCAAGACATATGCCAAAGAGGGCATCCGGGGCTTTTTTCGTGGAATTTGGGCACCTTTAATTTCCACTTCTTTTTCCAAATCTATAAGTGTTCTGTTGTTCACCGCTTCAAAGCCAGTGTGCTACTCGATGCTCTTCTCATCGTCTGACTCAGACACGCACCCGTTTATCCAAAACATCCCAGTATGTTTTCTTTCAGGTATGATTGCCGGAAGCGGAGTTTCCATTTTTGCATGTCCTTTTGAGTTCACCAAAATTTACTCCCAAATCGTCAAACTCGTGCAGAAGAGTTCTGTCGCTGACATTCCATTAAGTCCAGGCAAAGTGAGCTCTTCCTTGACCACAACGCAAACAATTCGCCAGATTGTCAAACACGAAGGTGTGCGCGGCCTCTACTCCGGCTTCAAGTACCACTTCCTTAGAGACTCTTTGTCTTCAGGAATCTACTTTTCCATCTATGAAACCTTGAAATGGGCCAGCAATACGGTTCTCTTTCCTGGTTCTCAAGAAACGTCTCAGTTCTCTATCTTGTTGGCTGGAGGTGCATCGGGAATGCTTTGCTGGGCCCTTATATTCCCGCTCGATACCACGAAGTCTCTTGTACAAAAGGACGCTGTTACCAATATCCTTCGTAAAGATCATGGTTTGGAGCCACTACCGCCTAAAAACAGAAGAATTCAAAAGATCACTGTCAAGCTTTATCGTGGCCTTGGTATATCCATGAGTCGTTCATTCATCGTCAACATGATATTTTTCAGTACCTACGAGTATCTCATGGCCCATGTTGCATAGGCACATATATTCATATATTATAGACTGTAAATAGTATACATTTATAGAGTGTAGATATTCAATACTCACTTTCCATCGATAGTTACTGAGTTTTTCAGTTCAGAGAGGCGTATGGTTTTACAAGTATCGTCATTATAATACATTCATTATGAACACTCCCTATTCTTATTATCTTGCTTGAATTTGGACCTGTTAATGATTGTCAGAGTGCTAACAGGCCATGCTAATCTTTTATTCGTCCTTGGAGGACTAAGTTTTCCCCTCCAGTTCAATATTTTCATCTTTGTTCTCAGGTGCTTTCTCCCTTTCTTCACGCTGCGCTACTCGCCGAGACCGTCTTCTTGGTGCTATTACCTCTTCCTCCGTGGATATTATTTCTTGAAGTGAACGTTTGAGGGGAGATTTCGACCTGGTTCGAAACGCAGGATAGTCCTCATCCGGTTTTATGGCAGTGTCAATGAGCCTTGGTACATTCTGTCTTTTCATTCCACGCTTGGGAATACGCAACTTGGGTTCCTCGGGTATAGATTCCAGTGCTTCAGGCCTACCGTATGTATGGCCGTTGCGCAAGGAATGACTAGGCTGCAACATCTGTTCAGAGATATCCAACCCTTGTAACATTCTTGGATGCTTTTTCTTAAGTGTTTGAATCGCCTCAACCGGATTGACCGTTTCAAGGTCCTCTTCAGCATCAAAGCGGTTTTTTCTTTCATTAGTTTTGGAGTCTTCCTCGTCGCTGACTTCAGTTTCTGCTTCAGAATCATTGACCTCAATATTGGCGCCTGCGTCTGAGTTGGGGGGTACTTCATTCATCTCAGATTGGATACCAGAAACACTTTCGTCTTCATTTTCACCTTCAGTATGAACTGGAGTTTCGACCAAAAGCTCTGAATCCTGTTCAGTTTCCGTTTCTGACTCAACAGGTGACAAAGTTGGAGGAGTGATTCGAGGCACAGAGATATCTCTAGCTGGATTCGAACTTGTCTTACTCTTCTTTCCGAAAAGGTTTGATACAAACGCACGGAATCTCTTTAATGTTGACCCCTCCTGATGGTTTTGTTCACCTCTGTCAACTTCGTCAAAATGCCTCTTACGTCCAGAGGTCTGTTCATGTTCAGGCTCAATGTCGAGGTCCTCATCTGTGGCCCCAATGGGATAATTCCTTTCATCCTGGGATTCACCAGTCTCTAATCTTGTACCATCGTGATTATTGGTCTCGTCTGCTGAAGTTTGATCATCATTTCTATGAGCATTTTCCGCTTGCTTATCAGACTGCTCTGAATTGCTGACAAGAACCTCTTCTCCATCTGCCTCAATTATGACAGAAGGAAGAGCAACAGCCACCGTTTCTTCGTCATCTGCATTCGAAAGATATTCTTCTGCTTCTAATCTGTCCATAATAACATCTTCTTTGGAAGACACCTCTTCAGGCTCTAAAATAGCGGATGGATAGAGTACTTCTTGAACCTCTGTAACAGTCTCTTCAATCTCAACATAATGGAGACTCTCATCGCCAGCTACTATACCTTGGACAGTAATGCTTGATCCAAGCTCAGCCCTGCCCAAATTGCTTTCACCTGCCTCAGTTTCGAGAATATCTTCGTTACTTTTCACTCGATCTGTAGGTGCATTTTCGACGGCAACTTCGGCTTCACTTTCCCCTTCACTCTGTGAATCATTCCTCATATCTTCTTCCACTGCATACTCCACTTCTTTCTCAACTTCAATCTCGACGTCATTTTTAGTTACGGCTTCGTTTTCTACTGATGGTTCGGGTTCATTTTCGGGCTCTCTCTGCACAGCATCTTCCACGTCATTTTTCAATTCTGATTCCACTTTACTTTCCTTAACAGACTCATCTTCCACCGCTTCAGTTTCAGTTACCACTTCTTTTTCCAAACTGTTTCCACCTTGTATCTCACTATCTTCTTGACTTTGTTCGTCATTTTCCACTTCTAACTCCTCTTCCACCTCAACGACCACTTCACCTTGCTCCCCATTGTCATTATTACTCTCCATTTGCTCGTCCTCAGTAGTATTCGGCACTGGTTCAACCTCATGGATGATTGTGCTACTTTCCAATTGCACATCTTCATCAATTGGGGAAGACTCACGAGCAAAATATTGCTCGCTGCTTAATTTGTCACCAACCAATATTTCAGCGCAATCATCGACATCTTCCTGGGCGGGGCCCTCTTCCATATTTGTTGTAGGAGCGTTATCTGCATCTTCCATTTCTACATCGACTTCAACCGTCTCAGTAATGGAGGCGCTATTCTGCTGGGTATCAACATCTCCTTCTTTATCGTTTTCTTCCTCTTCATCCCATTGAATCTCCTCGACTTCAATTTTTTCAGACTGGGCCCCAAAAGCGTTAGTGTCGGGATGGTATGCGGGCCTAACTTCTTCTGCCTTGGATTCCCCTTTAACATCAATTTCTTCAGACTGAAGCCTGGACGCTTCTTTTTCAAGATTTACGTTGTCAGTTGGTACGTACTCCGAGATCGGGGTTGGTCCTTTATCCTCAGATGGGGATAGTAAAAAGCTGGAACGTTCATTATGCTCGTCAATGTCAGCTGGTTGGGTATTGTCAGAGATTGAAACCAGTTCATTTTCTTCAGATTCAGAGACCAAAATATCGGCTTCTTGATCTACTTCCTGGTCCACGTTGGGTGAAGTCTTCTCCATATCTTCCTCGTCAATTTCTGTTGTTGCATCGATATACGTCTCTTCTGGTCCTGGGGGAACTGCTTCTAGAATTGGTTTCTCGATGTGTACGTCAGAAACATCTTCAATACCGGCAGATTCTTCAGCTTTCTCGATACCTTGCGACATCTCAATCTGGTGTTCTACAGAATCGAGAACTGCCTGAATTTCATTGTTCTGGGTAGCCTCCATCTCAGAATCGTGTTGGTTCGTCTGGCTTGATTCGATCGCTTGCTGAATTGCACTTGCCATTTCGTTGTCTACGTTTGGACTGTGTGAGCCCAGCAGTCCTGAAATACGAGAAAGTTCCTCTTCCATAGCAGATACAACATTCAACTTGATGTTGAAACGCTTTTCGGTTTGCTTGAGCTGGTTTAAAACTTCTTCTGGCTCATGTTCCAGAAGAGTGCGGAAGATTGGCGGTGGAGGCGAATTGCTTTCATCTTCGGACTCAGACTCTATAGCTGTGTTTTCCTGGTGTTCTTCCGTGACAGTATTTTTTTGGAGATGGCCATTTGTGCCAGTCTCAATTCCACCCTCGTCATTATGTTTGATAGCAATACCCGACTCAGGTTCAAGGGTGTCGTCGTTGGGTACATTATGGGTGGTCATATACGAAGCAATGGACTCCAAGACCGACTTTTCCATGGGAATGTTATCCTGCGGTGATTCTTCGTGGTCTGAGTTCTCAGACTCAACGGAATCAGCATCAGAATCGGAACCAGGATTTGAGCCATGTAGTTCGTCATCAGATTCATCGGCACCAGCGTTAGAGCCAGCAGGCTCATCATTATCGCTTTCTTTTTCCAGAGCGCTCGAAATCTCCTCAACCAGTAATGCCTCGTGACTATCTTGATGAGAATGAGAAGGTAAGTCCACATGGTCATAATCGATACCGGTATCAATGCCATGATGAATATCAGCGTGGTTATACTCAGATTCAAAGTAATTGTTCAAATCGTGGCTTGGATGTGCTGGATGTTCATACCTTTCTTGGTCGTGGGGATTATGCAGAAAGTTGACGTCGATAACATCAGAATGGAAAACTGGGTTTTGTGTGTCTTGATACTCTTCTCCGACTTGGTGGTATTCATGTTCGGCGTGGGTAGTTGCTGGCTGCTGTTCGACTTCATCTGAATCGTTCGCAGAAACTGAGACTTGGTCACTTTCGTCTTGCTCACTTTCCACTCCCATTTCACTTTGGTTTTCGTTTCCGCTTTCAATTTCAATTTCGCTTTCATTTTCATTTTCATTTTCGTTTTCGCTTTCAATTTCGCTTTCGTTTTCGTTCTCACCTGCACTTTCACTTTCCACTTCGTTTTCGCTCTCAGGCTCAATGTGTGCCGGGCCAGTCATATACTTTCGATCGTCCATTAGTCGTGGTTTGGAGTATGACGGCTGTGGAGTAAACTTGTCAAAACGCACATCCTCTTCTGATTCCACATCTAACCCAAGTCCTTCTTCATCTCGGCTTTCTTCTTCATTTCCTTCTTGGTTTTCTCCTTGGTCTTGTTCCTCTGGCACTTCCTCTTCACTCTCGATAATTTCAATGATATCAGAGTCGTCAGAAACCTCGTTTCCTTCGTTCTCCGACTCATTCGGGGACAGTTCCTGGGAATTACCAGATTCTTCAACACTCGAGTGGCTCTCGTGAATCTTCGTCTGGTTTGCTTCTGTGGCTAATTCAACTTCAGAATCCACTGAATTATTCTGTACAATTTGACCAAGTTTTTGGAACGATTGCTCAAACACAGCATACCGGTACTTATCCTTGGCCCTCTCGCGCTCATGTTCCACGTTGAATTGCTCCAACTCGTTGTTTTGGTGCCGAAGCGTATCTTTTACTCTTGACTCTAGACTGTCAATCCAAGAAACTAACTCATCAGGATTTGATTTTTTCACCAATGGCAAGGATATTTCTGCCTGGGAGGCATTGGGAGTTGACTGTGACTGCTTTGAAATCGATTTCTCATCGAGAAGAAGCCGTTTCGTGCTAAATGGCGATGGAAACATGGGAGCCATCTCTCGAGACAATCGTCAAGATGGGATTATGGGCTGGTTACGTAAGCGGCAATAATACCGGCTGCAAAAAGAGGAAGAAGGTAGGTAAAAAAGGAGTAAAGAAAAAAAGTATTCGCTTGGAGGGAATTGGGGATTTTGAGCACTTTTCGTTTTTCTTTCGTTTTTTCTGATGAAAGTGTACCCACACGGAGTAATCATTTACCGATGATTATCGGAGGTATTATGCGGATTTGGGTTTCGGTGCGGAAGCCGCACGTTTATCAAGAGGATCAGGCCAGGAACCCTTGGGATAAACACAACGGAGCTATAGAATAGACAGATGGACTAGACCGATGGACTATATCAATGAGGGTAGACCAATCGACCGTAGACCAATAGAAATACACAATTGTACATCAGCAGATTTTAATGTACATAGTATACACTATGACTACTTATAAGTCTATCACTTTGTTAATTGTACCAGTTCGTCTATTATTGCTCCAATTAATCATACCAGTTCGGAGACATTTCCTCGCAATTTACGAGATTCTCCTGCCCCTTCCCGAAGTCCATGCTACCTCCAACCACCACATGTAAGCTGATCGCAGGTACATCTATTATTGGCATCACGTGTGCGTGGTTCTGGCCCGCGAACAATATCCAATATCCCACCCCCAAATCCCCAGGGCACAGAATCTGAAACACCAGGCATGAATAACCGCCCGGTGACAACTATTGACGCAAAACGTTCTTCACCTCACGTACATGACGGCGTACAGTGGGGCTGGAGCTTTCTGGATTTGGCTGGTGTGTTTACATCGGTTTTAAGTGACTTGCAGGCCGGGGCCGCGGCTGGCTCAATAGGGAATTTCGCATGCATGATTTTCTGCATGCACCATATTATATTACTATTGTTCTCCTTCTCTCTACATAGAATCCGGGTGCAGATCCGATAGGAAGGAGACGCAAATTTAGAGTGGCAATAACAATCTACAAAAGTGACGCATTAGCCACAAAAACAACATTCCCTTGGCGTGTACCAGCCTCCAAAAAACAATGGGAAAGGTTGAATTCGTTCCTGCGAGCGGCTGTGGGCCCAAGCAGAAAAATCTTCTGCGCGCATAAGCTTGCATATGAGTCCCCATTCGGCATATTAACCACCACCACGAAACCCCTAGCAATCTAAAATAACGCCGTGATCAACGTGGATTATCCAGGGTGATCGTAGCCGTAGTTCCACTAAAACTTTTTTTAAGTTTAAGTCTCACCTCATCCCGATCTGTACCAACGCGCTAGTTGGCTTAAAGTTTAATTGAGAAAATTTCAGGTTTCCCTCGCCGTTATAGAACATTTGAAAATCCATTTTGGTAAAATTGTCGGGGAGGTGTTGACGTGATTTTTGCTCAATTCTTTCACTTTTTCCTCCTCATTTGTGTCCTGGTGTGTGTCGCTGGTGCACTGACCACTGATACATCACACATGCGCTCGCCGTTCTTTTGAAGTACCGTTCTTCACCTCAAGTGGTCATCCCATCCACGAGCCGCAGATGCACGATGCCAAAAATGCGCCTAATGGGCCCAAAAGAAATTGCTCCTGCTGGCTGCTGTACCGTAGTATAAATAGCACCCCTGGTGCCCGTCGGCCGCAAAAAATGACTGGTACCGACGCTGCCGAAACTGCAATTAGTGATATTGAAGCCCAAGGCGAATACACCTACAAGGCCAAGGCTCCTCCATCCGCTCCTGTGCCAGCATGGAAGAACCATCTCATTGCCGTTTTGGGTGAGTTTTTTGGTACCTTTATCTTTTTGTGGACGGCGTTCATGATTGCTCAAATTGCCAATCAGGACCCCAATATCCCCACCAAGGGATCCGACCCTCAGCAATTGATCATGATTTCGTTTGGGTTTGGTTTTGGTGTCATGGTGGCCGTGTTCATGTTTTTCAGAGTTTCCGGTGGTAACTTGAACCCGGCCGTCACCTTGACCTTGGTGTTGGCCAGAGCTGTTCCCCCAGTTAGAGGTGCGTTGATGATGGTGTCGCAGATGATTGCTGGTATGGCGGCCGCTGGTGCTGCTTCGGCCATGACCCCGGGCCCAATTGCCTTCACCAATGCTCTTGGTGGTGGCTGCTCCAGATCCAGAGGAGTGTTTATCGAGGCGTTTGGTACCGCCTTGCTCTGTTTGACGGTGTTGTTGATGGCGGTGGAAAAGCACAGAGCCACTTTTATCGCTCCCGTGGCCATCGGCTTGGCATTGTTCTTGGGACACTTGATCTGTGTCTACTATACCGGAGCTGGTTTGAACCCTGCTAGATCATTTGGACCATGTGTGGCTGCCAAGTCGTTCCCCAACTACCACTGGATCTACTGGGTTGGCCCAATTTTGGGATCCGTCATTGCCTTTGGTATCTGGAAGGTGTTTAACATTTTGGACTACCAAACTTGTAACCCTGGCCAAGACGACGACGGTCTTGACCGTCACCACCACGACTAAACGTGCTAATAATCTAATACTTAATTTCTGAATGTAGCTGACACAGCATATTTGAATCTATCGAACTAATTATCGAATTCATTAGTCGGCTCATCTGCACGGTTTCTCTTGAATCTCATTTTTCATTGATTCACGAATTATATAATTAACTATTGAATGTTTATTAATCTCATTCTATAAACGATCTCTCAGCAAATACAGCAAAGCACTAGCTTTCACGTCTTCTGTTGTTCTCTACGGTGCACTTTGAATCTCAGAATTTGGATTAGTTTAATTATTTTCTAAATTCTGAATCGCATTAATCCTGAATCCATCGCTAGGCGCTAAACACCTGCCGCAACGCTTTTAGCCGGCTAATCCGGGCAATGCTAACCATCTCTCGCTCTTGGAGCGTCTTCAACGTCTTCAACTCGCTAGCCAATAACAATGACTCCTCGTTACCTTTCACATCTTCTCGCTCGCATTTCGCCAAAAGTATGCGATGCTCATCTTTAAAATCAACGATGCCCTGGAGTAATTCTGCCATTCCAAACGTCAAACTATTGATGAGAAAGTTGTAGGCTGTTTGCTCCTTGTGTCTGAACAAGAAAAATGTCTTCGATGCTGCTCGATCCGCACTTCGAGGCACTTCTTGGATCTCAACGATGTTCAAGTTGACCATGTTGAAAATTTCATTTCGAAGGGTTTTTTCCTTGAGAAGAACTGCATTTGCCAAAGCTTTTTCGTCGGCCAACTTGAGCGATTTCAAGGCTCGAAGCACTCGGAACGCATTGGCACCAAGAGTGATTTTTATCAACAAGTCGTAATGATGTCTTTTGAGTTCGTCCACGAGAGCAGTGTATGGAATGGTAAAGTTGGATGGGGAGGTTTCGTGCAAAAACGAGATATTGGTGCCGGAGCACAATGCTTTGAGATGGTGGAGAATGAGCGACGACGACTGAGAGTCGTTTTTTTCCAAGTTTTCCACCATGACGTCGAGCGACTCGCCGTCTTCTAATTTGATCTTTTTGGATGCAGCGCCGTTGGTTCCATCCATGGCTCGCTTGGCTGGTTTTAGGAAATTATGCGTGAGAATGGAGCAGCTCAAATCCAAGTCTTGGGGCAACGCTCTGGCGACATCCCGTACCCCAAACGTGATTTTTTTGTCATCAACGAGTTTGTTCTCGATGGAATTTTTGTACGAGTTGACCTCCTCGGGGTCAGCACACCAGCCGGAGATCGACAAGAATTGTGGGTTCAAGTCCGGAGAATTGGCTTCTACCAACTTGAGGGCGGTCTCGTAAACTTTCGCAGTCAAGGTGCCGACTTTGTACTTGGCGAGATGGAAAAGTGCTTCGGTTCGCAAGTGCTTTTCGTACCGGGCGGAATTAAATGAAATGGTGATGTTGGGATTGAGCTTTTTGATGCCGTCTTTTATGGTGAACACCACATTGGGGTCGTCGGCGGTGTGGAAAAGATCGATGATTTTGCGTTTGGTCTGCTCCCTGGCTTCGGTTACTCGCTTTATTTCGCTGGTGGTGTTGGTGCGGGGAATTGACCGGATCGTCTCTTCGTACTTGGCTTCCCAAATGTCCGCTAGAGGGTTGAAGTTGAACGGCTGCAATCTTCGCAACCATTTATCGGAGTACAATCGCATCAAAACTATTTCTCTGTCGTGCCTCTTCTGTCCCTCGAAATTGGTCAAGTAGTCCGCAACCTTTATATGGCCCATTTCCAAGAGATTTTGTATAGTTTCCGCCTCTTCTTCGCCGTACTCGCACCGAATCCAATTGATGATCTCTCCAGACTGCAACAAAATCCAGATTCCTTCTTCATTGAACGAGTAGAGCACCTTCCCCGATCCCTCTTCTCGCCAGTATTGCACACACCGGAGCTGGATAAGCGAAACCAACGTTGTTTTTGCGGTTTTGACTGGAATTCCTGCTTTGGAAGACAACTGCTTCACCGTCATTCGGCCACTAGAAATGAGAATGGATATACATACGGCGGCCACACTGCCTAGGTGCATTCGTGCCACCGTCGTGAAGAGGTAGGACTGCGGAGACTGCACTCGGGCCGTCTTGAGCGCCTCCAAATACGTCATAAAACAGGTAGTAGTCATCGCTCATCGAAATCAACTGAAAAATACGGTGGGTGCACCGGTGCGTCCGAGGTCGATTTGGTTGCGACAGACAAAACTACTGGTCTGTGGTGCGACGGAGATGTCGTTGAAACAGAGTTTGAAAGGTGCCAAGGGCGCCATCGAACGCAATGATCCTCAGGTGGCCCTAGAGTTTGTGGAGGATGCCCTTTACTACGAAAAAAATAACTACTTTGCATATATCTTTCGGGGTAAAGCTTTCCAGCTTTTGGACTCTCCGGAAAAAGCCATTGAAGCGTTTAAAAAAGCCACCACTTTGGAGCCCGACAACGTCTTGGGATGGAAAGGCTACTTTCAGTCTGTTTGCTCGCGAGATAACTACGAAGATTTCTTCACAATTTTCACAAAACTCGTGAAACTTCAACACGACCAAGGTCTAAGTTTCGCAGATACCATAAAAGATGGTCACAACTACCTCAATCGCCACAGATACAAGCAGAATGAGCCGTTGTACGTGCTCTATTTGAAAAACGTGCTTCCAGGAACTACGTTGGGAGAATTGGCTCCGGGTTCCTTTGGTGATGCAGACTCCAACTTCTGCAAACTTATAGATATTTTGTCTCGATCCGAGGCAGAAACCATAGACCGCTTGATACTGAAGGAGAAGCTCAAGCTCCCACGCACGTTGACCCAGGAAAACCGGGCTTATCTTGACTCAATTGCTTGGTCGATCTGTAAAGACTCCGAATTGGGGCCGTTGTTCGACAAGTTTATGGATTATTGCCGAGACGATGACTTGCGGCTGCGGTACGAGGAGTTGCGGTTGAAGCACAAGTACAGCGTTCTTCGAGTTGCGCCTCAAAAGGATGCTCTTTTTGCGGAAATCAAGCAGGCAGTAGACGACATGGTTCTCGTGAGAACCCAAAGTCTTTTCTGCTGGAAGCTCTATTTCGACTGGTCCGATGTGCCTGTTTTGGCCGCTTTGGACAAGGCTAATCTCTCGCACTTTCTCCGGCACTTTCTGTCCGATGGACTAGCCAAGGTCCTCTATGCATATTTGATGAGCGACATCTCGCCCTGGGACGCCCAGAAGGACTTTCCTGAACTTTTCAAGGCGAAGTCCGGAGAAAACGTCGATGAGAAATTGGACGAAATTGTCGATGAAAAACTCGAAGAAGGAGCTAACGAAGTAGACGACCACGTTTCTCTGCTGAAACTACCACCTTCGGAGGTTCTCTCTCTCATGCTTAACGGGTACGTCAACTGCTCCGATTCTGTTCTCGCCAACCGCATCATTTGCAACTACTACATTCACATCCGCGAGTACCCAGAGGGCTCCAAGCGATGTCGGGAAGCGATAAAGCTACTAGCAGACACCCAGCGGACTGTGGGTGCCCAATTGGTTCATACCAGAGAGGATATTCTCTGTTCGCTAGCCACCATCTACACATATTACGAAGCACCCAAGAACTATAGCCGCGCGCTCCAGCTCTACGACAAGATCTTGGAGACCAGTCCCCAGCATGTCAAATCGTTCATTGGAAAAGGGTTGATTTTGCTCGAAAAGGGAGAGCTTTCGGAAGCGTTGAGTCTTCTTGAAAATGTCAAGAATAGCAATCCCGACAATATCGATGCATCGGTGGAGTACTATTGGTGCTTGATAAAGTTAGGACGGTTTCAAGAGGGAAGAGCAGGCTTGGAAACCGCTCTTACAAAAGTCAGTGGACAAGATGTTCTCAGTGGAGAGACCCGAGCTGTGATCCACTGGAGAATAGCAAAGAGTTTAATTGACGAGCAGCCACAGGATGGCACTCGCATTCAAAGTTCACATCAGCATCTCTTGACTTCTCTCAAAGACGCCAAGAACTATGCTCCCACATATACGCTTCTTGGGTACTTGTACGAGGAGCATTTCGACGATCATGTTCGAGGTCAGAAATGTTTCTACAAAGCGTTTGAGCTTGACGTTGCTGAGATTACGTCTGCCAAATACTTGGTTACAGATCTCACCGACAAGAACCAGTGGAGTCTCGCCGAGATCTTGTGTAAGCGTATAATTGACACCGAGCGGTCGAGAAGAATGCTTTTCAGTAACTCGTACGAGGACCCAGACAAGTCGTGGCCATACAGAGTATTGGGGTGTTCCGCTTTGAATAACCAGGAAGATGCAAGTGCCATTGAATGGTTTCAGACTGCCCTCAGAATGACAGCCATGGACATCGAGTGCTGGATAGGGTTGGGCGAAGCATACTATAATTGTGGACGGTATGATGCTGCCGCCAAAGTGTTTCGCCGTGCGCTAGAAATGGACGAGTCGAGGTGGGTTGTCCACTATATGCTAGGGTTGGTGATGTGTGAAATGGGCGAGTTTGGCGAAGGATTGGAAAGGTTGAATCGGGCAGAGGATCTCAGCGCAAACGAGGAGTGTGTGCTCAATGCCATCTATGAGTCGGAAATAGAATATGCTCAGAGGTTGATTGGCGGAGGGTTTTTTGGGCAGTCGATCGAGGCCACTCTTCGAGGCTTGAAAACCATCAAAAAGGCGGTTGCGCTCAATGCCAAGTCGTCTAAATTGTGGAAAGCGATGGGCGATGCGTTCCGGTCGTTTTTGGTGGTTCAAGAGAGAACAGATCAGTTTCCGTTCCACGATGTGTATCTGATTTTGGAGGAGCACAAGGACCTTCTTTGCGGCACCTCAGAAACCCACAACTGTGGCCAGTACTTGAGCGTTGCCAAGGCCCTGTATGAGGATAATGAGATTGTCTCAGCCATATCCTATCTTCTCATTGCTTCTGCGTGCGGGGGACTTGCAATCCTCCCCAAGAGCGCCGCCAGAGCGTTGCGTTCTGTGGCATATTTTAACCTTGGGGTCGCCTACTTGGAGGCCAAGACGTTCAACTCCAACAGCGAGTGCACAAAAAATGCCATTCACGTTCTCAAGAGAGCCGTCAAACTCGAGTCGCACAATGCAACGTACTGGGTTGCACTTGGAAACGCCTATGCCGATTCCAATCCTCAGCTAGCCCAGCACTGCTACATCAAAGCGTCGTCGCTTGACAATCGAGATGCCGAAGTGTGGATCAATTTGGCGGCGCTCTACTTGCGCCATGGCGACGCCGAGTTGGCACAAGTTGCCTTTGTCCGAGCCCAGTCGATGTCTCCCCAGCAGTCCAAATCGTGGTTGGGGAATGCCTTGAGTGCCCACATCTTGAACGATAATGTGAAAGCGTCGTCGTTGTTCACCCATGCCTACGTTGTTGCAAACGGAAGAATCCCGTTGGCCCAGCTCATGTACGGGTTGTCGGTGGTGCAGAAGAGAGTCACGGTGCCCGGCAGCAGCCCCCAGGATATCGAGGCGGCTCAGGAGATAAGTGTGGCTAATTTTGCCATGATGAAGTACCTCAAGTTTTTGCCGAACGATATCTTGGGTCTTGAGCTAGCGTTGGTTATCAGCGAGCGGTGCCAGAACTTTGACTTTGGAGTCGAGGTGGGAACCAAGCTCTGCCACATCTACGAAAAGCTCTACGAACGGAACGAGGATGAGACCAGTCTAGCCAAATACGCCGACACCACGGCCCACGTAGCACGGTTGTATCTCGGCAAGGAGGACTATGACCAAGCACTCGAGCTGGCAAAGTTGGCACTCGAGCTTGGCGCTGCCGCTCAAACGATGAACCCGGCCACCAAGCTCTCGTGCCACGTCGTCACTGGCCTCTGCTACTTCTTCCAGGACAAATTTCCTGAGGCCATCAGCGAGCTCAAAATCGTCCTCGACAACCACGGCGAATCGAAGCGAATCACAACGTTGACGGCTCAGGTGTTGTACGCCTACGGCACCGAGGACACCAAGCAGGCTGCGCTCGACCAGCTTTTCACACACATCGAGCACCACGGCTCGTCGTTGCTAGTGGTTCTTACTCTCGGAGCGTTGGCGATTTCGGAGAACTTTGCCGAGTACTTTGAGCCGATCAAAGAAGAGCTCGAGGCGCTTCCGCTCGACGAGGTGGTGGCAGACTCGTTCCGGTCCATCCCACGGCTCCTCTCTGCCATCAACACCCGTCTAGGCTCCGTCTCGGCCCAAATGGTGTGGAGAAACGCTGCTATGCTCTTTCCTCACGATTTCCATGTGTGGATGCGACTCAACAGTTCCATGGCCCTCGCAGTAGCTGGGTTGCGAGAAACCAAAGTGACGGCCCGAGAGCTCGCTGACGCCCACAGAAGCACCAACACGTTGCGCCACATGCAAAGAGCCGTTGTGCTAGACCCGTCCAAGTGGACCCTCCTCCAGGTGTAGCGCCGGTGGTCACGTGCTCTCAGTCACGTGCGCGTCCTACCCCATAGCGGTTCCCCAATCCGCGCACCCTCCAAGATAAGCTACCATTAGTCACTTCTAGTAGATGAGTAACCGCGATTAAAGGGTAATATACGGTCATACAGAGGTTCTACAGCGGTTCTTTCTGGAAGTGTATAGCAGTGTATCTTGCATAGCCACAAAAAAGCGAAAAGTCATCCTTCCCGCGTTGGCTCTGACGTTTGTGTTGTGGCGTATATCGATCGAACATGGAGAAAACCAGACAAAAGCTCACCCAGGTGACGGTCAACTTCTTCTTGAAGACGTCCCACATGATTCTCCAGGCCCGGAGCTTGGACGAGGATGGGAAGGGAAAACTCAACAAATGGTTCAATTTGCACACGTTCAACTCGGACGACTTGCGCCAGGAATTGCGGCTCTGGCGGTCCACCATCGACTTGGCGGCCATCCCGCCCATGATAGTAGAGACATATTTGGATTTGGGCGACCTTCCGCACGGACATACCCTTGCACTCAAGGACGAACATGGCAACTTGTGGCCGGTTACTAAAGGCGGCTCCAAAAAGACAGAAGTGGTGTTGGAGCGGTGGCTCGTGGAGTTTGATCTCAACGAGTTTGGTACCATAGAGGAGCTTCCGTACATCTACAAGCAGGCGATCATTCTTTGCCGGAGCATCTACACCATTCTTCGCATTATGCCGGCAGCGCAGCTTCGGGGCCAGCTGCCCCACTATGTGCTAGCGAACAAGATTGTCGACGGGAGCAAGCCCATCAGCCTGAAGGGCCGAATTGGCCTTTCCAAGACCATAATACCGCACCAGATGCTCACCGACACCCATGTTCGGCACCGCGCTTTTCTGCCGATTGAGACGCTGTTGGGGACGCTCAAGGTGAGCGTGGCGTACCGCAGCCACTGTGAGTTCACGGAGATGGCCGAGTGGGACCGGGAGCGAGAGAGGACAGAAAAGCCAGAAGAGCCAGAAGGGGAAGAAAAGCCAGAAGAGCCAGACGGGGATGAAAAGCCAGAAAAGCCAGAAAGGGAGGACGTGGCCAGCGTAGACAGCATTCCGTATCTGGAGAAGCCTCAGCTCAAGCCCGAGTTCAAGCCCGAGTTCAAGCCGCTCGAAGCCGTCAAGCTCGAAAGCTCCGACTTCAGGCCGGATCTCCACGAAGGCACGTCGCCGCTCTCGCTTTCGGGCTCGCCCAGCTCGCCGCCCAGAGACGACAAGAAGCGGCCGTCCATCCAGCCGTTCCGGGTGGGCTCGATAGGAAACCTGCCGCCGCCCGCCAGCTCGTCGCTCGAGCGCCGCATCTCCATCACCAGCAACAAGTCCACGTCGAACGCATCATTGGCGGCGGTTTTGCGCAACCCTCGAAGCAGCTTTTCCATTCCCATAGCCGGTTCCATCGGCACCGGGGCGCCGGCCGCAGGCGGGTTTCCTCGCTCGGTGTCGCTGTCCCACGGCTACGGCTACGACGACTCCGACAGTGCTGCCAATACCCCGAGGTTTCTGTCGTCGTTCGGGTCCCGCGCTAGTCGAAGATTCTCCAACACTTCGGCCAGACACGGCAGCTTGCACGACACCACTTCGCCGCTTGGAACCAGCGCCGGGCTGGCCACCCTGGTGCCGTTGAGCGGCCTTTACATCGACGACGATATCAGCGATTTCGTCAGGATGATCGACTCGAAGCAGGACCTCCGGTTTGGCCACGATAGCGCCGGACTGGGGTCCCAGCTGGGGTCGCAGTACGAGGCGCTCAACCGGTTCCACCAACTCAAGAGCCAGCACCAGCAGCTTGGGGACAGCGTCAACGCCAGCGTCATGATGCACCGCAAGTCTTCGTCTCCACCGGGATCTTACGAGTCCCACATTCCGTCGGTCCACTCGAGACTCCGCCAGTCCTCTGAGCCGGACCCAGCTCCTCCCGCGGCGCCCGACCCCGGCCCGCTAATCAAACCAGCCTCGAAAATGGTGTCCTCGCCGGTAATCTCGACCACTTCGACCCAGGCAATGTCGCAGACAGCAGCGGCTCGGGGCCACGAGGTGGTGGGCTTGGCGACCACCCCGTCGGTTTACCGCAAGCAGCCTCACTACGAGAATGTGTTTGACGACGACGAAGAAGAAGAAGATCATGGGTACTTCAAGGCGAAAGCCCGCAGCAAGTCGCTCAGTCGCAGCCACTTTGACGACGACGACGATCTCTTGTTCACCATGAGCGACACCAACCTCGCCAAACACTAATTGCATACGAATACATATATTGGGCCGGAGTGTAGAAGGACGTGCGGTTGAGCGCTGTAGTATGGAGCGAATGGCATTGAGTGATTTCAGCATTGAGAGATTGTAGCATTGAGCGATTGCAGCGAATCGATCTCTGCTATCATTGCATCGCCTTGCAGCGACGCACTTGCAGCTACCCCGGACTTCCTGCACACGCCGCAGTCACCGAGGTCCTATCAAGATGCGAATAATACATGGCCATGTCACGGCAAATACGGATCTATACCGCTCCGTGGCTCTCGTTTCGTCCCCAGAGACTGTTGCATGGCTCCTTGCGGTGCCTCAAAACCCCATTGGAAGAATATAACCACCGGGTCGAAACGAAAAAATTGCGGGACGATGCCTACCAGCGCAAAATCATCACCAATCTCTCCAAGTTGCACGAGAGATTGTCGACCTATACGCCTCCCACGGTGGAGATACCGTCCATACTGTCGTTGAAGCCGAAAATTGGCGTCTCTGGAGCGTTCCGGAGCTTTTTCGGCAAGCTCACATCGTCTGCCCCAAATGCGATTTCCACCGATGAGAACGTTGTCAAGGGCATATACTTGTATGGCGACGTAGGCTGCGGCAAGACCATGCTCATGGACCTTTTCTACTCAACAATTCCTCCGCATCTTGCCAAAAAGAGGTTTCATTTCCACCAGTTTATGCAGCACTTGCACAAACGGTCGCACGAGCTCAAGACGAAATACCATGCTGATTTGGACGTGATTCCCATCTTGGCGTCGGAAATCGCCCGCGAGGCGACGGTGCTCTGCTTCGACGAGTTTCAGGTCACAGATGTGGCCGACGCCATGCTTTTGCGTAGACTTTTGCTGATGCTCATCAGCCCGCAATATGGAGTGGTTCTCTTTGCTACCTCCAACAGGGCCCCCGATGATCTCTATTTGAACGGAATACAACGGGTGTCGTTCATTCCGTGCATCCAGCAGATCAAGCGACAAACGGTGGTGATTTATTTGAACTCTCCAACAGACTACAGAAAGATCCCCCGACCAGTGTCTCTGGTGTACTACTACCCGAAACCAGGAGTCAAATACATGTCCAAGGCCAACCAGAAGAAGTGCAAGGAGCACATCGAGCAGTGGTACGAATACTTCAACAAAGAGAACGAAAATAAGCTGCCAGTTATCAACGACACCCTCGAGGTGTGGGGCCGCAAACTCGTTGTTCCCATCAGCTCCCGGCCCTATGTGGCTCAATTCACCTTCCACGAGCTCTGCGGCAGCCCGTTGGCCGCGGGCGACTACCTTTCCTTGGCCAACTCTTACCAGTCTTTCATTGTAACTGACATTCCATATTTGAGCATCGATGTTCGAGATAACGTGCGACGGTTCATCACCTTTCTAGATGCCGTGTACGATGCCCGAGGCCGGCTCGCCGTCACCGCAGCAGCTGCGTTCAAGGACCTTTTCGTGGAACCCGAAGACTTGGCCAAAGACAATTATCTGCTCTACAAGAGACAACAAGATATCGGAGGAGAAGAGACGTTTGAAAACGACGAGCTTGTAGTCAAGCACGGGTTTGACAAAAGCGTGGCCAAAAAGGCTGCGATGTTTGCCAACGACGAGGAGAAATTTGCCTTTGCCAGGGCATTATCCCGGCTTTCCCAGATGAGCACCACCGACTGGCTCGACCAGGGAACCGAGCGATAAAAATAGATTGCGGCTCACGATTGATTTTGAAAAAGTTTGCAAGGTACCATTGACTCGGTTTCCGCAATACACTCAGTTCGCTCAATTGGCTCAACTGACTCGTTTGCTGCTACATCCGAGTCCATCCCGCCCGGTTATCGCCCCACCATTGTTCGTGGTTTCTCTCGTTACGAGCCCAAGCGTTTCGTGTGTCCTGCACACAGCCCCTGGCGTTGCTTCATAACAAATTGCACAATACAAATATATACACTAATCCGTAGCGCTTAACTTGATTTTGTCCTGTTTGGGTGTGCTAATTGGTGAATGAGCATATCTGTGCCCCGGTAATTCACATCCAGTCCCTTCACTCGCTATAGAGGACTCGAGCCTTCGTTTTTTCAAAATCTATCCTCGCCCA
This sequence comes from Meyerozyma sp. JA9, assembly GCA_003676015.1. Taxonomy (NCBI): domain Eukaryota; kingdom Fungi; phylum Ascomycota; class Pichiomycetes; order Serinales; family Debaryomycetaceae; genus Meyerozyma; species Meyerozyma sp. JA9. The sequence continues at coordinate 237,911 of NSDU01000025.1, read as the reverse complement.
CTTTTTTACCTGCCGTTAAATCCGCCCACTTTGCTATGTCTCGACGCATAGACAACTACTATGATATAACCCTATCCAGCGAGACGTCCGGAGCACTCGCCAGCAAGAAAAAATATCCCAACAACTACGTTCCTCGCAGAGTAGCAAGCAGTGCTTCGCTTACGGCCGACTCGAAACGTCCCGGAGACTATTTTATTCAGAAACTCAGCAATAGTTCCATCAACTTGTCGTCGCCTGCCGCCCAGAAAGGTGCCCCTCGTCCGTTTTCGGGAGACTCCATAGTGTCTCTTCCGTCTTCTTACTCGGATGAAGTGTCGCTGCTGGGGTCGTCTCAATTCGACGGCCAGGATTCCCGGCTCAGTTCGATGACCAGTCACTCGTTCACATCGCCAGCAGACTCGCCCGTGGTCAACAGTAGCCAATTTGCTCGTGCTGACGACAAGTTCCACGACAAGTCCCACGACAGCTCCAAGTCGCACAACGACCTGTTCCGCAACGACGAGGATCTTGCTTCCTCGGTCTCCACCATTACCCTCAAGAACACAGGTGCCCCATACAACAACTCGTTGGAGTCCACTTCCTCGTTGACGTCCGCACCACCCCACCCGGCACAGCTTTCAAAGACAAAGGTCAAGGCTTCTTCCACTTCCAACATCTTGCGCCGTGCCCCCTCGGTGTCGTCCACCTCGTCGCTTTCCCTTCATAGAACCAAGTCCAAGTACTCGGACCCGAAAGAGGCGCGGGAGCGGCAACAGCGCCGGAAGAAGATGTACGAAGAAAACGAGAACGACGACGAAATACTATCGAATGATCTAGACTTGTTTTTCAACGTTCCTGTCATCAAGAACCACGCCGATATTTATCGCAAACCGTCGTTCTCCACTCAAAACAAGAACGTGAAAATCTCCCGTGAAGACCTAATCTCGAACAAAGACGACAATTACGGCTCACTCCACCGCTCTGTGTCCATGAAGCCGACTCCTCTTCCTCCAAATCTTACCTCGTTTAGCACCTCGAGCTTCAGTTCCACTTCTGATTTGCCAAACACATCCTTGAACTCCACTGCCATCGCAGAACATAGCATAGAGGAGGAGGATGAGTCGAGAGAAGAGAGTACTTTTTCGGTATCCATGGACAGCGACATGGCTATCACCCAGAATATCTCTGAGTATTACAACGACCGATCCGAGTCCTTTTTGCAAAGTGCCCGAAACGATCGAGACAATGAAGTGATGTATAAGCTTCCGCAGTATGTCAAATCGCAATCTTCCATCGAAGACCTTCGTCTCTTCTCTCCGGAAAAGCTTGTTCTAGTTGATCAGAGTCGTCCCATCCATCTCCCGCCCAAAGCAGAACATGACAAGAGCAAACATGCCAGAGAGTTCCAGAAAGTTTTGTCCAACCTTGAAATCACTAGCAAGTCCACATTCGACTCCCGAAAAAAGCTCAGTGAATCGATGATTATGCACAACCTGCACTGGCTCAAATTGATCTTGAGTATATCCGATGAAAAAGATTTGAAGAGGAAATTCAACGACGACAAAAATGCCATCAGAAGACTCAACTGGGACTCGGTGTGTCCTGACCAATGTAAGTTTCAGTACTTGATGAAGGTGTTGTCGTACGATTCTGCAAAGATGGTGGAATCTTTGTCATCTGGCTTTGCGGTAGCACAAGAAAAGGTAAGCAACCTTTCACCTTCGATGAAGGCAACCAAGACGTACGAGTTCACCGACATTATGAACTCTGTTTTGCGGAAACCGTTGTATGAATCTATCATGAAAGAATTGAGCAAAGATGACGTTGCTCTCTTCCGTGAAAACTACATGAAATTGCTTTTTGCATTTTCCCTCAGTGAGGACGAAGACAATCTCCGCCGGCAGGACGAACTACTTCTCATCCCCGTGTTTCTTATCGTGTTCCAGGACTCCGAGTCTTTGCAAAACATATACACCTTGATCAAGTTGATTGATCGGAAAGTATTCAACCGGTTGTTTTTCCGTCAATTGGGTGATGTGCTTGGAAAGTGGTCTACTCGCTCATTCTCGTCTTCCAGTCAACTATACAGGTTTCTCCGTAAATTCCACGATGCTGGTGAGTTTGCAGACTTGAGTGCTTCTGCATTCTGCGAGATGTTGACTCATATGAACGACAAGCTTCCACTCAGCAAGTCGGCACCCTCCACTCCCATCGTTGCACAATCAGGGTTCAATTTTGATGTTAGGCCTGCGGCTAATTTTGCACCAAAAACGAATTCCATTGATGGCGGCGAGGTTCGCATCGATGCTTCCTTGTGCATGAACTCTGCTGCGTTCAGCTTGGTGTTCAAGCTCATTCAGCTCGTTGTAACATACTCATTTGCAACCAAGACGCAAAGCAAGAATAATTTGAACGTTATTCAGAGTTTCTTGATGGTGATATTCAAGTACTATCATATCAACTGGAATGACTACCGTGAGCTCATTCGTTGCAACAAGAGTATCCGCATCAACAATACCGCTGACGCCACGACAAACTTGGATTCTTTCACCAGCAAATGGGTAGAAACCTTCAAGGTGCTTTAGCCCGTTAATAGTCGCTGAAATGTGGTTACTTTGCTATACTTCTATTATTGTAATCTTAGGCATTTTATCAACCACAAATATTTAACCTTTTTCACATATCCATGTCTATATCTATGGTATCTGGGTTGTTGGTCTCTTCTTCTCGGGGCCGCTTTTTGTTCTCTTTGACAAACCCCATTGGATTGATACCCGCTTTGAGCTGTTCTTCAGCCTCCGAAGACTCCTTGACCGTTCTTCGAAACTGCAACATGTCCTTGAAAGTTGTTTCATTTCCATTCTTCAATTCAAATTGCTCCCATTCGTCCCAAGCTTTCACCAAAGTGGGAAGCTCAGGATGGCCGAGATTGCAAACGTATCTGAAAAGAGCTCGTGTTCGAGTTGTCTCACCAAGAGACGACTCGTATTTGATGAATCGTAGCGTGAAAGTGACAATATGTGATAACTTTAAATGCTTATCCTGCAAGCACTTTTCGTAAGTTTCTCTTGCTAAAGACTTGTCGCCAATAATTTCCACTCTCGCTAGAACGATATTGTACAATGCAACTTTATCTTCAAGTAAATCGCTTGCCAAGACCTTTCTATCGGTAAGTTCTTTTGTATCTAAGGCTTTTGATATTTTCAGTATACCGTCTTTTAGCACTTTGACAGACTTTAGATCCAACCCGTTTTCATGTTCAAACTGAGAGTACAATAGTACAAGCGGCTTGCAAAGATCAGCCGGGCACCCGTCGTCTTTTGCAATTGCAGAACCATAGATAGCTTTTTCAAATAGTTCTCTGGTGCGTTCTTTGCTCACCTGTCGTTTGTATAGTTTAGACAAGTACACATTCCATATTTCAAATCTTACTCGAGAGTCCTTGAATACTTGAAGGCCCTTTTCGTATACCGTATAGGAGCGCTCATAAAACTTGAGATCTTCGTAGAAAGACGCAAAATTCACTATGGTCAACGGTGTCGCTATTTTGAGCTCGATGACACGATTGTAGCCAATTTCCACGTCGTTTATAGCCTTTTTGCTACCTTCAGGGTTTTCGTAGTCTATGCTTGACTCGAGGAGATCGAGGTAGTAGGACCACAACTTGATAGATTTAACTAGTCGTTCGGATAGAGGAATACTGGCGTCATGATAATCCACTGTATCCGGGTGTTCAATCGCCCTCTCCAAGGCAGCCTGGAGAATAGCTACCGACTTCTCAAAGTCCTTTTCGAGCCAGAGCTTGGACCACTCTATGTAGATTTCGGCCAAGTCGTCGGGGCTTTTGAATTTGGTTTTCACGGCCTTTGCAAATATGAAGTCGGCGGTATTGTAGTCTTTGTGAGACGAGTACACCTGGGCGTAGTCACTCCAAAGTCGTGGTAGAGTATGCTCGGAGCTTTTCAGAAGGCTGTATGCTTTCAAAGGGTTGATCTGGGTGAGTGCTGTGGCATAGGTGGTTAGTACAGAATTTGTATCATTTTTTTCCTTGAAAATGGAAACACGGCTAAACCAGTTGTCAATGTTGTTTTCATCCTGGCGCAAGAACATGTCGTTGAGAAGAAGAGAGCGCTGGTCGAGTAGCTTTTCGTATTTTTGAAGGTGGTCGTCCACCTCTGGGTCGTCTTCTGCCAAGTCCAGCAAGAAGTCTTCTTCAAATGAAGTATACGAGTCGTATATCAACGCAAAGTCTTCGGCGGTGGCACATTGTCGAAGCCCTTGGTCAAAGTACGAGCGAGCCTTGTCGTTATCTTTGCGCTTAACGAAGTATTGTGCGACTTTGCAGTTAATTTTTCCTGCCTCGTCGGGGTACTTTGGTATCGTGGCCCTTGCCAAGTCCTCAATGAGCTTGTCTGTTTCTGGAACGGCTGCAAATTGTAGAAGAAGGTCGAGATATTGGAGGAAAAAATGGAATGGAGAAGTGGCCAAAGCAGACGAAAGTTGGGGTTGATTTAGAATTTGCGTGAGGATTTCCAGCGACGTCTCTATGTCTCCGTACTCAGCAAGCTTGAACACCACAGACTCTAGCGAAGGCAAGACGGTAGAGTCGTCACCGTGGGCAAGTTCCTCAGGAGTTGCATAGCATAGTAATTTGCGATAGATGTTGGCGCCCGTAACACCGCCAGCACTTTGCGCAAACTCAAGGTAGGTGGGCCAGATCTTGGCATGGTCCTCTATCGGGATCCGAAATAAACACTCGTTGAAGCTTCGTCGTATCAAGGATATTTCGAATGGCTGGGTATGGAGAAGGTAGACGAGGTACCTGAGCCACCAGGAAACATCGTTTTGGAAGTGGAGGAGCAGCTTTTGAAACACCCGGTTAACCTGTGTTGTTGTGGCTTCTGGTTTGGGCCTCGCGAGCTCTTTTTGGCATGTTTCCAAGTACAAAGACCAAAACTCATCACTGTCGGGAAACTGGCGAACTGCTCTTTCAAGCACAAATACCCTATTTTTGAAGCTGGCGCTTCGCTTCGCACGATAGTACTTGAGCCAGGAGTCGGGATTGTTAGGGTTTTTCAGGAGTTCCACCTCATAAGGCTGGTCTTCTGGTCGTACGAACTCATCTATAGACCACATAACGAAGCAGAGCGATGAGATGCAGGTGGATGCTGGGGTATATGCAGAACCAGAGAACAGGTGAAGAAAACAGATAACGAAAAGAGGAATGGCGGTCAATGAAGGTCAAACAAAGTAATTGAGCAGCAGACAGTTGTCCAAATCGCCTTTACGTCCAAACTATCCTTTCGTCCATCCGTCCTTTTTCTCCTGTCGGTTCTCGTGGTGGTGTCGCACCCAGACACCCGCGACCAAAGTTTCAGGGTGAGAGAAAGTCAAACTCTACATGTCGGGGGCTGGAAATAGGGAACAGGTTTTCCCCACGCGGATGACGCTCGGGGTCATGAAGGGCAAGTTGAAGGGCGCGCAGCAAGGCCATTCGCTCTTGAAGAGAAAATCGGAAGCATTGACGAAAAGATTCAGAGATATAACCCAGAAGATTGACGATGCCAAAAGAAAAATGGGCCGGGTTATGCAGACGGCTGCGTTTTCTCTTGCAGAGGTTCAGTACGCCACGGGCGATAACATTTCGTACCAGGTGCAAGAATCTGTACAGAAGGCTCGGTTCCAAATCCGGGCCAAGCAAGAGAATGTTTCTGGAGTGTTTTTGCCCACGTTTGAAAGTCACATTAATGAAGAAATCAACGACTTCAAGTTGACCGGGTTGGGCCGTGGAGGACAGCAGGTGCAGAAAGCAAAGGCTGTGTACACGCGTGCGGTGGAAACGTTGGTGGAGCTTGCTTCGTTGCAGACTGCATTTATAATTTTGGACGAGGTGATCAAGGTGACCAACAGAAGAGTCAATGCAATTGAGCACGTCATCATTCCCAGAACAGAAAACACCATCGGCTACATCAATTCCGAACTCGACGAGTTGGACAGAGAAGAGTTCTACCGGTTGAAGAAGGTGCAGGAAAAGAAGCAGGAGGCTGCGGCTGCGGCCGAGGTGGAGGAGAGAGCCAACGCGGCCAAAGAAGTTGAGGCGGTGGAGGAGCTCGACGCCAAGGCTCATGGCGAGGAGTTGGTCAAGGACGACGAGGATGACGTCATATTTTAGCGGTTATTATTATAATAATAATACTTGTCAATGCAAGATTAAGTCAACGATTCTCGGGGCCGGCCTGCATGGCACGCAGCCTGCATGGCAAACTCTCCGATAAGTTGCTTTTTATGCATAGTGAGGTGATTGCACCCAGTGCCCACGCCCGGACACCCGTAGCTAACGCGGAACGATTTCGGAGAATGACACAAGGATGACGCCCATCGCGGCATCTGCAGGTCGATAAGCCATTGGTGCTGCAGCAAAATTTTCCGGCTGCAAAGTATAAATTTGCGGGGTCCGTCCGTTGCAACTCATCTCAATGACGATCGACTCATCTGCACCTCAATCTGTTTTCAACAAGAACATTGGTTCGCTTCCGGCCGAGTTCCCTTCGCTTCCAGCGAATGTGTTGGACTTGTTTTTATTGACCAACAAAAATGGTGTTATTACTGGTGGTGCCCGTGGCATTGGATACTGTATTTCCGAGGCCTACTGTCAGGCTGGAATTGCCAAGTTGGCTATCATCGACTACGCCGACAACGAGGTTGCCATTGGCGAGTTGAGAACGCGGTTCCCAAAGACCCAGATCGTGTTCAAGCACTGTGATGTGAGAAAGGGCGAAATGGTGAAAAATGTCATTGACGAGATCCACCAGGACTTTGGCTCAATTGAGGTGTTTGTGGCCAACGCCGGCATTGCCTGGACTTCTGGGGCGTTGATCGACCAGGAGAACGACGACGAATGGCACAATGTCATGAACGTGGATTTGAACGGAGTGTACTACTGCGCCAAAAACATCGGCCGTATTTTCAAGCAGCAAGGAACCGGTTCTTTGGTGTTGACTGCTTCCATGTCTGCCCATATTGTCAACGGCCCTCAGTTGCAAGCCGCCTACAACGCTGCCAAGGCTGCTGTCATGCACTTGGGTAAGTCTTTGGCTGTGGAGTGGGTTGATTTTGCCAGAGTCAACTCGGTCTCTCCTGGCTACATTGCCACGGAATTGTCTGACTTTGTGCCAGAGGACATCAAGAACTCGTGGTACATGGTGACACCAAAGGGCAGACAGGGATTGCCCAGAGAGTTGGTGGGGGCTTACTTGTATCTTGCCTCCGACGCTTCCACTTTTACCACGGGGTCCGACATCAAGGTGGACGGAGGATACACCAGCGTATAATAGCATTGCATAGAGAGTCTGAAAATACAGAACGGAAAGAGATTGGATGTAGGAGAGATGAGAGAGAAATGGAACGAGATGAGAGTGGGAAATGGAACGAGATGAGAGAATGAGATGAACGTAGATGAACGTAGATGAGTACCCGAGCGGCAGAAGTAGACAAGAATGTAAATAAAGATAATGGGCTGAAATTACGACGTGAAAAATCGAGATGCGATGTGAAAATGGTACAGTGGTTCTCGATACGCAGTATCGACAAAGACTGTAAGCTACTCTGGAACCAGTCCTACTGCATTCTCACAGCAATTTCGATTTTAACTTTCGTATTTCAGTACTTCTCGCTGTTCTCTGGTTTAGTCGCTCGTTCCTCGCTCCTGCTCCTGCTCCTCGCTCCTCGGACCTGCCGGTTGAGATCCACGGATATCGCCGTGCTGGCGCGTGCGCACCCTCGCGATCCGGCGTAATTCTCATACCCGCTTGGGTCGGTCTTTTTACCCCGTTTCAAACCCACAAAAACGCCGCCATTGAGCGCTGAAAAAGACAGCGCTGCGTCCCCCGCCCGCACCAAGACCACCCGACCCGTCCCCGTCTCGCCGCGACCCGTCCCCGTGCAAGCAGAAACCCCCGGGATCTGCACCGGTGCACCGCCGGTGCACCGCCGACCCGGCCCCGCGAACCGGGCCGCGCACGCCTGCTTATTCGACCATATTTGATTGGCCCGAGTGCGAACAAAACCATCTTGCCGTAAATCTCCACACGATCAACATGCTTTCTGTGGCCAGAATAGGACGCTCTAGGGCACGCTGGGCCATCTCCCGGTCGTTTGCATCGTCGGCTGTCAGAAGCCAAACCATTGGAGACATCAAGGGAAAGGATGTCAACGCTTCGAAATACATGAGCCAGAAGTACCATGTCATTGACCACGAATACGACTGTGTGGTGGTGGGCGCCGGTGGCGCTGGGTTGAGAGCCGCGTTCGGGCTTGCCGAGGCCGGGTTCAAGACCGCCTGTATTTCCAAATTGTTCCCTACCAGATCGCACACGGTTGCTGCGCAGGGAGGCATCAACGCAGCCCTCGGAAACATGCACAAGGACGACTGGCACTGGCATATGTACGACACGGTCAAGGGCTCGGACTGGTTGGGCGACCAGGATGCCATCCACTACATGACCAAGGAGGCGCCGCAGAGCATCTACGAGTTGGAAAACTACGGGGTTCCATTTTCCAGAAACGAGGAAGGCCGCATCTACCAGCGTGCTTTTGGCGGCCAGTCCAAGGAGTACGGCAAGGGCGGGCAGGCGTACAGAACGTGTGCGGTCGCCGACAGAACCGGACATGCGCTCTTGCACTCGCTTTACGGCCAGTCGTTGAGACACGATACCCATTTTTTCATCGAGTTTTTCGCCATGGATCTTCTTATGCAAGACGGCGCCTGTGTCGGTGTGATTGCCTACAACGAGGAGGACGGCACCCTCCACCGGTTCCGGGCCCACAGAACCGTGATCGCCACGGGCGGCTACGGAAGAGCGTACTTTTCGTGCACCTCGGCCCACACCTGTACCGGCGACGGTTACGCCATGGTGGCCAGAGCCGGGCTTCCCTTGGAGGACTTGGAGTTTGTGCAGTTCCACCCCTCGGGCATCTACGGCTCCGGGTGCTTGATCACCGAGGGTGCTCGTGGTGAGGGTGGGTTCTTGGTCAACTCCGAGGGCGAGCGGTTCATGGAGAGATACGCACCTTCCGCCAAGGATTTGGCTTCCCGAGACGTGGTTTCGCGGGCCATCACCATGGAGATCAACGAGGGCCGTGGTGTGGGGCCGCTCAAGGACCACATGTACCTTCAATTGTCGCATATTCCCGCGGCGGTGCTCAAGGAAAGATTGCCAGGTATTTCCGAAACCGCCCACATTTTCGCCGGTGTCGACGTCACCAAGGAACCCATCCCCATCTTGCCCACGGTCCACTACAACATGGGTGGTATTCCCACCAAGTGGAACGGAGAGGTGTTGAAGAAGAACGACAAGGGCGAGGACGAGGTGGTGCCTGGTTTGTTGGCGTGCGGTGAGGCCGCCTGTGCGTCGGTGCACGGCGCCAACCGGTTGGGTGCCAACTCGTTGTTGGACTTGGTTGTGTTTGGCCGTGCCGTGTCGCACACCATCCGGGACAACTTGACCCCCAACACCCCGCACAAGCCTATGCCGCAGGATCTCGGAGTGGAGTCGATTGAGAACTTGGACAAATTGAGAAACGCCAACGGAACCCACTCCACCGCCGACTTGCGTTTGGAAATGCAGAAGACCATGCAGAAGGGATGCGCCGTGTTCAGAACCCAGGAGACGTTGGACGAGGGTGTGGAGCACATTTTGCGGGTGGACAAGAAGTTCCACGACGTCAAAACCACCGACAGATCGATGATCTGGAACTCGGACTTGGTGGAAACGTTGGAATTGCAAAACTTGTTGACGTGTGCCACCCAGACCGCGGTGTCTGCTGCCGCCAGAAAGGAGTCTCGTGGTGCCCATGCCAGAGACGACTACCCAGAAAGAGACGATGAGAACTGGAGAAAACACACATTATCGTACCAGACTGGTTACGGCGAAGATGTCAAGTTGGACTACAGAGATGTCATCAGAACCACGTTGGACGAGAACGACTGTAAGCCTGTTCCGCCCGCCAAGAGAGTGTACTAGGTATGTACTGTTATTTATGTTGTCTCTACAAGGTGTAGCAGGCGTAGCGGCGTAGCGGGGCGTAGCGGGGTCCGGTGTCGGCCTGTCTCACCTGCCTCGTACTTTGCATATGCGAGTGCATATGCACACTGGTGGTCGCGTGCGGCGTGCGGCGTCTGAGGTGCGGCGTGCGGGATGGTTTCCGATCTGGTCGATGAAGGGCGGAGCTATTTGGAAACTGATCCGGCCGGCGTGTGTGAGTTCACGGCTGGATTTCTCCCTGTTTCTGTTTGCTTGTTGTTTCTGCTTGTTTCGGCTGTGTCTGCAGAAAAACCACCGCAGATAGAACCGCCGGACGCAGTTTTTCCGACAAGCAACCCAATTCAACCCGGCGTCTCGCATATTCCGCTTACGTCACACAGCAAGATTCGCACTATATAAGTATAGACTCCGGGGCACTTTTTGCAATCAGTTTCCACCACAACCATGAAGTCTATGATCAACGAAAACATCGGCACCTTGCCCGCGCAAGCACCCAAGCTCTCAAGCAATGTCATGAACTTGTTCTCGCTCAAGGGCAAAGTAGCTTCGGTGACAGGTTCTTCCGGAGGAATTGGCTACGCTGTTGCCGAGGCGTATGCCCAAGCCGGCGCCGACGTGGCCATCTGGTACAACTCCAAGCCCTCGGACGAGAAGGCCGAGCACTTGGCCAAAACCTACGGCATCAAGTGCAAGGCTTACAAGTGCAATGTGTCGGACCCCGCCGACGTGGAAAAGACGGTTTTGCAGATCGAGAAGGATTTCGGCAGAATAGACATCTTTGTGGCCAACGCCGGCAAGCCATGGACCAGTGGCCCGGCCATTGACGCCGAGGGCCTCGATTCGTGGCACGAGGTGGTGGACTTGGACTTTAGCGGAGTGTTCTACTGCGCCAAGGCGGCGGGAAAGATCTTTGAAAAACAAGGCAAGGGCTCGCTCATCATCACCGCGTCTATGTCTGGTCACATAGTCAACGTGCCGCAAATGCAGGCGCCATACAACGCCGCCAAGGCTGCGTGCTTGCACTTGGGCAAGTCTTTGGCTGTGGAGTGGGCGCACTTCGCCCGTGTCAACACGGTGTCGCCCGGCTACATCAAGACGGAGATCTCCGACTTTGTTCCCGACGAAATGAAGGAAAAATGGTGGCAATTGACCCCCATGGGCAGAGAAGGTGAGACGCAGGAATTGGTGGGTGCATACTTGTACCTTGCTTCTGATGCATCTACTTACACCACCGGTACCGATATCATTGTGGACGGCGGCTACTGTGCGCCATAGGCGAGAAGTGACTCAGCAAAAGTGACTAGATAATAGAGTGTTCATGATATAGAGTCAATGAAGTAGAGAGTCAGTGATTGGAACAATTGCTCCTTTCAAGATTCTTCAGTCGACAATTGCCTCAGTCGAGAATTGTTCAGTTAGCAATTGTTCAGCCAGCAACTGCTCAGTCAGCGATTGTTCAGCCAATTCTATTCAGCAATGGCTATCGAGTATCGCTCTCTCTCTTCCTTTTCCTCTTCGCTCTTTCTTATCGTTTCCTGCACACAGCCCGCCCTTTACCCCAAAATAATTCCAACCGCACAACATGGATTCAGACGATCTTACCGCCTCCCATTGGGACGACATTCTCGCGCCCCGTGAAAACGAATTCAGCGGTTTTGGCAGCACCTATGTGCCGCCGCCGGTCACAAATGGCTTTAGTGACCTCATGGACACTCCTTTCGGGGTAAAAAAGGACAGCGACAGCGACGAAGATGAAGAAAACGACCCAGAAAATGACCACGAAAACGGCACAAACGACGAACAAAACGACCACCCGGCGCTCGAGAACACGGCCGCGCATCACCACGGCTCTTTCCATTTGGCCCATAGTGGCCACAGCACCCAGGACCCCGTTCAAGAGCAGCTCAACGATATTCGTCACACACACCGGGCGGAACAGACCAGCCACTTGATATCGGAATTGACCCAGGACCTTAAGGAGTCCAGCCTAGAGGCTCCGGAGATTGTGTCTCCCACGAGAATCGATCCCAAAGAGTCGTTGTTCGCCGACAAGGGCAGTCCTCTTCGTCTCAAAACGGCGCCGGACTCGCCCACAAAATCGCCGCTGGCGTCGCATGTTTCGCCCCGCCGCAGCTCGGAGATCAAGCAGGGCCACCGGTTGTTCACGGCTCCGCGGCCCCGGAAGTACAGCAGCAAAATCGTGGCCAAGCATTTGGCGGAGGACTCCGGCGACGTAGAACCGCTTCTGGCAGACCCATTGCAGGCCTCCGAAGATGGTAACGAAAAAGACGCTCATTCGGCCAAGTCGAACACCCGTGCAGAGGCCTTGGTCCAGCAGGCGGATGCTCCGTTGTACGACGTGGCCCACACGCCGTTGTCGCCAGCTAAACCGGAGGTGTCGCCTACCGGGCAAAAGACTTCTAAGAAGGAAAAGCCAGAACCGTCGCTAGATATCACCGTGGGCGACCCGATGAAGGTCGGCGACATCGCTACCGCCCATATCGTCTACTCCATTCGCACACAAGTGCTCGACAATCCTCATTTTCCACCGGACTCCGATTCGTTCACGGTGTCTCGGCGCTACAAAGATTTCCGGTGGATCTACCACCAGCTCCAGAACAACCACCCGGGCAAAATCATTCCTCCCCCGCCCACAAAGCAGACGTATATTGGCCGGTTCAACGAAAACTTCATCGAGGGAAGACGACTTTCGTTGGAAAAAATGCTCAGCAGGATCGCCCATGTTCCCCAACTTCGTGACGACCCAGACTTCGTCTGCTTCTTGCTGAGTGACGACTTTGTGAGAGACGCCAAGGAAAGGGAACGGCTCAGTGGAACCTCCCAGTTGCACGACAACGACGACCACGACGATAGAGGTGCTGGCTCGCGGTCCGACTCGGTGACCGATGTCGGCAGTGCCGCCAGTTCAATAGGCGGGTCCGTAGTGGCCTCTGCAAGTGCCGTGGGCACCGTGGGCACGGGCTTCATGAGTCTTTTCTCAATGAACAGCAAAGTTGATGAGCCTGACTCGTTCTTCACCGACAAAAAAGCCTATATCGACGACCTCGAAACCAACTTGAAGGCGCTCTACAAGTCGCTCGACACCATAGCGGCCCAGCGGATCGACTTGGTGTCTCTCGCCGACGAAATCCTGAACGTTTCCAAGGAATTGGCTGCGGTGGAGATCCTGAAGGCCACCAGCGATCTTCTCGCTGCGTTCGGCGATGTCCACGAAAAACTCAGAGACAACATCGACCGTGTGAATCTTCAGGATCTGCTTACCCTCAGCTTTACCATTGAGGAGTACCTCCGCATCATTGGCTCTATAAATCATGTTTTCGACGCTCGTTCCAAAATCTATCAGCTGTGTGTTTCTTACAAGCAAGAACTCGCCAAGAAACAGACCCAGCTTGAAAAGACAAACCAGCGCAGCAAGCTGCAGCAGGACAAGGTTGGGCTGTTGAAGTTCGAGGTGGACAAACTTCAGCTGAGAGTCACGGTGACGGAGAAGCTATTCGAGCAGATGAGCGAGACGTTCAAAGACGAGCTAGAAAACTTTGAGTTTGAGCGGATCGACGACTTCAGAAACAGCGTGGAAATATTTATCGAGGGCTCCATTGAATCGCAGAAGGAAAGCATAGAGTTGTGGGAGACATTTTACGAGCGGCAAGGGTTGGAGGCAATTGGTAAGTAGGACGGCATAATTTCAAAATAATGTAAGAAGTGAAATTTATACCAGAAAAATGGTGAGCCAGAAAAAAAAGGTAAGAATACGGTGGCACGAAAAGTTTTGTGCACAGAAAGGTGTAGTGAGCTAGAAGGAGGGTAGATATCTGGTTTCTACTTCAGGACCCTGACTCATCTCATCACGTGGATGAAATTTTGGAGTTTTCGCAGCAAAATATATAATAGAGTAATCTTCATATGACTCCAGTCCAATGAACAGCCAGGCCCAACTCAACCCCACCAAGCTATCTATTCTTTCCGTTCCACGGAGCCGCTACTGGATCTTTGTAAGCTCTATACTAAGTCTTCTCTACCAGGAATCGGCCAAAGGAGACGAAGAAGGTGACTCACTGTGCGAATCAGAAGAAGATTCTGAGATCCCGATTGGCCAATTGAGCTTGGCGAACAACCTGAGAGAGGGCACCCCGGTGGACAATTTGTCCAGGCAGGGCAAATCATCGAACGACAGTGGGTCTGATTCCGAAAGTTCGGTTGAAATACAAGACGGTGACTACGATGACAAGGACAATTATTTCTTCCATATAGCATTCACACCAGAGGAATGCACTATAATATGCTCCAAATTGAAGGCAGACAGGCTTTTTCGGAAGCCTCTACAGCTTTGCCAGCAACTCGGCTACAATGATGTTCAATTGATCCATGAAACCTATATCAACCTCCAGGTGGACAGCGATGGATCTGACCGAAGTCTGCAAATTATCAAGCTCACTCAGCCGTTATCGGAGAACGGCATCTCCCTATTCTTCATATCGAGCCATTTTGGCGACATTGTGCTAATTCCCCATCGGTATAAGGAAAAAGTGTTGGACATTTTGTCAGAAAAACGGTACCAATTTTCCGACCTGTCGAACAGCTTCATCATCTCCAACGTGGGAACCAGCCATGTTGAGGAGCTGGCCAGCCTCGAGTGGCTCCGGGAAAACCATACCAGGCCGCTAATCAACACCAGCATCAAGCTACTTCTCACCGGTTCTCGTTCGGGCGAAGTGACAAATACCATAGTCAAAAGTGCCACCATCATAGCCACCGACAAGGTTCCTCCGTACTTTTCCATCACACGAACATCGATCAACGAAGTGTCGTTGATTCTTCCCAAGTCTTCCAAAAAAAGAGCCGCTCTTGGTTTCAGTTCAAGAGACACCATCGGCTCGGAACAAGATGTCATAATCCCAATAATCGTCGACTTATCACTGCTCCCTTTCGACTCGCCCGGTATCGTGGCAGGTCTTGCGAGCAAGATAATGTTGGGCGTGGAAAAGCTCCCGCATGCGGTCAGCTATCCATTTGAAATGAACTACTTGTCTATGGCCAGAGCGGGAATAATAATGATCCCGCAAGAGAATGTGATGTTTGTTTCCCGGGTTCTCAACGACGAGATAGACGACGACGAAGAAGACATCTAGACGAAGTTACGAATGAAAAATATTATGCGTAGTGTAGATTATAGGTAAGTGCGACTAGTGCAACTGTTATGCTGCTATGCAGCTCTTTTCTTCTTCTTGCCCTTGACACTGGTGCTCCATCCATCTTCATCGACGGTCTGGACCCGGTTGGCACTGCTGGAAATAGCAGCGGACCATTCTGGCATCGACACTTTTCCAGTCTGCTGCTCGACCCTCTTACGTCTCTTCAAGAACTCTTCAGCGAACCGACGTCCGTCCATGGTAGCTGACGACGAGTAGATGGTCTCAGCAATGAGAACCGACGAGTCTCCGTTGGCTGGAAGCGCGAGGAAAATGTCCAAAAGGCCGTCCTTGGAAACGGTAGGATAGAGGTTTGTCATCGCCGAGCGAGCCCACACAATAAAGTCTTCCAAAACAGAAACATTGTTGGAACTGGCTGGAACCCGGGTGGCAGAAACCGATCTCAACACTTGAGGAGAAGCAGCGGTGGCCGTGGTGGTGGTGGTGACGACTGGCTGAGAAGTTTTCTTGGCCAAGGGCTTTCTTGAAGCAACCGTAGTCCACGCACCGTCCTCCCTAGGGACAGAGTTTGCCAACGCCGACGCAAACGTGGGGGTAGATACGCTGGTAGTAGCTTTGGCCACCTTGGCACGGGCCGCTTCGGCTTCTTCCTTTTGGATTTCCGCGAGGGTTTTCGCAACTGGAGCCCCAGTGGTGGGAACTCCCCAGCTGGCCGTGGAAGGAAGCGACGGTCTGGTTTCCTGAGCAGCCTTTTCCTCCAAGGCAGCAGCAGCAAAAGCCTTGGCCGCTTCGGCGGATCTGGCTTCGGCTTCTCGTTGTCTTTGTTTTTCGAGCTTTTCGGCATCGAGAGCCTGGATCTCTTTCAATGTGAGTTGTGGTTTTTCAGCTTGTTCTTTGCCAGCCCATGGAGGAACCACAGGCTGCAAAGAAGTAGCGGGGGCCGGTTTTTTGACGTCCATTTTCTTGACCACTTTCTTCACCGCGACCGGCGAAGGGACGGCGCTGACGTTTGTGGGCTCGCGAGGCTGCGCTTCTTCTTCAGGCCGACGCTCTTCATGGCCCTCAGGTTCAGTTGGTTGGGATGGCTGCTCCTCAGCTTTGGCCGCGACAGCAGGCTCTTTGAGCGGTTCAGCTGTGTCGGTTTTTTCGGTTTTTTCTCTTTCAGTTTTTTCGGTTTTTTCACTTGTCGACTCTTCGTTCGGCGTCTCAAGGGCTCCCACAAACGGCGAGCTGACTCGAGACGTCAGCCCCGCGGCCCACGGCGAAACCTGCGACTGCAGCGGCAAGCTTGCGAGAGACGGCGCCATAGCATGAGGAGTGCTGGGGCTGGAATTGAGCCCCCAGCCGCCGGAGCGAGCAATGGCGGGATGCTGCTGGTGCTGCTGGAGCGGCTGCAGCAACAAGCTGGGCATCTGGAGCTGGTTGAGGTAGCGGGAGTTGTCTACGAAGTTGGAGCCAAAGTTGGAAGCAAACGGATCCTGGGGAAGAAAGTCGCCCAACATGGACTGCGAAAGCTGGGTAGCGAGCGGCTGCGAGAGCTGAGGATTGAGGTTGTTGAGGAACGGAAGCGACGTTTGCGGCTCCGATTTGGGAGCCGGAGGCACGTACGCCGGCTGCGGCACCGCAAACGGCAGCACGTAGTTCTGGAGCCGCTCGCAGAGATCCTTGAGGGTGATGAACAGGTGCTGGTGGGGACGACGAATCCGCAAGTCCGGGTTGAGGTAGCCCTCCGAGAGCCAGTCTTGCATCATTTCGCCGTTGAACGGGCCCTGCTCGTGGCCGGCGGCATCGAGGTAGTACCACTCTATTTGCAGCGGCGAAAGCAAGTCTTCGTGGTTGGGTGCAACTGAAGAAACTGGTGCGAATCCGTGGTCGTTGTGGGAGCCATTGTGGCTTCCGTTGGAAGACCCGACCACATTGCCGTTCACGCTGCCGTTGACACTGTTCACGTCGTCGCGGAACGACACATCCACACTCGAAACCTCTTCCTTTTGGCCCACGGAATGGGTATTAAGATGCGAAAAATGGTTGGATATTTGCGAAATTCGGTCCACGGCTCCATCGCCCAAATCTGATCCTGGCGCCGCCTGGAGCTCTGTGCGCAGCCCCACGCCTCCGGGGGCCCCGTTGCTCAACTCTTCGCTCAACTCAAGATGATAAATGGGTCTGGGGTTGCTCAATTTGTAGATCTCACGCGACGGACCGCCGTACGAAGACGACACTATACGGTCCTTGTTGTCAAACCACACCTTGAAAACGGTTTCCAAGGGATACCTGTGGCCGCCTTTATTGGGAGGAACAGTTTGGAGAGGTTCTGACTCGTAATTTGTTCTGGGTTAGTAAAAAGTTGAACAAGATGGTCCGCTGCGATCAAGATCGGATTGTAGCCGAACCGGTTGTGACTGAAAAAACTTACGAAGCAATCAGGGACATGCTGTGGGATCAATTCTGGGATTTCTAGCGCTAGAAGTAACAATTTGAATGGGAAAGACGTGAAAGTAGTAATCTGATTCAGCGTAGGTGCAGCCATTCGACAAATTTTCTCGCCGGGTAATGGTGCACGGGTGTGAACGAGGTTGCCGTTGGACAAGAAACCCAGAACAACCAAGAGCAAGGAAAGAGGATAACCCTTACAAATGCCATGAGCATTTCGCCTTGAGCCAATTGCTTCGGCAATTGCTACGAAATTGGCACAAATTGGCAAAAATCAAATCTCACTCTCTACATTTTCATCTCACTTCCATCTCATCTCACTCCTACATTCCCTCCATTTCTCGTTTCTTCATTTATTCAACACCTTCCGCTCCATCTCGCTGTGCATGTCCACCACAGACTCGCCCTTGTACACGTCCTCCCAGTCCACCGAGGCGTCTTTGCCCATCAAAATATCCCGCGACATCGAGTCGCTGCCTCCAAGAATCAGCGGCTTATAATCAGAATTCTCCACAATTTCAAGCTCCATGGTTCTGCGAATGGGCTCGCCCGCACCAAACACACGTCTGTATGTCTCCAACCGAGTTTCATGCTGAGTTTTTTCCCAATTTTGAATTCGAGATTCCAACGGATGACGATTGTTGAGCTTAGATGCAACACTCACGGGTCCTTCTTGGCCACGGAGAACATCCTGCAAGGCCGGAGCGTGCTCGGCAACCTGGCCGAACTTTGTGCTGGTCACAAAATCGTGGTGGGTATTGTCTGGTACCACCTTCATGCTGGAGTTGAGTGGCGACGTGCGAATTGATATAGCCCGCATCCACACACCAGAACCGCGATACTACAGAAGCCAGAAGCCATCGACTTGACGGACGACACCCTTACACCCATACATTTATCTAGGCAAGCAACGGTTCCTCGATTGGAACGTGGTGGCCGTTCTTTTTGAACCATTGGGGCACCCACAGCCACGTCTCCGGGTGTATAACTCCGTTGAACGCCAAAGTTCCCGCCACCAACAATACAAACCCAAACATTTGCAACCAGTGAAACGACTCCCACCCAAAGAAAAGTGCCAAAATCCACACCAAAAGTGTCCGGCAAGCATCAATGGTGGAGCGGGCGGTCGCAGACAGAATGTGGGTCAAGGTTATGCCGAAATAGTTGAAGGCTGCTATGGAAACCATGATCATGAGTGAGGAAAAAAGCACGGTTCCATTGCCAAACATCTGGGAAAACGATTCCCGCATGTTGAATGGGGACTCAGTAAAGTCCTTTGGACTTTGCCAGGCGCCCACAACAAAATTGAGTATAATTAAAACAAAAAGCAAAATGGTGCTCCCAAAAAATCCTTCAAGATACACCAATTTGAGCGGCACGATATCTTTAGCACCCAAAATATGCTCTTCCACAACAAACTGGACGGCCTGGCAGAGCTCGGCCACGACAATGAGCGAGATTCCCACAGCCACCAACGTCGGAGGCTTGCCAATAATACCTGAATCTCCGCTGTCTGCATTGCTGGAACCACTCAATCCCACCAAGGCAATTCCCAAAGTCACCAAGAAAAGCGACGTCCACTCGATTCTGGTGATCTTGCGGCCAAGAAACACCACCAGAAGCAATGCTACAAATAAAACCAACGACCCTCGGATCATCTGGTACACCGAAACCGGGGTGTATAACAACCCCACATTGAGCATAGTTGTAGCACACAAATCGCATATCGACGGTATGGCGAGTTTCAACGACTCTTTGAAACTCAATTCCTCGGCGGGAACCGCCCCTGGAAGTTGCTGACGCTTGGAGCTATACAAGTACTTGTACACTATATAGACTGCCAATTCTCCAACAAACATTTGAAGAGTTTGAAGAGCTGGCTGCTCAAAGAAATGCTGATCTGCCACCGGCCCATCACAGTTACGCACGCACTGGTTATCTTGGTACTTGCTGAAGAGCGAATTAGCACATCCTGTAACCACGGTTCCAAGCACCACGAGTGGAAAGTTGACAGCCATTTATGCAAGTGATGCAGCTTCGGGTTGCGTTATCGTATGCGTGTTAACGCGCCATTCGGAGAAGTACCGTGGTGGCCGCGACACCGCGGCACCGCGCGACATTATACCGCATGCTGATGTAAGTCATATCTGAGCCGCATGATGAGCATCGAAACGAGCCGTGGGGTATGATTTTGGACGGCGATTGCACAGCCGGCAAGCGAGGTGCGGAGACAAACAAAGATGGAGGAGATAGCGGAGAGGGCGGAGAGTGGGTAAATGGAAATTAAAGGCAACAAAAGGGAATCAGGGGGCGAGAAGTTGCGATAATGTGGTTTTTTCAGGACAAATCGTGCAATAGCATCGGCTAGGAAAGCCAGAACAGTAGCAAAATAGCACAGGCAATACCCTGAATTTCGAGGAATAGACAGGTACAAGTTTCGCCCCATTAAGACCAACGTGCCACGGCTTGTTTGTGCCACAAGTTTACGGTTTATATCGATGATTACCAAGCAGATGCCCGCCCTTACATAAGCCGCACTTTTTCACCGAAAATTTTTCTTTCCTCACCAATTTTCATAATGGCATTTGGAGCACCCAGAGGTAGAGGCGGTCCAGCAAGAGGCGGCAGAGGCGGCATGAGAGGAGGTATGAGAGGCGGAGCCCGTGGCGGACGCGGAGGCGCTCGTGGCGGCGCCCGTGGTGGAGCTCGCGGGGGACGTGGTGGAGCCCGTGGAGGAGCCCGTGGAGGCGCTCGTGGAGGAGCTCGTGGAGGAGCCAAGGTTGTTATCGAGCCCCACAGACACGCCGGTGTGTTTATTGCCAGAGGCAAGGAAGATTTGTTGGTGACCAAGAACGGAGCACCAGGTGAGTCTGTTTATGGAGAAAAGAGAATCACGGTGGATGAGCCCGCCAAGGTGGAGGGTGAAGCCCCCACGAAAATCGAGTACCGTGTGTGGAATCCTTTCAGATCCAAGTTGGCCGCCGGTATTATGGGAGGTATTGACGAATTGGGCATTGCTCCGGGCAAAAAAGTGTTGTATTTGGGTGCGGCGTCGGGAACTTCTGTTTCGCATGTTTCCGATGTGGTGGGTCCAGAGGGTGCGGTTTACGCCGTGGAATTTTCCCACA
Organism: Meyerozyma sp. JA9; assembly: GCA_003676015.1. Classification (NCBI taxonomy): domain Eukaryota; kingdom Fungi; phylum Ascomycota; class Pichiomycetes; order Serinales; family Debaryomycetaceae; genus Meyerozyma; species Meyerozyma sp. JA9. The sequence continues at coordinate 217,157 of NSDU01000025.1, read as the reverse complement.
GACCCGGTAGAGAGTTGATTGGAATGGCCAAGAAGAGACCCAATGTGATTCCAATCATTGACGATGCTCGTCATCCGCAAAAATACCGGATGTTGATTGGTATGGTGGATGCGGTTTTCGCCGATGTGGCCCAGCCCGACCAGGCCCGTATTATTGCCTTGAACTCGCACTTGTTTTTGAAGGACCAGGGTACCGTGGTGATCTCCATCAAGGCCAACTGTATTGACTCAACGGTGGACGCCGAGACTGTGTTTGCCAGAGAAGTGCAGAAGTTGAGAGAGGAGAGAATCAAGCCATTGGAGCAGTTGACGTTGGAGCCATATGAGAGAGACCATTGTATTGTTGTGGGCCGGTACGTGAGGAGCGGATTGAAGAAGTAGCATGTAATTTACTGAGAAAAGAAAAGAGAATGAGAAAAGAGAAAAGGTGAATGTAGTGCGATGGAGATTGCGATTTCTGAGGGAAAACGAGATTTTGAGGAGAACGAGATTTTGAGATGAGGCCGATAACGCACGTGACCCGCAAACACCGGTGCACCAGAAGCCCGTCTTGGTGCGCTCGTTTGATGTGATTACTTTTGAGCATATTATTCCCACATGTCAGTCAATATCCACAGGCGGCGGTCGGGGCGCACGCCGGACCACGACAGCCGCGAGACAAAACAGAGTACCAATTTGGAGCCCTCGGAGGCAAGCGAAAGTGAAAATAATGACCGAAACTCGATTTTGCAAAACAGCCATGAACCGGTTCTGGAAGCCGCCACCGATCCCGAGGTGGTGGAGGTGCTTTCTGACGAGGACGACGACGTGGCGGTGCGCCCGGCGCTCAGCGACCACGAGGATATCGAAATTACGGGGGTTAATTTGGTGGAACAAGCCCGAAATCCGACGAGAATCCGCCATCGCCGAATACGCCCCCATGCCCGGAACGTGCGTCTACGGCGGGACCACGACACCACCGACGACATCCAGATAGTAGACGAACGGCCGGTGCTGCCGCTGGCGCGGTTCGACGATACCGAGGAGTTCCGCCGGGCGCTCATGGGTCGGTTTGGCACCCTCGAAAGCCCGATAGGCACATTCGAGGGCGACTTTGGCCGGGTGGTTTCGGTGATTACAGGCATGAACCGGTGGCGCCGGGTGCCTGGGAGCGCTCCCCAGGGCTCGGTGGACCCGAGAAACGGCTCTCGTCGTCATCTTCGTCGCCGCCGGCCGGTGCGATACGCCTCGGAAGAGCAGTACGAGCAGCACGAATTTCCGTTTTTGTTCGAGGGTGCCGGTGCCGACGCCAGCGCCATGGAGCGGTCGATCATGGAGCGAATCGACCGCGAGAACGACCGGGATTTGGACGGCAAGTTGCGCCAGGAGAACAAGTACAACACTAAACAGCTCCAGGCCAAACAGGCCATCGCGGCCCACGAGCAGCACGGGTACACCAACGACATCAGCCCGCAAACACCGTTCACGTGTGAGCTCTGTGCGGTGCCGTTGGGCACCGGGATCCCGGCGGAGTTCACTCCCAATGCGAAATACGACGCCAACTTGGAACGCTATAGCAGGCTCTATAGGGTGCAGGCGCCGTGGTTCTGCTCGCGGCAGATCTTGCCGGTGGACATTGACTTGTCCAAGCGGGTGTTTGTGGCCAAATGTGGCCATTTATACTGCGGGCGGTGCATCAAGAACATTGGCAATCGGCCGCGCCACAAGCGGGCCAGCAAGCAGTTGACGATTGAAAACCCGGGGTTGAGCTGTCCGCGGCGGTGCCCTGCTGCGGGGTGTAATGTGGAGTTTCGGGGCAAGCGGACGTTTACGGAGTTGTATTTTTAGGGAGCAGATGAGCGAGCGAAGCGAGCCAAATGAGCGAGCGGAGCGAGCCAAATGACTAGAAGAGAAGTCAAGCAGGTGAGCGAGCAAAATGCTAGAAGAGACAGTCAAGTAGGTGTGCGAAGTAATGGGTGCAATCAAGGAATGAAAAAAGTACGCTTAAGCAATGAAAGTACAATACTGAAAGTACAACAGCAACGAGTTCGCTCATCAAAGTGAGTACACTCAGCATGAAAGTCAACAGCAATGAACTCAACCAATGAACTCAACCAAACTCATCTAATGAAACTCATCCAATGAAACTCATCCAATGAATTACATACCAAGTGTCGCCAGTACCTGGCTCCTAATAAATAGACTGAGCAGACTCGCTCGTTTCTCGTTCTCTAGTCTTTCGCTCGTCTTTCGCTCGTCTTTCGCTCGTTTCGTTCTCTCGTTTCGTTCTCTCGTTTCGTTCTCTCGTTTCGTTCTCTCGTTTCGTTCTCTCGTTTCGTTCTCTCGTTTCGTTCTCTCGTTTCGTTCTCTCGTTTCGTTCTCTCGTTTATTCGTTAATCAATACGTGCCTCCGACAACGTCAACGGCTTGATGTTGTTGGAAAACACCGACGACCCCGTCTTGAACCGGTTAATCTTCTTCAACTTTTCCCGCACCACCATCACCGGCACCGACAGCTTGGTGACCAAATAATTGGACAACGACCCCAAAAGCACCCCCTTGATGGCCGACTGGCCCTTGGAACCCACCACAACCAACGTGGGCTGCAAATTATCTATAAACTCCAAAATCAAATGGCGAGGTATAGGATGGTGGATGATCTCGATGACAATATGGATCTGGAGCTTGGTGAGCTTGAGAAGATTGAGCACCTGCTGCTTGGCCTTGTTGAGCATGTTGAGCCGCACCTGCTCTCGCGCCGCCTCGGTGTTGGTGTTGCCCTTCAAGTGGTGGTTGGTGTCGTTTTCCTCGATGATACACACAATGAAAAGCACCAGCCCGTCCACCAACACCGTGCCCAACGACCACTCGAGCGCAAAGATGGACTCGGGCGAAAAGTCCATGCACACCAAGAACATCTTGGGCTTGACCCGCGGATCGATGAGCTGGAAAAAGTTGCCCCGGGTGATGGTCTGGATCACCCGCGAGTACGCCTTGTTGGAGTCGACGTCGCCCTCGCGGATGGTCTCGTTGAGCTGCGACGCAAACTCCGAGTCGAGCTTGTCCTCTACAGCGGATGTGTACGGCACCATAAAGTCCTTGTCGTCGTCGTTTCCACCCGCTTCGGCGTCACCGTCCACCGCCTTGTCGGGCGACCGGGTGGCCAGCCGCATGGCTCCGCCGTCGTTTTCCTGGTGAATAATCTTCCTTCTGTAGGTGGAATAGTCCTCGAGCTTCTGGCGCCGCGCCTGGGCGTCCTGGTCGCTGCGGCCCAAGTCCACCACCTTGCCCGTGAGCGCCTGCTTCTCCAGCTCCAACTGCCGGAGCGCTTCCTGGTCGATTTCCTTGCCGGCTTTTTTCGCATTGGCAAATGCCCGCTCGGTGGCCGTGAGCTCCTCCAACCGCTGGATGGTGGACCGGTCGTTGAGGTTCGAATTCTCCAAAATCATCAGGATCTCCGACATCTTGTCGTCCTGGCAGGCGTAGTTGGGAAGAATGTTCCCGGTGTCGTCGTACTGCAACTTTGTGTTTTCGTCGTCATCGCTGATGTGCTCCTCCTCGCTCACCTCGTCCTCCCACACCCCATCAGCGCTGTTTTCGCCGTCCTTGACCATCCGTTCCAGCGGGTCGTGGTTCACAATCAGCCATTTGAGGTCTTTTTGGATGTCGTCGTTCAGCCGCGACGACAGTCTGCTGCGGTCGTTCTTGGTACGCGACGGCGACAACGAGCGGCCGCGGCCGGAGAGCGACTTTTGGATGATGGCGAGCTTTTCTGCTTCCAATTTGGACTGCCGGGACGCCATTGATGGAGTGTTGAGATTGCGGTGCGACGTGGGGAGGCCTGCGCGGGGTCTGTGCAGGACGCCGTGTGCAGGACGCCAAGCGTTTCGAACCAGGAGCAATTGTGTGCAGTGGCATGTATTGTGTATTTGATTTGTCGTCCTATTCATCTTTGGCGCCGTCGCTTGCTGCGCTCGCGTCGGCTTCGTCGTCCTCGTGATACTCCACGAGCAAATTGGCCCCCAGCCGCAATTCCGGTATGTCGCCGAGGGCGGCGCCGGCCACATCCAAAACTTTCTTCGGGTACGGCTGAATGAGGTCAAACCGAAATGCAAATGTAGCGTAGTACTCCCCGTGCAGCATTGGCTCCTGGTCAATTGCGCCCGCATACTGTAGTATATCCTCCTCCGACCCAAACTCGTTGTTTTCGTCGCTAATCTTCTCCTCAACATACAATCGGGTTTCCACATACAAGTACAATTGCTGCAAAGTCACCGACTTCAGCACCGTTTCGATGAGCCGCTTGCCATTGGGGAGCTTGATGGCGATCTTGACCTTGCTCTCGCCGTCGCCCACGCTCTGGAACCAGTTTTCTCGAATCAAACTCATCAAAAATGTCTCCCGTTTCTGCGCCATTTCCTTCATGGTCTTCTCCACTTGCTGCTGGTGATCTTTTTCCATTTTTTTCAACCGGTCTTTTTCGAGCGACTGGATATATGCATCGTCCTGCTGCTTCTTGAGCTGCCGGGCAAACTCGATTTCTTGCTGGTCAAACCGCTGGGCAATTAGTTGCGGATCGTACGACTCCATCAATTTCTCCAAATTTTCACTCAACTTTTTAACGGTACTGTTGATCTGCTCGGGGCCGAGAAAGTCTGGCGCCACATTGGACTTGTAGAGCGTAGACATCGACGCCATCACCGACGGATCGTTGGAAACATTGGCTGCAAGACACAAAAATGGAAGCCGCTTGGCCTTGTATGTCTTGCCCACTTCGTAAGCTTCTGGCGACTCTTCGACGTTATTGACAAATATCACGTTGTCCTTGAACGTTCCTGACGCCTTGTTGAACAATTGGGCAAACTCGGGACTGGCAAAAAGTCGCTTACAGAAGTCTTGTGATTCGGTGCGATTATCCACCAAAATCACAAGAAGCCATGAATATCCGGTTTGAGCAGACTGGAGCACCAGGTTGAAATCGGAGCTTTTTATGTTGAACTGGGACAAATCGGGCGATGCAGACAACTCTGTGGCTTCCTTATCATAACCAATTGATTTTGCAAAGTCAAAGTCTTCGGAATACTTGCCATAGTCGAATTGCGATGGAAACCGGCCAATGAAGTGGCTACTAGACCCCACAAAGAGAAACCTGAATATGGAAACCAAGAACAGAAGGAGAGTTCTTGGCACGAGCAAGAGCACTAGCCACCATGAATTGACGGCCGGGCGACGGTCCGGAGTATGCAGCAGTTTTTCCGAGAGCGATGAGTGGATCCCAAGCTCTAGCTGCCAATGATTGGAAATTCGAGGCGCCTTGGGAAGCCGGGGCCGAAATGACTCGAGAAACATTTGGCTCTGAAGATTGACCAACTCAGGCCCCGCTGAAGACGAGGTTCGTCGATGAGAGAGATGCGATTCTGCAGGGTCCTGGAGTATTTCCGGGCCCGATGCAGATATTGCTGCATTATCACCCCCGGAAATTGACAGCAGCGATATCCGGTTAATCATGTCAAATCCATGGTCGAAATACGATGAGAGAGCATTGTTCAAATCCCAACTATTGACAGTTAGAAGCGACACCACCTTTTCTCTCTCGTCCTCGGCGCCAGATATCGATGTAAATTGCGCCACAAGATCTTGCTGTTCGGGTGTAAGATCCATCTTGATTCGATAACCTGCCGACTTGTTCATAGCCGGTGCCCTGCAGGTGCGGGTGTTACGTCACGTGACCGCATTCTGGAAGTGCCCGAATAAATCACACTACCGAAAGTTAATGGAGATGGTGAATTGAGAGCGGTGAAGAAGTAGACAGAAGTAGACAGAAGTACCCATTAGCTTTTCAACGCCAATGATCATATTCATTGATTTGCAGAGCCATATCTTCCTTATTTATTTCGACGTTCGAACATAAAACAAGAAAAGTGGTTCAGAATCTAAGAATTCAAAGCTTTCCAAACCATCTGTGTGAATCGAGCCTCTGGTCAACAGCCTTCGGTGCCGTTCACTTTTCTGTATCACGAGCCCCGTGTCATGTGACCGCCCCGTGATTTGCCCCGCTGTAACCCCGCCCACATGCAGAGACATGCAGATAACGACAGGCGGACAACAGCGAGGTAGCCGAGGGTGCCGCCGACAAAAGACAACCAAAGCGTAAGAGAGTGAAGAGAGACCAAGATATACAGCCACAAACTCTCGCAATATTTTAGATTTCTGCACCAACTTTCATCAGCCTGTTCTTAACTCCCTCTGTTTCCTTCCCTTTTCTTTTCTTTTCTTTCTTTTCTTTCTTTTCCTCTCTCGGCTATGAATGTTATTTTTCAACGGTGCCAATAATAACCAAAGAATTAGTATCCACAGTGCGCAAAGCGCGCTTCCTCCACGCACGTCCTCGACGCACCTCGTTGCGGGCGGCTGAACCACATGGACTTCCTGCGGCCGGTACGCGATGATCCGCACCGCCGGAACATAAATCGGAACCTCGGTTGCAAATGGGGAACGGCGACATTGGCAGGACTGGCCACAGAGATTTCGGTTTCCTTCGGCCAACATTGCTCATTGGTGTTTGGTTACTAAAATCACCCCAAACGCCGCTGCAGGTTGCTGCTCCATCTGCGCAACAAGGTTGCAAACCGCCCTTGCATGTCCGTGGGTGGTTGCTGCTTCCTGCACACACTTGACGCACCATTGCAGTCGGTATAAAAGGCTGTGATTTGCTGTTTGTCGCTAAACGCACTTTGTGGGCAACCAACTAGTCAACCGAACTGTAGTGTTTTCGTTATTCAACACCAACCTGGAGAATCCTTCAGTGACCGCAACATATCTCGAGAAAGGAAAAACGAATACAACGAAAAAGAATTCTTGAAAACAACTTTTCATCATGTCCCGTTTTCTAGCGTCCAAATTCGCCAAGACCGCTCTTGCTACCACGGCAGTTATTGGCGGTTCTGTTGTGTACGTGGACTACATCAAGCCCCCGGCCGTGCCTGAGTTGGTCACGTCGTACAAACCTTTGAGAAAAGATTTGCCCGCTCCGCCAAAGAGAGACGAGCTCGTTTCCCGGTTGGAAACCACTCCGAAATTCGATGTTCTTGTGATCGGAGGAGGTGCCGTGGGCACTGGCACTGCGTTGGATGCCGCTACCAGAGGTCTCAATGTGTGTTTGTTGGAAAAAACCGATTTTGCGTCGGGAACTTCTTCAAAATCCACAAAAATGGCCCACGGTGGTGTCAGATATTTGGAAAAGGCCATTTTCCAGCTCTCCAAGGCCCAGTTGGACTTGGTGATCGAGGCGCTTAACGAAAGAGCCAACATGTTGCGCACAGCGCCCCACTTGTGCTCGGTGTTGCCCATCATGATCCCCGTCTACAAGTGGTGGAAAGTGCCCTATTTCTTCATGGGTTGCAAAATGTACGACTGGTTTGCCGGCCACCAGAACTTGCGCTCGTCCACGGTTTTCTCCAGAGAAATGACCGCCGCCGTCGCTCCCATGATCGACGATTCCAACTTGAAAGCTGCATGTGTGTACCACGACGGAACCTTTAACGATGCCCGTATGAATGCTACCTTGGCCATTACCGCCGTCGAGCACGGGGCCACTGTTCTCAACTACTTTGACGTGGTTCAGCTCGTGAAAAATGAGGGTAAAATCGAAGGTGTGCGTGCCGTCGACAGAGAAACCGGTAAAGAGCATCTCATCAAGGCCACGGCCGTGGTGAATGCCACCGGTCCTATGGCTGACAAGATCTTGGAAATGGACGAAGACCCTCAGGGCTTGCCTCCAAAGACCCCACAACCACCAAGAATGGTGGTCCCTTCGTCCGGTGTCCATGTTGTGCTTCCTGAATACTACTGTCCAAGAGATATGGGATTGTTGGACCCCTCTACTTCTGACGGTAGAGTCATGTTCTTCTTGCCCTGGCAAGGAAAGGTGTTGGCTGGTACCACCGACACCCCATTGAAGTCTGTTTCCGAGAACCCCACCCCATCCGAAGAAGAAATCCAAGATATCTTGAACGAATTGTCCAAGTACATTGTTTTCCCTGTGCATAGAGAAGATGTGTTGTCTGCTTGGTCTGGTATCAGACCATTGGTTCGTGACCCTTCGACTGTCCCCAAGGGCCAAGACCCCACCACCGCTTCCACTCAAGGCCTTGTTCGTTCGCATTTGATCACCCAGTCCGAAACAGGATTGGTGACGATCTCTGGAGGAAAATGGACCACTTACCGTGAAATGGCTGAAGAAACCGTAACCACTTTGATCAAGAAATTCGACTTTGGCGGAAAGAACTTGAAACCATGTCAGACCAACGACATTATCTTGGCTGGTGGTGAGGACTACTCCAAGAACTACTCTGCTAGGTTGATCCACGAGTACAGAATTCCTTTAAAGTTGGCCAAACACTTGTCTCACAACTATGGTTCGAGATCGTCTTTGATCTTGGAGTTGTACCAGGAGTCCGATTTCAACAAGCTTCCAATCACGTTGGCAGCTACCAGGCACTTTGAGCCTTCGGAGGTTGTCAACTCCGAGGGAAACAACTTGTCGTACCAATCGTTTGACGAGCCCTTCACCATTGCCGAATTGAAGTATTCGCTCAAATATGAGTACATCAGAACTCCTATTGATTTCTTGGCCAGAAGAACCAGATTGGCGTTCTTGAATGCCAGAGAAGCGTTGTCTGCCGTTGATGGAGTGGTCAGTATTATGAGCAAGGAACTCGGATGGGACGAGACCACTTCCAAGAAGATGGCTAAGGATGCCAAAGATTATATTGGAAAGATGGGTATTTCCTCGAAGGAGTTTGATGTTGCTGACTTTGTAATTCAATAATAGAACTGATAGATTAGAGTATATAGTGTGAAATTAGAGAGAACGAGAGTAGGACAGAGAATATGGAGTTATGTAAATTTAGGTAGAGCTACACTGAACTATTTGCATGACTACACAGAAATTGCTAATTTAGTGTTTAGAAGGCTGTTCGTATGTTTGATCTGAGTCACGATTCCTAACAGTTTGTATTAATGAAGGTCGTGAGTTAACGCACGTATAAAGCTTTTAATAATGGGTAGGATTCCTCATCAAGAACCACTGGGAAATGACAAAAAGCATAAGGGCAATTAACAGCTCCATCAAGAACGCCATGAAAGTGTAGTACTTGTAGTCGCCGAAAATCAACGTAAACTTGTTAAAGCTGGTGCTGGAGATGTCAATTCCAGTGAACGACAGCACAATGGAGTAGATGATTCTCACCAAGTAGAATACCAAACTGAACATAATAATTGTAACTCCGGTTCTGAACGTGGGCCGCTGCAAATAGACCCAAAAGAGAAGGCCAGACAGCAGAATCAAAGCTATCAAAAAAAGCAACGAAGAGACCTTGAAATAGGTTCCTGAATTACTTCCACCGGACCCACTGGACATCTTAGAAGCGCCAACGATAGACAAAACGATGGCCACCGTAATCACCAATGTGGTGAGTCTGAACGGGTGGAATCTGCTGAGCTTCTTCTTTGGGTCCGTGGGCTTCAAGTCGACACTAGAACCTTCACTGTCCTTTCTGTGGGAAAAACCAATCTCGGTCTCTTGGAAATCGGGATTTTCACCATTGTCGGGACCCGCCGGGGAGCGTGGGAACATCATATAGTCCAAGTAGTTAACAATGGTTTTAAGCAAGAATCCCAAACTGGTCGTGTCAAGAATATATGTTGCAATCATAAGGCCCTCAGAAGGTGTCTTCTGGTCCACTTGTAGAGTGGCACAAACTCCTCCTGCTATCTTGAACGAGGAGAAGAGCGTGAAATAGATCGAAACAGTAAAAATAGTTTTCCTAAGAAAGGCATCGACCTTAAATATCCTGACAAGCAAGCCTGTAAGGAAGGTTATAAGAATGACTGCAAAATATGCCACTTGTACGATGGAGACAACTCGCCATTGTGAGGCGTACGGAACTGGAAGCATTGTGTTTGTGACTGGTGTAGAGAAGTGTGTTGTGGAATGAACGGCTAAATCAGTGAGATTCGCCCATCTTTTATATTCTTTCTGCCGTCAAGACATGGACCACTAATACGCTTACTTAAGCGTGCTTGACGTATGCGTATCGCGCCGCGCAGCTGCGTCAGTACCGGGCATAGAAATAGTTACGCTTATGTAAGCGCGCATGAGCCGTGCGCAGTGGTATCAGGCCGTTGGCCAACCTTTCGAACAAAATTTGTAAGTGAGTTGTTCATATCCCATCCATCTGCTGCTGAGGTGTTACTGATTGCAAAACCTTCTCAATTTTCTTTCTTTCTTTCTTGAATTTCCCGGAATCGGGATATATGCAGATACGACGCTGGTATACGCTTACGTAAGCGTATTCGAGTGCATGGTTTGGGCTGCAAATTCTGCGACAAATTTAAAGGCGCCACTTCGGAACTTGTGTGTAGAATGCCCAAGGCAAAGTATCGGAGGCTGAGCAAGCGGTCACGGCAAGGTTGTTTGAGCTGCAAGCGATTGCACATAAAGGTATGTACAAACCATAAATGAGTGTACTTTAGCTAACCTAGTGCAATGAGGACAAGCCAGCATGCGAATACTGCAAGCACACTGGGCGTAATTGTGTTTACCCTTCACTCATTGCAGATTCAAGAGAAGTTCTGGAGCGTCTTACTATGCGAAAGAAGATAAGTACTGGATTTGAAGTCCTTACTAAGGAAACTTTGGTCAATTGTTCGTCTTGCATGATGGGTGTCAGTCGGTTCGAGTTGCGGTTGTTGCATTTTTTTAACAATTTTTGTGTCTCTCTTTTCTCCTTCGATGTCAATATGACTGTGGACAGGATGTGGAGAGAATCGGTTCCGCAATTATTTGGAAATTCAGCAATGGTTCGCAAGGCAGTTTTTCTGTTTGCTGCCATTAATATGTGGCCGCTATGTGATGTTGACACATTATTTCGTTCTGACATCAACTTTTCAGGGCTCCTATATGATACAGTACCTACTGAGAAAGCAATTGAAGACGACACTATCACACAGTCGACTTTTGATATGTCTTTGAAAAATTCAAAAACTGACAATTTGTTCATGAGGACATTGTCTTACTTTTCCGAAGTTTTATCGGAGACGAAGAATGCACTTACAAGTACCAACGGCATTAGCGGCTCTAATCTTCGAGTAGCCGAATTGGTGGTTTCGGGCATTTTAGTGTACCTGTTTCTCGGTCTTCATCCGCACAAATTGGTGCCTCTTTTATCGTTTCAACTGGAACCCGGTGACTACGATTCTGGTTGCGATACCGACTTTGTAGCATTGTGTCGAGGGATACAGAGCCTATTTGAGCTTGGGAGGAATAACTTGACCCGCACCAAGTTTAAAATAATATTCTATACTCCAGAAAAAATACCTAATTCCGTCAAGCAATACAAATTTGCTATTGTTGAAAGGCTAAGAGAAGAGCTGATGAGGTACTTTTCCAAAGGGACTGATTCGATAACTGAGGAAAGAAAAGCAATTGATAGAGCAATCGAACTACTAGCTTCGGCATTCTATTACTCCGCAAAGCTCAAGTACCCCATTCCGCTATTCAAATGGCCGCTCGTTCTTCCAAACTACTTTGATGTTCTTCTTCGACAAAAGCACATTTTTGCACTTCGACTATACTATCAGTTTGCCTGTATTTGCGCTTTGGCCAGGTTCAATCTCTACCACGACACAAATATGTGGAAAGACTTTATCGAGTGGTTTCGTGGGTACAACATGGACCAGTACGGAGAGTGGCTTTATGACTTTGACCGCTGTTTTTACGATGTGGTTATCGGAAAAAACTTTCGGTTTGGGTATGACGACTTTTCTTTTCTATACGATTTCGATCCAGAACTGGCGCTAAAGTCAGGGCATCGCTCAAGTTTCTACAGTGACTATACCCACGACAAAAATTACGAAATAGAATGAACGATAACAGACCAATTCAATGGTTGAAAGAAGCTTTAATCGCATGATCCAGAAGGCTGAACCAGGCATCTAACTGTGCGTTTACGCCAGATCTGATTCTGCACGATCCTATTGTTCTTCGGATTCAGCCGCACGTCAATCTTAAGATGCTTAGATAACCGTTCCATTACGAGAAAGATAAGGCTGACAATACGAACTTCGAAGCCCACGAGTACAAACTCCTATTTTGTAAACTTCATCCATTCGTAAACGTTCACCTTAGTGGTGGTTGCAAATAAGTGGTTACATAAGTCCTCTCATCAATTGAACCTCATTGGCTGCACCAAATTGTTGTGTCAGTGGGATTCTGCTTGAGAGAAACATCAATTCCACCCATCGCCTCTAGCCATCCAATTTACTCTGGCGATGGACTCACCTGGCTCAGTCACGATTATCCTTGGTCAGGCCATAGTAGTAATGAGTTTTACTCGCCCTGGTAAGCTCAATTGTTCGATCGCGGCACGCAGCGTTACGCTTATATAATGTGCCAAGACATGCACGGAAGCATGCAACATAAACGTTAAACGGCTGCAAATTGCTTAACAAAGGAACCAAAAAGCCACAGTTTCGGCCATAAAAAGCATGATAAAAACCCCCACTTCAAGAAAACTTCATAACCCCAGGAACAGCTGATGACTAGATTACGTTATTCCCGGTGATTGTTATGTAGTCCTCTGTCGAGGTGTGATGGTGTTGACGTGGTATAGTAGATACTATAGTGTTACGGAAACCAATTGTATTATCAGATATAAAGATTAGCTGGTTCACAATGAGATAGTATCCGCTATCCGTTGCCCCTATTTATAGTCCGCTTCGGGGCGGCCTATGGTACGAATTTCTCGGATTATTTTCGGGATATCCTCGGAGAATTTTCTAATGCCGGGCCTTTTCGCATTATTCAATCCCACGCAGGCTGCACCGCGGTATTGTAGCCCCTTTACCCTTATTTCTGTTATTCGGTTCTTGTACTGGAGACGTTTTCTAGTACTAGTCCTGCATTCAATGTCAACGGCACCATTCACCGCCCGGTCGATATGGTGTGGATTATGTCAGCGAAAAGGATAATTGCATTTCCTAATCGCCTTCAATTATCGATATCGCATTCAAATTTGCATTCGAAATTTAGCATGCCCAGCGTCAAATCACGAAGGCTGACGAGGAGGTCCCGCATGGGCTGCTACAGCTGCAAGAAGCTCCGAATAAAGGTATGGGACATCAACTCGTTTTTTTGTGCATTCTATCACCAAAAGTTACTAACTTCAGTGCGACGAACAACGGCCCCATTGCGAGTACTGTCGACATACGGGCCGAACCTGTGTTTATCCCGTGTCTCTGAGCCTGGACGAAGAGCTGCTGCCGGGAAGTGTGGTTGGGTACGGAGAAAGGGCGTTTGAGATGATGACGAAGGAACAGTTGGTGAATTCTGTGTCCTCCATGATGAACCTCGGGCGGTTTGAATTGCGATTGTTGCATTTTTTTGACCAGTTTTGCGTGCCGCTCTTCTCTTTCGGGGTCAACAAGACGTCAGAACGGATGTGGCGTACATTCGTTCCGCCGTTGTTTGTCAGATCGCCGTTGGTACGCAAGGCAATGTTCCTGTTTGCATGCATGAATATGTGGCCATTGTGTGACGTTTCCACGTTGTTCTTGGCAGATGTCCAGGAGGCCAGAGAATTGTACCAGATAGCACCCAGCTGGCAGGACCATGATGTGCGAGATACGACGCCGGTGCATTTATTTGAGCAGCCGTTGGCGGTCGCAAGCACCGATAATTTGTACCGAAGAACCCTCGACTATTTTTCCGAGCTGATCTCGGAGAGCCAAAAGACCCTCCTGCTTGGCATAGACACCTTTGTCGACGACCCCATCCGCACTGCGGAAATGGGTATCGCTGGTATTCTTATCTACCTGTTTCTCGGACTCCATCCTCATAAATTGGTGCCCATCTTGTCGTTCCAACTAGAAGACGAGACAGATCTGCAGCACGAAGGTCCCTCCACAGACTTTGTCGCTATATGTCGCGGCATACAGAGCACATTTGAGCTTGGCATGAATGCGATCCTCCAGACAAACCTTCGCACAATCTACAATACCGTGGAAAAGGTACCTCCCTTCATCAAAGAACACAAGTTTCCCATCATGGTACGCTTGCATAACGAGTTGGACCAATTTTACGCCGACTACACCGACGTAATTGACCCAAGAATCAACGCTGAAATCGAAACATTGAGAGAGTCGATTGACATTTTGGCAACCTCGTTTTACTATTCCGCCAAACTAAACTACCCAGTTCCGCTTTTTAAGTGGGCCATCTATATTCCCGAGTTTCTTGATGTGCTACTTCGAGAAAAGCACTTCTTTGCTCTCCGACTCTACTACCATTTTGCATGTATCTGTGTTGTGTCACGATTCAGTCTTTACCACCATAGAAACATGTGGAAAGACTATATGGAGTGGTGGCGCAATTACAATATGAAGCTTTATGGTGGGTGGTTCTACGACTATGACCGCAGCTTCTACGATTTGATAATGGACAAAAATTACAAATTTGAGTTCGATGGCTTTAAATTCTTGTACCAATTCGATCCGGAGTTGCTCGTTAATGAACTCTAACCTTGATATACAGGATACCAAAACAGTAATGACAACAGGCAAAAGAAGCAACTTTTTCCGAATCTATATTTAATTTTATGACCTGATTTGCAAAAAGTAGTCTTTATAGCTTCCGCCGTGCTGACATTTCACGAAAGGCTTTCAGTTAGCCTAGGGATGAAGCTAGAAGAATTGCGGACAGCTCTATTTAGTGCTTCAACATTGACTGCAATTACACGCTGTTAGAACACACAAGTATAAAATCTCTGTTTATTGACCTACCTTAACTCTAGCTCATCCATCTCCAGCGCTAGTTTGTTCACTCGTGCCTTTCGAATTCTCTGAGTCCGCTTGACTTCGTCGTCACCATATCGATCGGTATTGGCATGATGAACTGCATCGTCATCGGGATCGTGATCCCCTGACGTTCCATACTTCAATTCGTAGTCTGTTGCCGGTTCTCTTAAGATATCTCTAATGCTGTCATTGCTGACAAGCTCGTTGTGGACGCCAAAACTGAAGCACCACTTCAAGTGGATCAACCGAAGGTATAAGAACCAACTGTTGATAGGCAATGATCTAGTTTTTGAGAGTTTGATGTATGTCGAATCAAACATCGAGCTCAACAACTCTTGGCCCTCTTGTGATTTTCGATAAATAGCTGTTCGCTTGTCGACATCGGTGTAATTTACAAGAGTTGCTTGGATATCTCTGAAAATCGAATGTGCCTCCTTTCTCTCCTTCTTCGAAACTTTTTTGGTGGATAAGTTCGCTAATCTTTCAATGATTGAGAACAATGCCGCTTGCTCGTAGTACGGCGCATTGTAGTTGTAGTCTTCATCGTCGTCATTGTCTTCGTCCTCTTCTGAGTAGGAAAATACCTCGTAGCACAAGCCGATAACACGGCCCGCGGCTTTGGCAACTTCAATATTAACATCATCGTCCACCATTTCAACGAGTTTTGGCATCTGTTCGGTTATGAAATCGTTCAAATAGGCACCACGCGGCATTAGAGTTAGCAAGCATCCAGCACCATGTAAAGTTGCCGCGGCAAAGTTGACTTCCGATCGCACCTTTTGGGTAGCCTCATTGACAATTTGCTTGTCCTCATTTACGTCGAATAAAGTGGAGTATTCTCTGTCACCAGCGTCCAACTGTTGGCTCAAAGTTAAGGCACTCTTGGCTGAACCTTCTGCTATGTCAAGAAGCTCGGCCACCTTTTCGTCAATACCGAAACTGGAAGAACCATTATGCAAAACAAGGAGCAAGCTGCAGATCCCAGTGGCGAGATTGGCCTTGTTTTCGTTTGTCACCACCGAGGTAGGCGGGTCAACGAGAAGTTGCTGGATTGCACCCAAAAATTCAGCCGAAACAAGGTACCCAAACTCCTCAATGTCGCTGCAAAGAAGGGCAATGCATGACCGGAACATCAATAGAAATTCTGAGTCTGATCGGTAGCTTTTACTCAAGAAAATCTTGATTAGTTCATTAACTTTGTCGTCGGACACATAAGAGCTTGAGCCAGCATTCTCTTCATTATATGTCACTAAAGGCTTGGAAACAATGAGCTTGTAAAGCTGGGCAAGAAGAAGTTCTCTCAGCTGTGACGAAATCTCATTTCGTGCCAACGAAAGCGAATATATGATGTCATTTATGGTGGTCAGGCCTGACTGGATTCGGGCCTTATTGAGCTGTCCTATTTGTTTCTGGCGAACATCCTGGTTACTGGTCGACTCCATACCCAAATCGTCGGGCTGGCCCACTTGCAGGTCCAAAAGTGCTTGCAAAGACTCCAATTTAGTGGTTAAGAGTTCTTCGATGCTCAGAAAATTGATGTCCAATTGGCCATTTTCC
The DNA here is from genome assembly GCA_003676015.1 of Meyerozyma sp. JA9. Classification (NCBI taxonomy): domain Eukaryota; kingdom Fungi; phylum Ascomycota; class Pichiomycetes; order Serinales; family Debaryomycetaceae; genus Meyerozyma; species Meyerozyma sp. JA9. The sequence goes on along the minus strand of NSDU01000025.1, from coordinate 200,766 downwards.
TCACCGTCTACTTTTGGCGTGCGAGCCCTCGAAGCTGAGCGGGACGAGGCGTTCAGGAGCGACTCCTCGTTCAAGATATGTCTCATGTTGTTCCGCAACGCCATCGTGTGTAATGAAATTAGTCACGGCGGTGACTGGAAGAAACCCTGGCAGTGTGCAGGCGCTTGTGTGCAGGTCGATGGTCTGCTTTGCTCCAGCATCAGAATGTCACATCTTGCGGCAACACATTGTGGTTTTTTCCGTCGGCCCGCACTGTCTCGCGGTGGACGTCTCGCGGCAACAGCTTGCGCATGTCAAAGGCGTCAATTGAGTCGTCAGTTTTGCTGGAGTCCGTGGGTAAGGTTCTTCCGTAATATCCCACCACCCTTCTGTAGACGCTGTAGCCGAGTTTTTCGTAGAGCTGTTGTGCCAATGTGTTCGTCACCTTGACGAAAAGGTCCACAAAGAGCGTGTCGTAGGGGGGACCCGTGGTCAACCTTTGAAGCTCAGAACAGAGATGCGAAGCGAGTCCAAGTCGACGGTAGTAACTGTTCACCGACACCGCAGTGATGTGCGTGTGCCATTCCTTCTTGGCAAGCTGTCCCTCGGTCTTACCCATCATGTAGCCGCTGATCTCGCGGTTTTCAATGTTTGCAAAATCGGAGATCTCCGTCGATTTGAAAAAAAGAGTGGGCCACTGGATCAAATACTCGAGGTAGAAATGTACGTTGTAGTTCTCGGTGAGCGGGTCCAAATTGACCGGGTTAACGTCGAGAAGGTCCTCGATCTGGAACGGCTTGATCGACGTCATACTGCCTCGATGCCCAGCAGGTTTCAATGCCAAATTTCCACCGTCGCGTCACGTGCGCGCGCCGGCGGTTTCGCGAAAAATTGCGGTGCTTCGAAATCGCTAACCCATCATGTTTGGAGCTGGAGCTGGACAACCAACCGAGGAGCAAAGAAAGGCTCAGGAGCAGTATGCTTACGACACCTTGAAGACCGCTGGTGCCATCGCCGGGTTGTTGTGGATCACTCCGATCGTGTACCACTATATCAAGAAGCAATTTTAGGACCTTTGTACATACTATATTAATCCACATTTTGATTTACCAATCCACATTCTGCTTTGTCAAGCCACCTGCTTAATCAATCCACCGAACGGTTTTTAATTCTCGACCATTTCCTCTCGCAATTTGCCGATCTTGGTCGCCAAGTTCAAAAACTCGAGTCTTTCCGCAATTCGAGCAGCGGCCGTCATGGCCTTGTCGGTTCGAATAAGTTTTGCAATACTGAATGCCTTGTTGAGTTTAGCGTCTTGGCAAGCATTGGCAAAAAGCTTAAGTAACGATTTGTCAAATAACATGCTGTACTCTTGCAACCGCTCCATGATCTCTTCGTTGTTTTCTTCGAACCCTTCGTCGCTCAAAGTGTCACTCACTATGCGGCCCATCGTCGATGCTCTTACGAAGCTTTCTTCAGGATCGTCCTCTGTAGCTTGCTCCGTTTTATGGACGCCGACGGGAAGCTTGATTTGAATCTCAATGGGGAGCGCCAATGGGAACCCCGGATACACGCTGCCACCTTTGAGTATAAGACAGCTCAAGGAGTCTTTGTACAAGCCCAATGGCCAGCAGGACCATTTTCTTTTCAGCTCGTGCCCACCGTCCGTCACCGCCAGGTAGCAGTCGAGAATTGGAATCCAGCGGGCGTTTCTCGACTCACGCCATGAAGATAATATCATTAATGTGTCGTCGTTCCCAGCAACCATACAAGGGTCGTTGAACTCGTTGAAGAACAAGCCCTTGATCAAGGGTGCCTTGGGGCTTCTCTCCAACGGCAATATGACATCCTGTTGCACAAATTTGTAGTCCAGATGGATGTCGATTATCGAGTATGTGAATATTTTTCCTCCGACTTGGTTGATCATGAAGAGGAAGGAGTTTGACGACGAGATGAGGGCAACAACCGGTGGAGCCTTGATCGCATTGATACACAATCCGTGGGCATTGAAGAAGCGAACGAATCCAAAGTTGGTACCAATTACTATGATCCCGTTGTCATCATGACTGTCGGCAAGACTAACGGAGGTGATGAATTCTCCTTTGGCAAGAGGAATACTTCTCTCCCATGCATCTTGGTTAGATTCGTGCTGTTTGAATGAGATACTGCCGGCATTTTTCCCATAGCCAGAACACCCAAAAACAATGCCTGAGTTGTTCATGGAACACAAGTCAAAATCCTGGTAGTCAATAAAATGGTAGTCTTTGTTGACCGATCTGTCGAAGAACGACACGGTGATGCTCTGTTGTTCATTTTGGTCTGTTTTCACCGCCCACACGTAGCCTGACGCATTCATACAAATGTATCTCCGTTGTGCTTTTCTTGATCCTTGAGCCGTCCACGGCGTACTTCCTGGGCAATATGGTTCCAACTGAGGTTCGGCAACTGCAACGGTCTCGATTTTGTGGCGCTTAGTTCTATCTTGAAGAACATCGAAATCTTCATCCTCGTCAATTATAGAATCGTCAAGCATGTGTTTCCCGTTGCCGTTTAAATATGGCGGTCTGTCGTGTTCCGACATGTCAATATCGTCGCCATCCGACTCTTCTGCTTCATCTAGGAATAGTGAGTTCAGTTTTCCAGAACTTTTCTTGGATGCTACCTCCGGTAACTCGAGACCGCCAAGCACAAGGACCTCTCCATTGGTGGTGCCGATGTAGAGAGTGTCTTTGTTCCAGGCTATGTTTATAGGGACGTGGCCGGAAGTGAGCTTTTTGAGGCTTTGCAGCTGGATTTCGTCGCCGGAGTCAAAATTGATGATTTTCACGGTGCCGTTTTTGTGCAAAGTGGACACGAAATTTCCATGAACGGCGTAGTCGATGATGTCGACCCCCGGGCGGACTTCGGTAATAGGCAGAGAAAAGTCCTCTCTTGTGTAAATTTTCAACGATCTGGTGTCGGTGGGAACCAACAAATGCTGGCCATCGAGCGACCATGCGGTGGTGGTAGCAAAGAGTTCATCTTCATTTTCGCCCAAGAAATCCACCACGTCCAACGACTTGTGGATCTTTTGCGGGAGCACGTCCTTTATGGTCTCCACAATCGACGGAGACTCGTTGACTACCGAATAAATGGCCACACTGCGGTCTGCCAAACTGACCGCTACCAACTCACCGGTGGGATTGTATGCAATATTCAACACCTGGTCTTCGGTAGTGAGCGTGGAGGTGGCACCAGTGGCCGTATCTATCACAATTACCTTATTATCGTCGCCTCCACAGAGAATTCTCTTTCCTTCATTGATGAATACCGAATCTCTAATCGGCAATTCCGATCTGTACACCACCGCTGGGTTGGTTTTTCCGAATATGTTGGCCTTCTCGAGGGTTCCTGAGGTGCTGGCAACCAATATATCTTCACCAAAATGCGCCAAACACGTTAAATTCTCGGCGATGTCCATGGAATCTGGCTCCAACTCCGGGTCCGACACATCGAAGATTTTCGCCACGCCTCCGCTGTTTGCTATGATGAGCTTGTCGACGTCGGAGTTGAAGGAGACGTACGAGTTGCCGTCGGGAAACGCCGAGATCTTCTTTTCACTCATGGTGGAGCAGAAACGAGACGCGTTGATCAGATACGGGTGGTGCACGGGTGCGAAGACGAGCGAAAGCGAGAGCGCACGGAGTGCGAGGGCGAAGAATGTGCGAAGGAAAGTGTGCGAAGGGCAGTGCGAAGTGCGAGAGAGCGGATCAGTGCGAAAACAAATAAATGCGAAATGAAAATGCGAAACAAATGATGCGAAATGCGATCAAATAATGCGAAATGAGAATGCCATCAAATGTAAAGTACAATAATTAAACGTGTAAATGCAAACCAACAATTCAAATCCAATCAACTCGAATGACATAAAGATCATTACAGCCTACATCACAGTTGCAGATACGTAGCGACTACGTACGAACCCACACTACATACGAGCCTCGGTCGTACCCTCCTTTTGTGTGATATTTGTCCAATAATATTCAGACACAGCCTGTCAATCAAATGCCAGCGGGGCATGCGGGATTTACTCGCTTCCTGAATTGGCCACCTCAACGCATTGTTACGGCAAAATCACCGTATTCTGGTAGCAGGTGCACTTCTGGCGTGCGCGATTTGCCAGATTTGTTGCGGGAATTTGCACTAAGCCGCACCTCACCATTTTTCGCAGCCTAACGTAGCCTCGTTCCAAGTGATAATTCCCGCACCGTTCACGTTCAAGCGTTCGTGCTTGTTCGCCCACTGTTCTGATTGGTTTTCCCTTTGTTTTTCCCTGTAGTATAAAACCCTGCATCTGTAGAATGTAAATTTGTGATTTCATGAGCAAAACCGGCCAGACTATTAGCCTGCAAAACGACGGTGCCGATTCCACCATGACAGGAATCGTCAGCGACATCGACGAGGAGCCTGCGGGACCGATGGAGGTGCCTCAGCCAAAGAAAAACAACAGTTTTTGGAGGTACACTTTACCCGCTGCTTTTTCGTCTCTTGGGGCCATCTATGGAGACCTTGGAACATCTCCCTTGTACGTGCTAAACTCGGTCAAATACCCTCACCAAGACCCCACCGAACGAGATATCGTGTGTGCGGTGTCGGTGATCTTTTGGGTGTTCACGCTCATTGTTATCATCAAATATGTGACGATCGTGCTTTTCTTTGGCCCCAATAATGGCGAGGGTGGTCAGGTAGCCATCTACGCCAAGATCGCCAGGCACCTCAAAATCGGCCCCAAAGGTGTAACCATTCCTGGATCGCCGGAAAAGTCCGATCTCGAGCTCATTACTCGACAAGACACCGTGCTGAGCTTTGTTTCCGGTGGGTCGTTCATGAAGTCCAGCGGAACCTGGAAACAGAATCCCACGGTGGTGAAGGTGGTTTCGTTCGTGGTTTTGACGGTGTGCTTTCTTGGGTGCTCGTTGGTCATCTCCGACGGGCTTTTGACTCCTACAACGTCGGTGTTGAGCGCCATAGCCGGGATCCAGATTGCCAAGCCAGACTTCAACAATGTTCTTGCGGTTTCGGAGGTGGTGCTTTTGGTGCTCTTCGTCATCCAGCAGTTTGGGTCCCACCGCATATCGTTCACGTTTGCTCCCATCATCACCCTCTGGCTCATTGGCTTGATTGTGTGCGGATTGTACAACATTATCAAGTACGAACCGGGCATCTTCAAGGCTATATCTCCGCACTTTGCCATTGAAATCCTCAAGGCCGGCGGAATCGACGTCTTTAGTGGCTGTATGTTGGCCATCACTGGAGTAGAAGCCATGTTTGCCGATGTGGGGCATTTTGGCCGGGCCCCGGTCCAGCTCGCTTTGACCTGCTTCGTGTATCCAGCGTTGATGTTGTGCTACTTTGGACAGGCGGCGTACATCATTCACCATCCAGACGCCCTTTCCAACCCGTTTTTCTACTCGATTCCGGGAGGAACCAACAGTGCTCCGTACTGGATCATGTTCGTGTTGGCAACCCTCAGCACCATCATTGCCAGCCAGGCGCTCATTTTGGGAGTGTTCAGCATTCTTTCCCAGTTGATCAACTTGGACTGTTTCCCCAACTTTACCATCGTCCATGTGTCCAGCTCGTATAAGGGCAAGGTGTATCTTCCCATGGTCAATTGGATGCTCATGGTGGGGGTGCTCTGCACCACGGCCGGGTTCAAAAATAGCAACAACGTCACCGCTGCCTATGGCTTGGGAATCACTCTCGATCTTTGTTTGACCACCTTCTTGTTGACCGTGTGCTTCATTTTCGTCTACGAATTCAACATCTTTGTGCTGGTGTTCTTCCTTTTGGTGTTTCTTCCGTTGGAAATCATCATGGTGGTATCCAACCTCAAGAAAATCGAGCACGGAGCATGGTTCCCCATAATGATGGCTGGCATCTGCTTCTCTTTCCTCTGCTTTTGGCGGTGGGCAAGAGCCAGAAAAGTGGACCACGAGTTCAGTTCCAGAGCTCGTATCGACAACGTTTTTCCCTCGTTGAGGCGGGCTGCTCAGACCGTCGACTTGGGCCGCGGAAGAAGCCCCACCAGAAAAGACGAAGAGGAAAGCACGGAAGAGTCGGTGGCAGAGTGGAACGAAAACTTGATTGTCAACTCCAAGTTTGGCGAGTTGCCGTTGAAGACGTACGACGGCGTGGCCATAATCCACTGCGAGTCTTCGTACCAGAACCTCATGTCTCCAAATACCGTTCCTGAACTATACCAGCGGGTGGTGTCGTCGTTTGCTTCTTTGCCGAGAATTGTGATCTTCTGCTCCAAAAGAGCATTGTCTGTTCCAGTGGTTCCCGAAGACGAGCGGGTTCTTCTTGGTCCCACCAAGATCCAGGGCCATTACCGGTGTGTGTTGCGGTACGGTTTCACCGAGGCGATGGTAATCGACAAGGAATTGATGCAGCACATTCTCAGGTCTGTGCCTGGGTACGTTGAGTTGAACGATAGTCCCCACCGAGACAAGATGCCGGTTTCCGTGCTCCATGTGTTTGACAAAAGTGTTGTCAAGTCCCACACCTACTCGAGCGATCCCACCCGAAACGTCTTCAAAAAGGCCAGAAGATGGGTGCGTATTTTCGCCATAGAGCGTATCTTCAGTCCTATCACTTCGATTTTCAACTTTCACGGACAGTACTTGAAGATAGAGGACGAGGCCGAGGAAGCGCAACGCAAGTTGTTCGTGGGAGGAGTGGTTAGAATCTGAGTTACCGGTCATAGATTTTATATACAACCGTGCAAGATGGGTTTATTGAGATTCTTTCTCTTGCCTTTGCTTCGTTTTCACTTTTTCCTTCCTTTTCTCTATTTCCTTCTTCTTCGCTTCTTCGGTTCTCTTTTTCCTTCTTCGCTTCCTCGTTTTCTCTTTTTCCTTCTTCGCTTCTTTCCTCTTTTTTTTTCCTTTTCTATGCCCACTCGGGCTTGGGCTCGGGCTTGCCTCGGCCCCGTCCTCTTCCGCGACCTCTCCAGCCGCCCCTGCCTCGGCCACGGCCACGTCCCCGGCCCCGGCCGTTGTTCACCGAGGCTTCTCCAAAAGTGTCCATATTCAAGGATTTTTCCTCGGCCCATCGCAAGCTTTGGTGGTCGCTGCTCGTCAACGAGTCGAAGAACGACGACTTTTGGTACGAAGGGCCGCCCTCCTTGGTGCGTTCCCGCTCAAAAGCAGCGCTGGCGCTGGCAAAGTCGAAGTCTCCGTCCATCTGGGGGCCGCTGGATGGCTGGGGAGGTTGAGGACGAGAGCCGGGCTGCGGCTGAGGAACTTCGTCTGTAGTTCCAGACGGCTTAGGGCCCGACGGTTCGGGCCGCGGGCCCGGAACAGACGTCTGGGTGGTTCTAGATGGCTGCGTGGGTGCAGAAGCAGTGGCAGAAGCAGTTGGTGTTGGAGCAGCTGGAGCAGCAGTCTGGACTGGCGGACGGCCAATTTGGCCAGGTTGTGGGCCCGATCTCGAAGATTCCGGGACTTGTGGCGCCGCTGGAGGTACAGCTGTCGTGGGGGGAGCAGCGGTGGTGGTGGGGGGAGCTGCAGTCATTGGCCCCGAAGTGGTTTTTGGTGGAGGAGATGCCGTGGTTGCGGCCGTCGACGAAGCGGCAAAATATGGTTGTTCTGGACGAACCTGGTCGATGGGCACATCAAGCACAGACAAGTCCTTGACATCGGACCCCCGGAACACAACATATTCGTAAATTTCCGGCCGGGGCATGATTTCTTGGGACGGATTTCCAGCAGCAGCCATGCGTCCTTCGGTACCGAACGACCTTACCGACTTTAGAGCAACGGTGGCGTCGTCTGCATTGATATTGTCGAGGAGCCCGACATACTTGACTCCTTTGTTGGAGATCAACGAGATGGTTTTGCCGATATATTGAGACATGAAGAACGGTGAACGTCGCGAACCGGTATAGGTGTTGCTGGTGTCTGGGTGGGGAGAAGGAGAAGTGGAGGGAGAGAAAAGAGGATGGGGAAAGAGCGGTGGTGGTGGGTTGTGGTGGGTTGTGGTGTGGCAGACGATGGTCTGGAAGAGGAATTGGGTCTTTTTTATAGTTTTTCTTGAATTGTTTTGGGGATTGTGCAAAGTAGAACCTTGGAGGAGTCTTTCGCTCTTTACTTTTTCTTCACTCTTTCACTTCATTCTTCCACAATTTTATCTTTTATTCTTATTATTCCTCTCGTTCCTTCATTCCACTCGTTCCTTCATTGCCTCAATCGTTTGCTCCCCAATTCATTCGTTTTCAAGTTTCGGTGCAGTCTTCGTGAGTTAAACGGTTGCAAACTACCAAATTTTCCATTTTTACAAGTTTCACTATTTTTCCATTTTTTCATTTTACACTTCATTTCATAACACCAAAGCCTCCACAAGATCAGCACTACGCAGCCATTTGGCCCCAGTTCTCCTCTCCAATTCTTCCACACTTCTTAGCCTTATCACTCTTCTCACTTTTGTCCTGCACACCCTACCTCAATTCATTTCTCACAACTTTTTATCGCCAACATGGACTCTGAACACCAACATCAGCCAGACATTGACCCCGAGTTGGATGCCGGGTCTCCCGGTGTTTCTGAGCATGCGTCTGATGAAGAAAACGTATTTTCACTTTCAGCGCAAAAGTTGGACAGCAATACCGTCAAAACCACTCAAAACCGCATTCGTAAACCGAAAAAAAATCACTCTCCAGCCACCATAGAACCCAGCTTACTCCAGAATGACGAGCAGGAGGGCGAGCAGACGTCGTTTGAAGACCCCCAGGCTCGCCGCCGTCGTCTTTTGGAGGAAAAAATGGACTTGGCCATGAAGTCTAAATCAACAAGAAGAAAACGGGCCGACGAAGATGACTTGGAACGGATGCAAGATGACCGTATTGATGAGCTCAAGGACCAGATGATCAAGGCGGCCAACATGGATGTGGAAAAGAACTCCCAGGGTCAAATCGCTACCGAAAAACTCAAGCTTCTTCCCGAAGTTTCCAGCGTATTGCTGAAAGCGGATTTGGCGATTTCGATTTTGGACAATAATTTGCTCGAGGCAGTAAGATTGTGGCTCGAACCTTTGCCCGATGCGTCCATGCCTGCGTACCAGATTCAGAAGGAACTCATTCATGCGTTGACCACACTTCCTATAAAAACTGACCACCTAATTGCCTCGGGTATAGGCAAGGTGCTCGTATTTTACCAAAGGTCCAAACGGACCGAGCCTCTCTTGAAGCAGCTCGTAGACCGTTTAATTGGTGATTGGACAAGACCAATTCTCAACAAATCTGATTCTTATAAGGACAGAACCATTCAGTTCCACGAGTACAACAGCGCCAAATTTGCCAACAAATTGCCCTCTTCAAGAGCTCGCGCCAAGGAACCCAAGACGTTGTACGAGCAAAGTGCAGAGAGGAGAAAGAGAGCTGCTATTCCTTCGGCTAGAACATCGGCATATAAGATTGCCCCTAAGGTTGACCCCAACTTGATAAGGCGTCAAAAGGGAGGAACTGACGAGCGGTTTAGAAGACTCAACCAAAAGTTGACGCTGATGAACTTGAAAAAGAAGAGTAGTAAGAAGGGTGGGCCATCGATCGAGGGAAAGAATTTGGCAATGTAATATAGATACGGAGAAAGAGAAAAAGAGAAGAAAGAGATGAGGAAAATAACATGAAAAGAAGTAAAGCAAATCCGACGTAACAGAATGAACATCAGAATCATTTTTTATCCTTTAATGAAGTGAATAATGTATAATTGTTATCGAGCAGCAATTCTTTCCTTGTTCATAAAGTGAACCTTGATCATCGAGCAGGATTTGATGAACCAGGTTCATTTATTGGGAAGCAAACTTTTCTCTTTTTCTCTCTACATGTCGTTATTATATGTAGATTAACCATGTAACGTGCTACATCCTCTACTAATGTATGCATTACGCCCAATATACACGATGTGTTTAGCTTACGATCTTGGCTTTTCCTTCTTCTCCTTCCACAAAGCCAACAAGGAAACTCCCGAAACCTTGACGACCTTGAATCTGACACCGGGAATATCACCCTTAGCCTTACCTCTTCTACCGAAACCGGCCAACAAGACTTCGTCGTTTTCGTCGACAAAGTTCAAACAACCATCGTTTGGCACGAAGGCAGTGACCTTTCTACCGTTCTTGATCAATTGGACTCTGACACACTTTCTAATAGCAGAGTTTGGTTGCTTGGATTCAACACCAATTTTTTCCAAAACGATTCCCTTGGCGTGAGAAGAACCTCCGAATGGAGACGACTTGTAAGCAGTTCCTAACAATCTGGACTTGTAAGCTTGATCAGCCCATCTGTTGTTACGACGGTGAACTCTCAACTTTCTAGCAGAGTTAAGCCCTCTTGGTTTACCCTTTCCCATGTTTAAAGATTGTCTGCGGAAAAAGAATAGTGAGGTTTTTCATGTAAATTTTCGGGGGGACCACACGACCGCACGGCACGTGATAGGGCGCAGCCCTCACAGCTCGATTATATGCAGGTGGGCAAACCTGACCCTATACGGTGGTACGCCGTTCACCCTGCATTTGGGTCAAGCTGTAGTTATCCGTTTAGTACCTATCTGCTCATCTTGTCGGTGTGACCATTTGTTGAATCGATCAATGCTGCGACGAGTTTCTTGTGTGCAGGAGATAAGACATTTCTGACTCTCACCCTACATCTACCTCACTCCAGTCTCTGGCACCTACCACCCTACTCTTACTTCATTACAGTCTATTGTGTCTACCTCTATCCTACCTCTCACCTCTTCTACTTCTTCTTTGCGATTTTCAACAACGACAAAAATGCCATGTCGATCTGGTCTTTGAACATGAATAATAAACCTTGAACAAACACCCCCTTGACCAATTGGGGAGCAATGCCCTTGTACAAGCCAGCAAGTTTCTCTGTGTGCCACAAGTGGACCAATGCCTCTTGGAAGCTGTCGAATTTGACGTCTTCGTCATCGACTTCTCCCGGCTTGACATGGGACTTTTTCTGCAACATTGCCTTGGAAACGATCAATGGTTGGGTGGCGAGGGTGGCCATGGACTTGGCAATGACTCCGATACTGAAACTCTCCAACGGACCCAAGTATTCCCGGTTTGCATATATAATCTGCTTCAATCTTTCGTACGATCCATAGGTGATGGATGGGTTGATACACAACACTAGCGACACCCGCAACCCTTTCCACAAGCCGGAGATGCCGTCGTGCTCCAAGATCTCTCTTGTCAACTGCACCAAGCCCTTGTGGTGTTTATCTGTCTGCTGGTGGGTGGTGATGACCCCAATTGGCATGGTGAAAAGTTGCGAGATGGCCGCCGCCAATGCTCCCAAAAACAACTCGGTGGCTGTTCCTGGTCTGTGGTTGGGAATGTGTCTGTTGATACGAGCGTACACCCGTTTGACGATGGTGTACCAGTAGAAATAACTGAAATTTTGTGCGGCCGATCCCAAAATCGACGAGATGAGCCCGTGGTACCACCCCAAAATGCCTTTTTTCTTGTATATTTGAGTCAAAGCGTCCACGGTGCTCTTGTACCGCAATTGGCCATCTTTTCCCCGCTTCTGTTGCCAGACACTTTCTTGGGGATCCGACGAGTCGGACGCTATGGACGCTGTGGAGTCGGACGGAGTCATGCCCGTAGGCCTCGGTTTGACCTGGGTCTGGATCAACGTCTTGCTGAGGTCCAAGGGATATACGAGGGTGTTGGCAATGGCCGAGGCCAACGCTCCACTGGTTGCTTTCTCGAGGGGAGTAAGGGACATTTTGATGTGAGTAGAATAATTTATGAATTTATGATGAACTTGTGATAAGCTTATGATGAACTTATGATGGACTTATAATGAACTTATAATGAACTTGTGCTGTACTTGTGCTGTACTTGTTACACTCTTTTGTAATTTCTGTTTAGGATGTCTCAAAATATGAACGTGAAAAGCGATCGCCCCGCTTATAAACAAGCAACTGTGCCGCCGGTAGCGTTACCGAGGGTAAGTGAGCGGCGCCATACACATGCGTTTCCCCACAGACGATATGCAGGTCGGATGGGTGTGGGTTTTTTGCAGTGGAAAACCATGATAAGAGCCACGAGCTTCGGAATTGGCTGGCGCAGCCCACTGCAAGCACACACTCTGCAATTGCCAGATTTGAACCGCTGCTTGGCAGGATACTCGGTGGTGTGTCGTCGGCTCATCGGCTAGTTTGTGTGCAGGACAGCCGATCGAACCAAGAACCCAAAATCCCACCAAAACGGAACCACATATAAACCCGGTGCCTTCCCGAGGTGCAACTGCCTGTTGCCCAATTGTCTCTACTCCGTCCACCTGTAGGCCTCCCTATCTGCCCCGAATGTCACCATATTAGCGCCCATGGCTACACACTTCACTCGGCCCTTGTGCCCATCGATGGCTGCAACTACCTGCTGTTTTTTCACATCTAAGCACCTAATAACGCCATCTTCGCCAAACGCCCACACTCCGGACGCACGCGGTTGTCGCCAGCTAATGAGCGGCTGCGAGAATTTATCCTGGGGTGCCATTGAGTTGGTATTTGTCAAAATTTGGCCCCGGCGAACCTTGCCGTCTTTTGACTCGATGGCTTCCTTCGATAAAGATACCACTATCACCCTCATATATGGTTCCTGCGACGTGGCCACGGCTATGAGCGGTTTAGTCGCGCCCTGGGCAACACTGAGACATCGTGGCGTGAAGCCATTGGCCATAAACTCGGCATCGTTGAGCGAGATTTTGTAGACTGGAACCAACTCTGGGCCTTGGGTTCCCGCGGTTTCCCATGCCAAAACGTCCAAAAGCGTGCTCTCGGTTCGTCCTAGAACCACTATAACCCGGCCGGCGTAGCCACAAACGCCAACACATGTGCCTGCCAACGTCAGTTTGTAAGCTGCAATTTCCTCAATTTTGTCGTTGGTAATTTTCACCAATTTGACCATTTTGTCCCAGCCAACCGTAGCAACGTAGCGGTCCAGAGCCACCTCGGCGTACCCACAGTCCACGACAAGACCCCTGTGCAATGCCAAATCTGATAACTTGACCAAGTCACATTCTTCAACACGACAGAGATGAATAATTCCATTCATACCCACAATTAAAACGTCGTTTCTTCCCACTCCAACAACAGCCTTGGCCACCACACCGCCCAAGAAGCGCTCCTTTCGGCTCACCCGTTTTCCTTCTTCATCATAGACCGAAATACTTCCATCATTGCTGCTGGCAATCACCTTGTCGCCAACAATTGCGGCAGATACAGTCAACCCTGACACTTCCTCGAGCTTGTGTTTCGTACTAGGGTACGGCGTCGACCAGTTGGGAAGCTCCCGGTCCACAATGGCTTGATTTGCGTCGTCGAGCAGCAAATCCAGAATCTCAAAGTCCTTGGAAAATGAGACTCTATCCTGTATGATCTGGTCCAACGACTCGTCGTGGCCGGTTTCGGTCGATATGGGAGACCCGTGCTCTCGTTCGAACGCTTTAAGAGTTTCGAGGTAGTTATTTTGCTTTAAAAAGTGGGCAACAAAACTGTGAGTCGACATGGTCAAAAAGAAAAAGAAAGGTCACACCCGGATTCGAACCGGGGTTGTTTGGATCAGAACCAAAAGTGATAACCACTACACTATGCAACCGTTTCTTGGCAACGTTGATGTGGCGCGAGTATGTGTAGTGAAACGTTATCCGATCCGTAGATCAGTAGTACTTTTTGAAGTGTTAGCCAGTTATGCTTCAATGCAATTTTTGACTCTCACTATTTTCAATACCTTCTCGTTCGCATTAACTATGATGTTACGTAAAATGTCTCGTGAAGACAATTTGTGATACAATTTGCATCTTTGATACAATTTGCAATGTTGCAGCTTTTGCAACTTGCTTCATTTTTGTTTTACAGTCCACAAGTAATCATCCATTCTATTGACACACCATATCACCAGAGGTCAGCTTCTGATGCCGTAGCGCTCAACATACTCCATTGTCTGGTTATTTGGATACGATCGAAGCCCAGGCGCAACAGGTCCTCCCGGGGCCAATTGCTTGAATTTCAAGTTTGAAGCAAGAAACAGGGTTTCCGGTTCCTGCTGGAGCTGGGAGTATTCCTTCTCTATGGCGGTCGCCATTTCTTGGTACAATTGCGGCTGTCGTATCTCGAGATCGAGTATTTCAGCGGATGCAAATTTTGATAACGACGGTTGGTAATGTTCAATGACTTTGTTGATTGCAATGGCTCTTCTATCCAAGTAGAGCGCACTATCAGCGGTTGCTGATTTTATATTGATAGTTTCGAGATATTTTCGTTTTGGCATGCACTTGTCTAGCGCCAAAAACTTAGTTTCCCTGGGTTTTGTCGGCGCCTCAGATTCATCTTCCATGGAGATTTCGATCTCCTCCTCATTCCTGTGACCCGAGCGGACCAATGCCTCGAACTTGACGTGCAAATGAGCCGAGAACCAATGTCGGGGCATGAGTTTTTCCAATAGACATTGGTTCACCGGACTGCCCAATTGACCCTTTTCTATGTCCAGGCGGAAAAACGGCTTGGTGCGAAGAAGGCTGGCGACATCGCCCCAGTTTGTGACTTCCAGCGGCCAATCGTGGGACACAAAAACGTCGATATCGTCGCCGAGAAAGCCGGCTTTGACATAGGTTTTCGGTCTTACATGGTATGCCGAGCGGAGAGTGGAGTCTGTATATGGAAGGCGAGGTTCAGGGTCGTTTTTGCGGAAACTGGACTCGTTGTAAATGCCACTAATACCTGCTATTCGAATTCCTCGATACACCACGGCGCCAAATTGACCCAAATAAAATATGTTTTTGGCGACCCAGCCGCCATATTTCAACTCGTCCAAGTACGACGAGCACTCGTGGTTGCCGCCTACAAACACGGTGAGCACCGGGGCAGTTTTTTCGCCGGTATAGTATTTGTGAAAATCTCCGAGACGTCGATACTTGCGAGGAACGCTGATGGTTTCGAGGTCGGAAAGGTTTCTGAGAGCCTGAAAGTCGCCACAGATGATGAGGAGCTTTGTGTGGGCCGGAACCGCTCTGTAGATGGCATCTAGCAGGCCGTGGCAGCACCCTACAACAGCCACCTTCATGAGATGAGAGGTTGAAGTGCGAAAGTGCGAAGTGAAATGAATGAAAATGAAATGAATGAAAATGTGATGGGATACGAAATATGAACAAGCATTGAGCAGCAAATGCAATCGGAAGCAATTGGAAACCAATTGGAAGCATTGAGTCTCTACCTTCATCAATTCTTTATTCCTTAATCTAAAATTACTTTTCTTCCTTCTATTCTATTCCACTTCCGTACATTCACCTAGTCTAAAACTTGTACACGTTCTCCTTGGTGTAGCCCAACTCGGCCAATATTCCCGTCACCTCGCCCTGGTCCGTGGGCGAAACCTTGGGCCCAGAAATCGCCTTGTACAAGCCTGGAGGTCCACACACAAACACCTTGGAGTCCTTGGATGGCCCGGGCAAATTCGACTGCAAAAACTCCTTGTCGATGTAGCCGGTTTCTCCCTTCCAGTCAGACAGCGCCTTGTCGACAAAGTAGGTGATACTCACCTGGTCCTTGTGCTTTTGCGCAATTTCGTCCAATTCCTTCTTGATCAAAATGTCCTGCTCGGTGAGGTTACCGTAGAATAACTTGACCTTGGTCTTGTCCTCGGGGTTCTTGGTGATCTCGTGCAACAATTGGTACAACGGGGTGATGCCGGTGCCTCCTCCAATGAGGGCAATGGACTGGAATTGGTTGGGCTCCCATTTCCACTTGACAATGGGTCCCTTGAACGACACGGTATCACCCTCTTTCAAGCCGTGGAAATGCGTGGACATCTTGCCGCCGTCGTACTTCTTGATCACAAAGTCAATTGTGCCCTTTTGGTCGACGTCGGACACCGGGGTGTATGGACGAATGACATTGTTACCCTTGGCGGTGACGAATTTGGACATTAAACAAGACGCCGTGACCAAACCGCTCACGTCCTCGGGAGAATTGAGCTCAAACACAAAGTGGCGGGTGTTGTTGCTGACATCCCACAGTTTTTTCAACTTCAAGTCGACCCATTCGTCGCCGCCCTTGAACGTCTTGGCGGACTCGTTTTGGATGGATAAAGTGGAATAATGGTAGGCAAGACCAATTGAGGTGGCTGCGGCCACCACAGGCAACAATACACGGGGCTGGGAGATTCTGGCTAAAGACATTGCGAAAAAAACCTCTGAATGTGTGGTAGAGGGTTGCGCCGGACTAAGCGGCCGGTTTTATAGGCTGCTGGCGCAGGTGCAGGACGATTGCTACACCCACCGCACCAGTTCTCCATGCCACTTATAAGAGCCCCACAGTTTTCCACTTGTGCCACAGACATGTCAATTGCACACAAGAGCCGCACAGAGCTTTTGACGCTAGCACGCACGTTGGTGCAGCCGCTCTCGCCCCGGTTCCACAAGGGCCAGGCCGGCAAAATCGCCGTCATCGGAGGCTCGGAGGACTACACCGGAGCGCCGTTTTTTGCGGCCCACTCGGCCGCCACGGTCGGGGCCGACTTGAGCCACGTTGTGTGTGAGCTTGGCGCCGGCACCGTGATCAAGGGCTACTCGCCGGACCTTATGGTTCATCCGTACTTGCAGGAGGCCGCTCGTGCTCCGCCGGCCGTCGCCGAAAAGGTTCGAAAAATTCCGTTGGAGAAACTCGACGAGGCCAATGCGGCGGTGGATGAGTATGTGGACGAGAACGTGATGCCCAAGGTGCTTGGCTTGCTCGAACGGACCGATGTGGTGGTGTTGGGACCGGGTTTTGGTCGCGACCATCTCATGCTTCGCACGTTGGTGAAGATTCTCGAGCAGATCAAAGTGATGAACAAGCCGGTGGTGTTGGACGCCGATGCGCTCTTTCTCGTGGCCCAGGTGCCGCTGGTGGTGAAAAACTACAAGAACGCCATCTTGACTCCCAATGTGGTGGAGTTCGGCCGACTCGCCGAGGCCGTCGGCGTTGATCCGCAAGCCGACGCAGCCTCCGGAGCCATGCAGCTCTCGAAGGCGCTCGGCGGCGTGACCGTGGTTCGAAAAGGAGGTCTGGAAATTATTGCCCAGGAAGATTTGCATGTCGTTAGCGAGGCGGCAGGACTGCCCCGCCGGGTGGGAGGCCAGGGAGATACACTCACCGGAGCCATAGCCACGTTTGTGGCATGGGCACAGAACTACCACCGCGGATTGTGGGACGAACCGGTGAAACTTTCAAAGCAGGAACTGAGAATCGTTGCCTGTTTTGCAGCCGCCAATGTGGTGCGAGAAGCGTCCCGGTTGGCGTTTGCATCCAAACGCCGCGCCATGCAGACCAGCGACGTGCACGGCCACCTAGGCGCGGCGTACGAGGCATTGATGGGCGGCGACCACGGGAAGATGTGAAAGTGTGTAGAAACAGGATGTAGTTGGTATTTGAACTTGTGAGGTTTTCGCACCCGTGCACCGCTTATCGCGACCGTCGCAATCGTCGCGTGCGCCCGCTGCACCAGCTGCACCCGTGCACCGTCTCCCCACATCTCTGCGAATTCCTCGGCATTATTCATCGTCATGGACGCCAGTTGTGGGCCATCTAATGCGCTCCAGCAGCTCTCCAAACACTCCCAGCGGGACAACAGTCTTCAGCATGAACACATGAGACATTCTGGAGGCCCCGGAGGCAACCAGGTTTTCCGAGGGACCCAATTTGATGCCGACTTGAACCGAGAGTTTCACCAATTTTCCAATCCCAATTCCGGAGCTTTCGAGCCTCGTTTCCAGGCCCCCCTACAGGCTCCGCGAAAGGGCCCACGACAGACGCCGAGCTGGGTTCTGGACTTTTCCAATATGTCGTTGGAAAAACAGTGGGCGAGACAGCCGCAGAACAACTTTCTGAACCAGTATCAAAATCAAAACCAAACCCAAAATCATCAGAGCCACTTCCAGCAAAGCCAGAAACAGTTTCAGCACCAGGGTCAGAACCAAGATCAATTCCCGAACCAGGACCAATTCCAAAACCTGAACCAGTCCCAGAACCAGTTCCAAAACCAGTTCCAAAACCAGTTTCAAAATCAGTTCCAAAATCAGAACCAGTTCCTAGCCCAGCCGTTCAGACTCAACATGCGCACAGATTTGTCCACTCCCTTGCATCCGTTCACGGAGCACCAGGAACTACACAGAGAAGACCACCACCAGTTGGCATTTGACGAACAGTTTGACCGGTTGGAACAAGAGTTGGCTCAGGCTGAGACTCAGGCCGAAACCCATAACGAATTGTCAGATATGGACAAGGAAGAGTTTGCTCGTACGGCCGGAAAAGTCAAGGAAACCATGCTTGTGGACAACCCCGAGAGAAGTGAGGAAACCACACAAAAGTTTCAACAATCCAATTTTCTCAAACTCATGTCTTCGATCCACGAACGCAGTGTGGAGATATCGGACGAGGGAGATAAACTAGTTGATAGAAGTGGCCAAGATATCCGCGAGACTACAGAAGCAAGAGACGAGAGAACCCAGAGTCCAGATTATCATGCTGCGATGCACGATACACAACCAGTACAAATGAGTTCAAATCAATTAAATTTGCAACCAAATTCCCAACTGAACTCCCAACTGAATTCACAAAACATCCAGTCCAGGCTACCCGACCCTCTTGCGCACATCAAAGACGGCGCCTTGCCGGAGTTTCTCGATCCTCTACAAGCGGCCAAAATCGTTAGTGGAAATCAAGTCAAAACTGGCGACTGGATGCCCACCGACGACCACTGGTTGGACATGACTACAAAGCAAAATAGTATCGTGAGCCAAGAATGGCAAGAGATGTACGATGATTACAGACACGACGACGATGCCCACTAAATTAAAGTTTGTAAAATTGCTTTGCTCATCGCAATTAAGCTATCGGAAAAATTTCGGAAAATCAAAAGCAATTTAGATCTGTCCGTATTGACGTTTAACTTCCGGTCTTGTAGTAGAATTCATCTATCTTATTGATGTAGCGTGACGTCATGTTTGCGTGGCGATTACGTGGCGATTACGTCGTCAGTGCGTTTTTTCATCTTATCACCATGAAGCAATAAAGGCCGCGCCGCGCTTCCTGCGGCGCTCATTACGTAGTTGTTATGTCACCCGACCGTTATAAGCCGGGGTTACGTCATATCGCCGAAACGGCCCCTAGGGGACCGGATTTTGACGGTCTGGGCCTAATCCCGAGGGTCGAACCGGATCACCTTTTCACATCGCACAAACCACCCCAACTTCGCTGGCGAATGTAGCACCTATCTGGCTCGACACCAAGGGCCGAAGGTTTTTCCGGAGCGCGCCCCTCGGAAATCGGGCAATTCCGGCCGAAACTTCCCAAATATTTTTTTGGGTCTGCCCTCGGAACTCCTGTTCGACTTTTTTCTTTTGAATTCCGAGGGTGGCTATCGGACTTTTCTTTTTCCCCTCTATATAAGCGGCCGCGTTCGCTGCTTCGTTATCAGCAATGACTACCACTCCTTATTCTATTCCAAAGCCATTCAAAGTCTGTATTATCGGCTCCGGTAATTGGGGCACTGCGGTGGCCAAATTGGTGGCTGAGAACACTGCAGAGAAACCACAAATCTTTGAAAAAGATGTCCAAATGTGGGTTTTTGAAGAACAAATCGACGGTAAAAATCTCACTTCGATTATCAACGAGCAACATGAAAATGTCAAATACTTGCCCGGAATCAAGCTTCCTGAAAACTTGATCGCCAACCCTGACGTGGTGTCTACGGTGGAAGGTGCTGACCTTTTGGTGTTCAACATTCCTCATCAATTTCTTCCTCGTGTTTGCAAGCAATTGGTGGGTAAGGTTTCTCCCAATGCCCGTGCCATCAGTTGTCTCAAGGGACTCGAGGTGGGATCTGAGGGCTGCAAATTGTTGTCGCAATCCATCACCGACACTTTGGGAATCTACTGTGGTGTGTTGAGTGGAGCCAATATTGCTACTGAAGTTGCCAAGCAACGCTGGTCCGAGACCACCATTGCATACTGTGTTCCTCCTGACTTCCGTGGAGCCGGCCATGACGTGGACGAGTTCGTTTTGAAGCAATTGTTCCACAGAACCTACTTCCATGTTCGTGTGATTCAAGACGTTGCCGGTGCTTCGATTGCCGGTGCGTTGAAAAATGTCGTTGCCATTGCCGCTGGTTTCGTTGAAGGAGCCGGCTGGGGCGACAACGCCAAGGCTGCCGTGATGAGAATCGGACTCAAAGAAATTATCCACTTTGCTTCCTACTACAAGAAGTTTGGAATCAAGGCGCTTGTGGACCCACAATCCACCACATTTACCGAAGAAAGCGCCGGTGTGGCCGACTTGATCACCACGTGTTCCGGTGGCAGAAACGTCAAGGTTGCCCGTTACATGATCGAGCACAATGTGGATGCCTGGGAGGCAGAAAAGACGTTGCTCAACGGTCAATCGTCGCAAGGTATTTTGACTGCCAAGGAAGTGCACGAGTTGTTGGAGAACTACAACTTGAAGGAGGAGTTCCCATTGTTCGAGGCCACATACAAGGTGATCTACGAGAACGCCGACGTCAACGACTTTCCAACGGTGTTGGAAGCTGACGAGTAATGTACATTAGTATCAGTTATAGAATGCATAGAAAGCAAGAAGAAAGAAATGTAGCCAGGAACACAAATAGCAAAGGAACAGAAAACAAGATTATATGCCAGGAATTATTCTATATATCAAGAATTTTTTTGTTTCTTACTCTCCGTTCCCTCTTCAGTCTCGCGATCGCGCTCCTGCATCTCTTCCCCACAGTTTCAAAATTCATCTTGATCTCTCACCTCCAATCCTCCACCCCAATCTCCCACCCCATGGAAATAGAAAACATAGTCAACTACACTCCCAAATACTACCACGGCCTGCCCACGTCGGTGTGGAGCCGCCTTCCGTGCACCCGAAGGTCGGCGGTTTTCATCCTTTTGTTCCTCGGAAAAATGGGCGAACTCAGAGTTATTTTGACCAAGCGATCTTCCCAGCTCCGCAACTTTCCCGGCCACATATCGCTACCAGGAGGCAAGGCAGACTCGGAGACCGAAACAGAATGGCAGGTTTCTCGGCGAGAAATGGAAGAAGAAATCGGCATCAGTGCCGACAACGAAAAGCTCAAGAAGAACTTTGGCTTCAGCATTGACCACCTAAAAGTGCTTCCCTGCTATCTTTCCCGGACGTTCCTGGCGGTACGGCCGTGTGTTGGGTTCATGAGGTTCGGCAATGACGTGCTGGAGTCGGAATTGATCCACAACTTGACGTTGACTCTCAATCCGGGCGAGAGCTCTGGCATCTTTTCGTGCCCCTTGCGGGACTTTCTCCACCCGACAGTGGACGAGGAGCCCAGCGAGAGCATCGAGCGCCAGTCGCATTCCGTGCACTGGGGCTCAATTCCGTGGAACTTGCGGTCGTACATTTTTCCCCAGAAAAAGCTCAACGAGCCCACCTGGCTCCGCGACATCCAGGACCTTCTGGAAGAGGACTATTCCGAGGAAGACGAGATCGCCAAGCGCGAGCAGACCCCGCCGACCTCGGGCTCTTCCGAGAAGACTTTGAAAAAGCAAAAGCTATCTCTGTGGGGTCGGCTCGGGTCTCGCCGAGACTCCGAAACTCAGGAACGCATTTACGACGTGTGGGGTCTCACAGCCAATATTCTTCACGATTTGGCCAAGATAACCTACGGCCACGCTGGAGGTATCCAGGGCGAGGAGGAGCTCATCTACAGTGTGTGGCATCACGGCAACCAGATGCGCCAGAAGGAACGGTCTCCCGAAGAAGCCAAACTCATCAATGCCACCATTTCCGACAACTATGGGTTCCTGGACATTCTTCCACGCCTGGAGTTTCTTCGGTTGAAGAACTTGTACCGTGGAGGAGACGTCAAGATGTAGAATATTTATTAGATAATTATTTATTCTCTTTCTCATTACTTAAATTCTCACTTAAATTCTCACTTCTCACTTACATTCTCGAGCTTGCATGGATGCAATTGGAGATGTCGACGACAAAACCGTCGAGTTGCTCGAGCTCGTGTCCCGGTACGAGCAATTGTGCAACGACAGGCTTCGAACCGACTTTATTGATGGGTTTTTCACGCTTGGACGAGCCAACTACAATTCGGGCTCGGTGAAGAAGTACGGCGTAGATTCGCTAGATATGAGGCCACACGAACCAAGCGTCACCGTGGAGGTGGGAGACCAGTGGCGGGTGGTGAAGGACACAGAAAAGACAGAAAAAAGTGGCGAAACCAAAAAAAAAGAAGAAATAACGAACAACGATCATGACTTACGAGAACTGCAAAATGAGAAAAGTGCAGCTACGCTTCGAAATCGAAAGCGCCCCGAAAAAGAAAAGCCAAAGAAGACCGAAAAGCCCGAAAAGCCCGAGCAGATCGAAAATCCCCAAAAGACCGTAACCGAAAAGTCCTCGTCAGAGCCAAAAAAATTCAACCCACTCCATCAGTTTGGCGGCTTGGTGCCGTACCAGCTTCGCCAGAGCCAACTACACTTTACTGCTGCCATTGAGCTGGCGGTAGAACGGCACAACTTGGCTGTCCGCATAGAAAAGCTCGTGGCAGAGCTAGAGTCCAATTTATAGGTTGTAGAGTTTATTTCGTCTTATGCTAATCACTCATTTCTACATCGCTATAAAGATCCAGGTCGTTTTCGTAGTCCTCGGCCCTGATATCTGGCTTGTCGTCGTCGGAATCGGAGTCTGAACCTGAGCCAGCATCTGGATCCTCGCCGTTTTTCCTCGCCAACTTTCTCTTTTTCTTCTCTTCTTTGACCTTGAGTTTCGACGCAACATTGGCCTGCTGCTTGGCCCGGCGCTCCGCCTTCAACTTCTGCTTCAATGCGTGCTTCTCGTTGAGCTTCTGGACTTCTTTTTCGTCCTTCGAAACCTGCGAGTGGTATATCGTCTTGCTCGAACCTATCAAGCCTTCTTCAATCTTCATAAGCGACATGTTGATACGAGGACCAAGCTCGGTCAACTTGATGGCCCGCTTTCTCGTGGGAGCGGGCTCGGTCTTCTCCGTCTCTTTTTTCTTGGTAACGGCTTCATTGTTCTTTATCTCCACAATTGCGTCGTCTTCCACCTCCGAGTCCGACGTCACCCCGCCAACCGAATAGGGATCAAGTAACATGTCCGCCACGTCGGTGGCCTTGGAGAGGTTGGGCAAGCTTTTCTTCAAGTTATGGTGAGAATTGACCAACTTTTTAACGTTTCTGTTTCCGTCTACGAGCTTGGTGTTGATGGCATAATGACGAAGAGAAATCTCCTGAGTTTCTGGGTCTTTGTTGATCATGAGAACCCGCTGGATGGATGCAACATTGGTCAGCTGGGGCTGAATGGGCGGAAAGAGATTCTGGAACATGGTGATGAGCAATTGCTCGTGCTGAGATGCCTCCTTCACTTTGGTCTGAAACCCATTCATTACCAAAAGTGGAGGGTTATGGAATATCTTGGAGTCTTTTCCGGCCGACTTGGGTCTCCTGAGAATCCTGGCAACGTCTTTCATTAACGAATATGAGTTTACTTTGAACTGTAACGTTGGTCCACGAGGCATCTTTCCGAGTCTCAACGAAATGTTTCCCGATTCCTCAGACTGGTTGAAAATGAACAAGTCACTAACGCCGAGCGGGCCTGCCATCACCACAAAGTCCTTGAGCTTATTAGATTTCCGTTCCCGAAGATTGATGGCGGTATGGGGCTGCATTACATTTCTGAAATCCTTCACTAATTGGGTCAAGGAATGGTTTCGCAAAGAGGAACCGATCCTCAACACCATGGAACGAGGAATCTTGGCTAGTTCCTCTTCGGAAACCTTTCTATGTGTTCTCTTTTTTGTTCTTCTCTTGGCCATGGTTGTAGAATCGAACAAGAAACGATGCGATGAGCATCGAATTTTCCGGTGTGTGCAGGAACACACAAAGTGATAATATGGAAGGAAAGCGACTGCGGTGGAAACAGTAGGATTGGATCAGAATCAGAGTCTATGGGCGTGGCGCTGCGGCACCTCTTTTTGGATCTTTGTTTGAAAATGATCCCTTTTCAGAGTGATCAAGCTCTTCTTGACAGTGCGCTGGATGCAGGCCGTATCTCATAATCGCGAAAATTAACTCTTCTTCTCATCTGCCATGGCATTGAAGCCCGAGAAACCGAAGAGTTCCAAGCTGGCGAGCACCGTCGACGCCAAGCTGCTTGCGGAGAAGATCAAGAAGAATGCGTTGAAGCAGAAAAAAGAAGCCGCTGTCGAAGAAAAGTCCGCCGAGGTTGTGGAGACCACCACTCCAGCGTCCCAAGATGTCGATTCCGAGCCCAAATTCCACACTTTTCTGGAACTTAACCTTGTTCCCGAGCTCATGGAGGCGATAGAGAAGCTCATGTATACGAAGCCCACCCCTATCCAGTCGGGGGCGATTCCGCATGCCCTTGAAGGAAAGGATATCATTGGTCTTGCGCAGACCGGTTCCGGTAAAACCGCCGCCTTTGCCATTCCTATATTGCAGTCGCTCTGGGAGGCCCAGCGGCCATACTATGCCCTCGTTTTGGCGCCCACAAGAGAGTTGGCGTACCAAATCAAGGAAACGTTTGACGCCTTGGGATTGGGAATGGGAGTGAGATCGGTGTGCATTGTAGGAGGAATGGACATGATGGACCAGGCCCGAGATCTCATGCGGAAGCCACACATTCTCGTGGCAACCCCGGGCAGAATCATGGACCACTTGGAAAACACAAAAGGATTCAGTTTGAAGTCGTTGCAGTACTTGGTGATGGACGAAGCCGACCGGTTGTTGGATATGGATTTTGGGCCTGCTTTGGATAAGATTCTCAAGGTGATCCCCTCCAAGAGAACCACATACTTGTTCTCGGCCACCATGACCAACAAGATCGCCAAACTTCAAAGAGCGTCGTTGCACGAGCCGGTCAAAGTTGCCGTTTCCAACAAGTACCAGACCGCCGATAACTTGGTCCAGTCCATGATGCTTGTCAGCGACGGCTACAAGAACACGTTTCTCATCCACCTATTGAACGAATTCATGGGCAAGTCCATCATCGTTTTCACAAGAACCTGTGCCCACACCCAGCGGTCCACGCTTTTGGCCCGAATCTTGGGGTTTTCGGCGGTGCCGCTTCACGGCCAGTTGACCCAGTCGCAGCGGCTCGGGTCGCTCAACAAGTTCAAGTCTGGCAAGGCCAACATCTTGATCGCTACAGATGTCGCTGCCAGAGGGCTCGACATCCCCTCGGTGGACGTGGTGATCAACTACGACATTCCCACCGATTCCAAGGCATACATCCACCGTGTGGGAAGAACCGCCAGAGCAGGCAAGTCGGGCAAGTCGGTGTCGTTGGTGACTCAGTACGACTTGGAAATGTATCTTCGAATCGAGAGCGTGCTTGGATTCAAGCTACCCAAAGATCCGTCTCCACCGAGAGACGTCTTGAATGCGTTGCACGTCCATGTGGACCGGGCCAGCGCCGAGGCCATCAAGCAAACCAAAGACTTTCACGAGAAACGGACCAAGAAAAAGAGAGACGACAGAGACCGAGAAGAGAGATAACCATAGCTTCATTTCTCATAATACATACATTCATACCACGGGTGCGTAGTGCACCGGACACTCGCCGTAGCCCTTCTTGTTGAACCAGTCCTTGATGCACTTGTAGTGGAACACACACAAGCATTCGAGCCGGCCCACCTTGTCTCCTGCCTTCAAGTCCTCAAGACAAATGACGCATTCCTGGTCGAGCTCGTTCTTCTCCGACGGCTCTATCGACAGAATCGTGTTGACGGAGCCGAACACCTCGCCTGGAACCGCCTTGACGGTGTCCGCCGACGTGCCTTCTAGAGTGGTGCTGGGGATAGTTTCGTACTGCGGCTTGGGAATGGGCGGCATGTTGTAGACAAGCATCTTGTTGCGGTGTCTTTGCGACCCGTTTCGAGGCAGCGAGAGCCGCTGGTGGTCTGCGTTGAAGTCGAAGGCTACGAGACAGTCGTCTATATGGCGCTCTTTGAACAAGTCAAAGTCGTGGGAGCCGGACTCACCGCCAGTTTGCCGGCGGAACTCTTTGGCGAGATTGGTGGCACACACGGGACAGAGATTGTGGTCCGAGTCGTCGTCGTTGGCTGGCGGAAGTTGCAGGCGAGACGAATTGGTCGAAGACGAAACCATGCGAGTAAAAGTGTTTCCCGCCGTCTTGGTGGTGCTATTGTTGTCGTCGCTGCTAGCGGCCTCCGCAGCATACGGCTCGACTTCCTCGGCCAATGCCCGTCTAATCATCATGGTGGTTTCGGCACACTCATCGCAGGTGCGATACCGTTCCCAGCTCTTCAGACGAGAACATACCCCATTTGGATTCACCACCAAAGTATTGGGAAAGTACTGGATGGACTGGTCGCTGCAGCTGGCACACACCACACGGCCGCACTTACGGCAGTGGTGTCTCCGGTTGAAAAAGTTGTAGGTGTTTCCGCAGAGAAAGCACCGGGTGACGGCGTCGTCGTCCTGCCACACCAAGTCGGACATGAAAAAGGGAAAAGGAATGAAAACGGGAGAACGGAGAAGGGAAACTTCGGGGGGCGGTGTAAATGGGTGTAATTTGGGAAAAATTTGGAAAAAATGTGGAAAAAATTGAAAAATGGGGCAATAATTTGCAATAAATTGGCACTAATTGGCACTGATGGAAATCGGCTGATTAAGGGTCCGCCACTATTGTCCACTGTCCACTATTTTCTCTTTCCGCAACTTCCGGCGGCTTGTAGGTGTTCGCGAGTGCTGTGTATTCTCCCCGTGGCTCTCAGATGCTGTAGCAAATGTGCTAGGAAAAGGGATACGGGTGGATTGTTATGCCGGGGTGCTTATCTGATCTGAGAACGATACTGCAGGGAACGCATCTCTGCAGGAGCCAGCAGCATGTGCAGGAGACATCTGCAGGAAGAATCGACACCTGCAGGCTCAACTGAACAGTCTCAGACATCGGCACAACTAGGCTCGTCATGTCGGACCGCTTGACCCAGCTCCAGGTTTGCTTGGACCAGCTCGTCGAGCAGTTCAACGCCACCGTCAACTATGTCAACACAAACTGCGAAAATGCCCTACTAGACGACGACCCTATGTCGGTTTCCAACTTGGCGGCCGCAGCTCCGCTTCCGGGCCAACAGCAACAAGCCACTCCGGCCGGCAGTAACCGCCAGACCAACGCAGCCAACTCGGTATCCAACCAGCCCACCGCACACGCCGAGGCGGAGACCAATTTTGAAAACACAATTAGTGAACTTTCCACCGACCTCATCTTGAAGTCTCGCCAGATCACCATGTTAATAGACTCGCTTCCGGGCATAGGCGTGGCGCCAGAGACCCAGTTTGAGATGCTCCAGAAGTTGTCCAAGGAGCTCCAGGATGTGGAAAAAGAACGCAAGAAAAAAATCAAAGAGAAGGACCAGTTGTTGCGGCAGTGCGAGCACTTGATCGTGCAGTTGTCCAACGGGATTCTGACCACGAGAACTTAGGGAGAGTGAATTGGGCGTGGAGTTCATGAACAAAGACTGCCAAGAAAGACAAAAGTAGAGCATTTGATATACATGTATCGGTATAAGTATTTAATAGCAATAGTGACGGTAACCAGGCAATTCAATGTATTTGTAGATTGAAATCTGCATTCACTCCTATGAACAATTCACGAAGCATTTCACTCCTTGCACAACTGCTATTACTAGCATCCGCAAGAACGGTTCTTTACTCAACATATGCACTGCAATCGATATCCCAAATGCCCCGCGCTCCAAGACAGCCTGCCCGCGTCCATGGAGTACCGTAGATAATAGGCAACAACTTGACAAAGTAGTAAACACTGCCGGCCGCAATCAACGCCAAAACTCCGTATCCCATCCATCTTCGCTGGCTCACTTGGTACTCTGCAAACTGAGCAACTAGAAGAACCGAAAAGTACAAAGGAACCAAGTAATGGTGCAGATACAACTCTCGTGACATCCAGAAATATGGGAAATAGTGAAGCACCCATCCCATCAAGAAACGGAAACTGCTCCGATGGTATATCTCCTGGGTAGCTTTTAGGTCGGGGATCTTGAATGGGTTCAACGCAACGATTGAATATAGACCTTTGGAAAACACAACAATTAGGATGGTAACGAAAGCAGCAATGTAGATCACAGGGTTTCCAATAAGGTAGATGTGCAGCCCCGGGTCGTCAGAGTTTTGTCCACCAGCAGCCGATCTATGGGAGAAATAGTTGATGCCTCTGGTCAAAAACGGCCACCATTCCGGCGTCGATGCATACGGATGTTTCTTTCCTGAAAGTCCGGCGTTCACTCTCCACATG
This sequence comes from Meyerozyma sp. JA9, assembly GCA_003676015.1. Classification (NCBI taxonomy): domain Eukaryota; kingdom Fungi; phylum Ascomycota; class Pichiomycetes; order Serinales; family Debaryomycetaceae; genus Meyerozyma; species Meyerozyma sp. JA9. The sequence goes on along the minus strand of NSDU01000025.1, from coordinate 172,393 downwards.
ACAACATGATACTCCCACAATTTGTCGAAAAAGGTGAGATTCTGATAGTGCACCCGTTCGTACGTGTGGTCGTTATCAGTGATGGGGTGCGAGTTGGAAGCCACATACCACATGGTATTCGGAATCGTGGGCTCTTCAACACAGAGAACCTCGTTCTGAAAATGCCCCCATTCTGGTAGCTTATCCTTGTGGCTCATGACAACACACAGCGTACCTCGGTGGATCAACTGAAATATGGTCTCTGTAGCACGAAGCTTAATCATAGGCAAGTCATTCTTCGAGTGGGGTTTTTTCAGAAGAATTCTTACGGTGAACTCATAGTTTGAGTCTCCCAACAAATCGCGGTCTCCAGCACAGGATACTTCGTTGGAGTAGTCGTGCTCCGAAATTGGAGGTCTCACATCATTGACATGGAGATACTTGCCTGTAAATTTGTGGTATAACCTTATGACATCGCCATCCTTAACTTCTTTATAATCCTTTTGTAAGGCTCCCTCCGGCGTTTTGTTTTGTGTTTCAACTATCCATTCATTATTGCCGTCAAAAGACTGCCCATATAACGTCACCTGCTGCTCTCCAGATCCACCCTTGTATGTATAGTTGTGTGAATGAAGATAGAAATCCAAGCTATTATGCTTGATAGTGACCGTGCTCCCATAGAGAACTTGAACAGGCATTGCCTGGGTAGCGTCCTTGAACGTAGCTTGAAAGCTTGGAGAAAGCATTCCAGCGGCCAGACCACCATAGGAAAGAAGGCTGAAATGAACAGCAAACAAACTGCAGTATATTGCAAGTGGCAATGCTACGAAGGCACCAAGCCGTACACCTAGATGAGCAAACCACTTACGGTCTGAAACATCGAGGTCGCCAAGCAAATTCCACAACTGCAGAACACTAATACAGGCAACCCAAGCCGCTGTAAAGAAACCGACCCACTTGATAGACATGGCAGCTCCAAGCCCCAATCCAGCGACGATTATAAATTGGTACCACTTCCTCGTGAAAGGAGTTACCAAATCAGCCTTTTGAATTGAAAACACGGTGAGACTTATAGCGAATAACAAAGGAGCGTCGATCAAGATTAATCGAGATTGCGTCACCAACGAGTTCTCAATGGCTACCAAGAAAGCTCCGGTAAACGAGATCCAACTTCTGCACCCCGAAACACGAAGAAGACGATATGATAACACAATAGTGAGGATACCACACACAACAGGAAACAAACGGAGGGCCACATAAGGTAAACTGGGATCAAACTTTTCGCCAATCTTGATAGTATCAGCTTTCGCTCCGGGAGAGAGGAATAACGTAATCCAATAAAAGATTAATTTGGCCAAAGGAGGATGGACATCAACGAAGAAGTCACCATGAAGATAGTCCAGGGCGTAACCCAAGTAATGGACTTCATCGAATACCGCTCGTGGAGGAGTCGGTAACTTGTATGCTCGGACTATGATTCCAACACCTACTAGGATTAGCATGAAAAGTTTGTCCTTCCGTGACAACTTGCCATTCTTGAGCAATTTCAGATCGACAAACGTGGAGTAGAAAGGTCTTGAAACTCCCTGCTTGTAACCCGCAGGTAGTTTGCTTCTTGCCCCAGAATCGCCCATAACGAGCTTCAGCCTCAATCTGAATTTATCCAGGGTGTATGCAGGCCAGTGATGTTGCAAAATCACTACCACTTAGTAACCGATATACAACCCACCTCCACGTTCATCTAGTTCATCCACAATGTAAGAAACGTACTCTGATTGTGGGTCCCATCCTAACTTGGCCGTACAGCGAACATTTTTCAACATGGGCAATCGCTCTTCGTTCAATGCGATCGCCAAATCGATGGGCTCGAGCCTTGTGGAAGTGCCCAACATGCCACTGCAATCAATGTAGAGGGTACGAAGAGGCCGCTTGTAGGGCACATGAACTAGGGTATCTTCGTCGAAAAATGTGCTCGACACATAATCCACCGAAATCTCGAGTACCAAAAGATTTGGACAAAAGATAAAGACACGGTCCAACGTACCCTCGTTGAATTTTGGCATTGGATACTGCACTTTGAGCAGGCGCAAGTTGTCACCCACCTGTGAAAGTATGAAATGGAAGCCTGCTTCCGTGATGGAAGGACAATGTGCAAACTCAAGTTGAGTGATCGTCAGCGGGATGCGAGAACGATAGAAAAACTCATCACTTATACCGCCCGATATGCGAAGAAAACTCAACCGAGGAGGCCATACGATATTCTCAAAGTTGGTTATTTCCACAGATGACCGCGGAAATGAAAGATGCACAAGTTCATCGAGATGTCGTATGGAGTCGAAAAGCTCCTCTAGGTTGAGCGTTTCGGAAACAAGCCTCAAGTCTAGCACGCGTAGTCTGTGGCAGTGCTTGAGAGCCAATAAAGGACCGAAGCCAAAACTGGTCTGAGGTGCAACAAATAGCTCTAGGCTTCCTCTTGAATGCTTGAGGAGCTTGGCAACAAAGGCATTCTTTCCTGTTTGTATGATGTAGGAGAGATCTAGCTCCTTTATGTAGCCTCCTAGACGCTTTTTCGAGGCTATGGTTTCGACAAATGCAAAGAAATTGGTGGCTCTGAGATGGGGACACCGATAAATCATAGGTAACACGAGGTGGTAGAATAACTTGCAAACACGCAAGTGGCGAGCTTTCAACTTGCCCCAAGCGTTCAAAATTTCAAGTACACGCTCGATGATCTCGATGGGCATGTTCATGAATGGCGACAGAGAAACTCCAGGCTCCATTTGCAAGACATTATGAGGACGATGGAGACAATGCTGAAGCACATCGACCTTCTGGAATTGGGATCTTGGCCACACCTGGCCATTAGGAGCCTTAGAGTTTGTCAAGACGTACACGGATTGGATATTGATGTTCGTTTTCTTATCAAAATCTCGGTGATTCCCATACTGATCATCTACCGCAGCACCGTTGTCTTCCTCGTTTTCCGAGTCCTCGTCGCTACGGTGGTCTGTGAAGTCAGATTTGTATACATACCTCCTATACGGAGGCCGTATCTTCTTTGGCCGTCGTTTGTTAGCAATTTTGAATAGTTAGCTATGTCTGCTGCTCCGAACTGATTATTCATGTTCCTGACGTAAGCGATGGCGCACCTACCTGCAGTCGGAGCTGGCGAGATAAGTGGACCCTTCAAGAGCTCACGAGCTGGAACGGCCGTAGATCATCGCCTTCTCTGTTGAAAATGTAGGTACTTGCTTCAGTCCATAGGTAGCCGAAGACCACCAAGCAATTGAAATGGACGCGCTGAAAAATGTACAAAAATTTTCGAGCCATTTTGTACGGCGATGCAGCAACTTTTACGATGTAGTTGAGTCGAGTGACGGTATAGAATGAGCTCTTCAGCTTGGAACTTGACGCTTTTGTGACTGGAATTTCCTGGTCTATCAAGGTATGTGAGCTGGAGGCTTGCGACAGGGCGCTTCCGACAACCTTATGGGGGTCGGTTTGACGTAAAATAGATCGGGGCGAAGGACCATGCAACGATTTGCCGTGGAAATGAGAAAGACCTTTTCCTTGTTCTGGTTTGAAATCAATGGGAGAGGACTGTAGATGCGCCCGGCTCCATTTTGCGCTCATTGGATATGGACGAATGGTGATATTCTTGGAAAAGTTTGGGGAATTAATGAGCTGCTGCTCGACACGGTGGAGTTGGCCGTCGTAGTACTGGAACCTGTCCCGGATAATTCTTTTGAAGTAGTAGTTTTTTTGACGTTCAAACGCAACAATTGACTGCAAAACCCGCACACTCGCCATGACCTTTTCTTCGGAATTGTCGCCGTTTTTCGGCGGCTCTTTGGGCTCCATTTCGGACCGGTGAAACACAAGGATAAACAAGCGAGGAACGCTCCACAAGCTGAAGATTGCAAGGTTGATATTACTGAAAACAAACGGAACCCGCGACGAACTGATACATATTCCCTTGCGGATCCACACCAAAAAACAACACAGCAACAAATGCCAGACAAAAAGGAGCCCAAAGGAGGCCCCGTAACCACTCAATCCCATCTTCCTCCGAAAAAAATGCTCCAAAACACTCCAAATTGCCTCGTTGACAAATAGCACGAACAGCCCCGCCGAGAAAAGAACAGTAATATTATAGACAAAAATCAGATCTACCAAACCCTTGTCAAAGTATAGCATCGCCAGAGTGGGTGCAAGCAAAACAAACACCGAAATAAAGAAAAAGTACCGCATGTAACTAAACCCCTGTTGATACCAGAATTAGAGGAGATTTTGCAACCAGATGCGGCGGCCTGCACACAGGCTGTGGATCCGTCGTGTGCCATTTCAATGTTACACAAAGGGCCGAATGGGGAAAATGAGAAAAATTTTTCGCCCCTCAAGACTACTGATACTTGCACCATGGTTTTAGTACAAGATTTGTTGAACCCAAACCCCGCCTCTGAGGCCAAGAAGCACAAGTTGAAAACATTGGTTCCCCAGCCAAGATCCTACTTTATGGATGTAAAGTGCCAAGGATGTTTGAACATCACCACTGTATTTTCCCATGCCCAAACTGCCGTCACCTGTGACAACTGTTCCACTGTTTTGTGTACTCCCACTGGAGGCAAGGCCAAGTTGACTGAGGGCTCTTCGTACAGAAGAAAGTAGGGGTGTAATGACAGCATGACAGTTCTGAGAGCTGGACCATAGTTCGATATAGAACATAATAAAAGTACGGATAGAGATTGTAGAGAAAGAAGAGGAGAGAAGAGAAGTTTAGGGGAGGAGAAGGAGTGAAGAATGGCGAAGGGAGGAGAAAGAATGGTGAAGAATGAAGTGAGGTGTGGGTGCGAATGAATACGATTTTTCAGTCGGAGCTGATAAGACTGATTTGGCAATTGGTCTGAAACTACTCAATTCGGTGATGTGAATAGACTGATACTCAACTGTTCATTTCTTATTCTTCACTTCTTCACTCTTCATTTTTTTCTTCATTTTTCATTCTTCATTTCATTTCTTCATTCTACCTTATCTTTCACTTTTCTTTTTCACTTTTTTTTTATCATTCCTATTTCTTAACCCTTTCTATTTACACTATTTCCCATCGTATTTTCTAGGATCAACGTCAAACTTGGCCCGTTTGCCCTGCAATTTGTACTTTTTAGACGACTCGACTGCCGTAGCCAACTCGTCCGCCAACTCGTCCACCTTCGAATCAAAGTCCTCTTCTGAAGCACTCACCAACTTCTTCCATTGCTTCTTGCGCTCCTCCTTCAACGCCGACTTTCTCTGTGTGCGTGCTAAAACATCCAACTTTTTCTTGGCTTCTTCACTTATACTGCTTTTCACAATGACACTTTTCTTTCCAAGTCCCCATGAATCTCCTCTTTCCGCCTTTCTGGCGTCATGGAACTCTTGCTTGCCTAAGCTCTTTGGCACCTGCCACGTCTCTATGTTTCCAGAAGGTGCACAAACGTTCATTTTGACATTATTTTTCACCTTTTTTGGATTCTCAATTATCCGGGGCCAGCTACCAACATCGGTCATTTTTGACGGATTGGCTTCTTGTGAACGGCGCTCTTGGTCAATCCGCCTCACTGTCTCTTCATCATTAAAAGATCTTTGCGCAACAACATACGAATAGTTTCCAACCTCGGTGTTATTGCCTCCTGGTCTGCCCGAACCTTCAAGGTCGCGAAGAGCTTTTTTGGAAATATTGCCCAACCCAAACCCATCTTCGGCAGTCTTGTCCCACGAAGTGGCCAAGCGCTTACCGCGCTTGAGTTCCATGGTGAACTTGGGTCTTTCAATCGTCTTTGAAAACGAGCAAAAGTTGAACCTGTGCTTGTGAGACGGAATTTTGTAGTACTTGGGGTCGCCAAGTTGCAACGGACACTTTCTGTGATGAGGACAGGGGGCTACAATACTGATGTGGTAGTCCATAGCTGCCTTTGGATCAGCCTCAGCAGCTCCAACTTCACTCATTTCAAAATTCTCGTTGTCTTCAAACTCGAATTTCAACTCTTCGTCCGTCGCCTGGCCATGCTCGGCAATGATCTGTTTTTCAAAATCAGACACACCGCCAGCCTCTTCTTCATTCTCTTCTTCCTCAAGTTCCCGCAACATTTTCTTCTCGAATTCAACGTCCTCGTCGGATATCATTTGGTCCTCGTTCCTCAATTTCTGTGGCTTAATACTCGAGCCTTTGATGTATGGACGAGGGATCTTTCCATGCTCCGTCTGGTATGACTCCGGCCGCAACATCACCTGCCGAGCACGAGCAATGGTCTCGAATCCAAGCGCATTGCCTCTTTCGATCAAAGCCAAATGTCCGCCTGGACTGAGAAGCCGTAAAATGGAGTGGATGTTGATGTCGATGTCACGAGGAAAACTGTACTCTCTTGTGAGCAAAGCACGGTTGACGATAATAAGATCGTATTGCTTGGCCATGGGCAAGGTATTCCGAAGCTTGGTGCGAATGCGGATGGCCGAAGTATCGATGGACCCGAGCTCTGAATCTTCGTTTTGCTCGAATTCATGTTCAGTTTCGGATTCAGTTTCGATGTCCAGTTCACTTTCCATTTCTGTTACCGTTTTGGCTTCCATTGCTGTTTCTGTTTCTGATTCCATTTCTGTTACAGTATTGGCTTCTTCATTTTCTTGAGTCTCTTCGTCGTCATTTTCCTCCTTTGGTTGCTCGCTGACCTGCCTGGACAAAATGATCTTGGCTCGTTTCTTCATTTCCGAGTTCCTCCGCCCAATGATATAACTTTCGGTTTCCTCTGGAGAATAGTCGTCGCCCATGATTTCGTTGAGCGCAACCATCCCCACAGCAGGACCGTAGCCCACATCTAAAACTTTGCGGGGGGAGAATCCTGGGGTTCTGTTCTGGATCTCAAGAAGAACCTGGCGAGCATGGGCGTAATCTTGGAGAAAGAGAGCAGCAATATGAGCATCGGCTTCAAGGCCGGTTTCTGGCGCCTTTTGTATTTGGTCTTTTCCCAACGCTTGGTATAGCAAAGCGGCCTTTTCTCGAAGCCTATCGGGTGCCGTGTGTGCTAGTATCTCTCTGTTTATTGTTCTGGCAATTTCGTACGGAAGTTTGGTGACATTCTGGTCGACTCTTCCCCGCAAAGTCAAGTCATGTAGACGGGCTTCTTTTGCATTTTTGCCCTTGAAAAGAACACCGTCCGAATCTCGGAACGGCGAGTGTGTGACGTATGGGGTATCTCTGTCGAAAACCCGGCCGGAATCGGCTTCTAATTGATCGTCTTTCTTTAGTCGGTCGCTGCGCACAATCTGACCAAAAGTTTCGCTGTGACGACGCTGGTTAAATGGCAAATCTTCAGCCTGAGGGTTTCTCACAGGCGCAAACACCACGAAACGGCGGTTCCCCCGCCTCGAAAGTCCTCGCGGAGCCCCAGATCGGAGTCTTAATAGCATGATCTCTGCTCCATTTTCAGAATCCTCATCGCACCCAGAGAAGTCACGTGCCGGGTCCGTTGAAGTTCGCGAAACAAAATCAGAGAGCCAATTACACAAGCACACACGAGAATGTCGTTTTTGCGAATTGGGCTTTCTGTGACGCTCGGCGCCTCGTTGGTGCATATTTCGGCCCCACCCGTGCTTTGTGAGTCGAAAAGAAGATTCTACGAGGACGAGAATGCCGTAAACCCCGTTCCCGGCACCGTGACCAAATCGGCCGGAACCGAATTGGAAGCCATGGGGCCCAGCAAACTTGTTGGCGGAGCCTCTGTGCGCACGTCTCCGACGTTGGAATCTGCCTTTAAGTCCACAAGACTTTTCGCCGCCCAATCGGCCGAAAACATCCGCTCGTATGTTGACGAAGCCTACGCCAAGTACCACAGTACCGAGAAATCCATAACCACCACTGCCAGCAAGCTCCACGACCGGTCCGAGGACTTGTTGCCGAACTCCATCTACATCGTTGTGGCGGCGTTGAGTGGAAATATTGCTGCTCGGCAGCGGGGAATGTTGGCCAAAATGACGTTTCCAGTGGTTTTTGGTCTTGCTGCGTTCCGGTACTTCCTTCCACAGACCTTTGCCAACACGGCGTTTTTTGCATGGAAGCTCGAGCAGGAGAACCTTCCCCACATTGCCAAACAGCAGCTGGCGGCCGTGGACTCGGCCGTAGGAATGGTCAATTCTGTAGAGCAAAAGACCAAGGAAGGACAGAGATATGTTGAGGACAGTGTGGAGTCGCTCAAGAAGTCGATTGCCGATGTGACGGGCGTGGACGTTGATGCCGATGCAAGAAAATAGAGTAGAAATCAACAGCACGGTAGCTGAGTTTGGTTGGGTTGCATTGTAGATCTATAAGGATTCCTATAAGGGCTTCTATGGAAGTTCAGTTAGGACTCTATTATGATTTCGGACTTCTATTAGGCTCCATTAGTTCCTTTATTTCTCCTCTATTTTCTATATACATGCTCGTTTGTGTCGAGCCACAAACTCGCTTTTTCTTTTACTATGACATTCCACGAACTCTTCCGCGATCGGAAAGCGCCTCCCAAGGTGGAGGAACTCACTCTAGAAGACAAGCCTGCTAGTACACTCATCCGGGTGTTGGAGCGGTTCTCGTCCATGTCGGGCATTGTCACCAGCAGCCATTTCAAGAAAGATCCTGACGCCAAAACCCGGGTCCAGGCATCGGAAATCCAGGCTAAAATGAACAAAATGGTCAAGTTCCATCGCCGCCTCGAAACCCAGCAAGCCGCCACAGCACAAGCCTTGAGCACCTGGGCCGCAGACCTTCCCCACTTGAACAGTCGCCAGATGATCCGCGAGTTCGCTAGTATCTTGTTGACCCAGCGAGCCGGCAGTATCAGTGTCAGCGAAAAGTTGGAGAGGCTCAAAGACAGCTTTTCGCTTGTGAACGATCGGGAAAAAAAGCTCAACGATTTGGCGGCCGCTCGCACCAAGCTTATGAAAAGCGTCAAGGACTCCGAGACCAAGTACGGAGCCAATGCTTCGTGCACAACCATGTTGCGGGAGAAGCTCGAAGAAGTGCAGTGCAACTTGGAGGTGGTGGAAATACAGTGCATTCGTTCCTTGTCGCATGAGCTCAAAGATACCTTGGGCGAGTACCTCGCAGCCATTCAGAACTACCAGGCTAGGTTGGCCAGTGCGTCGGAAACTTACTGTGAGTGCCTCATTTCGTTCCAGAAAGACGACAGGCTTATCGACCAATTGCGGCCCTCCGCCAACAACTCAGATGTGACGCGAGTGTTAGCAGACGAGAGCTCCAAGGCCAGATCGTCGCCAGCGTGCTCGCAGTGCTTTCGAGAGCTCGGAATCACCACCGGGTGTGCGCACGAAAGCTCACGAAACTTGTACCCTGGCGACTCTCAGAGCAACTTGAACCCGCAGCAGTCTGCGCCGCTGCCCATCCACATGTCGAACGACGCTGCTTACGACTTTCCGGACCACGACCCATGGCAATGAGAATATGTACAGATGGTTTGCCGATGGTTTACAGTAGTTTGCAGTCAATAATTCAGGAAAAAATGCTTCGTAATTTCGTAGGACGAGATCATTATGGCGCACGACGGGGCGATCTTGAGCGCCCGGGGACCCAAGCCGCTGCACAAGGCGCCCACGCCTTCGTTCTTGCCGATTTTGTACAAGTAGGAGAACATGGATGGCTTGTATGGTTCGCCCGGTTTCTGGATATGGTCGCCGGTGATTTGCATTCTGGTCTTTCCCACGTCAAACGGGTGGGTGAGAAGGGCAGCGATGAGGCCCGCGGTGGAGCCGGAAAGAAAGCTCGAGGTGAACACCTTCCAGTCGGCCGACTGGGGCAGGTCCGGAGCAACTTTCTGGAGCAAGTTCTTGTATCTCGTCTTGAACGACTCGTAGCACAGCCAGTAGATGCCCGAGAACGGTACATCTCGCCAGAGGGTGATTTGGAGCCCGGTGAAAAGCGACCCCAAACCACGCTGCTTCACCTCCATCAACAGGTCCCGCACCAAATTGGTCAACATTCTCGTGTTCTTGGCATCCGTGGGGATCGCCTGAAGCCTTGTCTTGAGCAATTCCACCGGCGCCACGCTGGTGGCAGCCATTAAGCGTGCCATCGACCCGCAAACCAACGGGTTAAATGTCTTCGATGCGATGGGCGAATGGTCCCTGATGTACTCGTATCCGGTAAAATATATGATATTTGCCGGCACGGCGATGAGGAGGGTCAACGACAAGCCCCGCCAGAGCGTGGCAATGCCTTCGTTCTTGCTAATTACCCGAAATCCTTGGAAAGTAGACGTCACTTTGGTGCAATTTTCACGGGCATCGCAATAGTGTTTCTGGATCCAAAACGGCTCCACCAGCAGTTTTATGGGATTTCCAGCGCCAATCTCTGGCGGAAAGTGCCTGGAACAGCAGGGGTTGCTGGGCAAAATTTCCTGCTGCTGGATTCGGATTCTGACAACGTCAAATGGAGTCAAGATGAGGGAGGTGACCACCGAGCCCAGACAAGCGCTGAGCATGCGCTGGGCCACTGTGATGTCGGAGGGAGTGCGGGCGACGTCTGGGCTGGGTCTGGACCCGAGATTCTGGCCCGTGGCAAAACCAGTCAGAGTCATGAGTACCGCAAAGTGGAAAGCGAGTTCTTGAAGTGCGGTCACGTGCCCGATGTCGGCGATGAGAGAAGAGGTGATGATGGAATATATTTGGCATGGCTTTTGAGCACTTACAATCTTTGGTTCTACCGAGCTTCAATTTTCTTTTCTGGTTCTTCATATGTCTTTTCTTCTTCATTTGTCTCTTCTTCTTCATATGTCTTTTTCTTCTTGTTTTCTTCACTTCCTTCTTCTTCACTTCTTCTCTTCTCTTCTCTTCTTCAGTACTCCTGGATGACGTCCGAGCACGAGTACACATTGATGTGCCCGTCCTGGTTGTAGTTTGTCGCCAACATCATCCGGTGCGGATGGAAAGTTGCGCCCGTCAAGTAGCTGGCGGTGCGGTTCGTCAAAAGCGACTCGTGGGGATTTTTCAACACCGACACCATATCGCCGGAAGTGCTCCAGAGGCTCACCGACTTGGAGCCGGTGGTGATCACCGGGGCGTGCTCGTGGACGTCGATGCACCGCATGGACTTCTCCGGCTCGTTCGTGAACGTCACCACCGGCTCGCTCTCTCGGATATCCCAGAGATTCACATATCCGTCTGACGAACCGGTCACCAACTCGCGAAGTCCTCCTCGCTGCATTCGGGTGTTCCTGATACTGCCGTGGCCGTACCGGCGGCGCGACGAAGCAGCAGGCACCCCGGGCTGGGCCTTGGCTCCGTTCCACACCCGCACCATCGACTCTCGCGAGTCCAACCGGCGGTCGTACACCCTCACCGAACCGTCGTCGAACCCGGCCACGAACAAGTTTCCCGTCACCTGGTCCGACGTCAACGACGTGATGGACGACGACGACCGGGCGGGAATATCTGCCAAGCAGAGCTCGCGGGGCGCATCCCAGACCCGGATGATCTTGACGTCTCCGCTGACGAGCAACGACCCGCGGGACTGCTGCCAGTCGGAAACAAGCCCGGTGCTTTTCGACGTCAAGAGAAGGTCGGTCAACGCTCGCCACGACGCCACCAACTCGATGTGCTCGTCCTCGAGATGGAAGTTTTTGTAGATCTTCACCACCCCGTCGGACGAGCCGGTGAGCACGAGCGGAAGATCGTCCTCGTTGAGAAACTTGATGTCGGTGATTTTCGTGCCGAACGGGTTGCCGTTGCTGAACTTCTTCACCGCCTTGCAGTCGTCCCAGTCCCACACCGACATGTTGTCCTTGTCGTCGCAGGCAACCAAGAGCTTTTCAAACTGGGTGAACTTGATCAACCGCGGCTGGCTCTTGTTGTTCATCACCCGGATGTTCTTGTTCCAGTCTCCACGCAACGCCATGGCCTTTTGCGGCTGGGTCTCCTGGATGATGGACTCGTTTCTGTTGCGGCGCCAGATCCGCTTCACGTACTCCTCCGACCCCGGCTCGTCGATTTCGTTTTTGGACATTTGCGGCTCCTGGAAGTACTCGCAGCTGTACTGGAAGAACCCGGACTCGTCGGGGAGCTGGGGCTCCTTCGTCAAGTCCCGGGGCCTGAACCGGGCGCTCTTGGGCTTGTACTCGGCGCCGTAGTTGCTGGTGATGGGCCCGGAGCTCAACATCCGGGAAAAGTTCTTGAGGTCGGTTTCCTCGGAGATGTGGAGCGACTTGAACAACTTGGCGATGGAAAAGTTTTTGAGCTTGGACGACACAGACTCGGCGTCGGAATGGCCGGGGTCGTCCATGTTGTTGGCGGACACCGACCGGGGCCGGGACGTGATCTTGAGAACGTTGTTGTTTCTCTGCATGCTGCTGTTGCGCTGGAGCGTCGACCCGCTGGAAACCTGGCGTCTTGCGTCTCCGTTCAACGGGCGGTTAATGATGGGCTTGGAGGGTGCACCCTGTCCGAAAGTCTGGCTCATGCTGAGGGTGGATTTGCTCAACAAATACTCCTCCATTTCCCGAACCAACTGGCCTAGCTCGCTCTTGTTCAACTGGAGCATGATTTGGTCCACGAGAATCTCGGCAAGCTGTTTGATTTCCGGATGCGGGTCCTCGGTGAGGATGAGCAACGCTTTCCAGATGGACGAGAAAATCAGCCCGTACGCGGGCGACTTTTTCCGGAACTCGTTGAGCTCGTTGGGGTTGTCGATCAACACGATCTCCTCTTCGAGCTGGTTGAACGACACCACCAAAAAGAACTTGGAGTAGATGTCGATGAACCTGCGGATGAAGAAAATGATCTCCTTGCGCACCATGGGCGAGCCGTCGCCGAGGAGGCCCAAGATGGTGTTGGCGAGCTTGAGGTCCTGCTGCTTCAACTCGTCCTTCCGCAACGCCGCGTTCATGCTTCCCTGCGGCAGCGACTCGCCGTCCACGTCGCTCAAGAACGTGGTTAGCGCGAGAATGACAGACGTCCGCACCTCGGGAATCGGGTCGTTGACCATCAAGAGCAACTTGTTGAGGTAGCCGTCCTTGTAGTTGATCCACTTTCCGTCGGGATAGTTGTTCCAGAGCTGCGACAAGAGCAAGCAGCACCACTGGCGCAACAACGGGTTCTCGCTGGTGGAGATGAACTTGAGGCAGTTGTGGATAAGCTCCACCGAGAACGACAACCGCTGGCCGTTCTTGAAGTCCTTGATGAACAACGTCAAGATAAACGCACTCATGGCCTTGTGGTCGTCGTTGATCAAGATGTTGGCGTTCGAGTACCCGCCGGGGGCGCCCACGGGCCCGTTCAGGTTGCCCGGGCTCGAGTTCAAAATGAGGTAGAAGTAGTTGTAGCCCTTGTCCTTGCAGAGTTCCTGCTGGGTGCTCTTGTGGTCGATGGCCATGATGCGGGCCCAGATGAAGATGAGCACCGGCTTGAGCTCCTGGGCCGGGCTCTGGAGCAACTTGAGAACGTATGGAAAGATGCCAATCGATAGCGAAAGGTAGACGGCCCACGGGCCCAAGTCGAGAAATTTCGACAACAAGATCAACGCCCGCAAACGGTGCACTTGCGAGAGGAGCACCTGGAGCACGATGGGCAACTGCTCCGGCGGCTCCTTGGTGGAGGGTCCGGCGAACTTGAGCCAGATTTCAAACGCCGTGAGCTGCTGCTCGAAGAAGGTGGAGTGCTGGTAGTTGGGCAAGTTGACGTACCCTGGCTGGCCCGGCACCTGGCTGGCGGAGTTGGCGGAGCCGTTGGCGTGGCCGCTGGCGGGGTCGCTGGCGCCCATGGGCGCAATGGGGTCGGATATGGCCGGCTTGTGGTTGTGGTCCGGGTCGTCTTTGATCAACTGGGCGCACACCTGGTCGATGGCCAAGTCCCACGAGTCCCACATGGGGTGGTGGCGGACGCTGTCGGGCAACGGGGGATCGGAGATGGGGTTGCAGTTGAGGTGGGGCATGATGCGCTTGGCTAGCAAGAAGTTGCGGAAGAGCGCCGCGACCATCAAGTCCTGGCGGAACAACCGCTTGAAGATGGGCCGAGAAAGCGTGGTCCAGGCGATGGTGTCGGTGATGGCGGTGAAGATCCAGTTGAGCTCGCCCAACGGGGTGCGTCTGTCGGTCAATTTGCCGGGGATTATAGCGTTGCCCACCGAGTTTTTCGGGAGAAGCGAGTAGTAGTTTTTCTTCAACGGCGACTGCAATATGAACCACTTGATGCTGATGTCGATGGGGCAGGTCAAGCAGCACGAGAACAAGTCGGCCGGGAGCTCGGGGCTCATGGGAAGAAGCTCGTTGCTCTTGCAGGCCGCGAGCTGGATGCTGTCGAGAAACGCCGACGTTGGCGACGGGGCGCTCATGTCGTGGTTTCCCTCGTTGTCGTCGTCGATCCGCTTCTGGACAAACTTCTTGAAGTTGTGGACGATGTTGCCGGCGCTGTTGCAGTCGTACACAAAAATGACGGGAGCACCGATCCACGTCTGGAGGTCGTACAACGAGATGGGAATGTACTGGGTGTAGCCTCTGTTGAACACCCAGATTTCGCCCGACGCCGTGGGCTGGGGCACGCCGTGGCCGTTGTAGTGGAACAATATTCGCTCGTCTTTGGCGTTTCTTCGGAGGGTATTGCAGAATCTTTTGACGTCTTCCACGCATGGATCGAGCGACTGTTTGTAGCGGGTGCGGAGAGACAACGTCTCGTACTGGGCCTGGAGGTTTTTTCCGATCAGCTCGATGGCCTTTTTCGTGTCGGGGAAGAGCGACGGGTCACACCAGGCTTCGTACTTGGCACACGGGTACGTCTTCATGATGTCTGGCGGATCGACTCCCAAATTCAAGCAGAGCACAAGAACAGCGCTGATGGTTTTCTGGCGCTCCTTCATCACCTTCCAGTCGTGGATGGGCTGGTATGTCTTGTAGTGGGCTGGGTCCATTTTCATTTCGTCGGGAATGGGGTTGCCGGTAGCATTGTGCCGCTTGTCGTCAAAGTAGATGTAGAACGAGTTGGCGAGAAGATTGAGAAAGTTTTCCGAGTTGTAGTCTTCGTCGAAGCCGTGGCGCATCTTGTCGTTCAAGGGCTGCAAGGGAGCGGGCCCGAACACTGACATGGCGAGAGTGCGAAGAGAGAGTGGAGAGTGAGTGCGAAGAGAGATAGAATCGCGAAGGTAGAATCGGTGCGAAAAGATAGTGCGAAGATAGAGTGCGAAAAGCGAAGATAGAGCGCGAAGAGCGAAGATAGAGTGGTGGAAGAGAAAGATAAGTCGGGTGCGAGTGCGAAGAGGGTGCGAAAGTGATGGACCAGACTTGTAGCAATTGGTAGTAAAATTGATGTCTAAATCTGGTCAGCTTCTCACTGAACTTCCAAAGTCGACGATTGTACGCTGTTGACTATTCTGCTATCTAGCTTCCCTTTTCATTTTTGCTTTCTTTCATTCGGCGGAACCAGTCATGGAGATGGTCCAATTGTTCGCAATGTAGGTGCTGATCAGCATTTGGCATTGTGTGTCTGCAATCCTCCAGTCACTTTGTGTCAAATTGCTGTCAGCTATTCTCCTTGCTATCTTCATTCCTAGCCTCTGTTGCTCCAAGTGCGAGCATAGATGCAAAATAGTTTAAATCTTCCCAAGTTAAGGACGGTTAGGAAGATGGACGAGATGGACCAGGACCAAATAATCACTTATAGGTCAATTTGTACCGTAGTTAATCCGGGATACCCTTTCGGCAGAAGTTACTTGAGGTCAAGTCATAATCCTATCCGGTATCACGTAAGGCTCCGTTACAGCTGCAAAAGAGACGGCCAAGCTGCGTAAAACTGCAAAGCAATTTGAAGAGCTACCATCCTATTGCACATTTTCAAGTGCCACTACATTTTGTGCTTCTGTACTCCTTCTACTCAACAGACTCTATTCCTCCGTACTCCTCGGTGATCTCTGATGAATCTTCCAAGTACAGTTTGTCTCGTTGTTACTTCATAGGTATTCCGGTAAAAGCTATTAATTATTGTGATTACAACTTCATTTGCATAACTGTCTTCTATATCATACTTAATTAATTGTTTCGAATATCTTTCATGTACGCATCGAACCGGTTCTTAACTCTTGCACCTGCATTCTCGTATAGTAGTTCGAAATCTAACTTTGATGGGTCGTAGATTTCGCTCATGGGTATGATAGTGTAGTCATCAGGAGATCTTATCTGGACATCATACTCACACAATTTGTTTTTAGTAATATATCTATTACCTAATTCTCCAATCACCGCATAGTTTTCGTCTTTCTTTAAAACGACGATGAATCTAGTGTCACTTATTTTGAAGACACATGACCTTGTATCAAGTAAGGTAATCTCATCCTGGGATTGAATGCAGCTATTAATGTATGAGAACTTTATGTAGGTTTCTCCTTTGTTACCAAACGTATATAATTTTCTGTTGAATATAGAAACGTTTGGGTGAACGTTAACATCTTCGACTTCTGTGAAGTCATCAGCTTTGAACCAATCTGTGTTCATGATAGAATATAATGAGGGGATAATTAGAGGATAAGGGGTGATTATATATTACGAAGTTGTACCATGTCCGGGGCTTATGCTCATGGGAACTGGGCGATATGTGCAACCATTTCTCAACATATGCATGGTTGTCGTATTGTTACGCACAGATATGCAAGTTTGACACATTCTCACATTACTAGATTACGTAGAAAACGGTTAGGTAATCTTCCATAATCGCTTTCGTATGATCCAGTACTGTCACTTATCAGATACTCTTGTATTCTAGTAACACTCTTATACAACCCACTTTATTCAATACCTTACTCCTTAATCCTGGGCAATGACTTTCGGCAGACGTCAAGTCGGAATAGATAACCGGATACCCGCCATACGTAATCTGCATGTAACCTGCCTCTCGTACGGCCGCGTAGGAAGGTTCCGTTACAGAAAAGGAGGAGAGAGCCACGGACGGCCAAAAAATTGTAGAAAATAATTGTAGAAAAGCGCATTGAAGAGATAACATAAGGTTGGCACGTTTTCACAGACCAATATAAATTGTACTCTTTGTATTTTCATTAATTGTTGGACTGAGCACCATCACGCCTTATAAAATGTTTTCAAATTTGCTTCATTCCATAATCTTATTGTTAGCTATCACTAATGTTGCTATGTCCGGGGGTGTCGGATCCAATTGTATGTCTCATGATGACTGCGACGGTGGCCTTTTTTGCTTCAAGCGCAGAGAAGATGGTACTGGTTCTTCAAACAAAATGAGAACATGTGCTGACGGCCGTTAAACAGAATTGCCATAGTATGAAAGTTATAAAAGCATAAAATTTGAAAATACAAAATTTAAAACATGGTATAAATATACCGCAAAATACATGTTAAGTAGATAGGAGTTTACTTGATAGGTATTTGGTCCGGTAAAAGCGGGCTTTTGATTACGTTCATTGGCATAACTTCGGTTGTATTATAATTAGCAATCAATTGTTTCGAATATCTTTAATGTACGCATCAAACCGTTTCTTAACTCTGGAACTTGCCATCTCAGATAGCAGTTCGTAATCTAACTTTGATGAGTCATAGATTTCCCTCATGGGTATGATAGTGTAGTCATCGGGAGATCTTATTTCGACGTCATATTCTAACAATTTGTTAGTAGTAATGTATCTAGTTCCTAATTCTCCAATCACTGCATAAGCATTGGTGTCTTTGTCCCCCTTTAAGACTACAATGAATCTAGTGTCACTAATTTTGAAACCACATGACCTTGAATCAAGATATGCAATTTCGTCTTGAGACTGAATGCAGCTGTTAATGTAGGAGAACTTTATGTAGGTTTCTCCTTTGTCACCGAACGTATAAAGCTTTCTGTTGAATACAGAAACGTTTGGGTGAACATTAACGTCTTCGACCTTTGTGAAGTTGTCAGCTTTAAACCAATCTGTGTTCATTGGTAGAATATAATGAGGGTATAATAAGAGGATAAGGGACGATTATAATTTATAAAAGTTTTGTACCATATCAGAGGCTTAGACCAAGGGTTCGTGCAGGTAATTTTCTTACCGCGATAACTGGCGCATATGCACAGATATGCAAGTTTGACACATTCGTTATCCAGAAAACGGTTCCTTAATCGCTTTCGTATATACAGTATTTTTAGCTTATCAGGTACTATTGTAATTTAGTATCCTTCCTATTTCATTCCATACCTTACCACTTACTCGTGGGCAATGACTTTTGGCAGACGTCAAATCGGAATAGAGGGGATACCCGCCACACGTAATCTGCATGTAAGCTGCCTCTCGTACGGCCGCGTAGGAATGTTCCGTTACAGAAAAGGAAAAGAGAGCCACAGACGGCAAAGAATTTGTAGAAAATAATTGTAGAAAAGCGCATTGAAGAGATAACATAGGGTTGGCACCTTCTCATTCAATAAATTGTACTCTTTCATTATTATTGGACTTATTTACGCCTTCTACAATGTTTTCAAATTTTCTTCATTCAATAATCTTATTGTTAGCTATTACTAATGTTGCTATGGCCGGTGGGGGTATTGCCGGAGACACTTGCAACCATCACAGTGACTGCATAAGAGGTCTTGCTTGCTTAAGAAAGCGCAATGACGATGGTACTTATGACTTTGCAATCGAAAAGAGACAATGTGCTTGGGGTGGTTGACAAGAATACAAACGCTATGAAAATTTATAAAAGCATAAAAAAGAGTGAAAATACAAAATTTAAAACATGGTATGAAAATACCGCAACATACATGTTAAGTAGATAGGAGTTTACTTGATAGGTATTTTCTCCGGTAGAAGCGGGCTTTTGATTACGTTCATTGGCATAACTTCTACTATATTTTAGTTAGCAATTAATTGTTTCGAATGTCCTTCATACACTGATCAAAATATGTCTCAATTCTGGCACCTGCCATCTCATATAGCAGTTCAAAATCTAACTTTGATGGGTCATAAAGTTCATTCATAGATACGATATTGTAGTCATCAAGAGATCTTATTTGGACATCATATTCACAGAATTTGTTTTTGGTAATGTATCTAGGCCCCAATTCTCCAATCACTGCATACTTTCCGTCCTTCTTGAAGACCACAATGAATCTAGTGTCACTTATTTTGAAGACACACGAGTTTGAATCAAGAAATGTAATTTCGTCTTGAGACTGAATGCAGCTGTTAATGTAGGAGAACTTTATGTAGGTTTCTCCCTTGTCACCAAACGTATATAGCTTTCTGTTGAATACAGAAACGTTTGGGTGAACATTAACTTCTTCGACTTTTGTAAAGTCGTCAGCTTTAAACCAATCTGTGTTCATTGATAGAATATAATGAGGGGATTATAAGAGGATAAGGGGTGATTATATACTACGAAACTTGTGGTATGTCCGAGGCTTAGGCCTATGGTTCATGCAGGTAAATTTCTAACCGAGATAACTGGCGCATTGGACGCTGTTGTGAGCTGGAAGTGGATTGGAACTTAGTGATATTTGCAACCAATGTTCAACAGATGCAATGTTGACGCATGGTTCTGCACGAATATGCACGTTTGACACATTCTCAAAATTAAGTAAATTACGATATCTAGAAAATGGTTGGGTAATCGTCCGTTGTACGTACGGCGTCGGTATGATTCTGTACGGTAATTAAACACTTATTCTGGTGTCACTCTCATATAAGGAATATGGAATGGCAGTTTATGACACTTTCTTTGGACACAATATAAGGTTCCGACTTGTAAATTTGGTCCCTGACTTATTGGAAAGGTTCAAGAGTGCAAAGAGTGAAATTGTTTGTCTAGAGTTTTAGTCTATTTTTAGTCAATTCTTTTTCTGTGCGATCCTACACTGATCACTTGCTTCTCTTGTCTCCTTTTTTTACGTTTTCGAGTGTTTACAGTTCTCAGTCAACTATTCGGCTGTTAGTGATTGCTACATACTTCCTTTTCATCTTTCATAGGCAGAAAAAAGTGCTCTATACCTTTTTCTTCTTATCTGTCAAACCTGTCAAGCTGCGATAAGCTGGGCCACGCCGCACCGTTGACGGCTCCATATGACAATTGCGCTTCCGCTTAGCGGTTACTTCACATGGAGCCACATGGATGCCAGCATTTAATGTCTTGGGTTTATTTCGGAAGAGAATTGTGGTATTATCGACTCTGGCGATTTGTGCCATAATCGCCCTAAGAGAAAGGCTGCGGCTTCGCACCTAGATTGACCTATCTGAAAACTAAATTTTTCTTTCCTTATCATCATGTCGTAGAAAGATTACACTCTGAACATACTTCGCCAAATGAGGGCTTGACGGTATACCCATGGCCATTTAGGTGGACTCGCAACATGAAAAACCGCTTTGGCTTGAACTTCTTTTCATTTTAAAAAGTGCGAAGAAGAGTGAGAGTGAGGGTGGAACAAGAGACGATGCAAATGAAAATTAGCTTCTATGTCAATTGGTGGAACCACCAAGCTCAGGGTTGGTCTAAACTCTCCTGTAATTTCCACTTTACTTATTCTTCTACACGCACCACTTCTACACCGTCTTCGGACGGACTTCTACACTTCTTCTTCTTCTTCTTCTTCTTTTCGGATTTTTTTATTTCATTCTCATTTCTCATCAGCAGTTCAGCGAGTTCTTCGCATTCACGAGAACCCCCTGCCAGCTATAGTACTTGCTCATATCCACATGATGCTTCTTGCCCGACCCCGCCTCGTACATCGAACACCCATACAATGCGGCATACGGAGGCGTATACAAATGCAAAGAAACCGAAACCTGGTCCTCGAGCGGATTCGATATCTTGTGGAGCCCGATCTCGTCCGAAATGTACCCCACCTCGTTTCGCGACATAACGGTTTCTTGTCGTGGATGCAACTCTCCCTCGTGGTCGGGAACATCATAAAGCGACTCTTTGAGCTGACCCTTGATGATCTTCATGCAGCAGTGGGCGTTGGCGTGGTCGTGGATGGCGCTCGACCGGCCCGGACTCCAAACAAGCACCAATAAATTGGCATTCCCATTGATGTCCACTACCCCATTTCGGGAATATGCGCGGGTTCCATCGTGGAGTGCATATTTGCCCCACTCCGACTCATCGGAGGTATATTGTTCCATAACCTCGCGGATTTTCGCCACGTCCACGTCGGCCGACAGGATGCCCTTGTTGGGGCCCAAGATCTGCCGGAGCTGGCGTATGAGCTTGCCAAAGTTGTTATCGGGAATTTCGAATTCCGAGCCCTCGGGTATCGAGTTGGTTCCGGGGGTAGCTGGTTTCAACCGAGGGCTATTGGTGGCTAGCGACGATGAGCTGAGGGCTGGCGACTGTGAAGTCTGTGTCTGGACGGCCATATCGAGAAGGCAGGATAGGCACACAAAAGAAAAAACAGCAAAAAGTTAAAAAACACAGATAGCGGCTTGAGAAAAAAAAGCCTGCGCGGGAGGGGGCGGCCCCGATTTATACACCACAAACGGCCACCGTGTCCGCTACCTGCCCGATGCGGCAATACGGCGGCCCGCATCGCGGTGCGCGGCCACACGCCGGCGTGACGCTTGGCGCCAAATGGTGCAGCGGCCCCGCTTGGCAATTACCGCATCGGGCCACGTGTGGCCGCCCCCGCCGCCCTCCGCCGGCCCACCGCTGCAACTTGCCTAAATAGGCAAAAGAGCCCTTCCGAAGGGCCTTCCGAAGGCGCTTCCGAGGGTGTGAGCGGCGATGACTCGTGCCCGCCTGCAGGCGTGCAATTCCTCCTTAAATCTATAAGTATTGCCATGTACGCTCAGATAATCCACTGATAGGTTACGGCATTCTTTTGTATCCACTAATTTCGTTTTTTCGTTTTCACTAATACCAACAAACCCCAGAATCCGTTTCGACTTTTCCGTTTTCAGGTTTACATGTCGGACAGCCACAGTTTGGAAACGCCACAGTTGGCCGATCACGATAAGGGTTTCGAGTCCAGTTCAACGGTTGCAAAGTACGCGGCTGCGACGGTAAATGTCGCGCACCGGCGACTCATTGTCGAGTTCCATCCTGCGTACTTTGTGTCGATCATGGGGTGCGGGATTCTGAGCGTCATCTTGCATAAGTTCCCGTATCCCGCATATTGGCTCGAAGTATGTGGGTGCATAATGTGGGGGTTTGCCGTATTTTTTTTCATCTTGACATTTTCCAGCTTTATCATATCAATGGCCACGGTGCCGGGGAACTTTCTCAAGTTCCATCGTGACGCCAACACGTCGGTGTACTTGGGGTGCTTGTCAATGGGGTACACCACCACTTTTGTCAATTTTTTATTTGCAATCACCTCCAAAAGTTTCATAATCGGCATCTATGTGCTCTGGTGGATCTCGCTAGCACTGTCGCTCTACTGCGCCATTGTCATCTTCTACTTTGGCATTGTGGCCAAGTACAGGAAAAACTACAACTTGTTGACCTCGGAAACCTTGAGTGCAACTCTCCTTTTGCCGGTGGTTACCCTCACCGTCACCGCCTCGGCCGGCGCCTTGATCTGCCCCGAGCTTCCTTCGGTAAATCTCCAGGTTTTGACGCTAGTCATCTGCTACTTATTATGGGCCTGGGCTATTGCCTTGGCCTTCATCATTATCAGCATCTACTACTGGCGGCTTTTCGTCCACAAGGTTCCGGCTACTGGGTTGGTATTTTCCAGCTTTCTTCCTGTGGGCGTAATGGGCCAGGGAGCATTTGGCATTCTCCTCATTGGCAGAGACATCTACACTTTGGTTATGGAGCACCACGACCTGGTGTTGCTGTCTCCATACATGTCGTATGTCAATTCCACCGCCATTGACGTGGGTCTGTCGGTAGACTCCGTCACCGCCAGCTTTATTGTCGGCACTTGTTTCGTATACTTCACCGCCTTGATGTCGATGTTTCTCAACGCTTTCGGCATGTTTTCCACCATAATTGCGGTGATGTCGTGCTTGTCCAAAATCTACCCGTTCACCAAGAACCACAATCCTCAATGGACCTACATGACCGAGAACCACCCGTCTTTTTTGCGGCGCCGGGTGCGCGGGCTCATCCGGTTTTCCAAGGCGTTTTGGGCCATGACGTTTCCGCTCGGAACCATGTCTTTGGCCAATTCGGAGATGGCGGCGTTGCACAATGGCTTGCGTGCGTTGCGTGTGGTGGGCGCCATGTACGGAGCGGCGCTTCTTGTCATAGACGTGGGGTGCATTTTGGGCACATTCTACTGTGCGGTTCTGGACATCCAGGCCGAGGTGCGGCCGCCAAACGTCGAGTCGGACTTGGAGTGCAACGAGACCATTGTGGAGAGAGCATAGAGTTTACGAGACACGATAAATAATAATAGAATTAACTAATGGAGTCAAGTTGCAGCTTATTTGCAACTTCGCACTTTTTTCAACTTCAATTCGCATTTTTATTTTTCAACTCAATTCGCATTTTCAGTTGGTTTGCACCCAGCATGAGCATCTCCATCTTGCTCCCCGCCCAGCCAGGCGACTTGCTCCGGCTCAAGGACATCGACAAGTTCCTCCTCCGGGCCAAGAGTGTCAGGCTGCGCAGCATTGTCTTTTTTGACGAATCGGTGTCGGTTTTCGTCGTTTTGAAGCACGACTCCGAACCCAAAACGGTGTTTATGGACGTTTCGGTGGTGCCTGGCGAAGGCCCCGGCGGCCCCGGTGGCCCCAAAACTGAGGCAGACGTGCCCATACGACCCCAGGACGCTGCGGTAATCGCCAGCTTTGCTTTGGCGAAAAACAGCGTTCTTTTCGAAGGAAAGAGCGACATGGACGATGCATTTTACTCGGTGTGGACGTACCAGATTCCCATTGTGTACCCCAAAAAGAAGGCCAGCAACCCGCAGATCCTCATCTCGTGCTACTGTCGTGATTTCGTGGTGCCGGCGGTGGAACCACACCAGCCTGCTCCGGTGGAAATTCTCCCGGACTTGGAGGCCCAGCACAGCACCAACTTGTTGGCCGAGCTCAACAACCCTGTTCTGAAGCTGGACGTGGCGGAAAACTACAGCCTTCCCTCAACGTTCATAGAGCCGTTGGAGGCTCGCCGGACCCTGCCGGCTCCAGAAAAGTCGTTCCACAACGGCGCTTCCTTGCACACCTCCATCTCGGTGCCGGTTTCGGTGTCGCTTGTGATCCGACTAAAGTCCACCAAGCCCGCGGGCCGCAACAACGTGCTCCTAGCGACGTTGAACGTGGAAAGCTCGGAGGAATTGGCGGGGCTTTTGTCCTCGGAAGAACCGTACTACTTTTCCATTTTGAGCTTGGACGTCTCGTTCAGGTACGGGTCCATGGAGGAGCTCTCGGCCGCCGACTACAAGTTGCCCGTGCGGATGCGGGTTGCCGACGCCTTGAACTTGACGTACAAGTTGGTGAACGCCGATTTCGAGCGAGAACCGCAGGATTCCCAGGCCAGCGCCAGCTCCAAAGCACTCAACATCAAACTCGTGCTCCAGGTCCAGCGCTACGACGCCGGCTCCGGCTCGTTTGTCAACGTGAGCAACGAGATCACCACGCTTTGGGCCCCCATTCTCGACTTTTCCATCATGGCGCCGCCCATCAACAGCTCGTTGCGAACCTCGGTGGGCTACTCGCAAGTGCAGGCGGTGGGGGCGGCGCCAGCAAGAGGTGTGCTGCGCAAGCTGGGCCTCCACAGCGTCTACAGCATCAAAAGCAGCAGCAATTCGGGGCAGCTCGTCGCCGGAACAAACGCCAGCTCGCCGGCCGTCCACTCAGGCCCAAAGCCTCCGGCGCTTTCCTCGTCCAACGTCACCGTCAACTTGGCCAACAACCCGGCGTCGGCGCTCTCCGGGCTCAAGCTCACGTTCATCGGAAGCTTCGCCTTGCGGCTCGGCGAGGTGAGCTCGTGGAAAATCCAGGCCATCAACAACTCGGCCACTGCGCTCAACTTGTCCATAGTGGTCCAGGACCCGCTCCACTGGGCCTCCACGGCGGCGCAACGAGGGGCGGCTCCGAACGCTTCGTCGTCCAACGTTCTCGGACAAAAGTCGGGCAACAATGTGTTGGTGGTGAACAAAATTCATCTTCTCAACGAAATCGCAGCCATGAAGCCTCGCTCGGGCGGGGTGGTTTTCCTCGAAAACGACGTGAGGTTGGGGCCGTTGGAAACCAACAGCGTGATGGAGACGTCGATCCAGCTCATGGGCACCGCCCGGGGCATCCACAACTTGGACGGCATCAAGGTGTTCGACACCACCACCGGCGACGGCTTGGACTTTGGCAAGCTCGTGCAGGTGTTTGTGACATGAGGACACAGGTCTACACCTTTCATTTCATCAATTGCTACACCTTTTCATTTTATCAATTACTACACCCTACCTAGCCGTATAGATAGTTGCTGGGCCTCACCATCCGGTTGAAAAACTCATACTCCCCGCCCTTCTGCACCGACTTTCCTCGCTTGCGGTGGTGGTCTCGGAAGTGCCGCAAAAAGTTGTTCAACGGCCGGTCCTTGGCGGTTGTCTGGGAACAGTGGGTGCCGATAACCTGGTTACAGCACGGACACACCACGCCCAACCGGTTGTTCTCGTGGGCCGTGGTGGTGCGATCCGAGCCAGACTTGACAAGCCTGTATTCTCCGAAATCGTACGAGTTCGGGGTGAGAAAATTGTCGGTGTACACCCCGTGGGTCAACGCTAGGTGCTGGGCATACGACGACGTCTTGAGGTTGAGAAACGTGATCTTTTCACAGAACGGACAGAGCCCGCACCGGGTGGGGTTGTACGGAAGTCCGTTCGACTGGTCCACTTCGAAGCGCACAAACTGGGGCTCGTACGGACGACTGATGTGGAAGTTGGCGTTCGTCTCGTAGGCGATATTCGGGTACGGGTGCAACGACGTGAGCGACAACCGGATATAGCAGTTTCGGTTGATCTTGCAGATGGTCTGGAGCTCGTCGCTGTATATCTTGACGGTTTTGTTCCTGTTCTCTTCCATTTGCTGGCCGGTGATGTCATTGCGGGCAGTGTTCACGAGCTCGGGACACGGAATCACAAGCGTGGGAATCAACTCCGACTGGTACTCGATCTCGAGCTCAGGCGGCGCCGTGTTCTTGCTTCCCTTGGCTCGTTTCTTGACACACGCGGGAGCGGGAAACGCTTTGAAGTCGAGGGCACAGTCGGCGTAGTCGTACATGTGTCCTGGACACGGGAGGTTGATATTGAGTTCCAACTGGTTGGCCATGGACTCGATTGCGAGTTCTGTTCCAGAGGGAACAACGGGGTAGTTCTGAACGCCGGCGCTCTCGTGCGAACAACATGGTTGGAAAGCGCCGAAGACTGCTTGCTCAACTTCTTCTTGGTCCACATTTTTGTCCCCAATTTGGTCCATTTGGTCAATTTGGTCAATTTGGTTCCTTTGGTCCATTTGGTCCATTTGGTCCATTTGGATGTTTCCGTCAGAAAACCTCCTCGCGTCAATTGCTTCGCCATACACATACAGCGGCTCATTGGCGAGAAGCTGGGCCATGGAAACGTAGGGCACCGTTTGGGTTAGGAGCGGAGAAATGGCGTCGGCTTCTTCCGAGAAAAAGCTGGACATGGCTTCGCTTTCTGGAAAGAATGAGGAAAGCACTTCCGCTTCAGAGAGAAACGGAACGCCTGCTGCATTCAAGCCCTGGGCGTCCTCCTGGGCACATTCTCCGTCGTTTCCAACAAACTCCCGAGCGCTGTCTTTGAGAAACTCGCTCGCCAATTCGGCAATGTTCTGCTCCGTTTGTCTCGGTTCAAAATCGAGCTCGTCCAAAGCACTTCCGAGACTGGCGTCGTCCGTATCGAGGCGCAAACCGAGCCAGGTGACTACCGAAGTATCTTTTCCCCGCGAGCGTTCGTCGGGGTCCCCACTGTCGTCTTCTACAATCGGGTCCGCCGACCCCAAAAGTACAATTCCCGTGTCGACGCTCATGCGCCCGCTGTCTAGCAACGTAGCAGATTCAAGCGATAAGGTAGCAGATCCAGCCATCAGTGGTCCTAAGTTAGCAATCAGGTTGTCTGTCTGCAAGTACACCATGGGCCGATTTGGCAGAAATCCTCTTTATATCTGCCACGGCCGCGCCCGCACTACAGCATACTGCTCTGCACGTACCTGCTAGCATACCACAGCCATTGCCCGCCATTTTAGCAAGAAGTGTTCGGCGGAGACTGTAACCTGCCGAACCGTTGGCTGCGAAAAAGTACAAAGTCCGGCGCTGGAACCGCGCGCTTACGTCAGCGGCGATCTCACCCCAGATCCAACTGTCGCATACGGCCTGCTTGAGCAGATGGAGCTTTTGGTGCTATTTACGTACTTGTTCTTCCTCGCGGCGCCGCTCGTGTTTGCCGCGCTGGTGCCCCATGTCGAGTATATACGCCATTTCTCCTGGTGGACTGTAGTTGTGCATATAGTGTGGAATACGATAGGTCTTCGCCTTGTAGAGCAGAGCCCGGGGGTGGGGCCCGTACTTGTGGGGCACGTAGTGCCCACGGCGGTGACGTGCTACCGGATGAGCGGGTCGCCGCGGATCGAGGTGCGTGTGCAGATATGGAGAAAGGAAAAGAAGAGAAAGGAAGAGAAAAAGAGAAACGAAAATGAAAGTGAAACGAAAATGAAAGTGAAAAGTAGCATACGCAAGTAGTAATTGATATTATTTAGGCGTCGCCCGACTGGCCCTCAAAAGGCGTCAATGTTTTCGTGGCTGCCGCCCACGACTCGCCGTTGTAGGTGACCGCCTTGATCGCGGCCACAACTTCGTCCAAAGAGCCTCTGACCTGCTTGGTGGAGTCGCGCTCTCTCAAGGTGATGGAGGCATCTTTGACGGAGTCAAAGTCGATGGTGATTCCAAACGGCGTGCCCAACTCGTCGTTCCGGGCGTAACGCTTGCCGATGGACGCCGACGAGTCGTCCACCTTGAACGGAATCTGCTCTTTGCGCAAGAAAGCCGACACTTTTTTGACGATGGGGCCGAGATCAGCATGCGACGAAAGCGGCACCAACAACACTTTTGTGGGGGCCACGGCCGGGGGGAGCGACAACACGCATCTGTCCTTGTCCTCGGGGCGGCTCCAGAACACATGCTCGAAAATGGAGTAGATGATGCGGCCGATGCCGAACGAGGGCTCGATGACGTTCGGGGTGAACTCACGAATGTGCTCGGTTCTGGTGACCTTTTCGATGGAAGCGAGCTCGGCCGTGACCACTGCAGGCTCGGGCAACCCCTCCACGCCCAACGACACCTGGCCGTCTTTCTTCAACGCCGCGGCCAACTCCTCCAACTCGCACTGGGTGCGGTTCAAAAGCGCATTTTCCACCGCCTTGGCATCCTTGCGGAAACTGGGGCCAAACTTCTTTCTGTTGATGGAAACCTCGTACTTCTCCACCGTGACGGGGCTGGGGAGCGGCTTTCTCACCACCAACTTCTCGTTGGTCCGGGCCGAGTGCACGCTCAAATCGTACGCCGACCGGTCGGCACACCCGACACACTCGATCCACCCGAACGACGTCTCCAACTCGGCGTCCCAGCAGTCGGCGGCATAGTGCGCCATCTCGTTCAGCAAGTGCTGTCTGAACCGCAACCGGTCGGGATTGACGCCGATTTTCACGAGGAAAAGGTAGATCCGGGCCACAAAGTACCCCAATGTCTGGTTGTCCACCATGCCCGACTCCACGGCGTCGCCAATGGTGCACTCGCGCAACTGGTTGGACCCGCTCTCCTGGACGTCCTTGGGGAGAAACCGCAACTTAACGTGCTTAACCTCGTCGAAGCGTGGGTGCGACTTGTCTTCCGGATCAACGTAGTGCTCGATCTCGGCCATCAAGAACTCTCTCACCCGCAACAACCCGGCCCTGGGAGAGATCTCGTTCCGGAACGACTTGCCGATGGACGCCGACGCAAACGGCATTTTTTCGTTGTTGAAGTCCAACAACTTGGAAAAGTTGAGAAACTGGCCCTGGGCCGTCTCGGGCCGCATGTAGCCCTTGAGCTGGCCGGACGGCCCAATGGCGGTCTCGAACATCAAGTTGAACTCCATGGGCTGCTCCAACGGCCCGCCGGTGGCCGGGTTGGTGATGTTGTACTTGGTCATCAACTCGCCGAGCTGGGGGCCGGAAAACCCGTCGATCTGCGCCAAGATGTTCTCGTACTCTTTCACCTCCAGGTCGGGCAATTTGACGTTTTTGATCTCCTTGACCTTCTTCTTGCGCTTCTTGTCGCCGTCGTCGTCGCCGCCCGTCTCGGCCACGCCGCGGGCAGCACGGTCGCCCTTCAATCTCGCTTCCAAAACCTCCTCCACCAAGTGGTCGGCTCTGAAAATTTCACCGGTTTTCAAGTCACGGCACATCCAGTCGGCAAACTTGTCGACGTGGCCCGAGGTCTTGAGCACCTCGTGGGGCGTCAACATGGTGGTGTCCACCTCCAACATATCTTCCTCCAAGATAAAATGCTTTCTCCAGGTGTCGATGATGTTGGCTTGCAACGCACAGCCAGGCGGGCCGTAGTCGTAGAGGCCGGAAACACCGCCGTAGATTTCAAAAGCGGGGGCGAAAAAGAATCTGCGCTTCAAGACCTGGTCCAAGGCCTCGCGGGAAAAAGTGGAAGATGACATCCTTCTAAGGGCGGTACGGAGTATTGTTGCAGTTTGATGAATTTTCAGTGCGAGTGCGAAAATGAAAAAATGGTGTGAAGGATGAAGGGTGCGAAGTGCGAGGGAGTGCGAGGGAGCAATTGTTGCAATTGACGGTTGGTTATATTTGTTGATTTCTTATTTCTATTCTTCTTCAATTCACCCAATTCAATCAATGCAGTCAATTCAATCAATTCAGTCAATTCAGTCAATTCAGTCAATTCAATCAATTCAGTCAATTCAGTCAATTCAATCAATTCAATCAATTCAATCAATTCAATCAATTCAATTCCTCTACTGTGCGACACTAATGGGTGCAACGAGTCAGTGAATATTACAGTCCAGTGAAATACTGATGCAATTGAATACACTTCTGTTTGAATTTATTAAGCTATTCGCACTTTTTGTGTTATTCGCACTCTTCGTGCGCATTGTTTCTCTGCTTATTCTGCTCCAATTGCCTGCGAAAGGAATAAACGGATGCAATAACTGCTCATTAAACAGTCATATTCGTATTCATTGTTCGTCTTTTTATATTCTAGTACCTCTCCATATTCCTTCCTCTTTCCACATCTCCTCTCGTTCACTCAATCACCAACTTGCAGCGTTCTCGCGAAAATTGTGCGAAGGAAAAATGGGTGCAAATTACTCTACAACTGAATACACTTTATTCTTATTCGCTGTCATGTATTCGCTTTCGTGTCCATACTCGTATTCGCATTTATCTCCTCTCTATCTCTCCTTCTTTTCCTCTCCCCCAACTTTCTCATACTCCAACTCGCTCCACTTGGGATGCAGCATTCTCCACCAGTACGTCACCTGCGACCACGGATACGTGGTGGAATTGACCCCGCCCAGCGTGTACCACGACGCACAGCCACCGAGCGGTGTTCCGAAAACAGAGTGCTTGAGCTCTTCTTGGATGGTTTCGAACCACTTGTAATATTTTTCAGTCTTGACGCATACCGACTTGGCCAGACCCTTCAACACGGGTCCGGCCACTTTGGCAAAGTAGTTGCAGGCATTTTCGATGGCGAGGATCATGGACGAGTGCCCCGTGGTGGCATTGGGCCCGCCAATCAAAAAAAGATTGGGACAGTCTCGCACCAACGTCGTCTCGTACGCCGAGATGCCTTCCTTGGTCCAGAGCGCCTGGATATCGGTGTTGTTCCGGCCCACAATGTCAAAGCTGTGGTAGCTTTTGACCACGTCGTAGCCCGTGCAAGCCACAATGATGTCTGCCGGAAGCCGCCGGCCGTCCTTGAGCACCACCGAGTGGGCCTCCACCTGCGCAATGGTGCTGTCGGTGAGCTCCATTCTTTCGTCGTGCAACGCAGGCATGTAGCCGTGGTCGAAGATGAGCCGCTTGCAGCCGATGTGGAAGTCGGGTGTCACCAATGCCTGGTATTTTTCCGGGCAGGTTTTTTCCACGTACCGGGTGGAGGCGGAGTGGTTGAACCAGGCGACAAGCGAGGTCAAAAACGGAAATTGTTTGAACAACGGGAACCGCAACTCGCATACCGACGCCGCAACGTAACGCACAAGAAGAATTCCGAGTCTGGTGCCTGCAAATGCCTGGTACGCCAGGTGCAACAGGTCGGGAATCGGAGGCATGATGTAGTGCTTCAGCCGAGCAACCTGCGTCAAGCTCTTCACTCCGTAGTCCCGCAAGAGCACCGGCACACACTGGTTGGCCGAGCACCCGTTGCCCACCACAATGACGTTCTTGCCGTGGAAATCGACATTGTGGTTCCACACCGCCGAGTGCATGTACTCGCCCTGGAACTCCTGCAACCCCGGCGCACTCAATTGCTTCGGCTGCACCAAGAACCCCTGTCCGCTGAGCACCAATTGGGCCGTATGGACCCGCTTTCGGCCACTTTTCACATCGCGGGCCTCAATTGTCCAGGTGGCTTCCTTGTCGTTGTACCGCAACACGGTCACCGCCGTGCCCAAAAACGCCTTTTTCCGGATGCCGTACTTGTCCACAACCTTCAAGATGTACTCTTCCAACTCGTACTGCGGCGGCTGCACCTCGCTCCAATTGGAGTTGACCTCATCGTGGAAACTGTACCACACAGCAGGAATGTCACATGCGCATCCCGGGTAGGTATTGGCATACCACGTCCCCCCGAACTCGTCGTGCTTGTCAAAGATGACAAAGTCGTCCTCGCCTTGCTTCAAGCAAGTCATTGCCGCCGAGATCCCCGACACTCCGGCTCCGATCATCGCGATCTTGGATTGCAGGTATAATGGCTTCTGTGCGTCGTTGGCAGCTATTGTTGCATGTGGGCCCAATACGGCTGCGGCATCCTCGTACTTGATCCGGAAGTCCTGTGGCCGCTTGTGCGATTCTCTGGGGTTTCTGATCACAGACATGGCTGTGGGAATTGCTCGTTCGCATCGACCTTATATATCCCGGGTATCGCTACATCTTTCACATGCGGGGATCCGCAGTGGGACTTAAGTGCTATTTGTTGACCTACATATGACAGCATGTGGGGAAGAAGGTTAAAAGCAAGATGGCGATTTCTGGGGCGATTTTTCTCCGTCAAGTTGGTCAGAATGTGTTCGTTCTTTCTTGCCCCGGCTCCTACTTTCGATTTTGCTTCGCCTTTTCACTCTGTCTTTTTGCACCCATTTACCCCACGATTTCGCACGTCCCCACATCGGAGGACCCTTAAAGCCCCTCCGCGGAAGGATATCCGACGGGTATTCGTTCAATTGGCTCTTGTCTCCAGACTCCGCTGGTACCCCTGGCTGATTTCTATTTCTGCTTCGGCTTTCTATACTCAAGCTCGTGCCACTTTGGGTGGTTCATTCTCCACCAGTATGTGATCTGCGACCACGGGTAAGCCGTCAGATTCACTCCTTCCGCCGAGTACCACGACACGCAGCCCCCAAACTTGGTTCCAAACACCGCTGTGGACAATTTCTTCTGTACAGTTGTAAACCAATTGTCGTATGCCTGCGGCAACACTTCCACTGAAGCATACTTTCCAGCGAGAATCGGCTTGGTCAATTTCATAATGTAGCTGCAACAATTCTCAATGGCCATTACCACCGACGCATGGCCAGTTGCAGAGTTGGGCCCGGCAATATGGAACATGTTCGGACACCCTTTGACCATGACGGTTTCATAGGCTGACATACCACCTTCGTTTTTCCACAATTCTCCCACATCTTGTCCATTTCTGCCAATAATGGTGGTTGAAAGCAGGTTTGCCTTGATGTCGTAGCCGGTACAGGCCACGATAATGTCGGCAGGAATCTTGGTTCCGTCTTTCATGACCACAGCATGTTCCTCGACATGGCTGATTTCTCCGCCTTGGATTCGGAGCCGGGAATCACGAAGAATTGGCATGTAATACTTGTCGAAAATGATTCTTTTGCACCCAATCTTATAGTCGGGAATAATGTACGGCTTGTACTCGTCGGGACAGTACTTGTTCATGTACCGCAACGACTGTCTGGTGCAGGCTCGACGGACCAATCTGGCAAAAAATCCGTCGCCAGCATACATGGGGTACCGCAATTCGGCTCCAAAAACAAGAAGGATTCGAACAATCACCAAACCAAGCCGGGAAAACAGAAGTAGCTGGTAAAGCTTGTGGAGAACCGATGGAAGCGGCGGCATGATATAGTGCTTGGAACGAACTATCTGAACCACGCTTTCAGGCTCATAGTCCCGGATCAACGCCGGCACCAACTGGTTGCCGGAGCACCCATTTCCCACAACCACAATTTTTTTTCCCTTGAACGAAACATTGTGGTTGAAAAGCGCAGAATGCATGTATGCACCTTTGAAGTTTTCCAAGCCTTTGGCCCGGAACTGGTTGGGCATAACCAAGCCCCCGCGAGCCAGAGCCACGATCTTGGCCCGGTGCTCAATTGGCTGGCCATTGGCAAGATTAACTCCATGAAGAACCCACTCGCTGTTGTCGTCGTCCCACACAAATTTTTCTATGGCACTTTTGCACCGTGCTTTCTGTTCAAGCATGTACTTTTTCACCACTTGCAAGATGTACTCTTCCATCTCGTACTGGGGAGGTAGAAGCTCGCTCCAATTCTTGTTGAGCTCATCGTAAAATGAGTACCATAAAGCTGGTATGTCTGAGGCGCATCCTGGGTATGTGTTTGCGTACCAAGTGCCACCGAATTTGTCGTGTTTCTCAAAGATCACAAAGTCATCTTCCTTTAGTTCCTTCTTGAACCTCATGGCAGCAGCAATGCCTCCAAATCCACCGCCAATAATGGCAATTTTTGACAGCGTTTTCAACGCTGGACCCTCAGCTCGCAACCATGTCTTTTTCTCTCCAAGCACGCGATCTGCATCCTCGTAGGTGATCCGAAACTTGGCGGGGTCCTTATGGGACTCCTTGGTTAGCTGTAAAGTTGCCATTTGGCTTTAGGTAGCGAAATTGCTGTTGATATACCGCTGGGTCGCAAATGTGCATGTGCGCATATCGACATACATGCCCGATGCGGACATAAATATTTGCTGCACCGCCGCACCGGAGGGGGTTATGTGGGGAACACCCTTGACATTGTCTCTATAAAGTTTTGTAGCTAAAGTCCTCCACCAACGACTCCTCGTCGTATGCGGTGTCTTCGGCGTCGATCAAATGTCGAAGCCAGAGCAGAATCATGGTCGCGAGACACGAAATTCCGTAGATCTTGTCGAACCAACTATCTATAAACCGTATCTCTCGAGCGGTGATTCCAGTCTCGGCAGACACAGTAGACCCCGACAACGAGAGAATTCTCGTGATTTGATCCGAGAGATTTTGAGGTAAGTTTGTGCGGATGAGAAGTCCGGTGGAAATCACGTAAACTCCCAAAAGCTCGGCAATGACGAGATGCTTCAAGTGGCTCTTGGATTTGTCGGAAACTTTGGTGAATGAAGGAAGAAACTTGGCAAATGACTTGAATGTGTTGAGCACCGACGTAAATGTGCATATGAACAATCCGCCAGATAATGCAAGAGCGATCTGGTTGATGAGCTGAGTCTCGGGAATGGTGTCTTCTCCGATGAAAAGTTGCACTATATGTGCTAGAGTGAATGCAAGAGCATCCAGCGAGTTTGAAACAGACTGTTCGCTTGCATCTCCATATATCATTCTCGAAGGAAGTCGCACCAAAACCACAATTGCAATCCTATTAACGCAGTAGACTGCAAACCCAAATGTGAAAAACTTGACCATTATTCCTGCTATACTCAGGTTCATTCCGTCTTCCTGGCTGGCAAAAGACGCCAATTTTTTCGTCAATTCGTCGTAAATGTGGTTCTGGAGCGTACACAATGAGGCTATTTCGTTGCCAAGCTCCTGCTCATCTCGCTGTTCCCTTCCAAGTCCCAAGCTGGAAATGCTAGCAAACGACTGTACTTTGTGAATAATTCCACCCAATCTGTTCTTTTTCGGAGACCCAAACGAGTCTGTAGAGGCATTGGACTTGTTGTAGATGGTTCCGCCGTGCGCAACAAGCATTCTATCGAGCTCTTCTCTTCTCTTGGTCACCAATGCTGCAGTATGATTATAGGACTGGATGAGAGAATTAAGTTCGGCTTCGGTTATTATCTTTTTCCTCGAGCCTCCTCTGCCTACCGCTCGCCGGAGCAACTTTGCATGGTCGGAAACCGTAGAAGCAGAACCAATGCCGGAAAATATGGCCATGGTAGTTATCCCAGCAATTGCTACTTGGTTCACCTTGCGTTCTATAATTGACCTGGTGTCGTATGTCGAGGCGGGTGTAAACGTCTGGGACAAGTCGGTGAACTTGTGGAGCACATAGAACCACAATACATAGCAAATGGCTGCAATTATTCTTGATCTCGGTTTGGTGGGAAACACCGATTCGTCAATTAAAATTGCCATTGTCAAATATGGCAACACCATAGTGAGTAGGATGATCAACGTGTCTACCGTGACGACAAATAATATGGCCCGAGCCAGCTCAGCCATAAAACCTCCCAATTCACACATCATTAGTACTATCATCGATACACTGGTGCATGTACATGCAGCGAATGCTGCACGAACCACTGCATCCTGCAACTTTGACAGCGATGACATAACGCTGTATCCGTGTCGCTTGACATTTTCTTTCTCGTCATCATCGCTTTGTAGTGTCGATACGTCCACCAGTATCAACTTGAGACCGTATCGCTTGTTGAAATTATCATAGATGTAGTTGTTGATATCTTTTTTTCGAGCAGATATCCCCAGTCCGTAAGACTCAAGTATGCTCGACGACAACGCAGACTTGTATGTCCACCCGAAGAGTGCCGCCTGCAAACAGAAAAACGGCACAGCCTGGATTACCGTTGAAAAAGCGGCCATTGAAAGGTGTTTGAGCAGCGATGAAACTGGTGTGCGCTATCACGTGATCTATATGTGGGGTAAGCAAAAAAGGTCTATGAAAAGTTCAAACTTGGTAACTGGGGATTGGTGCTATCGGGGTGGCTGGCGCTAGTAGGTTGTGTGTCGGCAGCGACTCACAATCGAGAAATTGCAGGATATTCCTTCACATGGACGGGTATTTTGTGCGCGCACGACTCTGTTGAAAAATTGAAATTCCTCAGCTTCAAAACCGTCTTTCAGCTACCCACACCAGCCACCATGCCGATGCGAATGAGAGCGGAAAAGCGCATGAGGAAGTTCCTCATTGAGCAGATGAAGTCCAGGAAAGTTTTGGGCGCACGGATAGCCGAGGGCGAGAAATCAGAGGCGGATTTGCAGCGTCTCGAAATGGCTCCGCAAGTATTCATGTTTAAAAACTTATTTTCCGGGCAAGTTTTGTACTCGCAGGTGCCCGCGTATCACCAAAGTCAAATCGACCAGCAGTTTCCCCGGCCCAACTGGGAAAACAGAAGACCCAGTCGCAGAAACGATCTTTGGCGAATCATGTGTGTTGCCAACTTTGACAATTACGAATACGCTGTGGCCGCCTACAAGGGGTTGGTGGACCTCCGGAGAGCGCGCGATATCCACCAGAAGAAGGAATTGAAACAAATGCGGAAATTAAACGACGAGGGAAACTTGTGGTACTCTGGCCAGTACAGGCCCATATATCTGCAAGAAGCCATAGCGGATCTTGCACATGTGATTGAGGAATTTGAATTGGAGAACACCCGGCTCATGTGGGAGAGTTTGTGGCGCAAAGGAGACGACGAACACTGGCCGTTGGGGCTCGTTTCGCACGAGGCATTACCACCGTTCAATCCTCGCGACCAGACGTTTTTGTTGGACGACTTGCGGCTGAGGGCGAGACAGGAGTTTGCGAAGCAGCGAGAGGCGGAGAAGGAGAAGGTGGGGGAGGAGGAGAAGGAAGGAGAGGCGGCATATGCATTGTAAATAGTGTAGGAATGGAAGAGAGAAAGAGAAAAGAAGAAAGAAAGAGAAAAGAAAAAAGTAGAAAGAAAGAAAAAAGAAAGAAAGAAAGAAAGAAAGAGGGAATGGGTAAAGGACGAAAAGCAACGCAATGAAGGACGTAATCAACTCAACTACGTTGCGAGTCCTACAATTATTTTTCGTCTTTGCGGATTTCCTTCCCTCCTTCCCAATCGGGCAGCCGCGAGCGGCCGCGGCGGCTCCGCCCGCCGCGACATTTGTCCGCCGCAAACTTCTCTTTATGAGCTTCTACTACAAGCGGCCCATGGGCCACGGCGCCATGGCCACAAAGTTCCGCTTGGGCTCGGTCACACAAACAGAGTCTGCCGTGCGCTCGGCAGACACCCCACAGCCACCGACATCAAGTAGTCCAGAAAATACAAACCAATCCGACAAAAATTCGCATCTTGAACCACCGTCGCATTTTGCAAACAGCTGTAACCGGTGCTACCGGCTCAAAAAAAAGTGTTCCAGGGAGTTTCCGCGGTGCTCCAACTGCACCCGGTTGGGCAGTGACTGTGAGTACGAAGACAAGAAGGCCAAGCGAAGAAAAACGGAAATGAATTCGAGTCTGGTGGAGATCCATGTTGTAGAAGGGGCGAATACTCGCAACTCTCCGACGCCCCAGGACCCTCAGAACGCTCCAGACGGCACCAGGAGCGTGTCTGTGCCGTCGTTGCTCAGGGCTGAGTCTCCGTTGGGTGCTCGGCGGTTGAGCCACAGGGCGCTGATAGCGAAGCGGTCGGCGCTCCGAGCACTCATTCCCCCGACACCGATGAACCTCCGGGAGGAGTATATCACCATGGACTCGGTTCCGGAGGACAAGGCGCACACGTTTGCCAACAGCTTTTTTGTCAATTATGGAACAAAGTACCCGTTCATCTCGCAAACGAGGTTTTTCTCGTGGTTCGGCCGCATCAATTTCGACCAGGAAGCCATAGTCAATCTCGACGGGTACCTCGTGATGGCGATCGGGCTGCTTATCCACGACTCCAACACCAAGCTGGCCACGTTCTCGACGTTTTTCAGCGAGAAGATCATCGAGTCCATTGTGGACATCATCGACTTTGACATGAGCCAGAGCCTGGACTTGGAGAACGTGCGTTTGCTCCTCCTTTTGGGCATCTACTCGTTGCACATGTTCCACGCCGACCTCTGCTGGAGCATCGTGGGCGCGTTGGACCGCATCGCTATCCAGCTCGACTTGTACAAAAGTGCAGAAATTCTTCACCAACGACTTTTTTGGTCCATTTACAATTTCGACAAGGAATTGAGCATTTTGCGCAACAAACCGAGCCAGGTCCCGCCGCGCCACTTCATAGCGCTGCCGTTCCCGCTCACCGGCTCGCTCCACGGCCAGCCGGACCACAATCTCGACGTCATCAACCAGGAGATTTGCTACTACCAACTTGTGGACCGACTTGTGAGCCAAAAATTGGCGGTTTCGCTGAAAGAAACCCTCAAGGCGCTCGCCAGCGACGTGGAAAAGTGGCGGGTGTCCACCAGCAAAATCATCCACACCCGCTACTGCGACAGCCCCATGCTCCAGCACTACGTCTCCCAGGTCAACATGAAGTACTACTATCTTTTCGTGGAGATGGACCAGGTGTCCGAAAGCCACCTGTCGCAGTTCACGCTCCAGTTCTTGCTGAACTCGTTCACGTTGCTCATCAGCGAAAACCACAAAATTTGTGGGTTGAGTTTGCACAACTTGTT
The DNA here is from genome assembly GCA_003676015.1 of Meyerozyma sp. JA9. Lineage (NCBI taxonomy): Eukaryota > Fungi > Ascomycota > Pichiomycetes > Serinales > Debaryomycetaceae > Meyerozyma > Meyerozyma sp. JA9. Next base: position 133,694 of record NSDU01000025.1, on the reverse strand, counting down.
CTGGTACCAGCTGCTCTTCCGAGTTGTCAAGTGTACGCTCGACTCGCTCCCGCGGCTTTTGCAGGGCAGCGACGCCGCCGCCGAGTTTGCCGACTTTAACAACAATCTCCAGCTCATTGTTAATATTGTGAAATTTTTGAGCCGGCAAAACGGGCCGTACGCAGCCAAGGTGGACCGGTTCCAGCAGAAGCTTGCGGAGCTTGCGATGCTCCTGATCCGCAGCGACGCTGCGGGCGATACCGCGGCTTTGGAGCTGGCGCGGGTGGAGGTGGAGAACGAGGTGAACCAGTTGCTCTGACTGGATAATGCTAATACTGGATAATGCTAATGAATCACGGAGGATTGTACTATATGAATATAGAAGCCTGAGTTTTGTTCTTTACTTCTATTTTTTTGGAGCAAAAATGCAGCGGTGATGTAGGTGGTATATTTTTTGCAACCACCGCTAAGAATACAAATGAGTAGAATACTGTCAAAGGTGCAGTGCTCATCTTTTAGGTCTATAGCTTGGGAGTATGAACTGTAACGTAAAAGGGTCATAACAGTCAGGAGCGATTTTGTTGAGGGATAACGAACTTGGTATACGTTCGGCAAACCGACATTGGAATCCGACATTGGTCTAAGTCACTTCAATAGAAAACTAAAGTACCTCATGTTAGTCCAAACTCACAAAACTAGGTCACACGCTTATGTCCAACTATGGACCATTGCTTAATCACCATAAACTTACTGACATATTTCCATCGCAAGCGCCATACTTTGGACTAATCCAGCCTCAATTGAGTCTGGATTCCTCTTCAGGTAGAGATACGGCATTGGCTGCAAGAGTTGCTGCTCCCGATTGACCTGAAGTATTTGCTCTATTTAACTTTTTTTTTTAACTGGGGTGGATCGGGGACATGTCCCGAGGTGTCAATTTTTTCACAATATTATTCAAATGATGAATGAATATTTGCAGCTTTTTGATTCTTCCTGCACATACATTGGCCTGCCACACTAATGCCAATAATGACACTACTTCCACACATGGTATATACTTGTTTGATTGTATGTAGAGGTTAAGACGGAACCAGAGTTTAACCTTCAAAATACTTATCATTTAGAATATTTAGAATTGCTGAATATAATCTATACGCAATTGCTAAAAAATATAAGATTAAGATCGTGTTAAATACCTTCAAAGTTGTGAATTATCTTTCTTCTCATTTATATTTAGTTTTATCCTTTAAAAGTCTATTATTCATAACATTTTCATATGATTATATTTTTTCATATACTCAAATGGTGGTGAATATCTTGTCGGTTTCCTGCATACGTTTCTCCCTCACTGAGGCAATGAATACTGCTCTATTCTCCCAGATACACTACATAACATACACTACATAACATACACTACATAACAAACCTACATAACATACCCTCATCAACAACACCTACTACTATCCCTTATGCCACAAAACTATACCAAACTTTAATCATTCACAAACTGCACTAAATGGTACGGGTGCTTTTTTCCTGCACACCGTGTTGATTTCTCCTGCATTTTCGCACCTTCGCACCTAATCTCTTCCTCTTGCCACCATGCCGCCCAAAGCCGATTGGGACAAATACGTCGCTCCCGACGAAGAAGACGCCCCCGAAAAGATCACCCCGTTGAGCGAGGGCGATATCAAGGTTCTCAAGACCTACGGAGCCGCTCCATATGCCGCGGCTCTCAAGCAAATCGAGCACGATTTGAAAACCATCGAAGAACGAATCAAGGAAAATATCGGCATCAAGGAGCTGGACACCGGGCTCGCGCCCCCGCACTTGTGGGACGTCCGCGGAGACAAGCAGAGAATGTCGGAAGAACAGCCGTTGCAGGTTGCCCGGTGCACGAAAATCATCGACGCGGTGGCGCCGCCGGCGCTGGACTTGGTGATCCAGAACGCCGACAACAAGGCCAAGTATGTGATCAACATCAAGCAGATCGCCAAGTTTGTCGTGGGGTTGGGCGAGCGGGTGTCGCCCACCGACATCGAGGAGGGAATGCGTGTCGGGGTGGACCGGCAGAAGTACGAGATCCAGCTCCCGCTTCCCCCACGCATTGACCCCACGGTGACGATGATGACGGTGGAGGAAAAGCCCGACGTCACGTACAGCGACGTGGGCGGGTGCAAGGAGCAGATCGAAAAGTTGCGCGAGGTGGTGGAGTTGCCGTTGTTGCTGCCGGAGCGGTTTGTCAAGTTGGGCATTGACCCGCCAAAGGGCATCTTGCTCTACGGGCCGCCGGGCACCGGCAAGACCCTCTGTGCGCGGGCCGTCGCCAACAGAACCGACGCCACGTTCATCCGGGTGATTGGGTCGGAGTTGGTGCAGAAGTACGTCGGCGAGGGCGCCCGCATGGTGCGCGAGCTCTTCGAGATGGCCCGCACGAAAAAAGCTTGCATTATCTTCTTCGACGAGGTGGACGCCATTGGCGGCGCGCGGTTCGACGACGGCGCCGGCGGCGACAACGAGGTGCAGCGGACCATGTTGGAGTTGATCACCCAGTTGGACGGGTTCGACCCGCGCGGCAACATCAAGGTGATGTTCGCCACCAACAGACCCAACACCCTTGACCCGGCGTTGTTGCGGCCGGGCCGGATCGACAGAAAGGTGGAGTTCTCGTTGCCCGACCTCGAGGGCCGCGCCAACATCTTCCGCATCCACTCCAAGACCATGAGCTGCGAAAAGGGCATCCGGTGGGAATTGATTTCCCGGTTGTGCCCCAACGCCACCGGCGCCGAGTTGCGCCTGGTGTGCACCGAGGCTGGCATGTTCGCCATCCGGGCCCGCAGAAAAGTTGCTACAGAAAAGGACTTTTTGAAGGCGGTGGAAAAGGTCATCAAGGGCAACCTCAAGTTCAGCTCCACCAGCCAGTATATGCAATATAACTAGATACCGTCAGTCCCACCACGACACACACCCCATGCCGTCGGTCTGGCACGATGCAATCAATGCATACGCCGGAACCTTGTTGTCGTCCGCTTCGCTCTCCAAATTCGTAGGCCGCGGCTTGATGCTCAGAAACACCTCTTCCTCCACCCGAAATCGCACTCGTTCGTTGACATCGATGTACAACTCGGTTTCGCCGTCCGGCCGCCACACCCACGCCTTCTCCACTGGTTTGAACTCGCAGTTCTCGAAAAAGTAGTTTTTAGGTACAAATATTTCGTCAAAAAATCCCATCCCGATTTTGATGCCTTCGGCCGTGCACTGCGTCACCCACCCGGACAAGATTTCGCCCACAAACGGCTTCCACACAACACACCGGAACCGTACCTTGACGAAAGACGCCCCGTCGCCCGGTTTGAGCTGGCCGTCGTGGATTTCCAGCAAGTCCCACACGGCCACCACCAACCCCAAATTTGCAATTACCTTGTTGGCGTATTTCTTGTGGAGCTCGTTGGTCACGGCTTCGTTTATGGGGATGTTGAATGTGTGGGGCGGCACCTTGACGATGTCCGACACCTCGGAGAGGATGAACATGGGGAGAAACTGGAATGAGATGAGCGATGAGATATGATTTCGCGAAAGAGATGATTTCGCGGAAGTGCGAAAATCTGGAGAAGAGTTGACATTTTGCTTTTTACTTTCTGACTTTTCACTTTTTAATTAATATTTTTTAACCTCTTTATGGCAAAGTCGTCGGACAGAAGACTCGCCGGCGGCGCCAGGGCCGCCAGGTTTCTCCATGGCGCACAAAAAAGCGAATCCCTTGGAATTGACCGCATTACTCGACCAGAAGCTGCGACCGAGCCTGGAAAATCTCAACAATTTAGTCACAAACCGCCCAGTTTTCACAGCTCCAGCACTTCCAAGGTGTCCAAGGTGTCCAAGCCAGACACTACAGTGCGCCGCAGTGCCCACGGCAAGTCGTGGGAAGACGATACGTTGGTGGAATGGGACCCCAACCATTTCCGGCTTTTTGTGGGCAATTTGGGCCCCGATGCCAACGACCAGCTCTTGGTGGATGCATTTGACAAGTACCCAACTTTTGTCCGGGCCCGGGTTCCGCGAGACAAGCGCACGGACAAGAACAGGGGCTATGGATTTGTGGCTTTTTCCAGTGCCGACGACTATCTTCGGGCGTTCAAAGAGATGAACGGAAAGTACGTGGGGCTCCACCCGGTGCAGTTGAAGCGAGCGGAGCCGGTGAAGAGGAAAGAAAAAGGGAGAAAGGGTTAGGAAAGGGGAAGAATGATTGTGGAGAATATGAAGAATTAAGCCATTGCAATGACTGGAAGAGAAGAAACATGTGGAATTGATCGGAAAGAAAGTAGTATCATGTGGAACTGAGTGAAAGAAAGAAGTATCATGTGGAATTGAGCGGAAAGAAAGAAGGAACTTGGCAATTGAGGGAACTGCAAATAATTTGGAACAGGTTGCAGCTGAAAAATTCACCGAGAAGAGACTAAAGGAAGGAGACGCAATGCCACACTTGATTGTGAAAGAATGAGACACTGCGTTTGTACCTCGATTAAGGATGAGATTCTTCGATTACGAGGCATGAGAACTCTCCAACCAGGTTCAGCATGAGGTGAACATTCGAGGATTTTGAAAATTAAGAAGAGATTTGAGAAGACACTGAAAAACACTCTACAATTGAACATTGAATTGCTTTTCACAATTGGCATTCAGCTGGACATGAAATTGGCATTCACTACTTTTTTCCGTATTTTCAGGCCATCCTTCTCACGGCCATCCACCCACCCAATCAAATTTTCAGTCTCACAAAATCTCTTTTTTCTCACCTTTTATGCTTCGCTTGATCGGCCAAAGCCCGGCTCTCACGCCTCCCAGAACCGTTTTTCGGGCATTTTTGGGCGTCCGCTACAAACCACAAGTCCCGGATACCCGCAAGAACGCCCCAGGACCCGGCGAGTGGAAACAATTGAAACAGCACATTCCTGGCGAAACCACCCATTCAGATGGCTGGAAACAAAGAATGCCCAAATTTCCCTTGGGAAAGGAAAACGTCCCCACGCTCTTGCCCAGGCCGGGCGTGCCCCAGGTGGGACCCAATATGACGTTTCGGCAGGTTCTCCAGATTCTCAAACGAAAAAAAGAACCGGAATTGATCTACGAAGCCGAGCCCCACCGGCTCTATTTTCTTGCATGTTTCTGCTGCGGAGTCATGTTCACGGTATATGGCGTGGTGTTGGCGGAGTACGCTTGGTTTCAGGCCAACGAGGACTACGAAAAAAATGAGCGGGAGTTGACGGGCCCGGTTCGCAAACGAGAATGGTTCATTTCTTTGGTCAAGTATCTGGGATTCGGAGCCACCATGTTTGTGGCAGCTTTTGCCGTGGCCAAGTTTCCCACTCGGCTCATTCGTCGCATGTGGTACCTTCCCGGACCCGTGGAACATGTGCGTTTCACCACCTATCCTTTGGTTCCTGGGACCGCTACCCCAGTATATACGGTTCCACTTGCCAATATTCTGCGCAAACACAAGAGCAGGGTGTGGACCGGGCGTGGGTTCTACGGCACCGCCGACAGCTCGCTCTTCTTTTTTGTGTTGAAAGAAGCGCCTTCTGGGAAAAACTGGATAGTTGATAGAAAAGGGTTTTTTTGGAGCGACGGACGAGTGTTTGATTTTCTCTTTGGCAAGGAAACCATAGCCGAGGCCGAGGCGGGAATCCCCTACGACGAGCAGGTGGGAATTGTCAACCGGGAGGTGGAGAAAAAACGCAAGGAATTGCGGCAGAAACACGGCTTCTTCTACAAGTGGAAAATCCAGGCCCAGGACATGAAGGCCGACGCCAACCGCGCGGTGGGCTACATCAAGAATTTGCGAGGCCAGGAGAAAATTGAGGAAAAAACTGAAGAGAAGGAGCAAAAAACGATTGGGGGAAAAAAGTAGTGGGCTTCGAACAACAGGTCGTGGACTTCGACGCATCGGCACCGGTTCCACGCATCAGCCCATCAAGTGCTGCAACGGGTGCGGCACCTTCTGCGGCACCTTCTGCGGCGCTCGCGCGGCGCGGCCACATACGGCGAAACGTCCCCCGATTGCTGCAAAACACCCGGACACCGGCCGGGTAACCCGCCCCTTATTGTCGCGACAAGCGCCATCGACGTATCCCCTCCTCCAAAACTAAATCCCTTTCCGTGTCGTCCCAGGCTTTTGTCACCCTAGGGAGCCAGGTGTCTACATATATCGGACCGCAACGCCCTCACGTTGCCTTACCGCATTTCCTAAGCTTATCACATATACACGGGTTCGAGTCCAGCCACGGTGAAAAATGGCGATCAAGGTGGCGGCAAAACCACCACAAAAAACAAAGAGAAAGGCGGAGTTGGAGGATATTACCAACAGCAACTTGAAGAAGATGCGTCCCCAGTACAAGAAGCATCAGCAGGAGCGGTCACCGCCGCCGTCCGACCCACAACTGTCGCCGGCGAGACCGCGGCAGAAGTCGGTGACGTTTGAACTTTCCAATAATCGCCACTATGAAAACTCGCCGTTGTTGACGCCCAAGGACGAGGAGGACGACTTTGAAGAGCAGCAGGCGAGCTTGGAGCGGAGCCGGCACGACCCGCATAATCTCCAGAACAACGCCGACTACGTGGCGCTTACCTCGTCACTCCGGGTGCTTCAGGCGCACAAGGAGCGCATCGAGAACGACATCCGGCAGTTGGAGACGCTCCGGCTGCAGAACGACGAACAAACCCGGGATTTTTTCCACAAGTTGGTGACGGGGGACCTCAAGTTGCCGCGGCCGGCGCGGGTGTTGACGGCGCCGGTGGTGGACTGGAGTCGCTACCATCACAGCCTCGGGGACGTTCAGCAGTGCTTGAGCGGGCGGGGCGAAAAACCCATGTTTCGGACCCTCAACTTGTTCCGACCATGATGTATTAATGACGACATGACGAATAACGGCGTGTATATAGGAGGAGTATCGCCAATAAGACATTAAAAGAGAGAGAAGAGAGAAAGGGCAGAGAAGGAGACAAGCGTAAGACGTAAGAGATAAACATAAAAAGAACGTAAGAGGCACCATTCGCAGTGGCCGATTATATAGAGAAGTGTTCGCAGCAGTACAACGAAGACATTACAATTCACAGGAATAATAATTATTTCTTCAAATATGGTAGTTACTAAAGATACATGTGTTTCCTTTACAGTAGAGAAAAACATCAGGTGACGAAAGTAGTGACAAAAGTAGGGACAAAAATAGTGAAAAGTAGTCAAAAGTAAGTGCACCTTATGCTATTCACGAGACTCGTATCGCGAACATCAAGGTCGTTACTTGACAAAAGTAACATTAGTTCGACAAGAGTAGCAGAGGCACACATTAGACATTCATTACTACTCACAGGAATAGTCTTGCAAACTTTATAAGCCATTTATACTATTCACAAGAATAGTATCGGACCTTAAAAGCCATTAATACTGTTCAAGAATAGTATCGCAAACCTAAAGCCATTCATACTACTCACAGGAATAGTCTTGCAACTTTAAAAGCCATTCATACTATTCACAGGAATAGTCTTGCAAACTTTATAAGCCATTTATACTATTCACAAGAATAGTATCGGACCTTAAAAGCCATTAATACTGTTCAAGTATAGTATCGCAAACCTAAGAGCCAGTCATACTACTCACAGGAATAGTCTTGCAAACTTTATAAGCCATTTATACTATTCACAAGAATAGTATCGGACCTTAAAAGCCATTAATACTGTTCAAGTATAGTATCGCAAACCTAAGAGCCAGTCATACTACTCACAGGAATAGTCTTGCAAACTTTATAAGCCATTTATACTATTCACAAGAATAGTATCGGACCTTAAAAGCCATTAATACTGTTCAAGTATAGTATCGCAAACCTAAGAGCCAGTCATACTACTCACAGGAATAGTCTTGCAAACTTTATAAGCCATTTATACTATTCACAAGAATAGTATCGGACCTTAAAAGCCATTAATACTGTTCAAGTATAGTATCGCAAACCTAAGAGCCAGTCATACTACTCACAGGAATAGTCTTGCAAACTTTATAAGCCATTTATACTATTCACAAGAATAGTATCGGACCTTAAAAGCCATTCATACTACTCACTTCACTCACTTCTCCTCTTCACTCACTTCTCTTCACTCACTTCTCTTCACTCACTTCTTCTCTTCATACCCTACTCTGAACCCTTTATTCTCACCCCCTCTCTTCTTCTCCTCACTTCTTTCTCACCTCCCCCTCCTCGTCCTCGCTGTCCGTCACCAAAAACGCATCCAGATTCACCGGCACCTCCGGGTTCAACGGCTGCCACTTGTTCTCCTGCCGCTTGGGAAGCGCCGGCGCCGTTTCCTGTTCGTCCTTCATGCTGATTTTGGTGTGGAAATCGCTCGAGAGAATCTCAGGGTCCTTGTCGAACCCCGACTTGCGCTCGCTGCTGTTGAACGACGACCCGCCCAACGCTCCAAAAAGCTTGGGACTCTGGTTGGTTCCGCTGTGGTCGTTGGGCTCCTGGAACTTGCGGGTGAGACCACTTACCCACCCGTTCAACGTGGACCGAGCCTCCTCGAAGCCCTGGGTAAACGTCTCCTTGATCTGGCCAAACTCGTCGGGACTCTCGTCCGAGTCCTGGGGCCGAGGAGGCACCGGCCGGCCCTTTCTGCGGGCGTCGCGAGCCGCCCTTTGGCGGCGGTCTTCCCGCTCAAATTCCTTCTGGAGCTTGCGGGCCAACTTCTCGTCGTCGGTCAAGCCCACCGGCGGCGGCGGAGCAGGCGCCGGTGCCGACGGCACGGGGATGTCCGGCTTGAACGTGGGGTCGGAAATGTACAACAAGGCGTTGAACGCGGGGTCGAGTTTCCCCTCGGAAGCAACGAGCACCGCCGTGATATACTTGTCGTCGATGTTGGGGAATGCGTCCTTGAGGTCCTTGGTGATCTGGGTGACGGGCGAGACTGGCCGGGGCGGCGGCGGAGGCGCATCTTCGTCGGATTTGGGGTCGTCTTTGCTGGTCGGCTTGGTCGAATTGGTCAGTTTGGTGAGATTTTCGGCCAGTTTTTCGTCCAATTTGTCTGGTTTTGTGTCTGCGGCGGTGCTCTCTTCCGTGGTAGTTGCCTCGGTGTCCTTATCGGTGGTTTTTGCGTCGTTTTCACCACCAGCAACGTCGTCAGCGGGGGCTGAGATCTTGGCGTCTGGATCTGTTTTTGCATCGGTGTCCTTTGACGATTCCGTAGTGGGTTCAGTGGATTCTGCGGGCTTCGACGAGCCGAATTCGTCGTCCAACTCCACCGGCTCGCCGGAAACGACCTTTAATTGTTGGTTCTCCTTCTTTGCCATGATTGAGGAGTGGTGAATTCGTGCGACCGGAATGGGTGCGAGGGTGCGAAGGTGCGAATGCGAGCTTAGATACGGTTAGTCAAGATGGTAAATGGAAAACAAAAAATTGAAAGTATGAGATTTGTAGCGAGTTCATGGATGAAAGCTGGAGACGGCCGAAAGTGGCTGAAGTCGCTGGAGACCTTATATCTTTTATATCTCATATCTCTTGTATCTCTTATATCTCTGTACACTCACCCTGGGGTCTGGTATGTCGCTTACGTCGCGGCGTACTTTTCAGCCCGGCCCTTTATAACCGTTTTTTCTCGCTGTTTCTTCAGATAGATTACTCCGAAATATTGCTAGAGCTTGGTACCGTGTAAATCGGTATGGAGTGTGGACAGCGGAGGCAGAGCGACCGGCGGCTTGTCACTGCGTGGATCTCGGTCCAGGCCGACAAGAAGTCGTACAGAGTAGATGTGAGAGAGAGAGGAAGAGAGGAAATGTTGAAAAATGTTGAAAAATGTGGAAGAAATGTTGAAGAAATGTAGATGAAATGTAGAAGAAATGTAGAAGAAACGTAGAAGAAACGTAGAAGAAACGTAGAAGAAAGACGAATGACAGAATAAATGACGGAATGGTAGAATTGACCGGCTAGCTCACTTATTGAAGAGGAATAGTATGTCGGGAAGCACAAAGTACAAGATCCGCAAATCGAACAAACCAGCTACTTCAGCCTGTAATTCTCCCTCTTCAGTATCAAGCTCTCAATCTCCGATCTCCATACATTTCTCGACCTTCCTTCCTCTTCATTCCTTCTCTTCCTTTGCTCGTCTCTCCTCTCTACACCCCGTCTATATTCATGTATTATGCTAGCTACATCTGCGCCCTCTGCTGCTCCTTGGTCTCCTTCAACTCCTTTTGTCTTCTAATAAAGTCCAAATTTTCACATTCCTCCCACGAGTGTTTGTCATGTTTGCACAGAACCGAGGAATTGGCAGATTGACGAATCAAACAAATCTGGTGGAGAGCAAAGTAGGCTGCGCAGCGGTCTCTCCACCGCAAGGGCACCTTGTACTTTTGTAAATCGTCCTCGGAAAGAAGAGGGGGGAACTCGGTGACAGACATGATGAAGAGCCAATCGAGTTTGGCGAAAATCATGGGGGTGTGTGCAGGACGGTGAGAAGGATAGTGGGGACCACCAGACTGAGAGAACTGAGAGAGCTGAGAGAACAGAGAGGAACTAGAGTCTATGACGTTAGACAAAGGTAGTGGAGAGAAATACCATGCCAATTGGCCTTTCTTGAGATTTTCTGTTTTTTTTTTCCGGTTTTCTAATGCGATGTGTATTCATCTTATGATCTATGAAACCATAGAATGGAGCTGTCTCCCGACTTATTCATCTTCTCTGCTCCTACTCTCCCAACCTACTCTCTCGTCATACTTCCTCAAACTAAACTTCTCTTCTACTCTCTTCTTCTTCTCTTTACTTTTCACTCATTCTCCTCAGCCTTCTTCTTTCTTATACTTCTTTCTTATACTTCCTCTTTCTTCTTTTTTTTCTCACTTCTTCTCAAGTCGCTGCTTCAACAACGTGTACTGGCACTTGTAAAACTCGTCCTTGGCCGCAGAACAGAAGGAAGTACCCTTGTCAAGACATTTATAGTAGGTGATCAAATGGGCCGCACATTGGTCTCTGTGAAGAAATGGCACGTCATGCGCATCCAAGTCGCTCTGCGAAGCTGGGTTAGTACTGAGTGGCAACGAGAGGGCGGAAAAACTTACGAATGGCAGGATATTCGTACGCAGCAGTGTCTGTCATGATGGAGACTTGACGCTCGCGATTGGTGAGAAGTTGAGCGGAGGCCCAACCACCACCACTACCACCACCAACCACTACAGCATCCAGACACCAGATTCCATCTGGTGGCCCGACCCCGGCCACTTCCGGGTTATTGTCGATCACGTGCCGCATATCGCGTGACGAGACGTGGATGTAGCCCGCGCTCGTCTGGAACTGGACCGGCATGATCTTACCGCTTGCAGCTACTCCAGCCAGGAGATTATGCGTACATGTTAACGTCAGTTTTTGCATTTGCCGTCAGATTTGCTCACCATCTCCAACATCTCGTTTCAGATACGTCTGTCTCGTATAGCGATGTCAAGAACAGACACTCTACCGTAAGTTGCTACATGCATAAATATCAAAGGTGCATTGATTTGATTTGACTTTTTTTTTTTGTTTTTAATTTTTTGCATTTCACCGTCCTGTCTTGGCATGCGTAATGGAACACGAGTTTAAAGCCGAGATTGTTCACCGACGTTTAGTAGACCCTGACAATAGCTGGCTGCTTGATTACGACATATATTGCTGTGGCTAAGGGTATGTCATCATGGCTTTTTTTGTGGGGAAGTGATAACGGTTTAAGAGCCCCATCCGCCTCGTTGGTCAATTAAGCAATCGATCTTGCTGAATGCGCGTCCAGATTCAGTTGGCTTCTAGGCAGGTCTCGGCATCTAGTCGCACTAAATTGCGCGGCTGGGAGTGAATGTATCTCTACCCCGCCGCCATTTTGAGGCATGCGAGGCAGCAAGGTGCATGGAACTCTGTCGTTGGTGCAGGCGAAGATTCGAATCTTCAGTAAGGTTACGCGAGGGATCGATACAGGGCCACAAAAACGTGTTGGGTGAAATCTTTATCCAATGACATTATTTTATGTGACTCGGACTCGGGCCACCTTTCCCGGTCATCATCCGGAACCAAATCATTTAAGCGCCCTGCTGACGGAGCTATTGGCTGAGCACATGCAGTCGACGAATTTCGCGAATGCACCATAAATGCACCATCGGCTACCCAACTTTGCGCGCAATGTAACATTGCTTATTTATGCATCGGAATTTCCAAGATTAGTTAGGCCACATTCGAGTGGTACGATTTGACTTGGCCTCAGATCTGGACGATACATGCCACCAGTTCCATGTCAGTACCGCTGGCGCTGCTGCGGCTTCGATCACCGAATTGCGTTTTAAGCACCTCTATTGTCGACCGACTGAAACAGCACAGTCTAGCCAAACATGGTCAATTTTTACCGTTCAAAAAATAATGTTGTCGAGCATCGTGGTGGAGATCCGCAACACAATTGAACGGCAAACAGAGAAAAAATTATTGGAAGATGAGGGAACACGGTATTTGTTGAGTTTTTCGTACGTTTTTGGTACCATTTTAATGCACGTCAAGGCATATGCATTTTATCATGCTGGGTCAGTTAGATATCGAGTTCTATTTCTGGCATTTCATGCATCTACGGGCGCGCATGCATATGCGTAGTAGAGACAAAATCTGCCGCTTACCTCGGCTCGCAGGCCCAATGGGGAAGGCCGCGCCATGCACCTGTTTAACCTGAGTTACAGCACGAAATAGCGGATGATCTCGACGATCTACCTCGGGGAATTGTCCGTAAACGCATTGTCATCATCCATGGTGCAGCGTGGCTGCCATACTAGTACAATGGCCCTCGGAACTACTATTTGCGCCCACATACATGGCCCCATCTGTGCGCCTGGCCCGGGCGCAAACGTAGCCGGTGGTTTACCCGGTTTCATCTGAGTGAAATGGGCAACAACTTCAACCCGAAAACCCCGTCTTCGCGCCCAAACAACCCTCATTTATGGCGGATGGATGCATGTCTTTAGGAGTTCTCCAGCTAACTTCAAACTAGTTTTCTGATGGCTATTGAGGGTCCATTTGTAAGTAATGGTGTGGGGAAGTCACGTGCCACAGATGCGTATTTCTTGCATGAATCCCTGCGGTTCTATGCAGCCTGCAGTTGCCTCGGTCGCAGCAGTGGTGCCTGAGGTGCAGATTTTGGCGAGCGCTATTTCTGTAATTACAGTTCCGGAACAAAACGTCCGGGGTCCAATTTTAAATGATATAAAAGTAGCCTCATCCCAGTTTACGCCAACCTTCTCATTTAAATTTTATCCAACACTAATTTTGTAAAATGTGCTCCAGTACATTCGAAAGCAAACCACCACAACTACCTACAACCACAAGGATTAAATTACCTTCTATAAGTGAATTGACATCTGCTTCTAGGTTGAGACATTATACCTCCAGACAACCTTTCGAGCTTCCGCAACCGTCCACTCCTGTCAATTATGCGCTTAACAAGTCCAGCTTTTCCAGCTCCAGCTCGACTGGGTCCAATTCTAGTTCCGGGTCTGCCGCCAGTGTTACTGGAACGAGTTCCGGTGCCACCACTCCATTGATGAGGGCGTCACCATCAGCTCCGTTTTTCGACGTACATCATCACAATGGAGGCGGAGGAGCAGGAGGAGCAGGAGGAGCAGGAGGAGCAGGAAGTAGCCAGATGCCTGCAGCTGTCATGCACCACCATATCCCTCAATATCAGTACGTTCCATTTCAGCACAAGCAAGCAGGGACGCAGGTACCGGTCCCGGTGAATTATGGCCAGAATTTCTACCAACCGATATACTACACTATCCAGCGGCCCCCTCCGACTCCACCACACCCACAATACAGTGTTCCGGAAGTGATCAATAAACCGACCAATAAATGCCACCGATGTGGCACCACCGAAACCCCGGAATGGAGACGCGGACCCAATGGTGTACGTACACTATGCAATGCATGTGGGTTGTTTCACGCAAAGTTGGTCAAGAGAAAGGGGGCAGCATTGGCTGCAGCAGAGGTGTTGAATAATAAGGTTTGCAAGGGCAAAAATGGTAGAAGAATCGCGATCAAGAAGCAACCGCTGGACATGAAATCGGAATCTGCATTAGGATCGCCCACATCCACCGCGTTCCCACCGCCGCCTCCACTCGCAGTTGGCTACGATCACAGTTACACCACCGCCGCATCGCATATATGAGCCTAGATGAATAAATGAGAATGACGATAGAGCAATACGAGAATTACCATCGACAGCAACGCCGCAAGTTGAATCTAATTTAAGGTTTGATGGTTCCAGCCCCTCTTTGAAAAAACAATCCTATGCAATGCTACGCAGTTTTCCACTGCATTTCCTTTTTTTTTTGTGTAAACTCTAATTTTATTTTTTTACTCGCACCACCTAGCCGCAGCGATTTCCATGCATGGTACATCAAAAAACCGAAAAAAAAAAAATTTTTTAATTGGTATGTATATATACAAGCGCAAGTCCAACCTGCATTTATTTTACAGGTTCCATGTGCGGCTCGCGTCGGTCCGTCACGGCCGTCTGCTGCATCGGCTCAGATCAGCCGATGAACGGCGGCTAAACCTCCAGGGTAGACACCACCGAGTCCATTATTGCAGTTTAAGCACGTGCCTCACCGCGTCAAGCACGTCGTCGAAAACCCCCTCCGACGGCCGCAGATCTAGAGGAATGTCGTCGCCGTCTGTATACACTCCTGTACGCAAGAGAAGCGACTTCCACGCGCTGCGGTTAGCCCCCTGTATATCCGACGCAGGATTGTCCCCCACCATGTAAATGTCGCGGAACCGTTGTCCCCCACTCCACTCCACAAGAGTTTTAGCTGCAAATTCATATTGGCTCACGAATGGCTTTCCAAGGATTTTCGACCGGAGTTCGGCTCCATTGTTCTGCTCCTTGTAGAGTCGCTCCACCATCATCCGGATAGCTCCCTGGCCAAATCTGGGGAGCGGATAATCGGCGGCCCACAAAAAATCATTATTGCTGAAAATTATAGGAATTGCCGGTTCGGGTCCGCTAGCGCTTGCCGGTCTTTTCGTGCCAATTTTTCCATTGTCCGAGTTCAAAAGGTCCAAAATCACTTGGATATCGGTCCCCATGTCGCGGCAATCGTTGAATACAAGAACTGCGTCCACTGGTTGGTCGAGGTCCACCTGCGATGGACTCAATGCAAACTGATCCAAAAACTGCTTGGAGTACTGGTGGTGTGGAGATATGCCCGGGGTGGCGTTGACCAAGTCGTGGGGCATGAGAACGTCTTTGAATCCATACTCAATGGCACATTTCCGAGCCAGATCGTGGGGGCCCCCCACCACCATCACCCGGTCCCATTGCCCAATGTACGTTTTCATGGGTGTATGGGACTGGACAAGTTGCCGAGGCGAAAGCGGCACGCCAATTCGTTCCGATAAGAACAGCGCCCGTTGTTTTTCGGTAACTCCGCCGCCATTAGTTAGAAGCAAATAAGGAACCTGGTTTTGGCCAAGAAGTTCAAGTGCGGGTTTTGCGCCGGGGAGTGGTTTTGAGCCGCGCACAAGCACACCGTCGATGTCGAACACGAACGCAAAGTCGGCACTGCGCAGCAATTGCCGGAAAGATTGGCGGAAAGTGGGCAGGAGGGATTTGGAAAGCATAAGCTGAATGAACCGAATGAGCGAAGCGAAGAATTGTGCAGGAGCGCGAGCTGAGAGCGAACAGGGTGCAGGACAGTTCAGAGACACTAATGGACACTGACACTTATGGACACTCGCACTATTGGATATAATGGCTGCAATTGAACAATTCAATCTTACAACGGCCTTTGGCTCGAGGAAGTCAGAGCTCTTGCTATGTAACGTAAATGCCCAATTAGAAATACAAACTCCATCTCTATAAATATGTACTAGGCCAAGATCCATAAGTCTACGCTGCTATGGCCAGACGCTGGTGAGTTCATATGTTGTTTCAGCTGTTGCACTGGCCGCTGATGCAAAAGATAACGTCAAATGAACGTCAAATCGACGTCAAATCGACGTCAAATCGAGCGCGGTCACGTGAAAACCTTGAATCGAATTCAAGTACCACAATTCCGGGCCTGTTTTTCGTCTCTGTCACTATTGGCACTGTTGGCATTATTGGCAATTGGCACTGTGGCGGCTCCACTTTATTCCACCTCTTGTACTCCTTTCGCAACCACTTTTCCCAAATTCAACCGGCCCACGTCCTCGTACCCCTCTTCTATAATCCATTTTTTCAGCTCGTCAGGCCTCTCAATGACTTCACACGCATGGCCCGTAACGAGAAGCCCCGGCGGACGAGAACCACAGGCCTCAACGGCGGCAGCGACGTCTTTGAGCTTGACTCGAACCACCCGCTGGTCAGGACATGAAGCTCTTTCCACAATGGCACAAGGAAGGTTCTCGTCCCATCCCTTGTTGAGGAGGGTTGGAATGAGGTCCACAACCCGGTGCAACGCCATCAAGAACACTGTGGTTCGAGAGGGCACAAACTCGGGGATATTGGGCATCGCACCTTTTCTTCCTGTTCCCGTGCAAATAAGAACCTGATCCGCCACTTCTCGATGGGTGGGGGTGATTCGGGCTGCTACGGGAGCCGCGAGGGCCGAGGTGATGCCTGGAACAACCACCGGCGTGTATCCGTGTTTGGCAAAAAAATTGTATTCTTCACCTCCACGGCCAAAGATGTACGGGTCGCCCTGCTTGAGTCTCACCACTTTCTTTCCCTCGTAGAGCGCACCCAACCCCATGCCCAAGAGCTCCTGCTGGGCCGCCTCGGCGTTTCCTGGGAACTTGCGAGCGATAAATAGCTTGCACCGGTGGGTGGGAATGACATCGAGCACCTGCTGCGGCACCAACTTGTCTGCCAAGATGAGGTCTGCCGAGTTGATCTCGTTGAGCGCTCCGAGCGTAAGGAGCGACACAGACCCGGGTCCGGCGCCCACCAACGATATCCGGCCTTTTTCCTGATTTTTTGCATCGTTTTCTTCGTTTTTTAGTTCCTCGAGTTTCTGGTCTTTTTCCATTTTCTCCATTTTTTCTCTCTTGTACGCCGACGTCAAGTCGTCGATGGAGACCTCCGCGAGCTTTGCAAGCGGGTAGTACTCCACCACCTGCGAGAGCCACCGTGTGCGCTGGATCTTTCGCTCTTCTTTGGACATGTTGAATTCGTGCACCAACGAGTTGAGAGCGCTCGAATTCACCGCATCGTCGTCGTGCTCCCCGATGTTTTTGGACTCGAATTCCAACCGGTCCTCCTCCTGGATCGCCCGGCGCAAATCGCCGACATGGTTGCAGATGGCTCCGATGTTTGACGGAAGAGAAGCAGCGAGTTCCCGTTTCAACCGGGCCGCCAATTTGCACCCTTTTCCATTGGTGGTTACGCCCATCTGGAAGTCGCCAGACCTGTGCGTGGACAACAACGTGAACGACGAGAGCTCGGGCGAGTCCGAAGTGTTCACCGGTATTCGCAATTTGCAGCATTGGCTATAGATGAGCTTCTTGAGTTTCAAATCGGCGCTGGGTAAAACCGAGAACACTCGGTCCACCACTTTTCCCACGTCTTCGCGGCCCAACAGGGTCAAATGCGACACCTCAAACGGCTCGGTGACCCGAAGAATCCTTCCCTGGGCAATTCCCTCTAATATAGTGTCTGGATATTTGCAGGCATCGTCATTTTGTGGGGAAACGAGAATCGGAATGGCGCCGGATTCCAACAATGTTTGCACCCTGAGCGCAGCTACGTGCGACCACCCGATCACCAAGTGGCGTTCGCCCACACAGGTGGCGGCAGTGAGGAGAGCAGTCATAGAAAAATGTGGAGAAATTGGCCCGTCCTTCGTTGGTTTTGGCGACGCTATGACACAACGTCACGTGCGCAGGCGATGGGCGTCCTGCAGGCAGATTGATTTTTCACTTTGGTTGCACCACTTTCCCCCACCAGCACCATGGCCAAGCGACAATTGGGACTCGGCAAGGCTGCCAAGGCCAAAAAGCAGAAACCTGAAGGTGCGCAGAGCGGTGCTGCCGCTTCGCAGACGCCCAGCGAGAGCCTAAGGGTCGAATTGAACGAGGAGGCCGACGCCGACGACGAGCTCGCTCAGTTGCAAGCGCTCTGGAACACCTACAGCAAGCTGGATAAGGAGAACGAGCTCATGGTGAACGGCATTATACACGAGTGCGACCGCCTTCTTCGAAACTGGGACGAAAAGAACGAGACGGTGCCCGATTATTTCCATGCTATCTATGCGCTTGCGCTCTCGGAGCTTGCCAAATACAAACCGGAAGAAACAAACGAGTGTTTCCAATTGGCATTGGACCGTTTGGACGCTGGTTTGGCTGCGTATCCCAAGTCTGCCGATGTCAATTTTGCAAAAAGTCGGGTTTTGCTAGCCCGTATACCGCTTCAGTACATCTCCACCCTCGAGGTGGGCTCCCAGGTTGGAGACTACCCCAATGTGGCTGATATGTTGGACGAAGCACTCGCGGCGTACGAGGTGGCCGAGAGCGAGGCCGAGGCGAAAAAGGAGTACTTCAAGTTCAACGAAGACAACCTCGACATTCTCCAAGCGTTGGACGATGTGCTCGATATGGTGGACAATTTCTGCAAAAAGGAGAAGGATGAGGATGAAGAAGAAGACGAAGAAGGTGAAGAAGACGAAGACGAAGACGAGGAAATCATTCAATTGGCCGAAACCCATCCCCTTTACCACATTCAAGCCACCGACAAATACAACATTTGGTGGAGAGACCACACGCTAAGCTTCCTAACCAATGTCACGAAAAGAGGTGAAAACACCACCCAGCTTCAACGGGAGCTCTGCACGAGGTTGGGCCAGTCGTATCTCCAAGAAGCAGAGGTTCCAGCCAACGTTTATACCACATTAAAGTACGACGATGATTACGCTGGGTTGGGTGAGTTGCAAGGACTCAAAATGGAAGAGGGCCAAAAGTTGGCGCAAGAGAGTTTTAAAGAGGCATTGAAGTACTTGAAGAGGGCCCAGGACGACGACGACCCGGATACGTGGGTGAACGTGGCCGAAGCCATGATTTCGTTGGGAAACATGTACGAGGTGGATTCGCCCGATCAAGAAAAATGGTACTCTGAGGCGGAGAAAATACTTGTGCGAGCCAACAAGGCTACACAGGGCAAGTACAGCGAGATACTTGAGAATCTCCGGGGCGAGAATGAGAATGAAGAATAGACGAAGAAAATGAAAGGAAAATGAAAGGAAAGTGAAAAGAAAATGAGGAAAATGAATTCGAGAGAATGGTAGAGAGTAGAGAGAGTGCGACGAAGTCCAGAGATAAGTGAGATAATCAATGAAAAGCCGGTGTTTCTGCGGTTTGTATGAAAAGAATGGAAACGAAATTAGAGAAAGTGGGCGATCAGTTAGATAGTGCGACTCAAATTGCGGATTAGTGAGATTGGTGAGTGCGACTATTAGTGAGATTAGTGAGAGTGACTCAAATTTGCGATTGGTGAGTGCGACTATCAGTGAGATTGGTGAGTGCGACTATTAGTGAGATTGGTGGCGACTATTGTGAGCGTAGCAACCAGTACAAGGCACAGCATAGAGAGCTGTTTGAAATCGAAGGAATGGTTGATGAAAAAATAAGAGAAAAGTATATTGAAACTGAAACAGTGCTACTTAGATAGTACGGCCACATCGTAGGAGTGCGTCTCAGATTAGTGCGTCTCAGATAGTGCGATTACAGATAGTGCGCTCTTACAGATAGTGCGCTCTTACAGATAGTGCCTAGTGCACAGTAGGCCACTCCCACAACTACATTGGTACAGACTCGTGCTCTCATCGTCATTTCGTTTCTATCATACCCTACTTGCAAGTGTGCTTTCGCTATGCAACTTCATGGCGTTCTGCTCGTGAGCATTATCTTTGCATGTCTGTAACCCCTGGCACAAATGGTTCTCTAGCAACCGGTGCTTGGCACAGAACTTGCCCTGGCAATGCGAGCAGTCTCCCACCATCCGGAGTGGCGCAGATCCACACGACGCAAACGAACACCGGTTCTTTCTCGACTTTTTCCTGGGGGCCCCACTGGCCACCTCCGCCAGTTTCTGCCCCGAGGATGCTCCCCCGTGGCTATCGGCTTCCCCGCTGCTCATCAAGATCACCACGCTTCCGTCCTCCATGCCAAACTCGCTCAAAAGCCGCGAATAAGGTGCAAGTTTCTCTCCGTTGTAGATGACCTTGAAGTCGGTTGGTAGGCTGGAATCACTCGGACATGCTACTTTTGCCGAGTTATGAAGATCCTCCACCGTCAGGTTGTCGGGAATGGTCACAGAGTACGAGACTTCTGTGGATAATCTAAAAGTGACTTTCATGGCAAAAACAATATGAAGACGCCTTCGGTCCGCAGCCGAGGGCAAGTGTGACGCTGCGATAAGTGGGTGCAGGAGGTGGGGCCGGATCGGGAAATCCGTCCTGCGCGACAAGGCGTGGAGATATGGCGAAATGTGTTGGGGAAGACAAGAAGCATGGAGAAGGAAGGATAGAGAAACAGTATGGGTGCGGTAGAGAAACACTATGGATGCGGTATGTATGGTTTAGTTGTGGAGTATGGATAATTGGGAAAATTCGACATTTTGCATTTTTGCATTTTTGCAACTTTGAAATTCGATTATTGCGATTAATTTTCCAGCTCCAAAAAATAAAACGAATCTGGAACAGAAGTGGTGAATGAAAGATCAGTAAAACGTAAAGTATATAAGAGGATAAACAAGTGTAAACTATACAAGAAAGATAAGCGTAATATGAGACTGAAAACACTACAAGGAAAAGGAAAGACAACTACCAAGGTAAAGAGATAAGTAAAATGAAACAAAAGACAGATAGAAAACATA